>JAWNNQ010001447.1:0-1207762 GCA_035044765.1 Leucophenga montana | reverse complement strand
TTTTGTAATTACTAGCGTATCTAGCGCCGTTCAATGCACTTCAGTATGCAATTCTGTGTGACTGTATGTGCCTGTGTGTGTGTGTGTGTGTGTGTGAATGGCAAAATGTTTTACCGCGCATCGAATTCAATTAGAGCTGTCAGCTTCATTGAAAGGTCATAGCACGGCATGCATGTCACATGAAATTCACTCGACAGTTGAGTAACAATCGATCGAAAGTCTTTGCAGAGTTTAATGTACATTTCGTATTTGATTTGACATGTTTTGCAATTTACTCGAGTGTACAGATAGATTGATAGATAGATAGATGGATAGATAGTTAGACAGGTATGGCTATCAATGCGAGTACGTGCAGGAAAATGCCATTTTAAACGAGTGGTCCGCTCTGCACTACACTGGAAACACTAATTGTTTACTATGTACTACACGGAGGCACTGTATACACGCTAGCAGCTTAATCGTAGTTGGTTTCTGGTGCGTAATTCAGCACATTCTGGTTTTGATTTTGCCATTTTTTTTTTTCGAAAGATCTGATCTCTTGCAAATAAGCGTAGTTTCGCAATTTTCTTAATATAGTGGTTGGAGATAATTGACAATTAAATTATTTGTTCTTGGTATGTGCATTTCCACACATGGGCGGGAACGCAGGATGCTAGAGGTTAATTTTGCAGTTTTCTCTATTTTTCAAGATTTATGGAAGATTTTTTGTTGCATTTTATTTGTAGATTCTGCCGCATTCCACCCTATTAGTTGACACCCAATGCGTAAGTCAGCCGCTTGTTTTTTGACAGACACATATATCTGTCTCCCTTTCTCACATGCGTGATAAATCTGCACATATTTTCGTAGTATTTATTAGCATAGGTAACACTTTATATACAAAATATTCGAAGCTGCTTATATATGAGCACGACTGAGCTTACTTTCCTTTTATAAACAGAAAAAATAACATTCAAACAGCCTGCTTAAGTTGATATGAACTAGCTTAGTATCTCTTCTTATCATTTTATTTCGACATTCAACATTAAAAATTAGTTTTTTGTGTGTATTTTCCATAAGCAAGTATTTTCCGTACCAAGTTTCATTAACCATGAACACATTCGTTTCTGAATGCTAGGAAAAGACTACAATTAAGGACATACGTTACTGTATAGTGTTGTATAATAAATATCCAAATAAATTACAGTTTATACAAAATAGATTCCATTTAATTGCGCATCAATCAAATAAATAAAATTCTTGGAATTGCGCACTGACTACAAATAATAACATGCTGCCTTTGTATACACAGAAATTCACTAGAAATACACACTCACACACGCATACAAAAGCTATGCAAACACACATACACACACAATAATAATAATAATAATCATATTTTGTTACAACGCCCGCAGGTATGCAACAATAGTCATTCATAGAGCGCTGTCAAATTATGTCTACGCATATTATATCTACTTCTATTCTACGTTATAGCTCACAGCTACTTGAGTTACTATTCATCACAAAGTTTTACAAGTCCCCTCGGATCAGACGTGTACAGACTCGCAGCACAATACTTTGGCCCCTCATGATGTGTATTTCTTTTATGCATGATTATAATTTTGAGTGCTTGCTTTTGTACGCAAGCATTTTTGCACCCTTGTTCGTTTGTACGCCCATTTATATGTTTCTTTACGGATTTTTTTCTCTTTTTTTTTCTTCGTCTCGAAGCATCTCCCCTGCATGTGTTTCATTCGCGTCACACTTCGTCTTTTGCTTTGGCTTAACTTGCTAATAGCCTACAAGTATGCAAGGAACTTTTAGACGCTTCACTATTACGACCCTATGGACTACTGGATGGTTGGATGGCTGATTTTCTATTTTGACTGCGCCGCCATTATTTAACGTCGACCAGCATTATGCGCTGCCATGCTTGCGCTTCCCTTTTTTTTTTTTTTTTTTTTGGTCGCCTTTCTCTTTTGCTCTTGTACAATTCTTTGTGCACAGATTTTTGGCAAGGCGCGTTGCGACGGCATCCTCATGCGCTTCTTCTGCTGCTGCTCCCCAATATTAACTTCTCTTTCGTTATCCGGCGGCAGCCATGACAACCAGCACCGCATCCTTCATCCTCTATTCTGCATTACATATCCATGCACATATTTCTTACTTTTTTTCTCAATTTACTGTAGTCTACCCGCAGGCGCTCCATTTGCTATGAGGTGTGAGTGTAGTTTTGTTGCACGTTGTGTCCCCGCTTTCGTTGCGACTCAGTTCGGTTGCTGTTTCCGCTTCCTGTGTTTCGGAGGCAACTCTCAGCGTCGCGCTGTCTGTCTGTCTGTCCGTCCGTCTGTGTGTGCTATTAGACTCTGTGTTAGTGTGTGTGTGTGTGTGTGTCTGCCTTACATACAATCACTATCCATGCTAGCCATTTATTTTATTTCCTTGTTGTTTGTCTGCTCTTGGCTTTTGCTTGTTATTGCTACAATTGCGCATTGCGAATGTTGCCTTCCGATTTATCCTGCTTCTTTTTCATTCCGGTCGAAAATGTATTTCTGGCTTACCGCAAAGTTCGTCTGAGTACAATTTCAGTTCGAATTAAACATTAAAACTGTTGGTGACAGTTGGTTTTGTCAATTGTTATACTTGTGTCTCGAAATAGCCACAAAGTAATGCACATAGGCTGAGTTTTATATACTAGCTACCTTGTCTGGTTTGTTGAACTTACTTTGTCAAAATCTTAAGCCAATTTTTCTATAAATTTTTGCCTCAAACTTTTAAATCTCTTCAAAATTTTGTTGCAAAGCCTTAAAGACTTGATAAGAGAATATGCTTTAAAACTTATACTAAAAATAATATTATTGTTATTTCGTCAGAGCCAAACTGGAACATGTCTAAAATCAATTAAATATTTTAAGATGGCGCAAATATGGGCAAGAATTATTATTTCTACATTAAAATATATGCGTTCTAGCAGATAATTAAGTAATATAGAGTAACAAGTGCCGCAAATTTGTAGTTTAAAAAGCCCACCTAAATGTTTTGTTTTTTGTTTTTGTTTTTGTAAGTTGAAGGAACTGCTCCTAATTTCTATACCAAATATATATGTCAACCAGTTATTTACAGCAGCTGCTTTAGTTAGTAAGTCTCTATAGTATATCATGATTTTTACAATGAATAAAACTATTGAAAATAGAGTTTGCCTTCAATATACGGAATTTCATGTGCCGATTCGCTTAGATTCTTAGAAAAGTGATAAGGTGTATCAGTTTTATCAGTAATCAATCAAAACTCAGTCCGGACAACCTTCAACCTCTTTAACAGACACAGAGAACATCGAAAAAGTGAAGGAAATTATGCTCGATAATCGCTTGCTAGATTAAGATAGATTGCACGTCATCTGAGCATTTCTCACGCATCCATCCGTTCAATTTTGGTGGATAACTTGGGCGTGAAACCCAGCGCAGCTCGACTTGTTCCAAAAGAGGTGAATTTTCTACAAAAACCGTATCGTGATATGCTGAATTACGTAAATTCATGGAACGTATCGTAACATGGGTCTTCAGTTTGACACATAAACAAATCAACAGGCATCAATATGTATAAAACTCACTCAAAATCCAAACTGATGCACTTTGTTTTCATGGATATTCGTTGTTATATGCATCATAAATTCACTCCAATAGAACAGACGATCAATAGAAGCGTTTGCGTGAGGTAATCCGTCAAAAAAGATCGTCGAATTCGTGGATTTTGCACCATCGCATAGAGCAGCGATTATGAACGAATTTAAGGTCAATCATGCAACAAATACCATTGATCAACAACTATACTCAACTGACTTGGCTCCGTATAAATTGTTTTGTTTCCCAAACTAAAATTGCTGCTCCATGGAAACCATTCTAAGCCGGTTAAGACCGACAAAGACAATGGAATGAGCTTTATGCTATAATTCAACTCAGAGGTCTAAAGTTCAAATCCCAAACATGCACAGTTTTTTTTTTCAATTACTTTTCTATTATTTTCAGTTTTTTCATACCCAACAAAATTAAATCCAACCGCCAAAATGATGCAAATCTTGTCAAAAATATGTACATTTTCTATTTTATTATATTGAATAGTGTTAAATCTAAGCAATGTTGCCATAATTAAAAAAAAAAAAGAAAACCGAAGTAAATTTCAGCGTTACCGAGCAAGTGTGAAGCGCATTTAAGCTGTGGTAGCACTCAAAGCCAACTTTTTCTTCTTCTTGTTTGGCTGTACAATGTACAAGCCAAAAATAAAAGCACAAAATCCAACCAGTGTGCAGTGTATACAAAAAAAAAAAAAAAAAAACATTCAATAAACGTACCACTTACTCATTTAACTAACCATGACTGACCCATTTAGGCGTGCAATTTTCTAAACCACAAAATAGCAACTGGCAGCAATTAGTAGCGCAAAAATTTGCATTTACGCAAAACTAAAAAAAAAAAAAAAAACAGGACCTGTCATGATGTACATAAATTAACATGGCCAAAAATTTGTACGCATACAACTCGAAAAAGAAAATGAAACCAAAACTCAAGGGCGATTTGCTTTGTATAAAATAACTCTATACACACACATGGGTAGGATATGCAGCAAATTGCCAAACCACAAAAACCAATTTTTATACCAAAAATAAGCCAAAATAGTAATTTCGTGCTTGAAAATGCCAGAAAAATGTTGCATTTAAACACAACAGTTCCAAGTAAAACATCCTCACAAAACCACCCACAAAAGTAAAAATAAAAAAAAAAAAAAATACAACAGCAAATGTTGTCACAACAATCAAATTGACTGTCAAAATGTTGCCAGAAACTATTTGCATTTTTAATTTGGGTTAAGATGAGTTCACACAGATACGAGTAGTCATGTATAGACATGTTTTGGTTAGTGTGTGTGCGTGTGTGTGTGTGTGTGTGTATTATAGCACACTGTAGTATCTATACATAAATTTATGAACACTGAAATTCTTACTATTACGTGTAGATTTCAACCTTCCCTATAACTATAGAAAGTAAAAGACAAGCCGATCTAACTAAAAACACTGACACACTTGTTGTGCCTTGTTGCGTATTATTTTAGTCCTTGTGTTGCTGTTGTTTTTGTTGTAAAGTGCGTAGTATCCTGTAAGTTTATTCACATACTTTACATACACGAAACAGCTCTACCCAAGCGCTGAACATTAAATACAAGTATTGTATCTGCAGAAAACACACACTCAAGCTCATTTGTTTAGAAACATTGCCATAGAATATATTTAGTAGGTATAATAAAAATTTAAGCTAAATATGCATACAAGAATGCTACAAAAAATTTGCTTTAAAGGCATTTTGTGTGTGTGTGTGTGTGTGTGTGTGTGTGTGTGTGTGTGTGTGTGTGTGTGTGTGTGTGTGTGTGTGTGTGTGTGTGTGTGTGTTTTTCTAAACGCTGCACAGCTGTCACATTGGAAATGTAATATTTATATACAACTATCCTTACAACTACCCCCGACAAAAGTCTAAAGTTGCAAGTATATTTAACAACTCTTGCTTGAAGGCAGTTTTGTTGCCTACAGTTGTAGAGCATATTTTTAGGCTGCTGTTTTTTTGTTTTTGTATAGAACATAGAATGTCCTGAGTGGGCGTTCTAGTATAGTATAGCGCAGCATGCAAGTAAAAGTAAATTTAGGCCAAAATACTTCACGAAACTGTGTGCAGTTTTTGCTTTTTTTGAGAGCATACATTCATATATATATATATACATACATTCGTATATATATAGCAAAGGTGTACACATATATATATATATATATGTTAATATGTAAATGTATAGGTAGTAGTCGCATGTGGAATGTATCTCAAAATATATATTTAAATAAATGTTTCGCTGGCTTAGTAAAAATTTAATAGATTTTCAGCTTGCTATAGTGATTTTCAGTTACAAGGTAATGAGGTTAATGAGAAGCGTGGAATATTGTATTGACAGAAAGCGTTTATATGCTCGAAATGGTTAGCAGTGAGTTTTAGAGCATGTTTAAAGAGTTTGAGAAAGGGGCAACTGTTGCAAGGCATTATACAGCATTAAGTTGAACTTTGAGCAGAAAAAGTATTTTAATTTTAAAAAGGTTTACACTCTTAATGAAATCAAAAGCTGTACAACTCTTTTATTTGTAATGCCCTGTTCAGACGATCATATATATTTGACACATTTCTCATATTGCATATTTTTAGAAAAATGTTACGTTATCACATTTTTAACTAAATTTCTGAGTGTGTTTTCTTTCGACGCATCAGTCGTACTAACCTATTCTACTAATGTAGGGTTTTGACAGCCTGTAGATAAGAAAAAACATTAATTCACCACACAATTTATTTTTTCACCACGATATTTTTTTCGCTCTAAAAGAAAGCGCAAAAAAATTCATACACATTAACATAGCGCACAACAATCAAACACTATTTTAACCGTAAACAGGTTTCGCCGATTTTGGAAAACCATCGTACATACATAAAAAGGGCAAAAGTGATCATTAGTTTTATATATATAAATGGTATATATATAAATGGTAAATTTCTTTCAATTCCCTCTAAATTCGGTGTGTATACCCTAAAATAATGAAAAAATTCACCCCGTGGTGAGAAATGGTAGTTAAATGTTATATGTCCGAAATGTTTCCAACCATGGGCAATGCCGAGAATACATTCTAGTATTGTATATTTGAATTTTTTGGCTAATTTTCGCAACAAAAACCAGAGCAAATTTGGAATACCGTTGTGCTAGTGTCTCCAAGCTTCACACATTCTGATTCACAAGATGATCTACAAGAAGAAGAGGTTGACGACTACAAATTGGTAAGTTCAAAGAAAACTGTGCACCTTGACTATGTCTTAGTACTATGGATTTATACGTGTAAGTGGTCGACGCTAGTCGTCAGATGGTCACCAATTATAGTGCTACTTGACTAAAAAGCTGACTGATGTTCAATAACTAACGTATCATGGTGGATGCTAGATAGTTTATGAGAATCATATTTGTACAGCCACAACTTCATACACTTCAATCGTTTTATTATTCATGCATCATGAGGAGATAGTTAGTACTCTAAGCATATTGTTTCTATTTTTAAGCTTGTTGAAAATTTGGAGGTAGTCAAAAGTGGCGCACAATTCTATCAACTCTATTATTTATCGTTTATCTTCTGTGAACCACTTATACATGTGTATGTTTGAGCATAACGTCCAGATTACTCTCTTCACATTGCAGTACTCTACAACGTCCGTACTATAAATTTTATTCTGCGTTCTTTATCTTTTAGTTTTACTTTTCTAAACTATAAAGTTTAGAAAAACATAGATATATATGTTCAAGAACCACAAAGTTCAGTTCAGAACTTGTTTCTGGTTTACAGTTTATAGTCCAAAACTGCTTGTTTCTAACCGAATTGGTTTGGCTAAATCCGGCTTATGTTTCGGTTCATACTTTAGAAAAGAGCTTATTCCAAACGTATTCCAAATCCCTCCCAATCTGCACGTAACAGCATTAAAAATGCAATAACTTTTAAAATTGATCAAAGTCAAGCAATAAACGCACAAAATGGTTCATCAATAAATCAAAAAGTCTGTTATTGAAACTAAATTTCAAGCGCTCATAAAATATTTCGCCGAAATACACGCATAAAAATAGAAATTTTGTTTATTTTATTTTATAGCATAGCGAAATGCAACGAAAATGCAGGCAGGCATGCAGGCATGCAGGCGAACAGGATAAAGTATTCTTGCATGTGTGCGGTGTTAGCTAAAGTCTGTGCTAAATATGCGCTGCATATGTTTTGCTCTTCTCTGATTTTGAACGCTCTATCATAAATGCAGACATCCTTTGATAACATGTCCTTTGGCAGTTTCTACTTTGACTTATGAGTTTGTACATACGCCCAGATACATGTGTGGTTGCTTATATATATATACAGATATATGTATCTTTTGTTGTTGCTGCTGCTGCTGCCTCACAGCACAACGCATAAATTATGAAAATGAAAACTTAACTTTGAAATTAAAATTGCTAAATGCTATAAAGCTCAAACAGTAAAGAAGTATACCACAACCGCACAGAACACTTGCTGCATATGAAGTTTTGGCGCCTATGTATATACATATATGTGATATAATATCTATTGCATATTATATATACTTGTGCAGGGTTACTCAATAGGCACATAACAGTTTTGTTGTATTTGAATACTAACGCAGCCTTAAATATTTTGCAGGATCTGTCAACTTCAAAACGTTAGTCAAAGTTTACGAACTACTACCGAAAACTTACTGCAATTTTCGGTCCAAACACACCTACGACATGAAATCCACACCACACGGTCTATTTGGGTGCATGCAGTGGAGTCTCTTGAGTAACATGTGAGTCTGTTTAAGGATTCATTAGTTTTAAATTAAAAATGTTTTTACCCCTATTGAAAAGCCCTATATATATATATATATATATATATATATATATATATATATATATATATATATATATATATATATGAACAAATTTCTAGTACGATCTCTGACTATAATTACTCCTCGCAATTCATGCGCCTCGAGTAACTTATTCGTTGCTGCATAAATATTTTGTGTGTATTTTGCAGCTTTTGACTTTGCTAGCATTAAATATTAATATCCTTTTTGCTCTCCGTGTGTGTTATGTCCTGTATGTGTGTATATGTATTTGCATTTTGTATGCATGAAATGCAAAAACTAATTGCCAGACAAGCATAATTTTTAATAAATAATGTCGACATTTTGGCAATAAAGCAAAAAACTGGGTGTGTGTGTGTGTGTGTGGTCTACAATTTTGTACACACTTATATATCGTATATATTTTCGAATGAGTCCTTAGAATTTGCAAAACCATTGTAGAAATAGTTCAAAGCAGCTTTGTAAGTTTTCTATTGTTTGTGATTTGGCATGCATGGAGTAAATAACTCAAATACTACGTTCACTTCCATTCATGCAATATCAAACTCGTACTACGAAAAATACTTAAAAAAACAAAAAACTTTGAGTTCTTAAACAACGAGGGCTGACTGATATTAAATTAATATTGTTTTCTTCCCCAGAGTTCCTTATCAAATCTTGAGAGTTAATCTCAAATATAGCAATTTTAGCTATCAATGGGCTCATCACAAACTAATTTTTTTATAAGAGACTTTACAAAACAAACAAAGAGAGCAATACTGTTTTGCATGCAGCTTCAAAACCTCATCAGCAGTTTCGTAAGATAACCGAAAAAAAAAAAATCACAAAACCCTGCAACACCAATTTGCCATTGATTTTCACTGCTATATGTACATTATAATACATTAATAGTTCATGCTGATAAGTAATAAAACCGCAATCAAAAGTGTGAAACAAAAGATAGCAATCAAAAAAATGGCTGATGAGATTTCGTAGCTGTAGCTCAAACTCCACCAACTATGTACTGCCAAGTTTGCATTGAGTTTGTTTTTTTTTTTTTTGAGACTGTAACTTTGCTAATAGGGCAGAAAATCATTATAATGTTATACGAAGTCTGCAATCGGGATTGAAATCAGCAACGCACTCGATCAAATTTTAGGACACCTTGGAACAGAGGCTGCTCGGCGTTCTATTTCAGATGCTGCCTTTTCTGATCAAAAGAAAAATCAGAGAGAGAGAGAGAGAGAGACAAGTGGTGAAACCATTGGACTCAAGTACTGAGGTACTTTGATTGTGTTCTATTTCTGAAGAAGATTGGTCAGAAAGAGTTCGTGAAACCCTCAGTACAGTAAACAAGTGCAGTTCCAAAAAGACAATAAATAGTGTTGATCACGTTACTATGAAATATATAGATGATCATTATGCCAGTGAAATACTTATATGTTTTTTTGTAATTATTTAATAAGTTGGGATAGTGCAAACACGACAGGCAGAAATCTTAGCTGAAATAGTGATTTTTTAATTATGTTTCCTTCAAGGACTGCATAATTCTCATACTTATGTGGTTTCTAGGAGTAATGCGTAAATTTATGTTACATATGAAGGTCTTAATTGCAATAAATTATGTCATAAAATTTTACTAAACTAATAAATAAAAAGCAATATTACTGCGACGCTGTTTAGAACCCATCATCTACAAATCGAAAGAAAGCATTATTACACATATCAGCAGCGAATACCACTGTCGTATCATTTGTTTTTATTTAACTAAGCGGAGAAAGACAAATGAAGACTTTTGACAGAATAAGCTTTTCGCCTCAATGTGGTGAATTTATAAAACTATTTTCTTGTTAAACGTTTCCCCGAGAAAAAACTTTCAAAACACAATGACCACAAAATGTCACATTTTCATACAACCCTCGTACTAAGCAAACCAATAAAGCTGCATTGTATGTATATCACTACTATCCTTTTATTGCCTTTTACTACTATTTTTTCACCTTTCTCTCAGTGTGTTTTCTACACACCACTTTTTTGAAGCCTCGTCCCCCTCCCGTTACTCCAAAAAAGTATACAAATTTTGTTTGCTTTTCGAAAATATTTTGCTTTACTCAGTAAAGGAATGCGGCGGCACAGCTTGCACCCTTTAGCACAGTATGGGGTTACACTTGTCCTCTTTATAGCTCTATATTATTGTGTATTTCGTGCCATTAACCCCCTCCCCCTACCCCATTCTGCCACTAGCCAAACTGCACGCAGCACGTTTGCATAGAGTTTGTTTTATTTTCGGGTGCTATTGAAACAATGTAAAAAAGGCGCATGCTATGCTACGAAATTTCTAAAACAAACATGCAAGCAATTATACACAAAAACACAAATACACGCACGACGAAGGACGAAGGACTACACATGATCCGCGGGTGTGTGTGTTGCATGCAAATGCGTAGCAAATCGTGCATGCAAAGTTTACGTGTCTGTCATACATGCTGATGCTCTACTACACTATGTAGTGCGAGGGTTGCTCTCTCAATCTCTCGTTTGTGCCCGCTCTTTCTCGTCTTTTCACGCTGTGCGTAAAAAGCATTTTTTGAGTAAAGAATATGCGTGCGAAAGGACATAGAGCAAGTGAATACTCTGCTGCGCATGTCTAAAACTGCTGCAAACACATGTTAGTCGAAGTCGAAAAGAGCCGTTTGATAACTGCAAAAAGGACTCGCTGTTTGATAACTGCAAACGTACTTAGCTACTGTTTCATGCCATTGCGTTTCATTGTTGTTACATTACGCTGCAAGGATTCTTACTCTCACTCTCTCTCTCTCTCTCAGCTGTAAATGCTTTTGTTTTTCATTTGGGGGTTGTCTGCTTAACTCATATATCCTTTTTTCTGCCACCCGACTACATTTCCACCACTCCACTACCTACTATACATGTGCACTACTTATAGCACTGTATGGCATTTTAAATGAATGAAAAATATTGTCGTAAATTACTTGAACGTTTACTATTCCATTGCAAAGTGCATTCTCCACGGTACAACTACTTCTACTCGACACACGCGTATGTAGGTACTCGTATATCCTTTTCTATATTATATATATTTACTGCATCTTCTAGAATAATATATGTCAGTGCATCGAATTATTAAGTGCGCCATGCAGCTCATCTCTTTTCAGTGCAGTTCAAAAGTCGCAAACTCCCAATACAGCACCGCACTCCTCACCGTGCTGTTTATTGTATCCTTTTTACTAGACTCGCTGCCATTCCTTAGGCTTCTTATTTGTCATGCCAGCTAAATGAATTATGTTTGTCTCCTTTCGCCACTTATCTGTGCATGCAATGCAACACATCCTTAGTGCTCGTACACTTTCTGAGTAGTCCTTCTTGTTGCGAAGTATGCGAGGCATACAAACAGGATACAAACAGTCGCCTGCGAGTGACATAAATTAAGTCAAGTTGATTTTACTGATACACACATTATGAGCTATGCCTCTTCCTCTTCTTGTTTTTCCCTCAATTTTTTTACAGCATTCAGATAGGTTCTTCGCATGCATAATGCAGTGTGACATTATCCTTTTTGGAATTTTAGTGTACTACGCTGTTATATAGTATGCAGGCGGCATTCGAGATTGAGCTGCTGATTGCAGGCTCATTGAATTTATAATGCAAGTGATTGGAAATATGCTAACGAATTTAGAGAGAGAAGCTGCTTCGAGGGCTGGTTGAGTGATTGATAATATTATATAGACATTATAACGAACCTAAAAGCTACTTTAAGCACTATAAACAATGTCAAAGTTAATCGTAGAGTGTAAAAATAGTTGGTAATGCACATAATTTACAAACTTTGTTAAACAAGTTTTTACATTATTTCGAACAATGATTTTTATATGGATAAATATTAGGTTGTTCAACACTGTTCATCTTGCAAACCTATATAGGGATGCAGTACGTACATCTACTAATCAAACTATGCACAAATTGACTGCGCAAAGCTGCGCTATATATTAGTATATTTTTCCTATTTTGATTTTGAAATTTGCATATTAGACTCATTAACAGCGACCTCAAAAACTTATGACGAATAAAGTATATAAAAAGAAATGGTACTTTTGATAGTTACTCAACTTTTGATATGGCGTTAACGATTTCAACTTATCATAAATTTCCGATAACGTCCATGTAAAGTCATTCACAGACACGCCTTACTGCGCTTTCGGGCCCTGTACAATATACACCAGCAAATTTTCAGATGTGTTGCCTTACCACATTTTCCAGAAACATATTTTAATTTTTTTATTTTTTCCTATATTTCTTTGAGCTTTAAATCCGGCTCGAAGGATCACTTTCTTCATAATTGAAAAAAAAAACTTTAATCTGGCTTTATTTCAGAATAAAATTAATATTCTTAAAAGCCAACATGTACCTAGGTCTACAACTTAACTCTGATGCAAGAAAACGATTATCGGATCCGGCTCGAAGGACCACATCTTTTGCAAATTTTTTAGAATCAAAACGTACCTACATCGATTACTTAAGTCTGATGACAGAAACAATTGACAAAAGCTCAAATGATGTGTTCAAGAACGCCCGCTGTCATTCACCGTGACAGAAGGGTTTATGCTACATTATTCTGTTGTGATTTGATTTAAATTCCTTCAGAAAGGAAATCAATTAAAAAAAAAAAAACTATTCACAATTTTAAGCTGTCAATCTTTCCTATTGATGTTTTCAAAACCATATATTTATTTTAAACAAAATAAATTTATATTTTAATCCGTGCACATTTTCCAACACTGTTCAACGAAGCATTCTTGCATACAATCAAATCAACTACAGATGAGTCAACCTCTTTCTATATATATATATATATATATATATATATATATATATATATATATATATATATATATATATATATATATATATATATATATATATATATATATATATATATATATATATATATATATATATATATATATATATATATATATTTTCCATTTAAACTTTGTTTTGCCATAATTAAATATTAAACAAGCATAAAACATTAAATGAATTTCATTTTTTTTTTCTTTTTTATAAATTGTATATACAACAAAATAATAAACTCAATGCATACTTGCAGCACTGCAAAATAAGAAAAAAAATTAACTTCGGTGGAATCGAAGCTTGAATACGCTTCTTCAGACGCTGTTATTTCATATTTAAGGTAGTTAACTTATAGTGAAGTTTCCGTCCATTGGAAACCACAATATCGAGTTTCAAGTTAATTTTTGTCTGTAATGTTAAAGTTATTCATATAAAATCCAAAAAGTTGGTCTGTATGTACAGCCTAGAAATAGAGAAAGTCTCCATACACGATTTCAGATCGATATCTTAAAAACTGAGCGACGAGTTTTGATTCAGACTGGGAACAGACAGACGGACATGACTAGTTCCATTCATCTCGCCTCCGTTACAAACTGCTTGACAAAATTATATAAAAATTATATAAAAATACTATAAACACTATGTGTGTAGAGTATAAAAATTAATAAAATATTCCGAGCTCAGACTGAGTTGCGCAGCACTTAAAAATATATTTCATATTTAAAGCGCTTTAAAAATTAATGCATTATGTGGGAGCATCAAAAGAGCAACGTAAAGAGGGAAGTAATGCAAAAATGAAAAATGTCACCCTAAAATTTAATTTTAAATATTTTTTTTTTTTGCAACCTTTTAATTTTGCTATAAAATGCAGTGCTGCATTCGGATACTTTTAATCATTTGCTCAAACAGTCAGTCATGTGCAGTCAATCAGTACGTCTGTGCGACTTCCATGCACGCCAGATTCAAATTGTTAATTGAGTGACAGATGAGCAGCAAATTACGACAAACAGTAGCGGGCAGAGCCAAGTCGAGCCGACAGCAATTAGTGCAACATGCCGCACATATGCTGCCACAAGCAGTTGCAATAAGTTTCTTTCTCTGTCTCTCAGAAAACTTGGCAGACAATTATAAAATATTTTCATGTAAATTTCTTCTTCTTGAAATGTCACGAACTTGTCCATCAAGCTGACGTTCGATGTGCTTGTCACTTCCTATACGTATACTATAGCTATATATACTCGTATATATATATATATATATATATATATATATATATATATATATATATATATATATATATATATATATATATATATATATATATATATATATATATATATATATATATATATATATCTATATATCTATATATGTAGTAATATTGTACCTTGCAGTCAAAGTTAAAAACGCCCACATGCAGCAGTTGGTTTAATTTGCTTTGAACATCTCTTAAATTCAACTTAAATGAAAATTATTGGCTACCGGACTCTGACTGTTCATCTGCTGCGTTGCTTCTTGTTTGTTAACTTGTTTAAAATTGTTCAATATTTGCTTATTGAGTTACGCTTGAAATACTTCTACGTTCTTCCCAAGAGCAAAAAAGCACAATTTTCTAGAGAAATATTTGTTTTTGTTGAGATATCGATTTGGGATTGCTTTGATTTGTGAAGCCAATGTAATTGCTTTGCATTTGCTTTGTATCTGTATGTCTTTCTCTACGTCTGTCTATCAATTTGTTTCTATGCAAATATTTTGCAATTTAATTGCAATTTTCAAAAGGTTTAAAGCATCGTTTGAAGCATCTTTGCCAAATGGTTACAGTAATAAATTGTTTCTAAGCTGTTATTTAAGATATTTTCTTATTTAAGAATAATACAGTATAGGGATATTGTATAAGCAGCAAAAGTATATATTTTAATACGAACTTCAAGATTTGTTTACATATTATAAAATATATATTTATTGATGAATTATGTGGCAACAGTGATGAGTACTTAAATGTATTTGCTTTTAGTGCTCCAAACTGCAGAAAAAGGCCAGCCGCTTAACGCTGCGAAACATAGCTAAGGTAGTAAAAACTATTTAAAGAAAATTAACTTAAATTTAAGCCCTACAAACACTAAAAAGTTCTAAAACAGACCATGAAAAATAAGTGTGCTCGAAAGTTACTGTAACACAGAAGCACATGCATCAGCTGAGAGAAGTTTGTACAACAATGTCTGGTTCATTTAAGAGGCTAAAGCCTTTACTAAGCAAAATCAAAATTGTAAGCCTTAGCAGCGAGTATGGGCACGAATAACGGTAAATATGCTATGGCTAATAGCCAAAACTTTTACGAAACGATTGGAGTTCTGTATTCGTGCTAGGTGTGCTAAATTGTCTGTATGTCTGTCTGTCTGAATGTCTGTCGGAATGTAGTTGAGTTTTATGCACTGCATCCATATGGACATGTCCGTCTGTCAGTCTGTATAAAGAAGGAAATCTTAGAGGCTATAAGCTATAGTATCTTTAATTATTGACATTCAGACTCTCCTGCTTCATCTTCAGAAGAAGTGTGCAAAATTAATTTGCCAACATCACTCTTTAAGTAAAACTTAAACCTACACCTCTCACTTTTTGTCTTTGTACCTAATAGTGCTAGTACAATAAGTCACTATTGTATTACATGAGTGATCGCCTTGTCAGCTTAAACTCATGGTGCTCTTAACACTTATGATGCCGTCATAGGCGGCCCCGCCAGAATAGCTTTTAGATTATGTTTGTCTGTCAATCGATCTGCTAACTTGGTACAAATAAGTGGTTGGAGATTAAACCCCTTCTGTTTGTTTGCTGCAATATAGAAAAGACTTGGTTTCAATGCAACTTCACATCGAGCATCCGAAAATACTCTCTGTGCAATGGACGTTCAACTACAACTTACCAATAGTGCCAATAGTGCTTACCAATAGTCAGAATGAACCATGGTTCCTTGGCTTGCTGACTTTTCTTGGCACAGAATTAACCATCTGTACGGTGTCGTACTATAATGTAGTTGCTATTTTGTGTCCAAACACAACTGGCTAGCTGGCACCGTTCTCTTCTTTTTTTTTGCACAAATAACTCCAATTGAACAACGCAAGCAAGTGAAGTGATACAAGATTGCCTAAGCAAACATTAATACCACATCACTTTTCATGAAACACAAATGAATCATCGATATGTCTTTCTCATCAGCGACTCTTCAAGATTATAGAACATAACACTTCTATAAACTTCATTACTAATCAAAAACTTCATGAACAACATGGAATACCGTTACGAATCATCCATCCTACTATCTCCATGTAACAAAAAGGTAACTCTGACGCGATACCGTTATACGTCACTTCATGCTACCATAAACTGAACACTTCTTGAAGCATCGTTTCATCATTTTTCGATACACACTAATTCCGATACAGCCACAGATTCCTTCATCAACGGACCATAAGGTCTACATCGAATTTCTTCAATATACATCAGCAATATACTACAGAAAAGCAAGGAATCATTCAAAAAATCAATTGTATGGTATGTTATTGTATAACATATTTCAACCAATCACAGACAATGTCTCTGCCAGGAGGTGCCATACTGTAAGGCTGGTCTGGCTTTATCCTTATGTTTCCACCTAGCCCTACGTGAAAGAAGTAACCACTGCTTCCAGCAAAGTAAATGATATCGTCATGCCCGCTAAAAACTGACTATGTGTACCCTACATTATCGTTTTGCTAGACAATAAGGCTAGGAGAATCATATTTGGTATAAAGTATATCACGTTTATCTAGATGGAACCACTCTAGACACATAGACGCCATACAAATCTGTGGCTGAATAAAAAGACTCTTAACCCCGTACAGTGTGTCACCCTGCGGGCCAATTTTGCTGTCAATTCGAAGAACTCACTCTTAAGCTGAAAAATGAGCTTATTGAAACCATTAAATATTATTATCATCCTTGTCCACTTCGCAAGTTGTAATAAAAAATTAAACTTTAATTCCTTAAATATGGCTTAAAACATGAAAAAATATCATAAAAAAACGCTATAAAAGATCTCTCCCTTTCCAAATTATACACTTTAAATTGCATTTTCATAATATATTCTTTGTAATTCATAGCCGTGCTGTCAACATATCATTGTCTCATGATGTAAATTAAAGCAATTACATGTGGTCAATTAACATTTTCTATAGGACATAAAGCGCGCATTATACAATTAAATATGTGAAAATATTGGATAAAATACGAATGACGGATTAAACATTTTAAACACACATATTTCCAATTAAATTATCAACATTTGTGCGACATAAGTTGCCAGCATTATGAAATATTTTCCATTAAAACTTGTTTTACATAATTCCAACAAGAATTTACAATGGGAAGCAGCTGTGTGCCAAAAATGTATTTAATGGCTTCCATAAATTAGACAAATGCTACAAATCTATTAAATCTATTATCTAAGAAAATATTTCTGGAAACTCACCATTATGTCCCGTGTTATTGATGATAACCCAAAAATCGATTGTTTTCTCCGGACCCAGCTCCTCATAGTCCCACTTCTTTTTGACGCGCACTGCACCGTTTGTCTCCACTGTGACCCACGGATTATCATCGCGTATTTTGAATGTCTCCTTATCGATTTCCTTCTCGAGCAGAAAAACTGATTTACCCTCAGTATCACCATCGGCCTCAGTGAACTCGATGCGCTTTGTAGGGCGTACTTGGCGCGTTGCACGTCGCTTCTCACGATGATGCGAGTGCGCATTCACCTCGTCATGCTCCAAATGTTGCATGATAAACGAAACCGGCTCGGGTGCCAGAAATTCCAGTAGCACTTTAGCCGGTGCAGCACTCTGCAAACTCGGATAACGCAAGTCGTGCGCTGTAACCTCAACCAATAGCTCCGAAGACAAAGGCTCGCCGGCGAGCATTAATTCACCAGTTTGTGGTACAATTATAACCACATTACTGGGTGACTTCAAACGATAGGCAATCTTATCACCATCTGCATCGGTGGCCTCCACTTTACCAAGTATGCTAAAACGTTTCCACGTTAAGCTCGAATTAGTATCGAAATTTGTTGCTTTCTGTGCAGCAATGGCAAATTTATAATCGAGCGCCTTGAATATGGGACGATTATCATTCTCATCCAACACTGTAATCTGTATCTTTGATACAGTTTTATCCAAACCATCCAAATCGGAAGCTTCGACAGAGAGATCATAATGTGCACGTACTTCACGATCCAGTGGACGATTGGTGACCAACCAAACACCAGATTCATCATCACCATCGATGATAAGCGATTTGGCATTTGTATCAATATTCTCATTAGCTTTGCGACTCTGCAATGCAAAAGCATCATTGACATTGCCATCGATAATGGTGTAGCGCACTTTCTTGGGCTTTGCTAGTTCTTCATCCAGTATGCTACCGCTGAACGCTTGCATCAGTGGTACACCGCGTATACGCGTACCCGCTGGACGATTCTCACGCACTTCACCACTGGCATCCAACATGGAACCGGAGAAACGCAACATATCACTGCGATGCATGACATATAATTGTAGATTATGCGTATTTGTGGCATTTGGTGTTTCCTCGACAACAACAAGGTTCACCGGTCGATTGACCAGCGGTGATATATCGGCGGTAGTCATGACCACACCATCATCCAACACTGTAAAATACTTGGAATAATCACTGTCCAGCATATGATATGCTGCAGCAGTATTCACCGAAGATGCTTTTGCTGGAGAAGTGTAGGAGCTTTCGTTGAAATGATGCAACGGACGCGTTTTAAATTTTTTGATACTAAAACCTGGATAGGTATCATGTGGCAACACTAGTGACATATCACTGTGATGATGACTATTATCGCTGCTGCTGTCAGTTGTGCCGCCTGCCAGCATGCGTGCAGCATTCTCTGCGGTTAGTCCTGCATAGGAGACGGACCTTAAGGACGACTCTGTTGCTTGCACTACTTGTGCCATCAGCGTTAGACATCCAATATATGCCAAGCTGTGATATAATAGTCTCAAATTCGATGTCAAATCTTTGGATCTGTGCGGCATTTGCCTTCGCCTATTTGGCGCACGATGCGCCCAATATTGTGACGCCATTTTCGTCACCAACAAAAAAACACTTCCTCTATTCTCAGATACAAATCGTTTTGTAATATTTTCTTTTTTCTTCAGAAATTTTAGATATAATTTTAATTAAGCGAATTTTCCGTAGACACGTAATCAGCACATTTTGTCACTGCAAAGAAATGAAATGAAGTATACAGAAATAGGTTAGTCGTCATATATTCATAGAGCGCTTTCAAATAAAATTTTAATTAAACTTTGTAGAACTATTTTGTCAGATACAATAAATCTTTTTTCTTCTTTTACATTGAATCGTAGTCACATACAAAGTTTGCTTCGTGCTTAAATGAAATTCTCATTTCTGAATGCAGTGAAAAACTGTCAACTTTTGTTTTTATAATTGCTTTTAATATTTCGTTACACAAAAAGTTTCTTAATGACATTAAAAATGAATGGAAGAAACGAACATATTTTTAAGTTCTGTCAAAGGTCGGCATGATGTTCGATGTCTTTCACTAATATGATTATGAAGTAGTAGCAAAGACAAAGGCAGTGCGCACTCAAGTACTCAACAGGAAGCAGGATTTTTTTTCTCTTTTTTTTCTTTTCGTCAAACCCTGTACTTGGTAATTATTTTTGTGTTGTATGTGCGACACGCTCTAGATACGCTCGCAAAAATTTTATTAGGCTCATTGCAACCCTCGCAGCAAACTGTCCTTGAATCTATGTAGCTACATAACTTCAAAAAATTCCCAATTTATTTTTAATTACTTCACATGTACACGCTCTATGTGGCTTTAGACAGCACTCCCCGGCGGACAACTCTCTACAGAACACCCTGTAATTTTCAAAACCACGTCGTGACTTTAAAGAGGGTGATTCCGAAAATGTACTCCCTAATGCTGTCTACAATTTCCAGTTGTATGAAACAGCTGCGCATGCGCATAGTGTAATCTATTTTATTGGCAGTTATGCAGATCAGGCGGCGCCGTTATCCTTGTTATATTGTCCTAGAATTTGACAATTAACAATTGCTTTATTTGCTTTTGCTACGCGTAATTATGGCATTGATAGAGCGTTGCATTTGTTAATGGTCACATATGCCCTAATTTTCATCTTGTTGTGGGATTAAAATATTAAAAATTTGTTGCCATTGATGAGTTGACAGCGGCTTGCCTAGCACGATAGTTAGGGAAGTCTTCATACATGTGTGATGTGTGTAAGTTTGTAGGTAACTAGTCTTGAGTAATTAGTTGTTGGAATCTATGAATTGAGGTAGTTCATGTGTTGAGTAATGTTCTGAGGAAGTAGGCGGAGTTGCAAAGCAATGAAAGATGCCATGTATGGAATATTCTGAGGGACAATGCGAGGAAATATTTGTATTTCTTTGTTGGATATTTCACTTACGAATAGGGCAACACATTTCTATGTACTATACAAACAAACTTATATATGTTCAAGTAAATATGTACATAAGTATGTGATGATTTGAAAGGATGTAAGGCAATGAGGGAGACACTTGTACATTTTTTAATTCTATAGCTATATTAACAAAGCGTATCGAATTTTTTTTTATAGTTTATTTTAAGTGGAATTTTTGAAATTTTGAAACCGAAGCTCTAATACCACTCACACGAAATTTTAAATTGTATTGTAAAACATAAAAGTGGGGGTTTAAATAGGGGTTACCCCAAAGGTGGTTGGAACACGCCCATTTGTATATGAAGCCGTTGTCCACTAAAATCCACCAAATCGATTTCAAGCTAATATTGAAGAAGTTTTTTATACAAAAAACACAAAAATAGGCGGTGGGTTTGTATGGGAGCTACCCTAAAAAGTGAGCGTGGAGGATTAATCCTGATACTCTATTAAACTGCACTAAAAAGAAGTGTATGTCCCAATTTTCAACTGGATAGCATAAAAATAAAATAAATACATTTTGGTTTACAATTCACTTATGTTTGGATTATAATTCGCAATCACTTTGAACTCTAAAACTCATTGCATAGTGTTAAAAAACTTCGTTACAGTTCGGTAATTTTGTGCTTTTTGGAGATGGTTTCTCATTAGTTTTCCATATTTGCAATTATACATATATTTTTTTATACCATTAAAAAGTTGAACGATAAAGTCAAAAAGTAATCCAAAACCGACTATTTTAGATTATTTAAAATTCCATTAAAATGTATAGGAGCCAATTAAAAGCTAAAGACGAAGTGCTAGTCCTAACGATGCGCACACAACAAAGAGTGAAATGTTAATATACTCATTTTATAGAGACGATTTTGATCTCTCTTGTTTCTTTGTCTCTGATTCCAAACATCGATGTAAATTATTAATACGAATGACAGAGATGCATAAATATTTTAGCCTTACACGAATGTATTCGATTTGTGAAATGAATGCATTTGTACAAGACCGTAGTCTCTGACAACCAGTCTCTAAGACATGTTGGGACGGACGAACATGACTAGGATGACTTTATGATGATGTCTGTAATTTATCGTTCTCTATGTGAAATGTCATAAAGTTAAAATACTCTGCTTACAAATATTTTTGTGCAAGCTATAAAAATTACTTTTTATTCATTAAGAGTAGTAAGAGTAACGAATACCAGCTAATTTCCAGCAAATTCTAATGACTTGCTTTCAAATTGCAATTGCAGGGCATCGTCAGATGGAGTTTGGTAATACTTGTAATGATTCCAGAACATGAATTGTGTGGTGTGAAATGCTGACCTTACCAAAAGTGTTTCATTCAGCATTCCAATTGGGCCGGAACACCTCGTTTACTCTTCGGAACTTCAATTGTGGACCAACCATCATATGAAGTGTATACATAAGCAATAGCATGACAACAGAAAACTAACCATGCGTCCATGAATCTTCTGAAAGTTAATACAAGTAACTATCGTCAGCTAAGCGGCATCTAAACTACGAATCATTTATCTAGATAAGTTGTGATCTTGAACCCATTATAACGATTTAGTATGGCGAGGAGTAAGACTTTCTGTTTGTGGCTTGCTTACGCAGGTTACACTCGAAATATTCAGTGTTACTAAACAATGAATTTTGATGATTTTAAATCCCTCAATTCTTACCATATACTGTCCTTTGTTTCATAAAAACTTCGTACACTTATACATACTTGTACTTATATTTGATCTCTTCCAATTTGCGCATGTTTATCTCTAATTTGACTCTTACACTACTATTATCTTATAGAAAATAGTGTGTAATTATGCCTAGATTCTTATACCAGAACTAACTAAAGCTGAAGTATTTTGAAGTATTTATTAGATGTCAATAAACAAAAGTCAGATATCAATTTTACTTCCATTTTCTAATTATTTAATGCACTTGTAACAACATTTGCCAAACGATTATTTTTGAAGAACTAAATTTCAAATAAATTTAGTTATTTGCAAACTTTATGAATTTAAGCTGTCGTAAAGCTGAGCTTTAAATAATTAAAATAATAAATTAAATAAAATTATGCATAAGCTACTTTGCCTACATAAAAATTCAATAAAGATTTTTATCTATTTTAATTGATTTTTCAAAATATAAAAGATACATTTTATGGGTATTAAATTGATGCAGCGCAAAAAAAATTGTGGTTTGAGTTTACACATACTGCTTAATGACAAAAAATAATACAAAAAATTAATACGAATCAATAGCACTCACTCTAATTTCCTTGCGTAATTAATGTGAAATTAAAGCTTCATTAAGGCGAATGCCAGTAGATAGATAGATACTCTACCAACTCCATCCTAGCTCAGATACTTTCAGCTGACATTGAATTGCGTGTTTTGTTTTTATATATATATATTTTTTTTTTCAGAATACTTATAACAAAATGACAGCAGCACCCTACTCTGGGACAACAACTTGGACTCGCTGATTACTATGACGTCTTTTGTTCGGCAAAACATTTCAAATATTTATGAATTCAAACACTGACAACAAAATAGTATATCGTATATAAAAGCTAGAGACAGGCACGAGTTAAATTAATGCAGATTATCAGTATTCAGAGTATTTGCTTTGTCATACTGTGTATCTATGAGGTTTTTTTCTTCTGTTTTTACGTAATACTCGTAGATACGAATTAGATACGTTGATATGTCTTGGATCTGTTGTCAAATTTGTTAAGTTTCTATGTTTTAGCTTCTGAAACTTGTTGAAAATGTTGTAAGTAGTTATTTAAATATTTTTTTTTGAAAATGCCTTGAAGTCTTTTTGAGTATTTATGTAGTAGTCGCGCTTAAGTGGCGCGCTAAAACTCAGCGGGTGGTCACTTTTAATCGATTTTAAATGAGTTGGTAAACAATAATTCCATTCTAGCCCTTAGGGCATTGTTTGAACAAAGCCGATATAAATAATGGATATAAATACGTATTTAGCTTTCAATTGTATTTAAGTTAAATATTTATAAAACGTTGAACTGAGCTAAAATTATATTGCTGCTCATTTGCATTATATAATCAATAAAAACAAAAACAAAAACAAGAAAGAACGCTGTAGTCGAGTGTGCTCGACTACGAGATAGCCTGTATCTTGTTGAAGGATTCTTATAAGAACCATATCTTATATTCTGTAGCGGTACGATCAGAACATATGCAGAATGTTTTATTAGAATCGATGAAATATTAGAATTAATCTATGCTAATATTATAAAGCAAGAGAGAGAGAGAGAGAGAGAGAGAGAGAGAGAGGGGAAGTAAGAGAGCGGAAGTTTGTTTTAATGTGGAGGACAATTCTTTCACCACTATTTGAGAGGTACATTATTCCAGATGAACATAAGCTATATATCATTTGGAAAGAATGGGCGTTGCCAAGCCCACATACAAGACAAGAATCAATCGCGTCATATCTCAGCAACTATTTTACCGCTCGTTAATAAAATCATATGTCATGTTACTAACCATCAAGAGAAGGTTTCTGGCTATTTACTTATCTGGCTATTTACTTATAGAAAAACCAGTGGAAAAGTGGGCGTTGCTACCCCTCCTATATAGAAGAATAACCAAATTCGTCATATTTCCCCGTTATACACACGTAAAGAGCACCGGGTTAATTAATAACCACTAGAAAAATGTTTGGTGCCACGCCCCTACGCGTAGAAGCGTAAACGGTACGCTAGGTAGTTCATCATTTAGTGGAAGTAGGTGCAAACAGTGTTGCGGGGGCCGGCTAGTTACAAATAAAAACAAAAATGTTCATAAAAAAAACTCAAAAATGGAAGGCAGGTTTGCATGGAGCTACCATCTGGGTCTAAATGTAATATTTTACACGGATTGACGTAAGATACGCCATTATTGCTTAAATAATAACAAAAACATAAAATTTTCATACAAAAACTTTAAAATGGAGCTCAAGCTTGTATGGGGGCTACCCTTTATAGTGGTCCAATCTGTATCTATGCGGTATATTATATTAGGATGTATGTTGGATAAACCAAATTTGACCTTTATAGAGTAATAAACAACAAAAAACATTTTCATACAAAAGCTTAAATATTGGGACAGACTTCAATGGGAGCTATTCCTTGAAATGGGGTTGCCATGTTTATTGAATATTGTTTATCTAAAGAGAGAGAAGAGTCTAAATATACAAAGTTGAAGTCACTAACTCTTATAGTATACAAAATCTGTTCGTTCAAACAGATGATTGGACAGACGGTCATATCCATATCGACTCGTCTTCCGATGCTGATCAAGAAAATATATTTACTTTATAGAGCGCGCCACGCCTTCTTCTGTCTTTTACATAAATTTGCACACACTTAATAAACCCTTATACTCTATGAGTGCTGGGTATAAGAAAAAAAAACCAAAATATTTATGCGCTTTTTTGCATAACGCATCAATCAATTTTCGACTGCATGAATTTCATATAAAAATTCCTACATATTAAATGAATCTGAAGATATTTTTTTAAAATGCAAAAGTAACCCAAACACAGCTGCTTTGATTCGATTCGATTTCATTTTACAAAGCGAGATTTTATGCGTTTTTAATAAATAGTAAACATAAACATAAAGCCATATGTTAGTATTAGATACGAGTTTCTTAAAAATTTATGTATCTCTTTTTATCTACACTTTTTTAATTAAGTGACACTAAAACTTCTTCTATTCCATTGTAGCATTGTGTGCGTTTGTATTTCTGGTATATTTTGATTTTATCTATTCAAAAGCTTCTTTGATTAATATAAAAGCAGCGACTTTAATGAATTTTTACACTCAAAAAACGATAAAAAAAATAACGCTAACGAATTTTGAAATAGAATAAGACAAAGAAATTAGTTTTTTAAAACAAAAGCTCTAACAAAAATGTTTAAATTTATTTGTAAAATGATTTATATACAGCTTGATAAGCAAACGTGTAACGAACTTTGTAAGTTATTAATTTTCGACTATAAAGTATCTACGATTTTGAATCCGTTGGTAATGAAACAACTTAAAAACAATAATTTGTAGTAGTCTCCACATTGATTAGTCGATCTTATAGATAAGCAGCTTATGGCTTATTTCTTATGTCTACATTGAGTTTGCTTTGAGCTAATGAATATGTTAAGTTTTTTAATTACAATTAAGATCAATCATAAAGATAATTTTAATTTTAGGTGAGAAATAAATTTTGTGGTGATATATTTACTATATGTTGATACATAGGGAAAGTAGTTTAAAGAGGCGAGAAAAGCGCAGCAAAAGGCGTAGTTTAATGTTCGAATGTGATTTTTTATGCGGTTTCATAGGGTAATGAAATTAGAACTGGACGAATGTATTTGCATGTAGTTTATAGATAGATCTACAATATATGATTTTATTATACAATATAATAAACACTGAGAATTTGATCTCATGACTTAAGAGGTCAGCATCTTGTGCGCTTTCCCTAGAAACTAAAAAACTGTCATATTTATTTTTGGTTCACAGTTGGTCTCAAAAGTGAAATGAAATAAAATAAACCAAAATGTTAACCGACTGGAGTGTGTGGAGTGTTTTATCGAAACAACAGTTCAGCAGAACGATAAAATGTGATGAAGAGAAAGGGAAAGAAAGGGTTTATTAAACATTACATGAGTGACGTACGCACAAATACTTGACATGTCTCTCTCTCTCTCTCTCTCTCTCTCTCTCTCTCTCTCTCTCTCTCTCTCTCTCTATGTGTCTTTCAATGCATACGCCTATACACTGAGATGCATAGAAAGATAAAGACAGTTAAAAATAGATGTTAGATTAGTGCTTGATATGTATGTATTGATGTATGTATGTATTGTTGTATGTATGTATTGTTTTTTATATTCCTTTTTCTGTCATTTAAGTTGTTGATGGATACATACAGAAACCGCATTTATCAACGTATTCACAGCTACTTGTTTAAGTGACTTAATGCAGTTCTAAGTTTAATCATTGCATTAGGCACTTTAACATTATATTGAGCTATGTGCGAAACGCATTTAAGAGCGACATATAGAGTGCAAATTAATAATGAATATAGAGTGCAAATTAATTTTGTTTTGTATATAGACAATTTATTTTGTAATGTATTTCCTTGGACTAAAAATATTACAATACCTTTCTAAAACATAAGCAATCGTAAAATTTGAAATAGGCGTCATGAATTTTAAAAAGAAACAAAAATGAGTGGTATTTAAAATAATAATAATACTAATCAAGAATTCCACGTATGCTCGACTTCAAGATAAGCTGTGCCCTAACAGACGACTACACATTATATTATAATTAACAGTTCGCATACTTCGATTGAAAAGGAAATAGGAGAGGCTTTATCTTGCACAGTCTTCGATATAATGGTGTTCAACAGAAGGTCAAACGGTATAGGTATGAATTGGTATATACTTAATGGGGTTTACCACACATTCAGCTGCAACCTTTTACCCTATGTGTAAAAGATTCTAACTGTTGCCCTCACAAGTTGTCTGCATAGCAATTAGGATGATATTCGCCGATAATCTGGAACATAAAGTTTATGAAAGTTAGAATCCATTACGCAACCTCGAAATCCAAATTGAAAATAGAGATGGAGCTGGCTTTGGCTTTGGCTATAATGTGCAGCTTACACATAGGCTTACACTCCTTCCCATCGAATCCTTGCCAGAAAGAAAATTGGAAATTTGTTCATGTTTTGCATCTAATCAACAAGAATACTAGCCATCTCCATAAAAAATGTGCAGCACTTAGTGATTGTCTAAGAAGTGACTATATAAGATTTGACTATACACAGTCATGTTCTTTAAGCGCTGCTTAGATGTCTCACTACAAATAGATATGCTCTAAACGGATCTTGGGTCTTACGTGGAAACCTTATAGACTGCCTGATATGCCTGATTGATACTATAGTATTTAGGAATTCTGTAGGATGCGTTTTTCAGCGCGTGGACAAATCCGAATAGTTTGTACAAGTCTGCTTACAAGTATATGGTATTGAAATATGACATCATCTGTTATTGGATTGCATCAAATACGTAGTCTGCTATCATTCTCGTTGCAAGAACATCTGGCAAAACTATTTCTTAATGCATATTGACTAATTCGATCTTCATATCTAATATTCCTATTATATATTAACAATATCTCTTCTATTTATGCAGTTTACACCATTTTTATCGATTTTACATTGCAACTCCTAATCATTTATACGTAAATGCTGCAAAATCTAAGCACAACTCCCTAAATTAGGCTATCCCTAAATATACAAGCCCATATTTTTGCTAAATAAAGGCAAGCTAAAGTGCTTTTCTTGCTATGAAGCTGTGATAATCACAGCCCAAATCGATTTAACTTCAATATTTATCTGTCCACAAAAGCATTTCGCACTTAATAAAATTGCATAAAAAATGCTGTCAACCGAAAAAATACAAAAAAAAAGAAAAACAATGCAACAAGAGCTCAAAAAAAATACGACTAAAAAAAAAGAATGATAAATAAATAGAAAGATATTCCCCCTGCAGCGGCTCAGCAAGAATAAAATAAATATGTAGCGCGTGTCAAGCCAAACCATTTCACAAACAAGCAAACTAACCAATTTTTCATTCAGGTAGAATTCGAAAATTTGTGTGTAAAACCAATAGGGAGCAAACAACTGACAGGCGGGCGGACAAACTCACGCAGAATTCAGGCACACCTGGTGACAATACTCGTAAAATAGATGTATTGGTCTAGGTAGAAGCGCCTCTGCTGCGGTCGATGATGATGATGCTATTCGTGGTGATGGTGGTGTTGATGATGGTGTTGCGCTGTCAAAATAGACGTGGGCTACCTCGTTCGAAATCACACTGGCTTGACAGTCAGTTTGTGGCATAGAAACGCATTTGTATGAATCAGAAGTATTATAGTCGAGCGCTCTAGCCTCTTTAGCCCATTCTATCACTTAATGTTTCCTGTTCCTGTCATCCATACACAAATTTTGTTAAATTGGCAGCCTAATCATGGCTTTGTCTGCGCTCTATTGTATTCTGTATGCTGCATACGTATGTATGTATGCGAAAGGACAATCAAGTATTTCCGCTTGTGTGACAATGCGAAGGATTAGATGTGTTATTGACAAGACAAAGATTAATTGAGTTGTTTGTACAGGTAAATTTTAAATCACATTACATTAATTTAGTTTTTTTTTTTTTTTTTTTGAGATACATTTTAATTTAAAATAGAAACTTCAACGAAAAATCTCATTAAAAACAAGAAGAGTGCAAGGCATATATCATCATCAACTTGTCAACACTTCAGGCGTTCAAGTCAAAGTTAAATAATAATTAAAAATATAAATTTACGTAGCGCCTAAGGTCGAAATGTTGGCATGTATAAACACTTCGGCAAACATGCACAAAGTACGCAAATACAAAATGCGAAATGTTGAATAAAAATGAATATGAATACATACAAGAGGAGTGTGAGCGCCTTCTGTATACTGCAGTGACCAATAAATAAAGTCGTTACGCACAGCCTAAGTGCTCGAACACTCCAACTTCTCACCTCACCTAAATACCAAGTTTGCCTATCTGTCTGACTGACTGCCGGCAAGCAATAAAAGCGCAAATATTTGCATATCTTGCGTCGTTGTCGTCATCGTTGTCGCCATAGTCGGAAATGTATCTTTGACATCGCTCGCTATGGATACAACAAAAAGCAGCGAAAGGGTAAACAAAAGATACAAATATGTATCTACATAGTAGTCAGACGGACTATAGTCCACAGTCTAAAGATCGCCAACGACAAAAGACAAAAACAAAAGAAACAAACAAACAATAAAAAAAATAAAAATCGAAACGGTGTGTCGCAAAGGTAACTCGATATTTTTTTGTTTCTGGCAGCGGCGCTTCACTTGCTGCACAGCTCTTGTTTGGGCATATCTTCGCGGCAAGCAAAAAAAAAAAAAAACAAAAAAAAAACAAAAAGGGCAGTAGCAACAAATTATGTGTTAACATGTCCAACTGCATAATACGCCGCTAAAAGAAAAACAAAATTCGGTCTAAAACAACGAGGCTGGTAATACGCGATACAAACGCCTTAGTACTGCTAAAAGGGCGACTTGACTTCGACTCTGTCCGTCTGTCTATATATCTGTTTGCTTCAAGACCGGTCTTCCTTTTCTGTAGATTCACATGCAAAGTGTAATTAAGCGCATACTTAACCATTCACCAGTTTTGTTTTTCTGCACAGAGCTTTTCTTGTTGAATGGTTACAAGATGAAAGATATTTTGCGATCTGGAATTTGAGGCATTCGAAAATGATAAGCGCTATTCTTGTTTTCTTTACCACTTGCATAACTCGTACATAGACATTTCTGGCTGCTAGAAGACTTTTTGCTTGTTAGATTAACCATGCGCTCCAATCTATTGCAAGTACAACATGATCCAAAAAATGAGAATTGTGGCATGAAAGCTTTCAGGTTTGGACAACTCAATCTATTACAAACAGCTTTTAAATTTTAATCTTCAGATGATTTTTGATGTGATTCAGTAGTTATCACCACTATAAAAATTCAAACTGCTTAAATCAACAAGTGATTTATTAACTTTTATTATTGCCCTTATGATCGACATTACTTATGATCGACTGAACGATTTCTTATTACTATGATTTGTTCATAACTTACGAAGAACTGTTGGAAAGACATCATATGGTGATAGAGGTAAAGAGAGTTGACCACTCGATGTTGCAGTCGAACGATGGCCATAAAACGTGCCATCGTATATTCATGTGATGCATGCGAGCTACATACGTACAAACATGTATGCTGAATGTACCGTTATCAGGTAAGACTATTTGTAGCTCAAACGAATGGAAATCGCTGATCATAATTTAAATATAAATGCAATTATTTCTTTAAGCAAAATATGTTCGTACAAAACACTTTAAAACACTTTATGTAAAGAAGAAATAGGAGAGTCTAAATAGCAAAAACTGTTATAGTCTCCAAAACAAACAGATGGTCAGACAGGCAGACGGACATGTTTATATGACAGCACACTTGCATTGGAAGAGGAAGTGGTAAATAGAGTGTGTTAAGTTAAGGAACTATGCCATATTTAGTACCTTTTCATCACATCATCCCGACTAAAATTTAAGTCTGAGCTGCATGTCTTGTTGACGAGCCTCCAAAGGGGACAAAACTTGTAGAGTGTATCACGTTGCTGTATAACTAAAGGAAGGTTTGAGTATTTTGAGGGTTATGTGAATGAATAAACGATTTGACCCGGCTGTTATAATCAGCTGCATTTTAAGTTGATATTGATTGTATTAAAAAGTTTGTAAAGTGGGCTTTGACTTTGATAAAAACTGAGGGACTAGTTTAATAATTCAGGCAGACATGTATCTGGAAAAGTTAGAGAAGACGAGTCGATCCTATCTATCTATACTTTATGGCATCTCTGACGCCTCCTTGTGAATGTTACAAACTTCGTGGCAAAGTTAATATACAATACACACTATGCGTAAAAAGTATAATTACCACGACTATGCTTCAAATTGCTTAACAAAACATTCATTTATTTTAATAATCTGGCGTTCTAATCTAATAAACCATTAAAAAGAAACAAAATCAAAATGCTTTACTATGTATTTAAGATTATCACTGTCCTTTATGCGTCCACTCTCTATCTCTCTGTCTTCACTACAATCCTTGATTAATTTCAGCTATTTTAATAGCGTTTAGTGCTTTTACAACATTGTCTTAACTAACGAAATTATACATCATCCTCGCTATAAATAACCAGATACATTATTCACCTCAAATCAGTTGTCGACAGTTTGTTTGAAGGGCGGTGTTGTCAATGGCGGCCACATCCTTTGAAATTAAACAGCACGTGTACAAAACAAAAAAAAATAAAGTGAAGTGAAGTGAAGGGATCGAAATGAATGCAAAGTGTTTCACAGAAATTTAATTCACTCCAGCACAAAAAACTAACTACACAAAATTACGCATTTAGTTAATTACAGTGTTTAGTTGGAAACTGGCATTAAACTGAAGAGAAGACTGTTTGCATTTCTATCCATTTCGTGCAGTTACCATGGTCCCGAAAGCTATAACCAAAGCAAAGCGTGCAGCCACTTTCGATTCGTACAATTCTCAGAATTCTTGGACACAAGGCAACCAGTTTAAAGATGAAAAAGAAATTAACTTTATTGGACGCCTCTTGAGTTGTTCGTTCGACGGCCGTCTTGTGGATGAACGTGCAACGTAGTTGAGGTGTTGACTAGAGGTAACACTTTAATTAAATTTTGCGAAGTTTTACTTCACCTTCTCCTTTGTTTTTTTTTTTTTTTTGTTTGGTACGTCTACATTTCATGTTTCTAAAGCTGATTGCTCAATTTGCGTGTGAAACTTAAATCTTTGCTTTATTTAACTTTTATTTTTTTCGATTAATGGCGGCGCTTGGCTCTGTTGGCATTTAAGCGCATGTAAGTCCAAAGGAACCAACCATGAGGACCTTCTTTAGCAAATACTTGATAGAATTGTTTGTTTTTTGTATACCTTGTCATATAAATACTTTTTGTAAGGTCTTTTGCGACTGGAATTCTTACTATTTGGAGCACGATTAAGTAATTTTCTGCGATTTGTTGTATTCCTTGCGACTTTGGTCATTTCTATGAGTTTTATTTTTCGGTTTGCGTTCTACATGCAATCGAACTTTTATATGTTAAGACTTAATACTCTACAACTTTACGCTAATACGACACGTTTTGTTGCTGAATTTCAAAAAGGTTTCCAGGAAAGTGTATTGCTATTCGTGTAAGAGGCTTTAGTAGTGTTTTGATTAGTTGAATTTAGTCTTTGCATTGGAATTTTTATTACTTTTTGGCTAATTACCAATTGTAAAATGTAAGCAATTTAAAATTTTTATTATGTAGTACAGTACTATACAACAGAAACGCCATAAAATCCAACGTACGAATTCAATTCAATTGACTTTAAGTGTACATGACATGACTTGGCACGGCTCTAGTAGTACATGGAGAAAATAAGCGCAGTACTTCAATAATGCAATAGCGGCGCACAATTACTGGCAAACTGCCCGGCAACAAAGTTACACATATCTATACTACCTGCCTTCCCATTTGTACACTCCAAAGACCAATGCCTAGCCCACTTCCGCTTGCCGCCCTCATACTTCCGGTTCTAGGCGCTGCTGTTGCCAAACTTCCGCTTCAAAGTGAAAAAGTGCAATGCACTGTAAAACATACAAACAACAACAAAAACAACAAGAGCTAGGATAAATTTGTCGACTCTTGTAACATAAATTGGCAATCGAAGGATGTATCCACAACAAGCAGCAACATCAGCAGCAGGACAACAATGTCGGCGACAATGAATGGAAGAATGAATGAAAAGGCGAATGCATGAATGAATGTGTGAAATTGTTGTACTATATAAGTATCCTGCACACACAGACACCTTTATTCCAATCTCCCTCGCTCTCTCTATCTCTCTCTCTCTCTGTATCTGTGAGTGCATTCAACTCTGCCATTACAGCAAAGGATCAATGGCTGCCAATTTCATTTTTCATTTTAATAACTATTTGTTTTGTAAATGTATTTTTTTATTTATTTACTTTGCGCTTTGCCACACTGTAAACATCTGTATACATCACACCACTGTAATTGTAATTGCACAAATCCTGTACAAATCCTTTGCGCTTAATTGCATATACGTTTGATCTGTACGTGCGCAGACCTAAATAAATAAATCAAAATGTGCGCTGCGTGCGCACAAAATTCGAGGTGCGTTTGATAAATCAGTGATAAAATATTTAGTAATCTAGAGTAGTATAGACGCATTTAAGCCCATAACATGCACTCTAAAAGCATAGTAGTTGTTAAAGAGACTCAAAAAGCCTTTCAGATTTGCAAAAAGATTTTAAAACGATTTTTTGAAGTCAGGTTTAAGTCAAAACTAATTCACCACACAATTTGTTAACCAACTTTTTCTCTCGAAGAAAGTGTATAGAGCACTGTGTTCGTGGTGAAAAAAATTGTTGTGTGGTGAACAATTTTTTTTTTTATAAAACTGTAAATTTTATACATACTTGTATGTTTATAGGAAGACAAACATAAAATATTCTTTTAGAAATTTGGTTAAATTCACATTCACAATCTGTTGCTTAGTTTCTGCATATATTCCAACGGATGCAAGATGATACAAATCCAATATTTTTGGTGGAAATACCTTATGTCGGTGCTGAATGGAAGTCGCTATGTATGATTTTAGTGGGAACACCTAACATTACTGCACACTGCTGTCGATAGAGTCTTCAAACATTTTTTGGGGCAACAATTGAAAAGTGTCAAGTCGCAGATAAAAACCACTTTAACAGATGAAATTCCTACTTACAGTTTTATCTACAGTTGTAACTACGAAACACAAAACCAAACCATCTACTGATCGATATGAACGTGAAAGCTGGTTCGAGGTAATTGCAGTTTAAATTCTCGGCTGACACTTCAAAGCGTTTTATGCCTATCAAAAACATTTACAAAACAACATTTTTAACTTAGACATTTACATGATTTGTCTTTTGTCTGAATTATGTTAACATTGGCTCTATATAAATCAATTTTCAATTGAACATATTCCATCATGCATTCCTGTAAGTACATATTTTATGATTTACTCAAACATTTGTTGAATTTTTGTGTTTTTCTCGAAAAGAAAAACATGAAAAACAAAAACAAAAACAAAAACACGACACAGACAAACAAGTTTTCGCGATTTGTAAAGCAATCAAAACAAGCATTTCAGCAAAATGAGCGGAAAAAGAAAACTAAAGTCAAAGCAACAAATTCGAGTGGGAACAAAAAAAAAAAGATTTTAGTGTTGAAAAACAGCGAATGGCAAATGGAAAAGTGTTTTTCTATTAACACTCACAGATACAAAGTGAAGGCAGCGTATAAACTGCTTTCTATATGTATTGAAGTGAGTTTTTGTTTTTTTATGAAGGGATTTAAACGAAAACACAGCGCAAGGACTCAATGCGCCAAAAAGTTGCAACTGCAAAAAAGCCACTCACACACATACATTTCGAGTAACTAATACCACGATAGACATACTGTGCGGCATAGTCGACAATGAAAATCAATAGAAATTGCAACCCTAAGCAAGAAAATTGCGCGCGCTAAAGTGCGAGCAGTATATATAAGGGTTTTAGAACGAGATGGAGAGCGCTATGGAAACCCGGAAAATAGAAAGCAAAAAAAAAAGAAAAAAAATTTAAAGAAAAGCCATGAAAACGCGTTCTCGGGTGATTGCCCTCTTTGCCGGTGCAACACACACAGATACACACATGTAGAGACACATGTTACATACAACGGACTCATGGTACAATAGTTGCACAAAGGAAGCATCAGTTTGTCTACTTGTATTTCGTGTGATGGCTGTCTGTCTGCATGTCTGTCTGTCTTGTCTGTACGAGTATGAGTTCTAAACTGAAACAGCTTCCTTGGCTGCGCATTTTGATATTGCAACGTTGCATTTTCAATTGGAAAAACTAACGAACAAAAATGAAAATCAAATATGAAAGACAATTGGCGAAAGCAGCTCAGTCAGTCAGCATACATAGTTTTGATGTGGTAAAGCAAGGCAGAGTGGAGATAAGGGAGTGAGTTGGAAAAGCACCAAATAAATATATTTGGAAAATTTGAAAATCATTGATTTGTAGTAGCGCATCACTGCGCATATCTAAGTGCGTGCGTGCTGCAAGTTATAAGGACGATCAGGACGATGACGAGCAGAATGACAACAGCGTTTTTAGTAGTGGGGAACCGCATTGTTAGACATGTGATTTATTTGATTTTTATATAAATTTTTCAATATGAGAGTTGTTTATTTATTGGAGAGTTGTACGAGAAGTTTTTGCTGATTGTATATATAAAAATAATAAGGAATCAGCAAGAGAGTAAATATAGTAACTATCTGTGATTTTTTCATATTGACTGAAAAATCGCTGATAGCAGTTGCTACTCGATATATTAAATATCAGTGATTTTGTGGCAATACTACTGCAACTGTCATTCACTGCGTATTAGAGATATATCCAGATTAATACCTACTATAGTACGGTACTGAACAATACCTACTGGATCATGTTCGAAGTACTATATATGAAATTAAATGCTTTCACTAAATTCAAAACAAAGTAGCGCACTCAGTCGAATAGGGAAAGCTGTAGCAAAAAGTGAGCACGTGTATACGACCTTGCATATAATGAACTAGCGAACCCGGCGTGTGTGCTACGTCACCTCTTGCTTTTTTATTGTGGCACTCCCAATTTTTCCAGTATATCTTTTTTGAAAGGTGTTTTTTTTTTTTTTTGTTTAATATGTACAAATCTGCTCTATATTTTGGCACCCACTTTTTGAGTGTATCTTGTTTCACCATATGTTCGAAATCTCATCTTTCTGTATCATATATTTACTAAGATGCAGCGAATTGGGTATTTGGCTTATATAGGTGCGAGGCACCACCTAATTTTCCAGTGGATCTTATATCTACCAGTTTCATATGAACCAAATTTCATCCAGCTCTCCATAGTTTGTGAGATATAATAAAATTTGTTTTTCACTTTCATCTGCATAAAATAGTTGCTGTGATATAACGAATTTGGTTTGTATCTTATATAGCAATTCAAAAATAAACAAGCTTCGGACAACTCCGAAAGAAACTTCGCTTTGTAAACTGTAAAGTCAAGACGTTATTGTTTTATGGATGAGAAAACATTTTCAAATCTCATTTTCAAATCATCTAGAAGAATCTAGACAATCAGCTGGCGTATATAAACCATCGAATAAGCATTGAAATAAAAGCACGTACATAAGTGTGATTAGATTACTATTCGCTTGGCAGACCTGCAAGACAAGATCTAAAATAAATTCTTGAGTTCAACTTCAAGCTGCGCTGCCGTCTCGTCAGTTTTAGATCTAGAAGGCGGAGAACCGTCACTCGTGCTAGTAATTTTTGGAATAACGTTTCAAATGATTACAAAGGGGTTAAGTGGCACTGGAAGTTTCACGATGGTGTTCATGCAAATATGACTGATAATGAACGATGAGAATGATTATGGTGTTCCTAACACATTTCTTGCATATTAATTCCGAATTCTGTTCGTTTTCCAAAAATTTTAAATGTTTTTTTATGCAGCTACGATATTTCTCACGCCTTCTCCTAAGAGATAACCCACAAATCACAAACTTTGCACAAGTTGAATATCAACAAATTTGATAACTAACCCGCATTTTTGAGTACTTAAACTCGTTCGTTCCAAATTTCGTCTGCCGTACAACTATTCTACGGCGCAGCCAATTTGCGACAAGTAGCACTTGTGCAGTGAGAGAGGTCTACAAACACCCGTACTATAACGCCTACTGTTTGTGGCTATCCAACCCTATTCTGGCATCTTATTACTTTTTACTTATATGTATATATAGGTACATATATATTTTTGGCACAAAAAACATTGTTTGCTCGAGATTTCATTATGCAGTTGACACAATATGCAGATTAGCTGCCTGCCTTCCCGTCAGTCATGCAATAATTTTAGCTACTCACATAAATTTTTGATTGATCATCACAGCACATCACAGTTTTCAAGTGGATGGAACATAAAATACATTGTGGAGTGGTGCTCAAAGCAACACGCGTCAGTAGGCAAATAGCAGCGGGTGGCTGCAGCGTATTTGAATGTAAATTTTGACCAGCAACGAAAAAAAAAAAACTAAATGTATCTACATGCAGCACACCCTACCCTGTATAAACTAAGATACATTTGTATGTGCGAGTATATATGTTTATGTAAAAAAGACAAACGAACGCATTGTACAAGTGTAACGCACTGAAACTGCTTTGAACTTTTCTGCAAAAGTGAATTAGGGAGCCACTTTTTAGGCACACTCACAGCAGCATGAAGTATGGAGATAAAGTGTTGCAAGATGGGCCTTCGTGCGTTGGCGTGTCTGTAGGAGTGACTTGAACTGCATTTAATTGCTGTAGCAGCTAATAAATTTTAATTGTCGTCAATTAGTAGTGGAATGTAGAACGCATTATGCTTATGCGGAAAATTGAAACTCTTTGCTGGCGACCAACAAAGTTGCACCATGGATTGAATTACGATTTTTTATTTTTGGATTTTGAGTCAGTGCAGCAGCATAATTTTGTGTTGATTTTCAATTTGTTTTTGTGTAAGTATTTGCAAATTGTTTGCGAAGTCTTTTAAATGTTGCATGCAAATGTTTAAGCTAACAATAAAAAATAGTTCCGTTTTGAAAGCCTATACGAGTTTAAAACACATCGATTTACATTATGGATATTATAATACACAAATTGTTCATGCAGAAATATATTGTAAAGCAAATCATAAGCGTGAATGTGACCGCAACTAAAATTGGCTAATGAGATTGTCTTATTCTTATTCTTATACATTTTAACTAACTAATTCACTTATTAGGGGGTGTCACGGAAACCGCTGTTGTCGCAATTAACATTTAGTACATCACTAGTACATTTTATGGTATCGTAGAATTCTTCTTGGGTCGATTTAAAATCGATTACAGACTGCTGAGTGTAATTGCTAAAGCTAAATTAAACTGACATTTGAAATATTCTGAAATTATTTACATTAAAAAAACATAAAAATATGAAGCACGAAGCAGAGCTGTCACCATTTTCGCAATTGAAATATCGAATGTTACAAGACTTGTTTACACTTTTGCTCGGTTTAATTGCATGATAAACTTTTTTAAATGGAACTTATATTTTATACCAATAGAATTTTAAGTTCAGTTTAATAAAATAAATTTATTTCGGGAATGGATGCCATATTTTTGAATGTATTACCAGAATTGAGGTGAGTGCCATACAATTGTAAGACTTTGTACCGCCTTGGGAAGAGAAAAGCTTCGGGTTTACAACAAGATGGCAAGGAATTCACAATGGAACGCTGGCATTTACACAAAATAGCAAATCATTAACAATCAGCGTAACTGAAGCATGACATCTTCAACCAATTCCATGCAACATTATACGATAAATAAATATTACAACATTTTGTAGCACAAGTTTCAACTAAGTTCAATGTCGCAGAAGCAAGAAACTTGTTTCATTTACAACAAGTTCAACTAGGAAAACCACAAAAACCGTCAAAGTCAGCACGAAACTGCAAAGTGCTAAGCGAGCACTTAAACGAGAACGACACCGCAGAAACCACATATTTTCGGCACAGTCAAAGAGCCAAAAGCACACTTCTCCACATATTCTTATTGCTTGCTCCCAAGACAATACACACAATCAGAAAGTGATGCAATATGTTGAAGAGCGCTGTGAATGTCGAAATCGTACATTTTAATTCGCAACTGCATGAACAGAAATGAGTAACGCACAAAGCAACCGCAACACTGTGGCTGGCTCCGTTGAAAGCGCGGGCAAAGTTGAAAAGGATGCATGCGGCATTAAATTAAGATTTATTGGCATTAAATAAATACAATATATTTTTAAAAGCTGCACTTCGATGTTGCAAGTCTGCATGCGTTTGGACTGCAGTAAGAAAAAAAAAAAAGTTAAATAAATTTAAATATTTTAATTCATGCTGCAAGATTTACGTGCAGCAAAAATTGCCAGCAATTTCAATTGGAAATTAACCTTTATCTACGCATTGACTGGCAAGAGTTGAAGTAATTTCATTTACTACAGCAGCAACTTTTATACGACTTTGTAGATGGGGAATGCTGCGCATCAAGCGTAGATGATGTGCGCAACGTGCTCAAGAAGACTCAAGACTGAAAAAAATGATGCTTGAAAATTGTTGGTAAAACTCAACAAAAAAAAAAAAAACACTTTTGTGCATTTTCATAAGTCTTTCACTTGCTACGCATAAATCCTGTGGAAATTTATAATAAAACGCTGCAGTCCCATAAAGCAGAGAGTGTTAAAAAAGATATATAACAATAGGATGCTTTTTTTGAAGTGTAGAAGTTTGAACTGAATAAAAATACTGAGATTACATAATTTCAAATTGAACATAATTTTATGCCATTCGTGATTTAATATGATTTTGGGCAAGTTGGTGCTGAGTTTGGCACGAATGTAGCGCATACAGAAAGTTGAATTTTCGATAATCTTTTTTTTTTTTAAGTTACTACATGGTGCGAAAACGATTCATAGTTAAACAAATTAAACGCTTAGATGAACAATTATTGTATGTAGCGCTCGGTAAGAACATTACCATTTAGATTAAACATGGTAACACGGTAACATTCCCGACCTATACCATGACTTTCGAAAGAAATTTGCACAATTTGCAAGCGTTGTTCTGGCAAACCAAACTGAACACAAATTACAATGCCGTTGCCAGATCTGGCCAATGTAAGACAGTTTAAACGCTAACGGAAAATGAAATCTCTAAAAAAAACACCCTTTACTATATACAACAAGTAGTATACGCAATCAAATGGTAATACTTTGTAATAAAAAACCAGAGTGCACTAGCAAATTGTAGAATTACATTGCACCATAGTCAAGAAGTAAAATGAATTTAAAGGCAGACAGACAGACAGAGAGACAGACAGACAGTCAGGCAGTAAGCAGGTCATTCTGTATCTATATGCTGCAATAGGGTTTCGAAAGCGTAAAGGCAACCTAGTGGCTTATGGGGCAGCCAAATGACTTGACTCTATTTGTATTTTTTCAGTTTTTATTTTATTTTTCTTCTTCTTCAGTTTTTTTTATTAATGCGTTTACTACACGTACCAAGGGAAATAAAAATTAACCGCAAAAAGTCCGAACAGAAATCAATAGTGTGCAATGCAGCACATTGTGTGCCGGTGCTGTGTGTGTGTGCCTGATGAAAATTGCTGCAACATTTTGTTTTTTTTTTTTTAATGCCACATTTTGTTTTTATTTCTCTTGTGCTGGCTGAATGGCTGCATGGCATGAATGAAGGAAACACATTATAGACAAGAGAAAATTATGATGTCGGTAGAGACGAAGTCATTGAACACTTTACAGCAGCAGTCCGCGTGCTAGTGGCTCCTGAGCGGCTGCACATTCCGCAGCACGTGGAAAAGTGAGCAAAAAGCTCGCAAACGATATCGCTAACGAAAATTTTACGATACTTTTGCATTAAGAACCATTATGCACACCTATCGCTAGCGATCAAATAACGTTTCAAATGTTGTTTGTGTCAGCAAAACTATCGTTCTCGATAGTTCGCAAATAATATCGTTAGCAAACAATTCTAGATATCAAAAAGGTATAAAATAAAATCGCGATTTAATTGCCAAAACTTTCCGAAGGGGTTTTGTGTTTCCTTTCCATTTGGCTGACATTTTGAAATATATAATGTTTCTTTTATATATCGTATACCCAGACGACACAGAAACAAACGTTCACTAAAGCAAAAATTTTAGAAAAGTGTTCGAATCAATATAATCCTAAAAAAGTATAAATATTTATATTGTTTGTTGTAAAACTAATTCACTACCAAAGTGCTGGAGCCAATTTTCAAATTATTTATATACAACATTATTTATTCTATGAAAAGCTAATTGAGAATTATAAGGCTAACTATGTAATTTAATAATATGTTTATATTTTGTTAGACAGTTTATTAAATAGAGAAAAGAATAACCTCATTCTATCTGGAACAAAATACAAAATGGAATTAACACATAAATACTATACCAAAATATATTGAAAAGGTTTCGTAAGCAACTGCCGTTATCGATAGTTTTCTCCGCAAAACCCTCGCAAAAACTCTCGATCTCGATATTATTTTCGAACTTTTGGTCTACTGGGATAATTCACTGGGATAACATACTCGTATCTGCAAAAATTAATGTTTTAAGAAACACAAAAAAATATTCTTACACATAAACATAGTAGATAATCTTAAACATAGTAGATAATCTCTTGAATACATTGCTAAAAATTATGCACTCAAAGAAGAAGAGAATTGCTCGTAGAACTGATGTAATGCTCTTTCGGATAATAGTTGAGCGACTTGCGAAAGTTACTTTTACGAGAATTCCTCAAAAAAACGATAGTTCATTTGACTGTTGTTTCTTTGCTGTTTCTGGGCCTTGTATCAGTATCAGTTCCTACAATTTGTATATGTTGGTTTATAAAATCCACAATATCTTGTTAAATTATATTAAAAAAGTCTATCTATTAACGTGTCTAACTATATGAGCGTTCGAATTCAGTTCCTAGATCTCGCAGACTAAAAAAGCAGTACACTTCTAGTTTTTTATATCATCTGCTCCAGTTTAATTATATAACAATGAGAGGCTGATTTGCTACAAACGCACCTTTTAAGAGAAATATACATATATCTCAATCGATGTTAGCAATCTTGCTCATCTTACTTTGAGTCTTACAAAATATGCTACAAATTTAAAACACCCATGTTTGCACAATGTTTGAAGTGTATAAAACAAGAGAAAATAAAATGCAATAGTATAAGAAGAAATCGAATCGTTCGAGCAACCGCAATAAGTCAAATGCGAGGCCAGTTTGCTTCATTATGCGCCCAAGACCAATCAACGGTCGGCGACCGGCTAAAACAGTTGACCGGAATGCGGCTTCTAAATCGGTATATAATGGGAAAAAAAAAATATGAAGAGATACGGAAAGTCGAAAGACAAACAGACAGACAGACGGACGGACGCCCAGTATTGCACATATTGCGCGCAATTATTGACGCGAATTTATTGCAACGCGTCTTCTTCTGAAACATCATATAGGAGGAATTCCCACACACAGCATGATAAAATCTTTCAATGCCAAGAAGCAGCAACAGCAGCAGCAACAGCATCATCCGAAGACATTGAAGATACGCTTTGTAACTTGAGACTCTTCATACATATATAATATACATTTTGATTTTAGCTTATTGCCATACAAATTGCTAGATTATAGTTGTTGACGCTCTTGTCTGCAGATTATTGTTATTACTTCTTTCTTTTTACAATGAGTATGCGAATTATATTCTTAAAAAATTTTTTTAAATTGCCAAATTACCCAACACTTATTGATTTTTGTTGAAGTATAGTAATTTTCAGATGAAGCTACGACGTGTGATAATGCGAAGCTTTTAAGTATCTACAATATGTGTACATATGCATGTGTAGCGAATACTGTCTATAATGGCTGAGATATACGTTTAACTAGAGTTTGTGCAGCGCTTTTGTTGGAGTGTAGCAATGCAGTTGGTTGCAAAGTTTACAAAAAAAACGATTTCAACAAGTATGATTTTCCTTATATTTAAAAGTTAGTTTGCTAACTTTATGTTAAAGTTAGCAGATCAAGCCTTGTTCTATTTGTCTAACAAAAACAAAAATTGTTCAATTATAGCACAAAATTGGCCTGACAATTGCATTTCGAGATGTATATTTTTCCTTATATTTATTTAATAATGGTCTGCTAACTTTTTCTAAAGTTAGCGGGCCAAGCTGTGTCTGTTATTTGGACACGAGCACTCAGAAGGGCCGATCTGTTGAGTCACTAAAAGATGTTGCGAAAAATTATAAGGTGGTGACGTAGGTGGTGGAACTCAAACTAACTTATTAATATTCTTAGTTTTAATATAACGAAATTGAACTATTCTTTCAAGATTATATCTTATATTTACTTGTAAATATTCACTTGTTTGGCATTTTTGCAATTAAATGTAAACAGAAAAATAAAGTGTACTTATGGGTTTACAACACTAGCGTTTGTTTACTTGCACAGTAACACTGCTAGAACTTTTAGTATGTCAGTTTGTATGACTTTATTTAGTTACTGTTCTATTCTTCATTGCAACAGTTAACTTTTCTGGTATAGCTTACAGTAGCAATTATAAATATCTAACAAGTAGCAGTATTAATATATGCTACCTAGGCATTCTATATAAGTAAATGCTAAATACTAAAACACATTCAGACTAGAGCGCAAGTAAAATAGCCAACTCATTTATATAGTACAAAAAAAATAAGTAAAAAAATCCTTTGAACATCAACTCATTCCCCTTCCATACAAAATCCATCAAAAAGATAAACGAAACCGGCGTTTTGTAAACGAAAGCAAGACACAAAGAATGCCAAAAAGCAATCCATTAACTGCACATGGCACTACGAGAGTATTTTCTAAAAAGCCAAAGTAAAAATACTACAAAGGAAACAAGTAAAAGCAAGTTGATTTGAGAGCCTGAGTATTTGCAGATAATATTTTGCAGTAAAAATTCAACTCTCTCTCTCTCTCTTGAGACGGAAAACCAACCCTAGTAAAACGCATAGTAAACAGTTATAATTTTGCAATTCAAGTTGTGCAGAAATTTTGCAGCATACGCAAAGGCGCACAAGCCGGAGCAGCAGCAATAGAATAGTAGAAGAGCGAAAAATGGAGAGAAACCTAAAAAGAGAGAGTCGAGTGCAGCAGCAGCAGCAGCGTAGACTGTGCTGCATGGCATCCATAAGAACAAGTAGAAAAGTGGGGTTTACTACAGAGTAAGGGTGGTGGCAGTTGCCATTTTATGGTTTTGGGGGTTTTGGGGGCGACGTAGATAGACGTAGGCAACAGCGGCAGCGACTACAGCAGTAGAAATCGATCGATTTTTCATGGAGCTCGAGTAGAGTCAAATTGGAAGTGGGAGTGGGTGGAAATGTGTGTGTTGTGTTGGTTGAGCTTATGAGTTGCTGGTATGTTGGTGGAGCACGGCGGCTTGTACAAGTCTACGTGTGTGTGTGTGTGTGTGCGTGTGTGTGTGTATCTGTGTGAGTAGTAGTAGTAATAATATGTGTGCCTACGCGCACTGCGCTCTATGTGTATGTATATGTCTAAGGTGTGTTAACCTCAAATGGGCCGAAGCTATTAAGAAAAAAAAAAAAAAGAAATTAAGTTAAATAAAACAAAAAACACAAAGATACAATTTCTAGTGTTGCTTAAAAATTGCAGAAAATATCTAGATTCGAGCACATATCTTTGGAACCATTTCGGCAAAATTTTGCGCACCTGCGCCGCAACACACTCCGCGCTCCATAAAAACAAAGTATACCGACTATTTTTTGCCTACTTTGTATTTCATATTAATTTGTTGTAGTGTCCACAAAAAAAAAAAAAACTGGAGGAAAATCTTACATTTATTTTTTCGCAGCGCTGTTGTTGTTGTCGTCTCTGTTAGCGACTGCGGCTTCTAATCCAATCGATTTAAATTTTGCGCGTAATTTAATCCTTTTTGTTTTATGATCCTTTGTAGTTTTGTTTTTATATTTTCACAAATTTATTTCCACTTGTCTTCACTTTTTAGATACTTTTTTTTTCCTTTTTGCGTGCTTCTAAACTGCACAGACACACAGATACACACACACATATACAGCTGAAAAAGCGAATTTTCTTTACGATTTTTCACGTTTGCGGCTTGAATTTTTCTAATTTTATTGAATTAAAATATGCACTAAATAATTGCACTAGAAAATATACGTTTTAAAAAACCTTTAAATAATTTATTTAATACACTATTTATTTATTTATTCATAATATTCGAAATTTTTCACGCTGTGCTCATTTTTCATGCTTCTTCTATTACTACTTATTTTCCCTACTTCTCACTACACCACACACCGCACACTCTTCGCTAGTGCTACACTGCTGCCCTGTGTTGTGTGTGTGTGCATATATGTTCACTCGCTTGAAAATTGAAATTTGTCCGCCGTTGTCGTCCTGACTCGAGCAACTCAATCGACACAATGCGAGCGAGTTGGGAAAAATCCTGGCATAGCGTTTTATTAGAATTTCTGCAGAGCAGAACATGCAGCAATTTCCACCACCACCACCAACAACAACAACTACAACAGCAACAACAACAACAAGCATGTGAGAGAGAAAGTGTAAGGCAAGTGGTTGCGCGGGTGCACACACGTATTTACGCGCTCTCTTTCTCTTTTCCAACTGTTTCTGTGCCGCACAGCTGAGCTGCATAATAACTGTAAACAGGGTGCATGAGCATACCGTTAGAAATGTTCTCTTTCTCTCTTAGCTGCAAAACGTTCTCCCACACAAACCAAACTAAAACTAACTGATTCGAACAGACTCTATGACTCTGTTCGCACATGCCGCTCTGTTTCTTCTAAAGCTGCTGCTATACTCACAGTAAACACACACACACACACACACACACGCACATATGCCATACATTTCGCTTTCGTGCTAACCGCAGTCGGTACTGACTTCCTACATTTTGATTATAGTTCCACCACTCATACTAACTCAGGATCAGCTAGGATGTCTCATGTTGCTCGTGATAGTCGTTGCTTTATAATTGTGTTTGTTGCTCTTGCTGCTCACATCTATTTGTATTTGTGTGTAATATCCTGTATTTTCATGAGTTTCCTTTCTGCCTGTATATTTTTGCTTTCCATATCTCATATAGAGCAGTAATAGGTATAAGTATATGTATATGTATATAGTTTTCTTAAGATGCTTTCGACTTTTTTATGGCAATATGTTTTATAGCACTGCTGAGTGTTTTCTTATAGGAATACGATTATTTTCTGATATTAATGAGCTTCAATATAGGGCAGCGTGCTTTAGGCTTATTGTTAATAAAGTATTTATTATGTAGATAATATTAGATTGATTTTAATAAAAATTTTAAGTACCTAAAACAAGCATAAACAAAAAAAAAAAAATAAATAAATAAATCTTATATAAAAACAAAAAAGAAAAATGTATATACTTTGCAACTAATAAGGTCAAAACTACTGCACATATTAAGAAGTAATGTGAAACAAAACAATTATAATGAAATTGGTTTTGAAATAAAGCTTAAAGCGTCATAATATGTCGGGTAGATGCCGGGATATTCTTTATGAAGTAAAATTTAATTTAATAAAAATTATGAAAAAAAAAAATTAATTTAATTCAAAATATTTCGTGTACACACAATGAAAGGTTGATTGGGAATACCATTTAAAATGGTACAGTCTGAGCCTATATGGAATATTTTGTGGGTACTGTCGTAAGATACGCTATATTTCAAACAAAAACTAAACAATTTTCATAAAAAACTGAAAAATGGGGGCCAGGTTTGTATGTGGGTTATTCCTAAAAGTTGGTTTGGCATTTATATTTAAAACTAGTTATCTAACGAGGGCAAAAAAGAGTATCCAAACTTGAAGTCTTTGTCTCTTAAACCTGTTCGTTCAAACAGACGGTCGGACGGACAGAAGTACATGTCTTTATCGACTAGCCTTTCGATGCTGATCAAGAATATATATAAAAATGTATACTCTTTGGCCCTCCAGAACAGGGTATAAACGATGAAACAACGCTTCAGTCTAGTGTGCTCGTTAACGAGATACACGGTACACAATCCAAGGGTCTTTATCTGATGCCTACATTTTTTGGGAGTTTAATTAATAGTGCTCCCATCTGGTTATTTTCATGGAATTGTGTTAAGAGACATCTACTTTATATTCGCTATTTTAACTTAAGTAAGAAAAAAACTTTTATATAGATTAACACGAAAATGGAAAGTAGACTTGCATAAGAGTTACCCGTTATATCAGGTTTGAATCGTTGAATATTCGAATTATCATAGTTTAGTGGCTCTTCTATTTTCTATAGTCTTTAGACGTACTTAGCTATTTCGGACAGACGTACTTAGCTATTTCGACTTCGCTTTAGATACTGATCAAAACTATATATACGCAATACCTATATTATACGGTTTTCAACGCCTCCTGTTTTGTCTTATATATTCACTTGTACAAACCTAATATACTCGTACCTTTTGATAATGGGTGTAGGTCATAAAAAGAAATGAATACTGTCGCATTAATGTCACAACAAAAACGAAAAAACAAAAATGTCCTGTATATGTTTTCATTTGCACATTCTTACTAGCAGCAATCTCGCCACTGCACAAAAGTCATTAAAATTTATACGCATTACTCAGATCGTTCAGAATGAAGTTAGTAAAGCGCGCACAGCACATTTAATGGGCGCACAAGCGCAGTAAAAATTTCACGCAGTCATAGCTTTCAGGATGCGACAAGGCAGGATGTCGGAAGCACACAAAATGCGCGCCATATGACAAATAAAATGGGCACAGAAAGAAATGTACACACGCCCACACACACACACACACACACACATAAGGACACATGAAACACTCGCAAATAAGAAAACAAATAAGAATTTGTACTACGTAAAAAAAAAACAGAAAAGAGAAAAGGATGTAAATAGTAATAAGAAAAGCAAGGACGAGAGAGTGTGTAGCAAAAGTAACCAGCAATTCCAACTCAAAATGAGGACACGTCAAGTGGGAATACAACGCACAAGGAGGAAGCAACGCGCTCAAAGTTGAAGTTGAAGGCGTCTGCATTGTTTGTTGCTTGCTTGTTTACATGAAGTACAAGAAGTAAAAGAAGCAGCACTTAACACAAACACAAATGCACACTACACACTGCACACAGATACCCACACACAGACACAGCTACATATGCAATTAATTCAATATTGCAATATGCCGCTTCCAATTGGAATTATGCACCGCACGCGACGCAGTCGAATAAAACTCTGAGTGGCACATAAACCAACGGAGGACATGCTTGCATTGAGCATTTACCAGCACGACTGGAATGATTTGGCAATGGAACATTGTGCAGCGAATTTAATCCTGCTGCTGTGAGAGTATCTTTGCTGTTGTTGTTGTTGTTGTTGTTGCTGCTGCTTTAATTAAAAGGACACGCAGGTAGCTTATACGAAATGGATTTGAGTGGGTGGGCGGCGCTGGTGTAGGCTATATTCAAGTTTAAAAGCGGCGCAAGGAGTTTTAATTACAAATTCAAAGCAAGCCAATTAATTTGAGAATTAGCGAGCGACAAAAAAAAAAAAAAGAAAGAAAGAAAATAGTATGCATAAAAGAAGGACAAAAAGCGATGAGAAATGTGTTGAAGGATGTTTTGTTGATGGCAGAGCAGTTTCTTTGGACAATGTTGGCGTTGAAAATTAAATGAGAGTTCAACTTTGAACTTTGATGAATTAATGAAGAAGAAAAGAAGCGCAACGAAAAGTGAAACAAGTTTACAAAGCAGAAACAGTGAAAATATATTAACTAGTATGTATGGCAAAAGTAAAGCATTACAAAATTTGGAAAAAAAAGGCTCCGAAATAGCTTGAAAGAGCTTGTACATTATTTTAGGGTAAATGTTGATGGTTTAAAATTTGACGAAGCATACAAAACAGTCATAGTATCAATTCGTTAGAGATGTGCTTCATAATTTCTAAGAAATTGTTTGTCAAATTTTTTCAAAAAAGAAGAAACTTTGTCGACTGTTTCAAGCTAATTCTAAAATTTCTGAAATAATTTCTGTCTGACAGTCGCGAATAAAAAGAAATGACTAGATACCAAGTTAAGACTGTGTGAAGGATGGTACATATTGTATTATTTCTATATTAAAATTATTTTTACCCTAGATGTGACCTACCCGTTTCAACAATAAGGTAAACAGACCAAGCTGGGAAAACCAAATGTTTGTCAACATGAAAATGTTGTGCTCACATTTGTTTCATTTAAAAACAGGGCTTGTCTGCTAACTTTAATGTAAAGTTAGCAGACCTTTACTTAAATATTTATAAGGAAAATCATATACATATGTCAAAATGCAATTTTGCTGAGCTAGTTATACTCCGCAGCAAAACCTTTATGTAACTATTGATTTAATTAGCGCACAAAATTATCACAAAATAACGTTTACATAATTGCATTTTACAATATAAAATATGCTGTATACAAACTTTAATGTTGGTTTGCTAACTTTATGTTTAAGTTAGCAGACCGATATATTGTTTTTTAGCCACTAGAAAGTACAAAACTAGCTTTCCTTATATTTAAACTGTTTATAAAGTTAGAGCACAAAATTAACACAAACTGTGCATATTGACAAACATTTGGTTTTCTCAGTTTGATCTGCTATTTTTAGTGGCATACATTATTCGGAATGTAGCTTCCGGAGCCAAAACTTTAGTACTCGTATAGATAGTGATTATACTGTTATCCAAGGATGGCTAGATTTCCGAATATATATCGTGATTATCTTCTTTAATCAGCATTCTTATGCAAACGATTGTCACCGACAGCAGTAGAGATCAACCATTGTTTTATTTTAACCATTGGATTATCTGATAACTGTAGTATAAAGTGGACAAATGTCGAATATTTCAAGAAGTATGATGAAATATTTCGGCTATTCTAGAGAATTACACTTTTCAGAGAATCAAAGTGAACGTCTGTCCACGCTAGTGACGGGATGCCACATCAACGGGACTGCAGCACTTGTACTGAGTCTGATTGAGACATATTACATACCGTTAAGTAGGTCTTGAAATGGTATTTTCTTTCGTAATATGTTAATTTAGTTGACTACGTCAAATATGTTATCACTGGATATACAATATGTCTTTTAAAATATATATGTAATCAAATAATTAAATTGACACAAAAAATATTTTGTTTGAGCGAATATTTATTAAAAATCATTTGAAACATTTGCTCTCCCATATGTTGCTAACAAAACTATTATTTTTATTTCAAATAAGTATCTCTCTGTATAGCCGATTTGTTTATTCTATTTAGCTCAATATTGAATTGGAAATTTATTGAATTTTTTTCGCATATTGTTTGAGCAAGAAAAAAAACAAATTTAGCTCCGATCCGAAACGAAATTTTAATACCATACACATTACATTTGAAATCGTTTAGAAGCTATAGAGCTCAACCATAAAGAATAAATAATTTTGTAAAACATAAAACACCAAACGTGAATGGTGGATCTGTATGGGCCTACCACTAAAACTGGGTGAGATACCAGACATGAATATACCTATTTGTAAAGCTATAAATAAGAAACGACCATATGGCATGACTATTGATGTATAAGCGAAGTATTCGTTCTTAAGAAACATCCATATTACATATTTGAATTTGATATGCACTGTTATATATAAGTTTTTCATACAAAAACCACAAAAGTGGACGGAAGGTTTGTATGACACATGCAAATATATACTCTAACTGCTTAGGACTAGAATAAGCGTCTATAACAAATACACAGCAACATACAGACAGACAGACAGACGGACATGTCCAGATTGACTTATCTCGTCGAGCTGATCAATAATATATAAACTTTATGGGGTCAACGAAGTCTTCTTCAATGCGTTACAAACTCGCTGACAAACTAATAGTACCACAACACACAACGTACGAATGGCATCATAAATATTCATATAGATATTGTATTTGAAAGTGAAATCGATAAATTAAAGTGCGAACGCTTTGAGGCATTCCATGTACGTGTATAGTTAGTTGTTTATTCATTGCGTATATTTCAACACGCGCGGCATGCAAAATAAGAAAATAAAATAAAGATGAGCTATAGCGCAGATCACATAGCAAAGCACTTACAGAGAAAATGCAGCTCATTAATATACACACACGTACAAAGGACACAAAAGGAACAGTGGGAGTAATATCCTGTTGCGAATTGCCCATATGCGCTGTCTTCGGATTTATCTGTATCTGCTGCTGTTGTTTGTGTTTCACCCACAACTTTTAATCTTATTTCGAATTTTATTTTTTTTTTCTTGTATTTCATTTGAATTTGTTGGGATGATGCCTTCTCCATCCATCCGTCCGTCCGCCTGTTCTTCAGTCCGACCGTCTGTGTGTCTCAATGTCCCTGCAGCATTTGCGCACATTTGGCGTGCACATGTTTTGTATATATTCCTTATATCATTTTCAGTTTTCGTTTCTTACACATATTTATTTTACACTTTTTTGTCTTCATTGTTTTGTCTCAGAGGGACAGAAAACTGACTGAGCTGCGCTGCGCTGCGCTGACCCTTTTGTTTTTCATTAAAACAATAGGCTGACAATTCACCACGAGCCATGCCAAACCAAGAAACTGCTGCCTGCCGCCTAAGTGCATCTTCATTACATTACATCTCGTCTCGATGGTTGCAACTGCGACTGCGACTGCGACCAAGCCCACGCCCAGCCCTGTTCAGGGTTAAGTGCCCCCATAAAAGGTTCAACTGTGCACAGTTCGGCTGTTGTCGTTATTCATATAAAAATATATACATTTAACCTTTGCTTGATTATTATTTTGACTTTATCGCATAATATTGTTGTTTATCCACAAGCGGCAACACCCTCATCATCATCAGGATCATCTCGTGCTGATCTGATCAACTATGTATGCTCATGGCATGCAATTCCATTTCGTTGTTTTTAAATATAATTAGCTTGAAATACAGCGAGTAATGTGGGAAAAAGTGGCAGTTATGATATAAAGTATTATTGTTATTATTATACCAGCATAATTTGTGGCTTTATTAGCTCACAGCGGTTTTTGGTCTGGAACTCGGTGTTGAATTGCATTTTTTTGTTCCTTCCGGCATTGCTTAAATATCTTCCTGTGGTTTTTTGATAGACGTAGGCTTCAACGCCCCCCTTACGCTTTTCAATGTCGGCTTTTAGTTTTTGTGTGCTCATATAACCAATGTAGCGTAACATCTGCGTTCGTTTGATATCGCACACAATATGCTGGGAATTTTTATTTGTTTTTTTTTTTTCTTTTTGTTTTTAGTGCATTTTTATGTCATGATCATTTGTCAGCCGGTTTTGTTGTGACTGTTTCATCTGTCTTCGGAGTTATTATATAACAAAAGGGGCGACAATTAGTCAATGTGAGTGCATGTGTTGTATACAGCTTGGAGTAGGTGCCTACGAAATTTGTCTCTTTTCATTATGGATTAGCTGCCAAATGGTGTTTTATCGATTTTTAATGGTTTAGAATTATGTATATTTCTCGATGTACAAGTTTAAAGGTCAAATTTTTTAAGGCAACATTGCTTTTAAAAAAAATAAGTGCTTTGTTTGTCCGAAGCATTGTAATGGCTTTTTATAGTTTTTGGTACAGAAAGTGAATGCTTCATTTGAGCGCATTATGATAAGAGAATGATAGCTGCATAAAATAAATTTAGAAAAGTTCGATTGAAAAGGCAACCCTGCAGCATAAATGATGATACATTTACTGAACTAAATATACTTAAAGTGAACATTATTTTATTATATTTTCGAATATCCTTCCAACAAATTTCGGCGTATTAAGTTTTTGCGCTTTAACCTATAAGAAACTATTGATACCTATTGTCATTCGAAGGTTTTGAAGAACTGAATCTCCAGTAATAATACTCAAATCTGACTATCTTTAACAAAATTTGAAAGTGGTTCCTTTTTTTTATTGCATAAGTTGGAAGTAATTCTGAGAGAAGACCACCTTCTCGACGACCTGACTAAATTATTTATTATGAGCACTATTTTTAGCAGCCATATTATACAAATCAGTTTAAAAGAAACCATTGTTGCGAGGAATTTGAAAAGTTGTTCACGAATTCGGTGCTACACACACCTATTCGGAAGTTTCCTTGCTGTGGGTAGTTGAAGCGCATAACCGTGGCCCTTTCGCGTTGATATCAAGTCCAACACTCTTAGTGCGTTGATTCAGAACGCTGGCATCATTTATATGTATGTCTTTAAGACAGTCAGGTCTGCTAGATGACAGAAGTACCATACTTTGCTTTTTTTATGAACAACTATTTTCTTCTTAGGGCTAGCGTTAAAAGTGCCCTCGCAGTCCGCCTTGGGTACTCGAATACCATGACTAGAGAGACTCCGTACTGATTATTAGTACGATTAGATAAATAATGAAAGACTGCTAATCCACTTCAGGGGACTTCCTTTCACAGTGACAGTTGTGTCCCGCAAATATGTTTTCTTTTTTAATTTGTTTTTAATTTGACAGTGAAATTTGTTTGTCACTTGTTTTAGAAAAAACAAAGCAACAATCGAACATGAAAAATAATTTATTTTTAACAAATTTCCTGTCTACAAAACTGTCGATTTCTGTTGAAATTCGGCTAAAATTCCGTGTATTGCAAATAAGGCTAACCACTTAAATAAAAAGGGAAAGAATATATATCTATATATATATATATATACACATATGTATATTTTACAAAAAATTCAGGGAGAGTTTAACAAAATGACTTCGCGAATCTTATATCTTTTAGCAATACAACTAATACTCCTCACAATAATGATAAACTACAACGCAGCTGAACTGAATTTGAAATTGTTCCAAGATAAATGTAAGTCGTTTTTAATTCACGTTTTCCGCTTTAAGATGATAATAATTTTGTTCATTTTCGTTTCGTTTGGCAGCCTATCCCAACAGCTGTGTAGTATCGTTGGGCAATGGTTTCGTAAAAATCATTAAAAGTGGCGATATGGCCAAGTATCCCGGTAAATGCGCACAGATATCCTGTGGACTGCAAGGCTGGGCAATCGTGCACAGTTGCGATCGAAATACTGCGCCTCCAGAGAAATGTCTTTATGCAGATTATGTTGACATCAGCAAGCCGTTTCCAGAGTGTTGTGAACGTGTGCTCACATGTGAGTGGGACAACGATGAGTGGCAAGTGGGATTGTGAAATGGTTATAGGTAATTTTATTTCACTTATTGCGAACAATGGAACTTAGCTAAGCTGTAGAGCAAGTTGGCCATTTGTACATATAAAGCGGAATAGATAAAAATTGAACCATAATTTTTCAGTGAATCTTCACATTGACAATATGAATTTCACAATGTTAATTCCAAAGGAGCTCGATTGCCAAAATCCTGCAAATCGCAAAAATTCTATTAAAAATTTTGTAACGAAAAATTTGTATTTTACATTTGTTTTGTTTGAATTGATTGTATGTAATATGTAATTAAGGGTTTGTCATGTTTTGAATTTCATTTCTAAAAAGCATCTTCATGAAAGTCAACAATATTTCCCTCACGCGTCCCAATAATCCTTAGAGTTGGTATATCCCGTTTGGATCTCTTCCAAATATTCTCAATTCATATGTTACTATCTTCTGTTCACAGTGATATACACTCACCGATATAAGAGCTTCGACTTAGACGATTTTTTTTTTTGTTTAAATTACTATCTATGTTCGCTTTAAATATAGTTCACGAAGAGTTTATGAATCTTTTTATACTATTCACGCATAGTGTGCAATGGTATTATCAGTTTGTCTAATAGTATGAAACCCATTAGAGATGGTATTGTAATTCCCATAATGTATATAGGTATACAGGGTTATTCAATAGGGACATAATTTTGCATTTTAATACTAACGCATTCTTAAATTTATTTACAGGATCTGTCAACGTCAAATCGGACGTCACAGTTTACATATTTATCATGGTGAAGTTCACGAAGTTTACGTTTTTTATTTATTTTTTTTATGATTGAGCTTAACAGCAAAAACAAAAATGAATTATTACAAAAACTCAAACATTTTAGCAGATTTCTACGAGTGATGGTGCTTATAAATAGTAGTGTTCACCTGTTTTTTTAAGACACTTTATCTGAAGAAGGATATGATAGCCAAATTATTTAATTACTTGAAATCATTATGTCTTATAGTCTCCAAGATCTCGTTTTGCCAAACTGGCGATCGGAGAAAGTGAAAGACAGACAGACAGACAAACATTATTATATCGAGTTGACTTTTTATGTCGCTCAAAAATGATGGGGTCTACACCATAATGATTTCATGCAGAAATGATGTGTATAAAATATATGTTCCTCTACTTCGTAGTTATTGCAAATCATAACCACAAACTTTTTGTACAATAAACTGTAAAATGTGTGTTTGTTTAAGTTACCGAACTACTCAGAGCCCATTGCAACAACTCTAACCATTTTTGATTATAGTATCTCAGAACACATTAATTTTGTTTAAATTGCATACAATAAATTTTATTCGGGTTTTTTCCATTTAATTTCTCGAATTGCATTATTATTTAGTAAAATACCTCAATGGGGATTTCGTGTCTATGATTATTTTAATATAAAAACCAAATAGAATCATTGAATAACTACGTCCCACATTATCGTATAATTGCATTATTTGTTTAAGCATAAAATAATAAAATTTTATTTGCAATAATTCGTACTGACTTAGATTCTGACAATAATAATCCAATATATTCAGCAATAAAGTACATATGTGGGCATTGCGGCATAATACGCTTAGCTACGAAGACAACGCTTTAAAATTGTATTCTTTACATACAGATACATTGTACACATACAGATGTATGAGAGAAAAGAAGTAAGAAAAAAAAAAGATAAAATTGAAACAAAAAGTAGCAAGTCAAGAGTTCCACTTAAGCAACCCGCAACTGAACATTTATCTTCATTTAAGTATTCTAACTGCTAGCAGAAGATATCACGCAAAGGCCGCAGCGTTGACAGGCAGCATGAGTGGAAAAGGGATAGACTTATAATAGAAAGACAATAAGAAAGCAACCATAGCGCTGTATAATAGTTCGAGAAAGACGCATTCAACACTCAGCACACGGCGACAAACAAGTGAGTTTTAAGGACAACGACTGCTGCTGTTGCTGCTGTTGCTGCCGTTGTCCTTGCAACTCAGGCATGTGGCATCGTCGTCCACGTCGTGTCAAGTCACGTACACAAAAGTTTCCAAAATGCGTTCGTGTCCTTTCTCGCTGACTCCTTAGAGAGTAAAGCTATGCCTCATGCAACATCACGTTTCCTTTGTTCATACCGCGCGTTGCCTTGTGCTTTATGGTAAAAAAAAAAAATAATAATAATATTCTACTAAACATATTTTTCCGGGTAAAAATTTTAACAAAAAGTTTCAAGTACTGCGTTTCACAGAAGAAAACAAAAAAAAAACACTTCTTGGCGAGTTATATTTATCACTTGAAATATTCAAAACTTTACAAAACCGCGACCACATTTCTCTGTTGCTCAATTTGTCCTGTGTGCGCATCATGTATCATCTCAGCTGCTAATATCTCCGGCATGTCAATAAAATTAGCAAAGTTCTTCGACTGTGAAGCGTGCTTTCAAAGTGCCGCGCAATAGAGGAACGGAATGGAGAGTCTCGACTAATTGACTACCCTAAAATGACAAGCAAATAAAATTGCGACATCGCATTTTCAGAACACTGCGAGACTTCTTCTTCAGTTTCTTCTTCTGTTTCTTCTTCTGTTTCTTCTTCAGCTTCTGCGACTGCGTCTCAAAGTTAGTTTGCAGACTTAGTTAAAGTGTTTGCATGCTTCGCTGCCATGCATCTCCCTAACCAACACTTTGCGTCACACGCGCAGCATTTTCAATTCTAAGTATTTTATTGCCAAGACATTCTCCAAAAAGATGCTCTTGCTCCTACTACTATTTCAATACTTCAATACAAGTTTTTCCTTTAGAGTCAGCTGCCGTTGCCGCTTTTTGTTTTTTAAAGTTCGACGCGCGCGTCTGTTGAATTCTTCACGGAAATGCCAAAGTTTACGCTTATCTTTTGTGCATTTCATTGCAAAGTTTTCCTAACGATATTTTTTCCGGTTCTCCATTTTTTCTTGTTTTCTTTTTTTGTTTCTTTTTTTTCTGCAAATTAAGCAATTTTTCATAGCACTTTTCTACCCAACGTTATACTTTACTATTTTTTAAGCTTTAACTATAAACACCGCCAGTATACGTAGAAAACCCTCTTCGTAGAAAGCGTTTGCTTTGGATAAGCAAGTTTTGATATTTAGTTCGGCATGGTGCAACTTACCAACAAAACTAGCCACGCGCTGCAAAGAGAAAAAAAAAGATACAAAATTTGTAAAAATTTCATAAAAATTATTCGATTTTTGAATTCCTGCCTCCAAAATGCTGCTCATCATTTTACTAATTTAATTAAATTTCAAATGCTGCTTCTGCTGCTGCACGTACAGAACCAGTTCGCAAAAGTTTTCAAGTGTCAAATACTGCTCGAACAGCACTACAGCCCCACCCAGTTGACTAAACTTCGCTCATCTTGTCGCAACGTCATTCATTTATTCGTTTATTTAAATAATTTTAACAAATTTTTGTTTGAATTTGGCAGTAAGTTTGTCGAAACTTAACCTCAGGCTTCAAAATGAGATTATAGCTAAGAACAATACAAAACTAATTTAGAAACTTAAATAAGTAGTAAATTGCAATGGTTTTGGGTTATTCGATAACAAGTAAAGTGGAATATCTATAGAAATTCTGCAGAAATAGTTTCTAATACAATAAACACAATTAAAAACTTACTCAAGAATGTAACCAAATGAGTTATCTCTTAAAGCAGGTACAATGGTTAAAATAGTTTAACAATATCTTCTTCAAATGTGTTTTTCTAGGAAGGAAAGTCTTGAAAGAATAAAAATGGACTCAAGAGTGGGAGTAGTGGCAGTAATAACGTGCGTTTCTTCTCGAATGATTCCTTTCCGAGAATAGATTTGCAATTTGCTTTAAGTAATAAGACTTATATATAGAATAACGATATCTGCGCTCGAAGAAGCACCATTACTTTCCAGCGAAGAATTGGTGAGATGCGCATTGGTTCATCAGAAACGAACGATCTACCATTCTAATCAATTAGCTAGGAACAAAACAAATGGTAGTACGGTGAGTAAGGAGAATGAAGCAAAACTTTCCATACAAGATGCAGCCGCTTCTGCCAAGTCACCAAACTTGTGTGTGATATAGTATTATTATGGTGGAACACTACGTCTTTGCAATAAATGAGTTCTGGCCACTTTTCCACAAAAAATGTATTCAAATCATTCAGTTTACGACTGTACACATCAGAATCGATCTCTGATTCAACGTTAGAAGCTCGAAGAACACCACACACACCCTTGTACTTCCACCATGTTAAGACTCATTTGACTAATCATACTACAGCCGAGATACCACTAAGAGGAGTTCAATCCAGAGAAGGTCTATTCGAGCCCATTACAAAGCCTAGCAGAAACTGTTTCGCCTACACTCTCTACGCAGATCTCCGTAGAGCGGTCTTGTCTTCAACAAAGATACTTCATTGACACTTGCTGCGCGTCTTTCAATTCAGTTCGAGTTGTGCTATCAATAAATTAAGTAAATTTATAATAATACTCTCAAGATACTTGAGCACACAAAACTTTGCATAGCTAAAAAGAGTGGCAAACATGCTCAGCGCATTACTTCCCAGATGTTTTCATTGCCAGTTTAAAAATGAAAATAAATACAAAAATCTTTGCAGTAACAGAAGCAAAAGCAGCAGAACTTTCTTAATAGGTTTCGCCACAGCGTAAAACTTTTGTGCAAATTTTTGCATTACGCATACTCGGATGAACATTGCACGTCAGACAGACAGACAGACAGCACAAAACTAAGATAGAAACATCTTTCTATGGTTATGGATACTCACAGCTACTGCTGCGCGGTTTATGCCAAGTTTGGCACAAATTCAGTTTGCGTTTAGTTTCTGTTGAGGAAATTGATTTTCATTTCTGTGTTTAAGTTCAGCCAAACAAAAGATGAGTGCAGGTTGAGCACAAATTGTGATTGTGTGTGAACATGTGAAGACAAACTTTTCGTCTGACACACACACACACAAATTTGCTGCTGCTACTTATTATGTATATAATCAGTATTTCGTATAGTTTGTAAGTAAATATTATTTACATAAGTTTGTAGCATATAACTTTTCAAATAGCTTAAAATACTTGTAGATAAATTTAAATACCCCAGCCCTACTACGTCAGAACTACTTTATTATACACAGCCTTAATAGACGGCTTACCAAATTTTCGTTTTTATATCTCAATAGTCTCCAAGGCACGCTTAGCACAACAATGCTTTTCAATTTATCTACATTTATGTTTATTTTTTTCCACCACTTAATGTAAATCCCACAAAAAAAGTAACACCCAATGCGACATTTTATGCAGTCGGGCGCAACTCCTCCTACGCATCTGCATTTCTGTGAGAAAAAACTTGCTAAATCCACACTTTCACTTGCGCACAGAAGTAGACAACAAAGTTTTTTCTTTTTGTCGTCCCGAAAGAAAGAAAAAACAACAAAATGGCGAAAAAATAATATCCGCTTAAGTGCTGCTTTAGCGCGCTTCCGCCATTTTGTATTCGCAAGTGTGCTTTTCAAGGCGCCAGCTGAGCTCAAATGGACGCAAAAAAAAACGAATCTTATTAATAATTAATTTTATTTTTATTTATATGTCTGCGGTTGCCATCGCAACACTAACAATGGTGTGCGATCATACTTCACAACAAGCTGCCAACTTGCTAAAAAAAAAACCCCATGGCCGCCCATGGCTGCTGCAATTGGAATTATCGTACAATACATTGGTTTTATTTTTAGCAACTTTCCCTCCGTCCAGCTCTCCCGGCTTCTGTCTTTTACACGCGTAAAGCTCAAGGCAACTGTTAAGCCTTGACTGCATATAGAACTTTTCATACAGTTCGAACTTTGACATTTTTCGACATTTTCTTATTGAAAAATTAATGCAAGGAGCAGCAAATTGTAACGAATGCGAGTGGACTAGAAAGAGTTTGGTATGTTGGTGATTTATAGATATAATACTGTAGTCAATAGATTCTTCTTTAGAAGTGTTTCGTTCCACATTTTTCGGATGTTTTGGGCTGAAATATGGGGCAGCGAAGTTTGTTCCGAAATTACTAAATTCTGACCAAAAGAACCGTCGCATGAGCATCGCTCATAAGGTGTTGAATGACTTCAAAGAAGATCCCATAACTGATGACGAAACATGGGTATATGTTTATGATGTTGAAACCGAAGCCTAATCATCGCAATGGAAGCGACCAAAAGAGGAAAGATCGAAAAAAGCACGCCAAGTTCGGTCAAATGTGAAGATTTTGGCTGACCGCTTTCTTTGATTACAATAGCGTGGTGTATCGTGAGTTCTTCCCAGAAGGTCGTACAGTCAATAAGGAATATTAACTTGAAGTTATGCGTCGATTGAGTGGAACAAAACATCCGGATTTGGAGCAAAGAATTTAGAAATAGAATTGGAAAAACGCTGACACAAGAGTACTATATTTGAGGGCGATTACTTTGAAGTGGACTAAGATTATGATGAATAAATAAATATTTCTGGAGAAAATTAAAAAGTCACCATTTTTGAAAACACCTCGTATATAGATGTGTCTTGAGGGCTAACATTGAGGCAGCGAAGATAATTACCAATAAATGTGGAGTCTTACGGAGCATCTTTCTCCTGCTATTCTCAAGAATTTAGTAATTTAGTCAGTGACAGTGCAGAAGCTCATCGTTGCTAAAGAAGGACTCGTTTTCAGAAGTATTTTCTGAATTATCAAACTGAAAAACGAAGGTAATTCTAAAAGTACAAGACCAGTCGTCGAATGATGCTTATATTTTTTAAACCAGTTTGTTTTGTGACAAGATTACGGTAAAATCGTGAGCAATCTGCATCATTGCTTAAGTTTTTTTGATGTACCCAAATTTTATTTAAATCAGCTCATTCAAACGGCGAGAACTAAAAGTATGAAAAAGTATGAGGTATGAAACATAAAACAGGAAAGTCGGAACGATTTATAAATTGCGTGCCATTTCGTCTTATGATAACTGACAAAAATTCCATAGTGTTAAATGGGAATATCAGTCTATCAGAAGATCCGGCAGATCCGTCAGTATAATAAATATTTGAACTATGGGGTTGAAAGCCGCTATGAACGCATATTTTGGTCTTAACTCCACAGAGTATTCATATCAAGATTCAACGCCAAATTGAGGAGCGACCCCCCAATACAAACGCACCGCGCCTACTTTTACGTTTTTGTATAAAAAAATTATTTATTTCAATAAATATCACTTTCAAATTTTATATGTTGGCTTCTTCAATACGAATAGATTACATATATATAAACGGGCGCTATTTTAGGTATAGTCCCCTACTAAAGTTTTTGGTTTTTGTATGAAAAACTTATTTCTTTCAATAAAAGTCAACTAGAAATTTGATAAGTTAGAGAACCTCATCGGAACATTAAAGAATTAAAACACACAAAAATCTATAATTCAAAAAGACACATTAATCTTGTTAGAGGAGATCTCGTAATCAACTGCAGCGTTATTTCATGTTTTTCGTTTAGCGCAGCAAAAATAATAATTCCAATAAGTGCAAAATTTACCAATTGGCATCCAAATCGAAAAAAAATGCTTATGCGCAAAAATCACACGAATTTTTCATTGTTTTGTGTTACACAACAATGCAAAATGCAAAATCAGATTGGAATTTTTGTATCTCATGTATCGCATGTAAGCGTGTGAGTGTGTATGCCGCGCCACTGCCAAAAATTACATTTTGCGATGTTAAATAATTTTGAAATTCGACATGGCTGAATAGCAGCAGACACATAAATTTTCCACAGGCATTTCTGTGACATTGAAAACAGAAATTTTGAGCGAGCTTTGCGCCATTTTGTGATAATTTATAATGCATGGAACGCGTTTTGCAGAGCCAGATAAAGATACACACACATTCACACACACACACACAGACCGACAAAGCGAATGAACTTAATTAAAATGAACAGCAACGCTTTGGGAATACGCATACATATATTATTTTGCTTTTTCTCAATAGGGACTCCAATTGGCATAATTAACTAAACGCAGTCGATTTCATTTCTACTTCTTTACTCCACAACACAAAAGCAATCAAGAACTCATTTCCGGTGCGGCAGGCAGCGCGACATCTCTCATCGACAACATAAATTATATTAATTTTGCATATAACACAGAAGTCAGGGAGAGAAAAAAACAGACACTTATTTCAACTAGAACTACAATGTCACCCCTCCATTATGACATTCCAATTCAAAGTCCCTCGTCATTAAATTATTTAATGCATGAAATATACAAGTACAGTAGTAACTCGATTATCGCACTCGATACTTGCACACCTCGATACTCGATACTTGCGACAACGAAATTGTTTCCATTATTTTCTCAGTACATTCTCGATATTCGCAATACTTCCAACACTTCTTCTTTTATTCTTTTTGAGATCCGAAGACTCAAAATATGTGGGGAAAATTATCAAATAAAACTTATTTTGTTAAACCATTTTTGGACAAACGATTAAATTATCGGTTTAAGTTTGGAAAAGGAACAGAAAAATAACAAAGTTAATTCCAGCTCATTGTGGAAGCTCTTTCCCGATAAAACACTTGTGCGCTCAAAAGATACCTGGTGCATAAAATAAGTAAAGATTGAATTTCATTCTTGGACTAAGGCTTTTGGAAATCATAGAATAAAATTTTACTGGGTTTAAGTACATTTTTTGTCAAAAACTAATATTCTCTCTTCTCAAACTGTACAGCTCTAATACTTTCCATAGACCAGAATGTGATAAGGCTTGCCAAACTTAACTACAAGAAAAGCATTATAAGTCAGATTGCCTGACATGGAAATTAGTATAAAAGAATTACTGTGAAATAACAATTTGAAGAAGTGGAATACTCTTAAACTCTTAACTTAAACTCAATCAAATCTTTCTTTCAAAAACTTTTTTAAAAACCTCCGACTGGGCTTCTTCTTTCTGAGCTACGTTTACAGTTAACTGATGATACATGCATTATTCAAACCACCATTTCAGCAAATATACCATTCTGATGTGGTGCTCGGTAGGAAAAAAATTTCATCGAAGGAGACTACATCAGCTTTCAATATTTGTTTAGAATGAGCGGAGTAAATCAATGTCTCATAAAGGCCGTTTTAAACGGAAATGCAAAAGGTCACACTCTTTGTCATCTGTTTTTTTTAAAATTTGAAGTACTATATTCGGTAGCAAACATTTTTGTTATCTGAGTACTCGATGAAAAACAGTTCGTGCCGAAAATTTTTGATTATTGTTTGACAGCGTTTTGGAAGTTTTTTTCGGTATCAACCGAAATCATTTAAAACTGAATGAATTTAAATATTATACAAGCTCAAGTTTAAATTGTAAACAGATGAATGCAATTTGTAAGGAAAATAAAACCGCGGTACTTGCGACAATATCAAAACTGGCACCATGCCCAGTTTTCATTACGTACAAGATTAGAGTTTCTACTGTTTACATTGTAGAAAAAAAAAACAATTCCGCTACAACTTCTATATTAAAGCTAAAAAGAAGAAAAGAAGATGAAAAAAGTCATTTACAGTCATTTTACAGACACAAAATAAAAACTCTAATAAGTATATTATTTATATGCTGCGCAAGAAAAGAAAAGAAAAAAAAAACAAGCAGCCACAGTGCAATATGCTGATCGAATTTATGCAGTAATTTTGCTTTGCAACACTTTTTGTCTCATTGTATGATATTTCATCACTATTAAGCTTTGTGGCTTAGACAGGAAACCGGAAAAAAAAAACATGAGAGAAAAAAAAGGAGTATTATGTACAACAACTTATGATTTGTTGCAAAAGATTTTCTTACTTGCTGTAGTAGTACAAGTATGTGCGACATTGTGTAGTATTGTGCATTCGTAATTTTGATGCATGGCCTTTTAATGGATGAATAGAGCTAGAATGATAGAGCAACCAAGCGTAGAGCAGATGCACTCTGCTAAACTAAACTAAACTGTGCTAAACTGAACTGAACTGAGCTGAGATGATGATGAATGACTGCAGTGACAATATTTTTGGCAAGATTTCTAGCGAAAAACCATTTAAAGAAAAAATAAAAATAAAAGACAAAGCGTAAGGATATGCAGGAACTAGTGTAGCAAGGATATTCAACAGAGGAAATGTATTTTATGTGAGTTACAAATACAAAAAACTTTATGTTTAAAACAGAAATCAAGTTTTTCATAAATTAACATTCAACTTTTAACTTTAACCTTTAAACAGTTTATACACACTTCCCACATCGTAAACTCTGCCAATTATATTTCCTCACAAATAAATTAATAAAATGAAATAAAAAACATAAACATTAACAATATTAAATACAATATAAGTCATGACCTCTCAACATGTAAATGCTCTCAACTCAACAAAAATAAATAACAAATTCCAGACGATTTTTTCGAGCTTCAAAAATTATATACTCTGCCAAAAATAATTTGACAGAGCATTACAATTTTGTTGCAAGTTTGAAACGCTGTAAATTAATTTGATTAATACGGGCAGTTGAAAATGAGAGATATATATTGAAGCGAAATTTTTTCAGAACAAACGCCAAGAAATAAGCAAAACTAGTAACTCCAGCGATCGCCACAATCGAGTGATGTCTTGAGATAGAGAAAATGTTATTCAATTACACTCTTTTATTATTTTTTTAAACTACAAATCAAGCCAACAATTTGCTACTTCAAATCAAATGCAAAGTAGTCGACCAAGCATAAGTTGAACATTTTGAATGAAATTAAGATAAAGCAGAATTAAATGAGAGAAAAGACAACGCAAAAGAATAACGGGAAAAGCCTTATTTCTTTGTTTGAAAAAGTGTGAGTGAAAAATTTTACGTAAGCACTATTTACGTGTGTTTTTTTTTTTTTTTTTTTTTTGGATTTTTGTTAGTAACATTTTCAGTTCAGATTTCACGCGTTGTATGTAATCGATATAAAATTTTCATTGATCTTTGCACAGTCAACAGTAAAATACCTTTTTTAAATTTGCTATCCATAATCACAAAAAGTGGACAAAGCAATTCGTTTGTCTACAATAATACCAGTATTTACAAGTCCATATACATGATTGCTAAAAATTTTATCATTTTAATACATTGTCGACTTATCAACTCAATCAAATAAAAATTTTTGTACAGAAAACACTCGGAACCCTTGAAAAATTTGTTTATAAGCCGAAACGATTGCATGTTCATCACCAGAATATAACTATTTTATTGTCTGGATCGAGTCATATTAACATACAACTTAAAAAATTCGAGATCAATCTGATAAGTGTATACTAACTAAGCACTATTTTCACTAACTTTAAAATCAAAAAAAAAAAAAAAAAAAAAAATAAGATACTGAAAAATCACTTATATTTTTTTCGCATTCCTTTTAAATTGATTGGCATTTATTAACTATTAAACTAACGTGAAGAATGTGGATCAAAGTGAGCTTCATATTTATACACTCATCGGTGCTTTTTCTTTCAGATTTTATTTTCTTGAAATATAATTCACAATCAGTATATGCTTGTTTGTTCGAACTATACTAAAAACAAACAAAACCTATAATTTTACGAAAATGAAGCGAAAAAATTGTTGTTTGTACTGCACATAAATGCTGTTGTGGTGGGAATGTTCCCCAGTTCCCCCCTTGGATTCACGAAAGTGCGTCATACACCTTTTTTCAGTTACTATCGATAAGAAGCTTATGCGCTAAATATCGGCGTAGCTCCGTTCACATTTCTCCAAATGGTGTAATGTTTCACAAATCCAGATATAGTACTCTCAAAAAAGACAGACAGAGAACGTCGAAGCCAAAATTTAAGCTCGTGTTCTGCAAAAATTTCGAATAAAATCTTGAATTGATTTCTGTGACAAACCTAAATATAATCGTTTCTCAGAAGTATAGAAATGTCACAATACAGCCAAAAATGCTCGTTTCTCTTTTTGATGACTAATTTCTACTACTCAATTAGCTTAACTAGCCTCTTCAGGTTTATACTTTCGGAAAGATTTTGCGAAAGAGTTGTGGTGGATTTTGCGATTTAAAATCAATTAAAATGAGCAATATGGAGTTCACATGGTCAATGTCAAGTGAATTTAAATCATGAAAATCTCTTTAAGATTACCATTTTATCAAACATACTTTTGCGAAATCTTCGCGAAAATGAAAACCGGAACAGACCTGTATATTATATTACTGAAACGTAAAAAAGTGTTAGATCAAACCAAAAAAAAAAACTATACGAATTTCTCAGACAATGATAAACTCCAGCTAAAAGCTTTAATGAAGTGCATTAAAGTTTCGTTGCCGCACAAATTAAAATCTTCTCCATAATAATTTCAAACATTTTTCAACTCCGAGTGAGTGTTAATTTATTTCACATTAAAACTCATTTGATTATCTAAATTGTAGCAATTAAAATTAATTTACATTTGGCCTTTTTCGCTCAAAGTTTGGTTGCTGCCGCTGCTGCTAATGTTATCGTAAATGCAGCTGCGGCGGAAAATATCACACAAATTTTACGCACAGATACAACCACGCATGCATACAGATACAGATACAGATACAATTCTATACAATGTATCTTTTAGTGTGTGCGTGTGCTGTGAATGAGCAACTCAGCTTTAAAACAAAAACAAACAAAAAATGCTGGAAAAAATAGCATGCAGAACCACAAACTAAATTGAAAGTGAAATTAATTGCAGCCTTGGTGCTGCTGGTATATAATCTAAATGTCGGTTTAGTTTTATAAATATACAGAATACTTCCCTCTACACACAACTTGACACTAATTTAGATGATCATGTACACTTTATGGCAACCAACAAGTAATTAGTATTGTTTTATCAAGCCGAAATGTGCCAAGTTGTTGGACATTTGAGTAATAAAACTAATAAATTTATTGAATTATTTAATATAAAATATCGGTTGACGAAATTATATCTTTAACTCTTTAATTGCCGGAAAAAAAAAGATGACAATTTGCAAATAGTTTCATGCTATACAACATTTTTCCCAATGCCCCATTAAGAACATCTTGAAAGATGATGTTTCTCATAAAAAAATCTAATAACAATCAGCGACAAATACTCTCCGAAATACATTTATAAAAGCACGCATGAAGTTGAGGGTGCTGCGAAATTTCGTAAAAATTATGCAGAAAGTGTTTGCGGCAACATCAACATCATCATTATCATTATTTTTTATTATATTAACATATAAAAGTTTTGCCAAATAGTAGAATTACAGATATACAAAACTTGATAGCGGAAGACAAGCGCAAAAGTTACAGATACACAGATACTCTCAGACGGACAGACGGGCAGACAGTTACTAAATGCCTTAGTTCAGACAAACAGCAAATTTGTCTCGTTTATCAAAGAGCTGCGGAGCAACAAAAAAGTATCTACAGAATTTAGCAAAGAAAAACGAAAAAAAAGGGGGAGCATGAAAGTCGCACCCAAAATTCAAGCTCGTTTAGTGCAAGTTTTAGGGAGCAAATTCTGAGTGGAATGCGCCGAAAAACTAACAATAAAAACAAAAGTTTTTGAGCGTAGTGTTTTTGCTTGCTACTAATTCTGTGGGTGTGCTTGTTCGAGATGCTATCAGTATGGCCAATCAGCAGCAGTTTTCCAATTGGCTACACTATTTAATGTCGATTGGCATGATGTGAGTATTATTGTTATTGCTTCGCTGTGCTTATCTAAAAGCAATAATGTTTAATTTCAGAAATGTATCTAACAGATACTAATGTGCATTTAAAGTAGCTTTAACTGAAAAATACTCAGCTACATAAAAAAGCTGTTAAGATTTTATAAATAATTTACATACGAGTATCTCTAAGCTGACAAACAATAACATAGTTCCAATGAACGCTTCTCACACAATAAATTAACCCATTATCACGCCTCCACAGATAGCACATAAATCAATGACGCCGCCCGGTATCGAGTAAGGCACTAATTCATTTATCAAATTCATTTTAGTGCAACCTCCTTCCAAAAAGCCTGCCTGACTGCCACTTGTCTATCAAAATAGTAACGAGATACATTTATACACTTCGTTTGTCATTTGTCTTCTTTCTCTATGAGTGTCTCCCCTCGCACCTAAATCAGCTTCCCGCATTCCAATTCTTACCAATAGCTGCTCCTCCCACGCTGCTGCCACCCTTTATAGCGCTCGTATTGCGCAAACAATTTACCCAACTTAGCTTAACTTTACTCACATTTCGGAAGAAGAACGAAGCGCACACTATGAAATATAGTATCTGTGAGGTACTCGACGCCGTTGCTTTTGTTCGAGCGCCAGTGAGCATATTTCCTGCTTGTACTCAGACGACAACGACTATGGACTATGATTGCTATTCGTGCGATTCAGTGACTATTTCATAGATTTCCTTTTTTCATTTATGTAGTTGAAGCTTTTGCTTTTTTGCTCTATAGTTTTCCTGATAGTTTTGAATTACAGACAACATCCAACGCAACTAAAATTGGAGACACCAAACTCTTAGTGTATAAGTGCAAAAAAATAAAACAAAAGAGAGATATGCATTCAAGCTTTGCTTTTGTCACACGAAATAAGGCGAGTTTGAAATGTACAAAACCACAACCGCATTTGAAGTCCAAGAGACGCAGAGATGCAGCAAATGTGTATGTCAGAGTGAATGAATGAATGAGAACACAAAGCGTTTCAACATGGTCAGTCAACTGTTGACATTGCTAAATGAATAAACTCATTCACTGACAACCACCTAAGGAGCTAAGCGATCTGTGCAGTGCGAATTTTAATCAACGAAGTTAGTTGCATAAACTAAACCAAAAAAAAACTTGTTGCGAATTCTAAAGAACGCATGAAGACAAATATTATTGTAGTACTGTTAGATTTGGTATAATCATCATCGGTTCTCTTTCAGCTGCTATGTTAGCTCACTGATGGATTTATAACTCGATTTCTTTTGCGATTTTCTACTAAAAATTTTTAGATGGATATGCAAAGCTATGAATTAAAGGAGCAAAGAACTACTAAACTAAACACAACAATAGCGTTGACCACTTGAAAATATACAGCGGAATATTTTGGAATATTTTAAATACGCCCACAAAACCCACCTCCGCCCCATTTACCACAGTTAATACACAATATTTTCTAAAAATTCTAGTAATAGAAATGATAGAAGTGGTGTGTAGCGACCTTAGAATATATTTGTAAATATAGCATGCTCGAAGTACAGTCTCCAAGACTTAATGTGGATCTCGAGCTATAAAAACCAGAAAGAAATAAATTTCATTCCATGGGAGTTTCTCGGAGACTGAAAGAATAGAGGCTTCAAATATTTAGTGACGACTTTAGCTCTAAAAATCGACTTTCAAATTAATGAATAAATATTTTGGAAAAGTCTATTTTATCTATTTTTTAACTAAGAAAATAACTTATTCACCACACAACATTCTATTACACCACGATTTGCATAAAAGGGGAAAAGGCGACTAATAGTCACATGAAGACGGACAAAATCGTACTAAAAGAAAAGCGTACGTAAAAGAAAGTATTCAATTTTTTGCAAATGTATAGAAAAGACAAAAATATAGGTACTCTTGATCAGCATCAAAAATAAAGTCAATATAGACATGTCTGTTCGTCTGCCTGACTGTCCTACTGTATGAACCTTCGAGATCTCGGAGACTATAAAAGACAGAGCCACCAAGCATTTAAACTTATCTATTACTTCTTCAGTTGAGAGTAGCTTCTATAAAAAACTTACGTCCCCATTTTTGAGTTTTTGTATGAAAAACTTTAGAGCAAACTTGAAATATCAGCTGCGGTGTGGGTGGATATGTCCGAATTGGACTACAACAGAATATAGTCCTAAGCTAATCTTCAGCGTCAGAAGCAGCCATATCCATCTGTCGGTTCGTCCGTCTACCTGTCTGATTGTATAAAACAACAAATTTGGTAAATATACTCTCTTCATATTGACGCAGATTAAGTTTAAAGTATTATTTAGATGTCGCTTGCAAATCCTTTCCCTTAGTTTTGCTATTGTCGCGACAAATATTTATTCAACTGTGCTGGCGAAATTCAATTGATGTCACAATTTTGCTTCTTATTGCTCTCTCTCCCTTTCTCATACATACTCGCTGAATCGCGCCAAGATCAAATAGGAGAGCGAATGCCCGATTGTAGCGTTGTAACTTGTTTAAATTCGTTAACAGTCTAAGGGAAAAACTTTTATGCCACTTCAACATTTTCCTTTCTTTTTGAAGGCTTTCAGATAAGCCAATAGTGCTCAAAAACAATTCCTCTATCTTACACACCTCGTATTATTAAAATGCACACGACAAAGTCAACCTAAGAAATAAAGAAATTTCAAACCATTTGTGGTTGTTTACAAGAAGAATTTCAAAAAAAAAAAAAAAAAAAAAAAATAAGGTAAAAAGTAAAAAATGCAAGCTGCCAGCTTACATAAATCCTGCTTAAATCGAGAAACTATTTCCAGTCGAAGGTGCACTCTACACGTAGCAAATAAAATGTGCGCATTTTCTTATTGCTACTTGCTCAAACGAAGGGAAAATCTTTTTTGAAAAAAAGAAAAAGCAAATTCGAAAGAAAAGTGGAAATTGCAATTTAATTTCGACCACAAACCCAACCACACAAATGCACACATACACTTGGACAGAGTTGTAATGAATGCCAAACGTGCTGCATACAGCAAAACTTGGTCCAGCCAAGGACTAAATATGCAGCCGCTCAGAATTCACACGCCTTGCTTGCCTTCAACATAACACACAACGAAACGATTATGTGGATGAGGTTTGGGATGTGGATGTGGATGTGGCTATGGATGAGAACTGCAAGTGCAAAGTAAATGGCATCAATGAATTCATGGAATGGTTGGAGTCAAGTAGTCTAAAACATTTAGAGATGGCATACACAGCACACAGCATGCATGAATTGCTTTTTGGCAACATATTATGTATTATTGAACTAGTAAGGAGTGAGTGAATAAGTTATACATATGCGTCGCATTTATCATTGAATCACATTTTAACCACAGGATATTTGATCTTGTGCCATTTGACATAAGGCACATAGATACACCCACATACAGATACAGATGCACAAGCAAGGACGTGGATGTTGATTATGGATACAATATAGTAACAGCATTAAGTGGTTGGGAGTGGTGTAATAAGGTGCATTAAAGCATTCAAGAGAGTAGTATTATATAGATAAAGAATTTTATTTTAGTCAAACGGCAATCGATAATTGTAAATGCATTGAAATCGAAAGCATTCTGGTTGAGTGATATTGCAATTGAATGCTCAAAATCGCTTTATCTTTAAAAGCTGCTAAAGCTTATGTAAAAAGTGTTTAATATTTAAGAAATAAAGGTTGAAAAACGTATACAAAAGATACAATATGCAAAATATACAATAAACAATGAAACGCAATTTGATGTAGCATCTTTTTTGTTGGAACTTTATCTTAAAAATGAAAAAGACGACCCGAACAAAACCGGTACAGAACCTCATGAAACTTCAAGACTCTTCTGCCTTCCGCCTCTTAAGATATATGACACAGTTAAGCTAAATTATTGCAAAATGCCTAAACCGCAGACATTGATGAGCGTTCTCGAATGCATTTGCGCCAGTTATAACTCACTTTAAGAACGAATTTAACTCAAGTTTCAGCAAAAGCAACCAGCATAAACCTTTAACTTGTATGTATCTGATAGTGCCGCAAAATAGCTTTCAAGTTATTTTCCGCGAAAGCATAAAAAACATTTAGTCAATGATGAATGATGAATGATGTGTTCGCAAAAACCATGTCTAACTAGGCGCAGAATCTTGCTTAACGGAAGTCATTTTGTAGTACAAAAATAAGAAAAAAATAAATAAATAAATAAAAAACAGGAGAAAAAATCTGCACACATCATTCGCATCATTATCATCGAGAGACAGACGCTGTACCACAAGAGTTTGAACATTAAACAAAGCAATCAACTCATTCAACTCAACCAACATCAATTGGCTTTAAAAACAAACTTTTCTCCAGAATCTTTAAGATAAGCCAATTCGCAAAAAATTAAATTCAAAAATTTGGCAGCAACAACAAAACGTATTCATATTTATTTTTCACAAATATTATATATACATCCCATATCTTTGTGTAAATACTAGGCACCACATACTCGTATATCATATATCATTTGAGATTTTTAATGATTTTGTTTACTGACGCATCGTTTGAATGATGAATGTACACAAATTGATTTAAGTATGCAGAATAATAACGAAGGAGTAGCTGAAAAGGTTTTCTAGAGTGAATGCCTATTGTGCTGATTCGTGAGCGGTGTATGAGTCCATGAAGCTATAGAAATACTTCGTAATACACAATATATATATATTTCGTACCATAACCATTACAGAATGTTCTAAAATGTGAAGCATTGAAAGAGAAATGTAGAAGCATGTTGACTTAATTGAAAATAATAAAAAAAAACTTTCGGAAGAAAACTCATGAATAATGCTATCTTTTTCGATACCGATGCCTAAAATAATCTGCAGTTCGTCGAATTAGTTCAGAATCATTAAATTCAATAGCGCTTAGCAGAAACTCAACTAGAGTGCCTACCTATCTCCAAAAACAAAAAACAAAGTATTAATTCAACAGATTGATAAAGAAAACTTTAAGTTTGATCCGCGGATGCTCTGAAGTCACAGCGTTTTAGCTATCTTAGCTCACCAGCATGTCGACTCGTTGAATTTCTGGAACTGACTATTCGCCATGAGTGTCGCAGCAAATTATTTGCTGTACGAGTATGAAAATGGTTCAGAAAATTGTTTTAAGAAAATTCACAAGTATGGCTTAGGAACCAGTGAAACATTTAGTACAAAGGGGAGAATTGGTCACTGGTCGAACTGAAGGAGACACTTTAAATATTTAGATTAAAATAGAAGTAAAATTCTAACAAACTCAAACTTTTTGTGAACCCTTCTTCTCTCTCACTATATAACAATTTTGAAAAAAAAAGAAAAAACTATAAATAAACACGCTCATTAATGTATTTGTAAAGTTTCCATCCATAAGAACTAGAAATATGAAGTTGATATTGACTGTCATGAAAAAACTGTTCATAGAAAAAGTGAGCGGTAGGTATGGAGACTATCCCTAAAAATTTTACGGGCACATTGATATTCATACTCTATGTGATTTTGACAAAAGTAAGTCTCTATACCAAATTTCAGCCAACTATCCCAAAAAATAATATAAAAAATTTGTACAACAGCCAAACAAATAGACAAACGGACATGGATAGATCAACTCGTCTCATCCAACTGATCAAGAATATATGTATACACAAAAGTGTTACTAACGGATAATACCTTTTTACAGTATGCTTGAATATACCATTAGAAAAACTTCAAATTTAATCACATCTGTTGATTTTGTGCGAAAAAGAAAAGAAATTCATACGCACATATGCATAGATTTTGTTGCTCTCTCGCTCTCTCTTTCTCTCTCTCTTTCTCTCTCTCTTCTCTTTATCTCTCACGTACATCGTGTTCCAAGCGTTCACCGAACGGAGACTCATAAGAAACGGCGTTGAGAAGCGCAAGAAATATGTATGTATATGAACATAGTTTAGCATTACGAGTTCAAGCGATCTGTTTGTATTGGCGCGTGCGGGTTTCTTCAAGCTCAAGACATTTACATTTCGTGATGCAAATTATAAACTTTTATAAACTAAAGGAAACAAATGAGAACTGAATAGTCGTGTATTCATGACTACCAAATACCCTACACTCTTGCTAATATAATGTAAACTTTAAATCACAAATAAAAAAAAAATTGTAAATTACGATAAAATAAAAAATCCCTTTTTAATTAATAAATAAAATTATAAAAAATATATTGGTAAATTGGAAGGGAAACGATAAACAAACAAAAAAGAAATACAGAAGATTTTTTTCCGGCAATGTGACCCTGAAAAGTGTACACATTCGAGTCAATTGTCTGCATTGGTCATAAAATTTAATATACTTGCGTGTGGTCAAGAAGAATCTAAATGTGCAAGTTTGATCTCTCTAGCTCTTATAGTTCCTGAGATCTGTTGTTTCAGTTTCCGACGCTGATCAAGAATATACAATACCTATATACTTTGTGGGATCTTCTTGCGACGCATTCGCACAAACTTATTATATCCTTTGAGTACAGGGTATAAACAATCCATTTTTCATTTAGCTCTACATTAAAGTCAATTGTGTCAAATCGGTAACCCTTCTAGAGAAAACGGTTTTAAGCATAGCATGTACATGGGTGTCCCAAAATAATCATCCGATTTCATTTGCCTTTAGTATACTCTCTTCGTAAAGCTCAGAAACTTATTTACAAATTGTTTGTAAAACACTCAGCCGATCTAAGTCTGAACCAAATTTTATTTTGGGATGCTTAAAAAAAATTTTTGCAAAATTGGAAACTACCAAAATTAGTACATTTTATCTACAAAACTCTTTAGATTTATTTTTAATCTCTCAAAAAAATGAATTCAGATCTACATACCAATTACTATGTCCTCCGTCGTCAACAAATTATTCCACTTTACTCTTATGAAGTATTTTTGAATTAAATTATTGAACAACTTTGTCGTAAATCAGCTATTGAACTATGATAGATAAATAAATAGCCTTCTGTTAATAGAAATCTAAATAAATGATTTTCATGCGTGTCAGAAAGCTACCAGAGAGCTATAAATTTGGATGCATAGTATAACGTATTAGCTTTAAATCAATATTTAAACATTTTATTTCGGAATACTCGTAGTTGCCACTAGGCGTGCCCCGACAATGGCGTAATTAATTACATAGGGCGGCGCAGGTAAATGTTATCAAACCACATAAAATACAAATTGTATATTTTATGTATCGCAACTTATGTATCTACAAAATACAAACTAAACCAAAAGCAAATATTTTCTCAACTGATTTTCAACATGGAACGCCAAACTTTGATTTATTTATGGCGAGTTTAATTGTAGTGTTTGCGTTTAAGCACAGCTGTAAAGGCAAAACTAGGATGGGTAAACTACTTAAGTATGCGAGTATATGGTGAAAATTTAAATTATTAATGCAAAATATTAATATAATAAGTCAAAGGTGTGTGTGTGTGTGTGTGTGTGTGTGTGTGTGTGTGTGTGTGTGTGTGTGTGTGTGTGTGTGTGTGTGTGTGTGTGTGTGTGTGTGTGTGTGTGTGTGTGTGTGTGTGTGTGTGTGTGTGTGTGTGTGTGTGTGTGTGTGTGTGTGTGTGTGTGTGTGTGTGTGTGTGTGTGTGTGTGTGTGTGTGTGTGTGTGTGTGTGTGTGTGTGTGTGTGTGTGTGTTGTGTGTGTGTGTGTGTGTGTATGACACTATCACATATCTAATGACATTGGACAAGATACAAGTTTTTTGGGTTTGGTTTCTGTTTTTGACCTGAGAGTTCGTTTCTAACAAATCGCTGAAGTTTGAACTTGCTTACATGTTAATTAAAATTCTCGCTTACTATCTGCGTTGTCATAACCTGTAGACATGCAATCAATTTTCAAAATGAAGTTCATTGAAAAGAAAAATTGTATTCTGCTCCACCTAAAGAACTTCTTCTGCAACTGTCTGTAAGGGATGTGTACGATTGTTTGGCTATGACAGCGCAGTTATAGACATGCCAACTTGCTGCATAAGGTTGATAACCCTTTTTCTAATCATATTTTTTTTTCTTTTCTTTTAAATTTCGCAAGAAATGAAAGTTCACTTTCAGCCGGAAGTTCGTTTGTTTGACTTTGTTACGACTGCTTCTACATTTTGTGGGCTTGGTATACGCATTTCAATTCATTCCTTACAAGAAATTGCCAAACTAACTCAGACAGCATTATGGCAGCTTAATTGCCAGCCAGCCAATGTGAATGGCTCATACGATGCGCACAGTGTGGAGTGGCGAATTACTTCGTAGCCCTCGTGTCTGCGTGGGTGTTTTACTTGGTATGGCATTTTCGCGCGCCTTTGTGGTTTATACGCTTCAAGACTTTAATTCTTGTTATAGACTGTAAAGTATTCGGAGTTTGTCGGCTGTTTAAACGATTAGTAGAATTAATGAAGACGACTTGTAGATATTAGTTTGTACAAAGTTTTATTGACTTGCTAATGCGGTCAGAGTTCGAATAGGTGTGGAGGAAGTGAATTTATAGCATTTTAATGAATTAAGTCTTGAGGTTTGAATGAACTTAAATTTATACTTATAACTTAAACTACGTTCCCCAGTTTCCTCCTCCCTTGGATCTTCCAATGCTTCTGTGGCTCATTCCGGGTATAGTTCGTTATATCTCAGCAACTATTTAACGCAGATGGATGCAAATTGATACACATGTAAATGGCAACGGGAAAATATGATCCATTGGGAAAATAGATGGTGCAACTCACCCTCCGTATAACAGTCAATGTCACCTTAAAAATTTAAATGGTGGATTCCTATGAAAGGACTCTTCATATCTATATCATAGTTTGTGATCCCTCTACTTTTTGGGGTAGCCACCACACAAAACACACGGCCATTTTTACGTTTTGTATGTAAATAGTTTTTCTTGCAATCAATATCGTCTTGAAATTTAATATGACGGCTTTTTTTGAAAAGACGCTTCACATAAATATCAAGGGGCGTGTCCCGCCTACCTTTAGGGTTAACTCCAATACAAAACCCAACGAACAACTTCTTTAATTAAGTCAAATTGAGTTTGACATTCGATGTGGTAGTTTCATATGAACGGGTACTGCACATACATACACAAATGGGAGCGCCCCCCCTCGTTTTAGTGATAGCACCAATACATCTATATGAATTGCTTTGACACACTTCTTCAGTTTATTCAATATCAACTTGAAATTCGATATAGTGGCTTCTTATAGATAGTCGCTTCACACACACAAACCGCAAACATTAGGAGTAGCCCCTATGAAAGTTGCACTATTTTCAATACATCTTTTACTAGTGATTAATATAAATATTCAGAAACACTTCTTTTAGCACATAATTAGCAATTCTTGGAACTGCGCACGCGTTTCTAAATAAGTCTTTCCATTTTAGTTTGATTTTTATTTACTTATCTTTATTTTTGGAATTTTTACACTATCTCGTGTATTTTTCTTTAATTTAAAAACGCGTAGCAAATACCGTAAAACAACAAAAATTCAAATATAATCAACATCATCGCCAACTGCACAATAATACTCCACGTTCCATTCGAATGAAGCATAAACATCCCATTCATACCACTCTTTAAATAAGTACGACTTCGATATTGGCTCTTTTGCCATAGCAATTCGGCATTTTGACCATAAGCGGTTTCGGTTTTGGTTGCGGTGGCTTCAAATGTGGCGTTTGTTTGTTATTTGGTTGGGATGACTTGGTTCGACTCGACTCGATTCAATTTGATTTGTATATTGAATGGCACCTGTAAACAACGAAACGCCACAACACGCAAATGAATTTTCTCGAATTGAGAAACGAATTTGAATATTCACAACGAAGAGCAGCATAATAAGTTCAATTCAGTTCGGTTCGGTTCGGTTCGGTTAGTATGATGCGGATGGTCGAGCGGCGCTATTTGATTAGCATCGAAGCACGTGTTCCCCAAGCTGACTGGCTGCGGTTTTTGAATCGATTCGATTGAAAATGAAAAACAAATTTGAATACTTTTCGAGAAAAGATATTTCCACTGACACAATATATACAAGTTATGCATAAGAAAGCCAAACCGAATTCATGAGGTAGCTGTGAAAATTTTTGATATTGCCAACACTAACATTGAATTCAAACTGAATATGTGTGTATGTTAATTAATTAACAATTAATTAACTAAAATAATAATAACGTAGCCGATACATAAAAGCGGCTGCCTCTTTGTCGATAACATGCGATGTGCTTTAGAGTAGATACTAATAACATTTCATTATTATTAGTATTAGCTTTAGGTTTATACGCGACATTGTGGAACTCAAGAGCAGCCAAAAAATGCTACAAACACGCTAAAAGCATTTTGACTTTGGATTTAGCTTTGGCTTTGGCTTTGACTTAAAGCTATAACGGAGGTAGAGGTGATGGTCTCGTTGGAGGAGGCAGCATCGCTTTGACCCTTTTGTCACTCAGTATATGTTCGTGTGTGTGTGTGTGTGTTCTGGTAATGGATTGTGTTTGGGTTTGGCCCCATTTAGCAGCCGGGCACATTGTCTCCTCGCATGAATACAGCCGACTGTACTCTGTCCGTCCGTCCGTTCGTTCGCTCTGTCTCGCTGTATGTTTGCCCTGCGTTGAACTCGCTCCTTGCTTCATCACATTACTACCAAGTCGCTCATTCAGTCACTCGACTCGGTCGCTTTTGTTGCGGTTAGCGTGCATAATCGAAATCGAATAGCGCGCGACGGTCAAACGTCGTTTTTACCCTCATTCGATATAGGTTGCTTTGGCGCTTGTCCCTCGAACCTCAACTCATTATAAACGACATGGGCATTGTCATCTATATCTTCTACTAGTACTACTACTGCTGATGCTTCTGCTGTGCGTGCATTGAACACATATCGAGTGTCTGTCTATATGTCTATATGTCTGCCTGAGCTTCCCTCCAACATTTGGTGGTCTTATCAGCGCGTATATCAAATGCGGAACAGCTTTTCATTAGCCATCTTAGCTTTTGAGCAGCAGCATTTGAATTTTTTTGATTAATAAAGTATGATAAATACTTCGTTTTTTCTCATTTGGTTAGTAGAAAATTAGCTCAATGCGTATCAAAAAAAGCTATTAAGAAGTTGATATATGAGTTCAATGTGTGAAGAAGGTAAATGTTTGGGATCGTCTTCGAATGAGGCTTTGTGTTGCAATCGTGTGTGTTTAGTTTATCAGCGAGAATTTTTTGTTAGGAATAGTAATTTCATGTCTAAATTCAGCGCAATATTTGGTAAAAATCTTGTCTGCCTCACACTTACCAACATCTAGATCAGCGATGGCCGCGGGTACGCGCCGTGTCTAAACAGTCTTCGGGTACGAATTTTCAGCTGAAGTCAGCTCAAGAGTAAGAAGAGAACATTTCGGTAGCGCTCTTTATGTGCATCTCTGATCTAGTTGACTTCGATTTGACATAAATTTGAGTTGGTGTAAGTAGAAACGAAACAAAAAATATTGCTGGATGACAGCCATGTGAATAGCAAATATGATTTGAGTTTATGTGCAACTATATCGACTGATTTACGATAAAAACAAAATTAAATTTTCTGGATAAATTGAAAAAATTGAATTGCCAAATAGACTTGCTCAATGCAGGACATATTAGATTATTTTCGTTTATTAAATAATGCAACCTAGGGAACAACGTATCAAATGCGCGTCATCAATATAGAAGTTTTCAGTGATTCAGATTAATATGGAGCACCTTGTGCATAACGGTAAAATAGTGTGACTTTCGGAAGACCAGAAAATTATATTTCTTCGTTTTAATCTCTACATTGAAAGAGATAATTGTGGTTTACAATTTTATCAGTAAAGAGAGACCATGGAACTTAACAATTTATATACTCAAAAAGGGAAAAAAAAAGTTGTATACTCTAAGGACTATTTCAGTTACTGTTTAATTAGTAACTATGCCAAATTGGGTTATCGCATGGTGCTCTATTTAACACTATTATCTCATGAGAACGTTTTAAATTGTTAACATTTCAAAGCAAAAAAAAAAATACTTCTTACTTCTTCTAAAGCAAAACTGGTTGTCGCAATACATACAATATACTCGAAAAGCATACTAAAAGCATAAATTCCAACTATTTACTTGTAAAAACTTCATCATTATCATCATCATCATCTCTATTGCGATCCAATATTATTTTGCCATATTTGAAAACATTTTGTTTTATCGTTGCCTCCATGCCAGTTCAACTGGTTATTATTGAAATTAAATTACACTTAATTGAATCTGAAATGGTCAATAAAATCGCATGTAACACATTTATTTATTTGGTCAACGGACAAAGACGTCCATTGAGCGTATAATAAATACGCGAAGCCCACAAGCGATTTCAAATCGAATCAGAATGATGCGATTCGATTTCAATTCGAAATTTGTAACAATATGTTTGCGTGTATCGCTGGTGTATCGTAGGTTTTTGTTCAAAAATTGTAGTCGGATGTCGGACATTACGAGTATTTGCATAGCTAAATAACAATTTGCATTTAAATAAATTCACTTAATTGTTTTGTATATGAATTGTTTGTAGATTTGTAGTGGAGGTTCATAGACATTAAACTAGGCATCTGTGTGGGTTGGTAATATGAACTTATCAAAGCTAATGTAGTAATTTGTCTTCAATGTTTTGATAAACATCAGTGATGAAAACAAAAGTAATTCGAATAAGAAAAAACATTAACTTCGGTGGAACTGAAGCTTTAATACTCTTCACACTTGCTCTTTTTGCTCGGCAAAGTGCTTCGATTTGAAAATGTTTTGTATGTAAAAACTAGTTGTGAATTATAAGTGCTAATAAGATTTAAGTGTATGGGAGCTACACTTTCTATTTGTTAAATCGCGGTTATGTTCATACTTCTTTACCTAATGGTTAAAAAAACTACATACCAATTTTCAAATTAATATTTCAAAGAGTGACCGAAAAAGGCTTTGGCAAACTCACGGACAGAGGGACAAACAGACAGACAGACTATATTGACCAAACAATATATATACTTTATACCGACGCTTCCTTCAATGCGTTTCAATGCATTTGAAACTCTGTCACAAAATTAGAATACTCTTCACATTCTATGTGTAGAGTATAGAAATATTTTAGCCATATTGAAAACCAGTTGACAATTTGGTTACATTTTGTTTTAGTTATTTTAGTTTTTATGTTTTTATTATTAAAATGAAACTAGAAGGTTGGAAGCTTATTAAGTCATTAGAAACTTGCTTGTAGATCACTTACATTTTCTATGTTTAATGCTCTAATTAGCTGTCAATTTTAATTTAAAATCGTTTTCTATGAATTCGCTTTCCCAGGCAATTGAAAAGCGATCAATCCAAAGACAGCCACAATCACTCTTCAAGAGATCGGCGTGGTACATTAAGCTAATTAACAAGAAAATCCGCTTAAATGCATGAAAGCCAAAGAAGATGCTTGTACAAATAGTAAATGATCGATTCGTCTTGAATCGTCTTGCAAACAAACCTCAACACTGAAAACCAAGCAACGATGTTTAACGATGTTGTACACAATCACTTTGGCAGAAATGTAGCAGGCTAAAAAGCTATTCAAACTAAATTACAAACGAACATGAAAGATACAGATAAACATGCCAAAGAGCATAAAAATCAAGTTACGAGAGTTGCACGAAAGGTTTGTGATGAATTTTTAGTTTTGTCAATACAAAAATCTTTTCCAAACTTTCAGTTACAAACCAAAGACACACAAAGCACGGAATCAAAAGCAGAACAAAGATATGAAAAATACAAAGCAAGAGCATGTCGTTTGATTCCTTGTTGGTTGTTTTTTTTATTGTGCTTTTTATTTATTTATTCTTTTTCCTTTTTATACAATAACAGTATCCTCTGTAAAAAAGTGTGACACTGTGAGTGTGAATTATTGTACGTGAGCATGTAAAGGGTGTTTCTTTGTGATTGTAAATAAACACAATTGTCGCATTTGATGCCAGAAAATTTAATGGTGCCGAAAATACCCTGAAAAATACATAGTTTGGTAATGTTTATGGGCTGGAGCCATCATCGGGCCATAGTTCTTCAAAAACAAAGAAAATGCAACAGCCACTGTGAAGAGCGCCCAATATCCAGCAGTGTTGAACTATTGATTTTTGTTTCCAAAAGTACGTAAATATGATCTGAAAAGCTTTTGGTTTCAAAAGATTGGCGTCACAGGCCATATTTCTGGAGCAACACATTGATTTTAAACGGACCCATTGTCTGGTCCGCAAGATCGTGTGATCTGACTCTCCTCAATTACTTTCTGTAGGGATGTCTTCGAAACCAATATCTTTCGCACTATGCGTGAGATACATTCTGAAATTATTAAAAATAGGAGGAATATTGGAGCTATAATATGCAGTTTTCAGACGTTCCCGTTGAGACTATATGCGTTCTATTTCAATTTCTATACCTCTTGAAAAAAAAAGTTTAAAACATTTTCGGGAGCCATATATATTATAGTATACATAAGTGATTAAAGAGACTAAACATCTTCAACTTTTCATACAGCCCTCGCATCATTAAAACAAAAAGACATTTACCATTTATTCGTATCAAACATTCACTGACTGATCTAGCACTGTCTACTCTAACCCATCAACCCATCAAAGCTGAAAGAGACTTGTATATAGATGATCGCGGTTATTACAATTTTCTGTTTGAAGAACATCAGAAATGTTTTCTGCACTATGCCAAACAGAGTCCAAACATGTAGACAAGCAATGAAATACAAATAAAACAAAACAAAAAAAAAACCTTGTACAAATAAATAAAAGTGCTTTCAAGCTTTAAATGATCTGTGCGCGATCAGAACTCAGCTCTCAACTCAAGTGCACAATGTTGTATATGGTACACTTGCCAGAAGCAATCTCTCACAAGCAGAACTAGTTCGTCAGTCAGCATCATCATCATTATCAACATAAGAACGCCATGATCATCATTGTCATTACATCACGAACGCGCATATTTTAGCTACAATAGCTTGGCAGCAGCATATCAAGACTGTAGCTTTTGGCTTTGATCAGCGAAGTTGTGCATCATTATGAAATAGAAGATCGGTAGATACTCCGCACTGTTCTGTGGTAGTAGTAACTCAGATTTTTCGAGTGCTTTCAATCAGCAGCGAACCATTTAGACTTCGGCATGGGTTTTTTTTTCAGTTCCATATTACGTATATGGAAAATGTCTTTTGAGTTCCGTAGTATTGGCATCTTTAATGCTGTTGCTGCATATTTTATGAATTATTTTCTTTCCCGCCATAAATATGTTCCCATGCAGTTTACTCATTCGTTCATTCGTTTAGTCGTTCGTTCAGTCGTTCTACCCTAAAGACAATTTTAAAATTGCTCTATACGTAATTGCCAATATAGAGGCACATCCATAAAAGGTCATCATCGTCATTATCATCAACAATTGCACGGTACAAATGGTGAAAAAAAATAGAGAGAAAGAGAGAGCTTGTGCGTGGATACAGAGTCAAACTCATCTGCAACATTGTCTGTGGCAAATCGAAGCAATTCGAGTTGTAGCCCAGTCGAGTGAGTGGCAATGCAAAATATGTAGATACAATTTGCTTCCTAAGTTGCAAGCAGTTACAAACGCTACTCTATGACTTTGATAATAATAATAATAATAATAATAATAAACAGTGTTTGCAAGAAGTATGCAACGTGCAAAAAACTCTGTAAAAAAACTCTGGACAACTAATGGTGAATTTTTGTTCTTCAAAAAGATTAAAGCTTTCAATTTGAGCCATAGTTCGTCCCGTTCGTACTCACAATTTTCAAGTTTTATGTGGTAAAAAATCTGTTGCCGAATTTGGATTCAGCTACTATAAACTCACCGAACATAGAAGTCAAAGTCATGAGACATTTTTTGTTCCCTATTCTCTATTATTATTCTCTATTATAAATAGAATGTCAAGTACCGTTAGGCAGTGCAGCAGTCGGATGGGTTTCTTCTAAAATAGTGTTGGACAATTAGCTCTCATCTATAGATCAATAAATGAATCTAGTTACCAACTCCTTTTTTCATAATAATTTTATTGCTTCTATTGAGGAGTATTTTTCTGAGGTTTTTATTCCAGATAACTCTGCAGCTTTTCACCGTGTGATATTGGTACTAAATATATTTTCTGTTATATTGTTAATTGAGCTACAAAACATTTACTTGATTTGTAAAATGTTGTGATTTTTTATGAATTTGTAATTTTTACAGGTTAAAGATTATTTGACGAGAATAGACACTGAACGGATTGGAATGGAAAGAGCCTAATCGGAATTTCATCGAAAACCTTTGGCAGAACATGCAGAAGTCGCAACATTTTGTCAGACTTGCACCGCTTCAGAATCATTGAAAATGTTTGGCATTAGCATATTGTGGGTCTTGACAGTTATAATGATAAACCCTCTGAAAATCATCGCAATTGAGATAAATATTTCGAATCGCTCTGAAAATGGTTCGAATGGGCCTTTAACAAAAAATATTGTTTGTGCGCTTGACACTGTCATTTGAAGAGAGAAAAGGAATTCTCTATCTCTTATAGTCTCTGAGATGCCGTCGTTCAAACAGATGGTCGAACAGCTGGACATGTCTATATAGACTCGACTATATAGACTAGACTGTTGGGATCCCAAAAAAATGCGCAGTGACACTCGCACAAAGTTAAGTCGATAAATCTTGAATACTATTGAAAGTAGCATGGTAGAAATTTCTACATATTAGAAGGGTCCTAGGCGAAATTAATTCCATTATACTCGTAAAACCAAAAAAAAACTTCGATCCCGAAACACTAAATACAATATGTACTATGAAATGTATCCAATTTTGTTTTTCCTGATATCCCGTTAATCGCTAAATTCTTCGTCTCTTGCTACACTCATTTCAGTTTGAAAAAGTACAAAGTTTTATAAATAGGTTTGTGCTCAAAACCAAGCCAAATACTTTTCTCTTTCATCGTAAATATCTTTTAAACTCGATATTAGGTGAAAGACTTCTCCGTTGAGCGTGCGAGCGAACAAAAAACATTGCCAGCCTGCCATCCAGCGTAATTGCACAAAGATTTATTTGCACTCCCGCACAAAAACACATTATTTTCACGTATAGAGTAACAAACTGCCACATCAGTTGCAACTTCCTGCTGCACTCATGTTGCGCCGTCTAACTCCAAACAACAACAACTAAAAACTTCGACTAATATACAACAATATTTGCTATTTTGGCACACTGGCAACTATGTTGCTGATGAGGAGGAGGATGATGATGATGATGATGAGGAGGATGAGGATGAGGATGAGTCTCCGCACAGCGAATAGAAACAATTTTTGTAAAAGGCAAATTCGCGCCAAAAGCAATCCATGACATGAGAGTCTACTACTATTACTTGTTACTCATAGTATCTTACTTGTATTTCTAGCACACAATCTGAATGGCAAACGTACATATACGTAGTAACTCTATATATCGCGATACAAAGATAACTCCTCACTTCGGCTGTATAGTATTGCGACCATCAAATTCGTGACTTTGCTTTTTTCGGGCATAAAAATTCTCACGAACTTTGCCGTGAAAATGCACTAAAGTCAGCGGCATAGTTTGGGTTTTGCAGATAGTTGTTGTCGTCATACTCAACGTCGATACCAAAGTTGCAGTTAACATTTTATTTTTCAGTTAGTTGCAAAGTAACTCATATATGATTCTTCTCCATTGAGTGCTACTAACTCGAAAAGTAATTGTTTATTTTTTTTTTATAGAAGCTTTGGTTTCTTCTGTTAGATATTTTTGCTGGAATTTAACTTGGGTTGAATTTTCGGTTGCTATTTTAGTTAAAACGTGTTCAGCTGTAGGCTCTAAGCTATGGAAATTGAGCAGTTTCAAGTGCATTATGAATATGTTAAAACAATTGTTTGGAAAACATAATAATTGCCAACTGAATGGCGGAATTTTGACTGCCAACAGCACTTCAAAGTTATTGAGTTGTAAATTTAAGTTATTAAGTAAACAAAATTGTATCTTTAATGGAAGACGTGCATAAAACTAAAACAAAAATTCGGTATCTAAAGAAATCTTCTAGCACTAGAAATAGAGCGTAATGAGTGCTTTTAGCTTCAAACTAGCGCCACACATAAACACATCAAGAATAGCAGGCGTATTGCCTACATATAAAAACGTCAACTAAGTTTAAATACTACTTCTAAATAACTGAAAATTATATGTACAATGCAACCTTAGCACCAATAGTTGAAAGCCTTGCTAGTAGCCTTGAAACAAATTTCACATAAAACAAGAGAATCATTTGCTACTCTGGCACTTTAACAGAACCGAACATAAATTTTACGTTTATGACTGGGAGAACAATTTTGACAGTTAACTGTGTGCGTAGAAACTTTTAGGCAGGAAAGCAGTTGGCCAGATTGGTAGTTAGCAATTGTAAAGAATCTTGATAAGCACAGGAAAAGACAAATAGACATACTCACATTTCGTTTAGGGAAAGTATTTCAAGTGTTGGTAAATGCAAAGAAACAAGGCAGAGAAATAAAACCAACTAGCATTAAGGTAAGGTCAAACTTGCGTATTATATGGATAAAAACAGCTAAACATGTGCAAAATTTGTTTGCCACATGTGTGACCACCAAATGTTTTCTAAGCAAACGTTTAGCACGCTGAGTTTGATTATGTTGCTAAATCTACTATTATGGCAAATTATTTGGCGTGTGTCACCAGCCATGTGCAAATTGTTTGGCGTGTGTGTGACCAGCCGTGCACAAATTTGTTTATTATTGTAAAATCAAAAAAATTACTATTCAGCTATTGTTAATCATGCATACATGACAAATCAGTCTGGGATGAGTCAAAAAAAAAATCAGTTGACAAATGACGTTAAAAAGTTTTTTGTTTTAATTTGCACACTCGTCGACTATTGTCAGATTGATAGTCTCGTCTCTCTTGTGCACATAATCAGAGCACTGGACTGGAAGATTGTGCTCTGCATACAAAATTTATGCTTAGAATTGTCAAAGTTTCTACTCCTCCGTTGAAATTTCTGCGCCCTAAATAATTTTGGATTAGAGCCATCGTAGTTCTTTATTCTGCATAGAATGTAAGAACTAAGACCGCTAGAATTCGTGTCTTCGCTACAATTCTCAAATGAAAGCCAAGGATGTTTCTACTCTCCCGTTAAAGTTTCTCTTCTCCCAAGAATTTTATAATAAGGGCTGCTGAATATTTTGTTCTTCTGCTGAAGTTTATTTTGCTCTCCCGCTTAAGTTTCTATGCTGTTGCTAAAGTTTATTTTCTCTCTACAATTTTTTCGCTAAAGTTTCTTGTCTCCCTAGAATTGTAAGTTAAGTATTGCTGTTCTACTGAAATTTCCTTTCTAAAATTCTGCAATTTGTACATTTTTAGAATTATAGTCGCTGAAGTTTCTACGCTGTCGCTAAGTTTGTTTTCGCGAATTTGAATTTTTGGATTACGATCGTTAATAATTTTGTTCTCCCGCTGAAGATTATGTTCTCTCCAGGGCTACTGAAGGTTATTGTACAAGTTTAGAATTATAGCCACTGAAGTTGTTGCTCTCCCACTGAAATTTCGACCCTGTCGCTAAAGTTTGTTTTCTCCCTATTATTTGGGGATTAGGACTGCGGAACTTTTAGTTCTCCCGCTGAAGTTTCTCCCCCTTTCTTTAAAGTTTCTGTTCTCCTGAGAGTTGGATGATAAAGCTGTTCTACTGAAATTTTATTTCATTTCTAGCATTTATTTTTAGCCTGCTGACTTTAGGATAAATGCGACTAAAGTTTATACTATCCCGCTGAAGTTTCTGTTCTTCGTAGAATTTTACTATTATCGGCGCTGAAGTTTCTGCTCTGCATGGTATTTTATGATTGGATTTGTTGACTTTTTTTATTCCCCTAGAAATTTCTGAATATCAGAAATAAACTTCGAATCGCTTGGTTTTATACTTGAAAGACTGTTTTCTTCGGAGAAGCCATAAAGTTAAGAGTATTGTTGAAAACGTAAAACGTTTTCTATGATTACAATTTAATTCCAAAATATCTACAAGTCGTTCAAAAGTAATTCAATTACAGATTGATTTAAACGAAGTCGAAAAACTTTCCCTCAAGAATATTATAACAGCCTTCGTATTTTGATGCATTGTAGTTTGGTAAAAACTTTATGCAGTACATATGAAGCGGCTTTATTTTCTTCAACTGCAAGATACTTTTGATACTTGATATTCCCATAAGTATCTGCGGTATGCAAAATTGACAACGGTGCGAACAAATCGCTACAAATCGCTTGAATTTAATGCAAACAGATTTCGTGCCTTGAAGCGCACTCGAAATAAAGAAACACAACTTTTTTTGGAGAGTTCATTTTTGTATTGTGCGGTTTTTTTGATTTTATTTTTACATTTTTATGCCACAAGCTTCGACGAATTTGTTCCTTTTTTTTTTGTGGCATGGCGAATTTTTTAACTGGAATTGACAGCCAAAAAAAAAAAAAAAAATTGAATAAATAAATAAATGGAATGAAGTTCAGCTGAAGAATGAAGATTGAAGCAGGCCAAATGGCGGCTGAAGATGCGAAACGTGATGTAAAGTTTTTCAACATTTATTTCACTAGAACTAAATACAAAATGCAGCCAAATAAATGTCACGAACGAATAAAAGACAGAAAGAAGATGCTGCTACGCGAACTCGCAACGCATTGACAACTTGAAATATTATATTATCGATGACTTATATTGTCGGTGTGATATTTTTGACATTAATGACACTTTTTTTGTCTGTTTGCAGTGCTGAAAGAAAGCGAAATACTTGAAATCTGCAGAAAGATACACTTTGCAAATGCGGCAGATATAAATATTGTACTTGAGACTAAATTGCATTCGTATTCGCATTTGGCTTTGAAAAGTGTTCCCACAGTTTGTCGCTTGGCATAAATACATCGTTAGATACTCGTCTGCTGCTATTGCTGTTCGAGTATCTTGTAGATACAACATGCAGCAGCGACAAAAAAAAGAGAAGTAGAACCTCGTACACGACTTATTTGTGCCGCAGCTTAATTCAACTCAAGTAGTAGTTGTTGTTGTTGTTGTTGTTGTTGTTGTTGCTGTTGTCGTTGCACGTTTAATGCGCAACAAAAAAGTATCTTTTAGATACATTTGTATCTGCTGCACTCAGACATTGTTGCTGCAGTAACAGGAGCGTACTTCTTCCACTTCTGTGAAATGGCACAAAATGCGAAACAAGTGAAAACAACAAATGGGGCACACTAAGTGAGCTCATCCAGCCAGCCAGCCAGCCAGCCAACGATCCAGCCAGCTAACTTCCCGCCAAATGGGGAAACACATCGACTGACTTTAAATGCAGTTAGAAGCATCAATGCTTCGTTTGACGGCGGCATTGGAGAAGTCACTCATCACTCGTTTGTAGACAGTCTGAGCTTTGCTGTTGCTGCTGTCGTAGTTGCTGTTGCTGCAATTATGTTGCACACGTAACCCTAATTCTCTGTAGTACTAGCAGCTATAGCTACAACTCCCCCTTCGCCCCCTACATACTCGTACATATATGGGTATGCATGATCCTACTCTTCAATGCTTCTACTTGATTAGCTTGTTCCAAGTACTCATTTCATTCAGCATTCAATGCGACAATTGCTCATCAGTCTATGTTGCAGTTTCTACTCAGTTGAGGTTGCTCTGTAGTTCTACACGTTTGTATCTTGCAGTGCATTATTCTTGCCGTTTTGTCTGAGTACTGAAATCAAAATGAAAAATTGTCACCGATTGTCACTTGCTGCAGTTTGAGTTGCAGGAACTTTGTACATACTTATAAATCATCTGCCTGCCACTGCCACTGCCACTGCTGCATCGCATCATATTTGATGTTTCTTCTAGCGGAGTTTGCAATTTCAGTTGGGGTTCATGCATCTGTCCCTGCCTCACTCTATATAAGTATATATATATATATATATATATATATATATATATATATATATATATATATATATATATATATATAGATTCTATACGTGCCACATTAAAGCAGTTGCACGTCCGCTTGACAGTCAACTCTTTGCACATCTTGGTTTAAATTAAGCAAAACTGCTAAAGAAAATGCTTGCATTTTCATTGCTTCATTTCGAAAATTTGCACAAAATTTGATGTGCATAAAGCGCAAAAATTGAGTGTTCAAAACGTTTTGGTAAACGTAAAATTAAAAGATCTCATAGATTAGCTTGTTGTTAAGCTTCATAATCCGCACTTTGCTGTCAAAATTAGTAGCAATTTTCATGCAAAGTGCACTGAAAGTTCATAAAATTTTCATGATAGTAAAAACTACGAGGGATGGTTGAAAATTTGGAACAACTTTGGCAGAGACAATGGAAAATACACTTTTTCTTGCAAGCGATTCAGCAATTCAGTTCCAATAGCGCTTTAGTGCGTTGAATAGCATTTAATTGCTTATTAGACAAGTATATCTAGGTGACTTGATGTCAGATTCTGTGATGAACTATGAAAGCCATTGAAACATAATGGTTACACACTTTTGAACCACTTGTCCAATTTGTTTAAAACTCTCGAAGTACGAGGGCAGACAGACGGACATAAATCAGAAGGTTGTTGCTACGATCCGGCTGGAGAAACTCACTATTTAAACTACTGCTTGGCCTCTGATGTGTTGCGATGGATTCATGTTTCATGCATGGTAATGCGTTTAACTTATTTATAACTCCAAATACTACTTTATAGTTCCTATACGATTCATTTTGAGGCCAATTTCGGCAAACTTTTGTTTTCTGTTCATCTATCGGCTTTCATATCTGCTTTCAGTAGCTGTAGCAATGCAAGCCTAATGATGCCGATTGCTCAAAATTTTTACCGTAGTATAATGGTGGGTGGTACCTGTCAGGAAAGAAGATTTCAGTAGCGAACACTCACGAGGCTATGATGTGAAATTCAGGACTTCCCAGAACAATAGATAAACTCAAAGGAAGAATCAGTACTATGAGTTTGAACGAGACAGCACTATTAACAGGCGGTGACGTTTACACCAACAGCGAGTCGTCGACAGCACACATCTGGTATTTCGGCTGGTATATACATGTATATAACTCTCTCTTTCGAAGAATCTGTCATATTTGAACTTCCCGGCCAAAATAAAGTAGAAAATTTATCCATATTCAAAATTAAAGTACATTTAATTTACAATTTGGCAATTTCATGGAAACACTTGAATGCCGTTATTGATGGTGTCCTGGGTATTAATCGCGAGGATGAATGCCGTATTACGGTCGAAAACATGCTTCAATCCTTCGAAGACAAATTGCAAATTGAAATTTACTTTCTGGGTCCATTTTCCGTATCTCTGCTAGTTTCGGAGATGCAGACTAAAATATAAAAAGTTTCGGTTTTTTTTAACCTTTTAACTCCGATGACTTAGAATCTTTTTAGCAAACTGCAAATTTAATTTACTTTAATTTACGTATATGGGCACAATTTCCGTATCTCTGTTAGTTTCGGATATACAGGCCAAAATGTAAATTAAGTAAAATAGAGCAATCTCGAACTTCTAGCAAGTCGACTACTACAGTGTTACTACTACTACTGTGTTATACGGTGAATCTACACCGTAAAGGTAAAAAACAGAACGTTTTCGGTTCAATTTCCGTAATACGTTTGTCTTGTTTATTAATACTTTGACGGGTTATTAAATTTAAGAGCACTTTGAAACAATGTTATAAAAGATACATATATTTAGTTTGAAGTACATGCATATATAAAACTTTCTAACAAAAACTACATTCTGCCAGCTAAGATCTAATATCTTGGCGCTTATAAGATTTGAAACTATAATATTAAATCCACCCTCGCAGATACTCAGATATTTATAAATAAATCTCAAACTTACCCAAAAGCGATTCAGATGCATTTCGCATAAATTCTAGTAACACCATCAAAACTGCTGGCAGCATATTTCAACTATCCAAGCGCTGTATCTCGTAAACTCTGCGCTAAATATTTAAACTGAAACTCCGTCAGCCAAACAGCCAAACAGCCAGCCAGCCAGCGAGCATCAATTGCAATTGAGATAATCCAAGCAAATTATGAGCGAAATTGCGTCAAACGCGATAAGAAATCGCTATATAAATTATATATGCAAGGGAAATAAAATTAAACCACACAAAAACAGATTCAGATACAAATTCAGATACAAATTCAGATACAGATTCACGCGTACGCGAATAAATTGCAGTTGGTAATTTTTTTTATAATATTATCAATTATTATGGCGTCGGGATAGTATTACTTCGATAAATTTGAAAATCGCAGCGCGGCTTTTAGGAAAAAAAGAACAAAAAAAAAATCTGCACTTGATTTCTTATTGGGAAAAGATGCGCAGCGGCCACACACAGCACAGATTCACACGCACACGCACGCGCTTCCTTTTCTTTCTTTCTTTATTTCTTTCTTTCTTTTATTAAACACGATCTTTCGTTTTTGTTGTTGTTTTGTTTTTATTATTTTTTATTGTTTTTGTTGTTGCTGCTTTAAATAAACACTTCATTTGCGCCAAAGCCTAAAAAAATAAAGAAAAACAAAAACAAAAAACTCTTCCAATTGGAATGCAATTGCGTTAGAAAGAGATGCAAGTATCATAGGAGATGCGCAATAATATCTTTATTATACCCTGTACCTATAGAGTAAAAGGGTATATTAAGTTTATGAAAATGTGTGAAACATGCAGAAGAAGGCGTGGTAGAAACTGTTAAATATGAGCAACATCGGTAGACTAATTGATTTGTCCGTCCTACCGTCGGATTGAATGAACAGATCTCGGAGACTATAAGAAATAGAGACTTCACGTTTTGCTATTTAGAGTCTAAATTTTGGACACTACTTTCCGTTTTCAGCTAACTAGTACTAAATGAACATGACAAATCCTTTTTAAGAGATTGCCCCATACAATCTGGGCACCATTTTTATAGTTTTTTTTTTTTATATTAAAATTTTGATGTTGTTATACACTAGAAACGCCAAATTTGCTGTGTCTTTCGTAAATGCTAATAAAAGATATCGCATAGATGCAGATTGGGCCAATACAAGTTGTAGTTCCCATAAAAACTTATCCTCCATTTTTAAGTTTTTGTATGAGTTTTCGCTCCTAATTAAGCTAGACATGCCAAATTTGTTGTATCTTAGGCGAATCCTTACAAATTACTACCTATAGGCCAAGATCGGACAACTTTAAGTGTTAGCCCCAAGCAATTCTTCATTTTTTCTTGAATTTTTCGTATGCAAATTTTATTACTATTCACACAGAATGTGCATAGTATTATAATTTAGTCACAATGTTTGCAACGGCTTAAAGAAAGCATCGTACACCGCATAATGTCGTGATCAGCATGGCAATACGAGTCGATCTAGCCTGTCCCTCTGTGCGTTTACTGTCCTCCCAAAGTCCTCAATATTTTAAATGTTGGTTTGAAAGTTTGGAGACTTTATAACCAGAAGCAACTCAAGTACAAACATTACTGAGATTTATCTAGAAGATATATAGAAGACTAGAAGATATAGCTCCCATAGAAAAACACTTTGTACCTATTTTGTTTTATAGAGTATGTTTGATTTTAAGCAATTATATTTTTAAATGAATAATGGTTTTGAAGTTTGTGCACTATATAAAAAAGGAGAATCCACTTAATAATAGCAGTTATTATATAAACTGTGTACTTATATTAGCAATATATGAGACATCGATAGCACAACTGTCGTAATATTCGAGAGGACTTGTGTTCAAGCCCCGCTTGATGCAACATTTGCTTCATTTTTAATATGATTTTTTTAAATTATTTAATGAGGAACTGAACTATTAACAACCTTTCAAATTGTAAAATTAGTACCACATACAAAAATTCATAAACTAACAGTCTGTCCACTTGTTCACCTGAGCGATAAACAAGATAAAAGTAACGATAACAGACAAAAAGTGACCGATAACAGACCAAAAATCGATTTATACTGCAAGGCTACTCGAAATGGATTTATTACAATTGTGAAGTCCTGGAATACACTACTCAATATTATGCCACCTAAGTCGTGAATATGGCCCTAATAGTATTCGGTTCTACCGAAGTTAATTAGTTCAAATTTTACACAAATTCTAAGAAAATGGCCCATATATGCACAGATTGAACTACTAAAGAATATAATCTACAATTCATATAAGAATCCTGCAACAAGCTACAGGGTACCTCGAGGTCTAGCACACACGACTGCAGCGTTCTGTCTTGTTTTTTTTTTATTGGCTTATTTTACTTCTGCACTGTCTTGCCCTTCTCTAAGTGCAGCCGTTTGCCATGCCGAAAATAATTTTAAATTTTTTTATAATTTGTTTTCTTTTTTGCGTTGGCAAAGCGGAAATGCTGCTCTAAAAATGGAGCGCAACATATGCAAAAATCTGGAAAAAATATTCTTTAACTCAAAACTCGGGGGACGTCTCCATTCCCGCGTGGCATGAAGTTAGACGAAGCGAAGTAGGAAGCGAAACTAAAACAAAAACAAAAACAACAACAACAACAACAAAAAGATGCTGCTAAGGGTGGGGTAAACGTTTCGATTCGTGCAATACCGTTACTTGCGGCACATACGAAACGACGCGTGCAATGCGTTGGCGTCGACGTCGGCGGCTGCGTTGGCAGCACCAAAAATAACTTCACTTTTGCTTTTAATTTTTCTCTTTTTTTCACTTGGTTTTTTTTTTTGTTTTTGTAGTTGGAAGTTGTTTTTGTTTTATTTTGTTATTGCATTTTGTGTTTTTGTTGTACTGTTAGGCTGTTTTCTTTTTACTTTTGCTTCTTTTGTGGTTCAATCAAAATTCTTCAATGATTTTTTTTTTTAATTATATTTTCATTTCTTTGTATTTTAAGCAATTAATAAAATTTATTTGTTTGAACTTTTCGCTTCACTTGCTCATTGATTTTCTTCACTCTAAAAATCGCGTCTATTTTTACGTATTATAAAAAATTAAAAATTGTTTTTTTTTTTTTCAACATGAAACCGATAAGCGTACATACGCGCCTCAAACCATTCGCTTTGCTTGTTTACAGCGTACTGAACTGAAGATGAGCGATCACGATTGTTGGCAAAGATGCCAATGGCAGGGTTTCGAAAATAACACACGTTACATTATACATGTGTTATTTTTGAATAATTGTGACGGTCGCTAGTTTTAAAGTTAGTTTTTCTTGCGCATAGATCATATTACTTATTTTTTCTTTTTTCATTAGAAAATCATCTCATTTCATAATAACAGACAAACTAAACATTGTTATTAATATTATAGCTGTCAATCGAATAATGTTAAGGGCAAAATACACCATTCACACATTTGATCAAATGTGTGACGATGTAATGTGATGCGTGCCTACACACCTTTCAAATCCATTTCGTCAAATCTGGATTTGAAACTTCCCGTCAAAATCACATACGTCTGTTGAGAACGAAAAAATAAAAATCACATCGAGGAAGAAGTAGTGGTGTGACGAAAGTCAAAACTTTTTAATTTTCTTCACACATTTGATCAAGCAGTCAAATCGCCCAATACACCCGTCAATTTTCCGTCACATCACTCACATGATCAAATGTGTGATGGTGTATTTGTCGCTTTAGTTTCCAAACCTTCTGATAAGCAGATACAATTCTAATTGATATGTCAGAACATTGTGCTTTGATCCGTCAAGGTCTTTTCCGTTTTACCGTACTTCTTTTTTTTTTTTTTTTTTGATTCCTTAAATAATGAAATAGAATTTACCAACATTGATATTTGAGTAACTCTTTTGTATTTAAAGGAGATGTTGTACGATAACATTTTCGGGCTATCGCCCAATAATTTCTCTTAGAAACACGATCGCTTGGTAGGAAGGGTAATACTCAGCATAACACCTGTCTACAATTTGGCATATATGTAAATTCAACACATTTGGTGCCTGTAACACCTCTATTGGGTCACACAGCACAATCTCTTGTAAGAAGATTTAGGTTTAATTCGAAGGAAAGATCCCGCATCCAGCGAGTCCTAGCCGAAAACTTCCCTATGCTCACATTACATTATTGAGATTAGTTTTTGGCACTATTTATCAAGGTATAATAAATTACTTTTAAAATGTAATCAGGCATTCAATTTTAATTGCTGAAAAATTTAGAAACAAATAATGAATTGAATGAAAGTTCACTTTCAATTTTATACATGAAATTTGGATAATCTTATTCGTAGGCTTATTCTGTATCTTTTCAAAACTTGTGCTGCATACATAAGATAATGCATATATAATCTAAAAGTACAAGTTTGAAGATTATCCTTTTAGTTTTGCCTATTTTGCGTTTAGGTTGCTTCTGAAGTAGTTTAAGGTAACAAAAAAAAAACAACCTTGTCAAAATAAAAAATTAAATGTGACATCAGCGTTCTCTAATAAAATCTATGTATTGTTAACTATACATTTTACTTCGAAAATCAAGTTAAGGTTTAATGAGACTAAAATATAAATGCATAAGTCGCCTATTAGTACACATGAGGAAGTAGTGATTGAACATAATTATTAACAATTTTTGAGCTCTTTGAACATAGTGTTCATTAATTCAGCTCTGTTAAAATATAATGAACATTATAATGTTGTTCATGCAATATATGCTTATATGTATGTATTTGTAATATGTAATATCAGTTGAATAAAGCGAAAAAACAAAAATTAAGAATAAATTGTATTAACATATTTATACATATTTTAAAAATTAAAGATTGATATCAATCTTAACCAAACTTGTTAAAATCAAAATAATCAAAATAAAAAATCAAATGTTATCGCATTTTGTGTTTTCCTGTACCCTGAATGTTTTGTTTCAGATTGCTCCCGCAGCGACGAATGGCGCTGCACGTGCTCGCAATACAGTAGAATGAACGATCAGTGAAATAGACAAAGAGGAAAAGTGAGAGAGACCGACATGAGAGAAAAAAAAACCGAGAGAGAGAGAGAATGATTGCAAGCCGGTAAAATGAACGTTTTTGTTTATGTTTGAATGAATTCTGACTTTGCTTGGTGCAGCGGTTTTTTTGTTGTAATGCCGCAAATAACGGTAAAGCGAATGACGCATAATTTGTATGAAATTCGTACACTGGTTTGGGAGTGTAAATTTGTAGTACTCCAAACATACCCATAAAGTACAGCATAATCTAGATTATTCGGAGAATTAAATTAAAGATAATGTTCGAATTACCGAAAGGTTCGGATTAACAGAAAATGCCATCGAGCGAAATTTATTTTTATTGAATTTATTTTTAATGGGCTCGAAAAAATTAAAATTTTTCATTAGACATAATTTTGTTTCATTTTTCTTTTTGTATGCAATATCTCTCAGACAAAAAGGTTTTAAAAGGACCCGGCATAAAAAATACTCTTCCTGTCCATTTTGAATACACATATTAAACGCATATATAGCTTAAGAGTGTAGTATTCTTAGATCTTGGTAAACATTTTCAACGTTAGCGAAATCTTCTTCTTCAATCTCAACGTCAATAAACTTCATATCGTCACTCAATCGTAATGATAAACATTAAAACATTTTTTCGGGCACCTTCATCCACAATATTCGAAACATTTGATGCTAGAAGAGTTAATTTCTTTTAACGGAAAGCATTTTTAAGAAATCATTCAATTATTCGTTGAGCTGGACAATTTTTGGTTCATAAGCTGGAAAAGAGTCTTGCAGCCTGATGGTGCTTTTTCGCAGAGCTGTAGTTCTATTAAAATCCCTTTGCATATTTCTATACGACATCTATCTATCTATGTATCTCTTTTATGCTTGACGCGAATTTCACACGCATTCAAACAGTAGCTTCCGGTAGTCTCGCCAAACTAATTTTCATTGCGCAAACTTCATTTAATCAGTACTTTACTCCACATACTCGTATATGAATCGGTTGTATAGAGTTAAACTCTCGTTTCATTCGTGAACTTCCGTAACGCTTCAACGAACGGCAGCTGTTTGCATTTCGAGAGCGTTTTCCGTTCACAAAGAAATTCAGATACCAATCAGCATTGTTCACATTTCACAACGAATAAACGCATAATCTGCTACAGAATTCCAAATTCCACTCGAAAGGCCGCTGCCACAACTTGTCAATATCTCGCGCACTTCATCGTCCCAAGCCGCCAATTGTCACCATGTTCAAACATCCATCTCCAACCTTTCATACATCCATCCATCAATCCACCAATCCATCCATCCATCCATACATCATTGCAACCTCAATGTCTTTACCGCCGTCGCCTCCGGTTGGAACATTGTTTATTGTGAACTGGTTCTTGGCTATGCTACTTAACTGAAAGAAAACTTCAACTTCTGTCAACGACTCGTGTGAGTTTCTTCCAAGGCTTTTGATCCGTCTTCAATTTTGACTGGACTGGGTCACTGTCATTGTCTCCATTGTTGCGGTTAATGTTCGTTAAAGATCGTCTTCGTTATTGTTGGTTTGTATCTATGATCGACATTGCTTACTTGCATTTTATTTGATTGTATCTGTTTTTCGTTTTTAAATTTTTAAAATTTTTCTACACATTCATATTTCATTCATTTTTCATGTCTTCAGTTTGTCTGGATTCGGTGGCTTACTTCGCTGCTAGCCGTATTTGTTTTTATTAAATGATTTATTTTTACGCGCAATTAAGCTTAATCATCTTGTTAATGACATTTGCTGCTGCTGTATCTATTGTTGTTGTATCTATGTTTGCCGTTTCATCTGTCAGTGTATCTGTCAGTTTGTTTTACTTTAGTAATGTCTAACGGTAGCTTTCTTGAACGTTTGAGAGCGTGGGAATTGAGAAATCTAATTGAAAATTATTAAAGAATGTTTTTAAAGGTTTATTAAGGTTTCAGTTGTTCCAGAAATACTTTTTTAAGTAGGAAAAAGGATATTGTTTCAACGATTTTACCTACTTAATTTCAGAATCCTCGAAGTTTTATACCAGATGCTGATGATGCTTTAAGGTGTTGAGTATAAGAATCCATGAATACGGTTCTCTAGATACAGGGATTAGGTTTATTTTTATTAAAAAAAATAAGAAAACTTTGCTTTTGATGATTTCTATCTTTTATTATGATTGCAAGGACAATAATGGAAGTTTGGTTACAGATGCACAGTAATCAGTGAGACTATGGAGAAGTCACTTCTCTGAGCTACTTGGGGGTGAAGAAGAGAAAAATACCGCCGATAGAGAAGCATTTCTAGAACCTCCAATTGATGATGGCTGTCTTATAGAGCCACTGGATGACAAAGAGTTCGACTCAGTAATTAATTGAGAAACAATTACGTCAACGTGATTATGAAGAATTTCAACTTCGTCTATCTGGGAACAGAAATTACTAGCAACAACAACGTCTGATCTGTAGGCTGACATTGTTGATTCTTCGTCTGATCTGTAGGCTGACGAAGAATCACGCTTGCTAACCGCTGCTACTTTGGACTAAGCAAGCAAATTAAAAGTAGAGCCCTCTCTCGAACTACTAAGATAAAAATCTATAAGACACTGATGATCCCGGTCCTGCTGTATGGCACAGAAGAAGCACCCTGACCTCAACGGATGCAGCTACCAGTTATGTCGACCAGTTATGTCGAAATTTGAGTGTTATTTTAACAAAATGCTAAAATAATTATAGAAGTTGAGCAACTTGTTTCAATCTAATACTAATGCGACCGGATGTTTCGAGTCTAAAACGAAATATTTTCTGAAATCAATACGACTTACGAGCTTTTTATACTAGTATTGTCAGTTAAAGTATATTCCTGATCAGTTTGCTGAGACGTGTCCATCTAGCCATGTCCGTCTGTCTGTCCGTCCGACCGTCTGTCTGTCTGGATGCTGTGACGCATTTTTTGGCCACCAAAGATTTCCAGTTGTAAGTCGACACATAGACTTATTTTTGTTTCAGTATAATAAAGTATCAAAATTGACCACTTTTAGGGGTAGCCTCCATATAAACTTACCGCCCAATTTTGGAATTTTGTACAAAAACTTTATTACACTAAATACTTATCAAATTAAAATTAAATATTGTGGCTTCTTATGGACGAACGCTTCACAGATAGGGGCAGCTCTATACAAACTCACCAGCCACTTTTGGGACTTTTCATGAAAAACTTCATCATTTCGGGCCAAATCAACTTGACATTTCACATGGTGGCTTCATATGGACGGACGCATCGCATAATTATCAAGTGGTGTGTCACGCCCACTCTTCATAAAAACTTACATAACACACTTAGGTTCTTAGATGTAACAGATTCCATGTGATTGTTATTAAAATTTCGGTACCACCGAAGTTAATATTTGTTCTTGCCTTTCATTTCAATTCACCTGGAAGCAAAGGGCTTCCATAAAATATTTCCATTTTGTTATATTTCTACGGTTTGTTTTGCGATGGAGCTGCGTTTAAAAACTCTACTCTTTTCTATGTTCTTTGGGTAGTTCTTGAGGTACAAGGCAGTTTCTTGCAGAATTCTTCAATAATGTGATCAATTATAATGGTGAAGCGTATGGCTATAAAGGCAGCCTTGACTCACAGCAGCAGATGCAATAAAAGCAAGAGCTTAAATTAGTTTTAATTTTTGATTCTAAATACAAAATCTTCAAATAATTAGACATATTTATAGAGCAATAAATAACTAATAAAATTGCTTTGTACCATCAAAAACTTCTTTCCACTTTCCTCTGCGATTGCGATAATTTGCCGCCTTTTAATTAATATGCCATAAACTGTTCAAACTATATAAATATATTCACAAAAAAGAAAAAAAAAACTACAATTCGTTTCGGTTTATCTCAACGGCGCCGTCATATGAAATTAAATATCGATGTTCCAAATACGCAATACAATCTTCAACTTGGAAATGCAACGAAAACTTAAACAAAAATATCAACTTATCCACAAAAGGCGTACAACAAATGCCAAGATACTATTTATGTAAATCTATCGATACGACATCAAAATGCATTTATGCAGCATTAGCTCCAAAGCGCGAACAAACTATATAAACAGCACAGCCAATCCGCAACTCAGATCAAATCCGTACCAAAGACTTTGTAAAGTTTTCAATTCAATACACAAGAAGAAGCAAGCACTTCAAATGCCGCATGTCCATTGAATTGAATTTCGATTTGGATTTCGATTTCGATTTGAATATGATTATTTTCAACGCGAATAGATTTTCTCAGCCTCAGCGTAGCTCAACTGAGATACAGATACTTTTTTTTTCTATTTCGACTGATTTTCAATTTCTTGACGGATTATGCGTAAATATTTGTCAGATAAAGTTACTTCAAGGGAATAAAGTTTTGAAAATAAAAACAAAACAAAAAAAAAAAGATTGATAGCTTTAGTAGAAAATTTGTAATAAAACATGAAATCAATGAACAATTGCTACGCGATTTAAGCACAGATTTGCGCATTCAAATCGGATTTTGTAATGGAATTTATTGCTTCATAAAAGGTGTATTAAGCACTATGTAGCTTTTGTAACTCTAAACGATAATTCTTAGTGGTAATAAATCATTTGAGATACTTTGTGTTCATTTGAGATACTTTTTTTGTAGCTTATAAGTAGCTAATGCTGTGACTTTATTAGCTGTAGTGTAACGAATTTGTATTGATTGTACAAGTTCATCTAGAAATATAGGTCAAAAATGGTATTACATTTTGGTTAAGAAAAGTATGCAACTTGCAGTTAATATACGAGTAGATACATGCATCTTTCGCACGTCTACTTCAACTAATTTTCAGCATGCATTCAAGTTACTTAAACGCTTTCAAATGCCGCCTAAGCAGCAGTTGAGAAGCCACAGTTCAAGTTTATTAACATGGCTCATTCTCTACGCACTCTAAATCCAGCCGCGTCGAGGCGAGCCGTCCAAATCACTTGTATCTTTTAAGCGTTTGAGCGACCGCATAGATTTTTGGCTGCCTCCTGCTGTATGTCTGTCCGTCTGTCTGTCTGTCTCACTGTCTGTGGTCTGAGGTTGGGTCTTCACAGCCAAGTGTTCCCGAGTTTTGTGGCTGTGGCTGTGGCTGTGGCTGTAGCTGCTGCGCTGTTAATTCATCATACGCTTAAATGGGTGTTACCTGTTAAATGCGTTTATCACGTGCTGACTCGCTTTTTTTTATGAGTATCTCATTTCTCAAACTCAACAAGCCTCAGCCACTTCTACTACTACTTGGGCTTCGTTTTCATTTTTTTCGGGCTGTCTGTTGTTGGTCGTTATAAAATATTTATGCATTATACTTGTATATACATCTCAACTTTTTCACTTATTTATATGCTGCGCTACTTTACTTTTTAATAAGTAATCAGATACGTGTACTCAAATGATTTTTTCTCTTTTCGTTTATTTTTCTTTTATATATTGTACCATACAATCGAAATAAGTGATTAAAAATTTCAGAAGTAGTTGTGAAGAAGATTTTCTTCGTTTTTTTTTTTTTTTTTTTGGTAGTGTAGCTTAATTTAATGTGATTGATTGATTGATTGGAAGGCGTAAATTGATATACGTACGCGAATATTTTCATTAAAAAAAATTGTTGCACACAATTTAAATTACTAAGAAATCACTTTAAATCAATGAAAGTTTTGGAAAATGTCTGCTAAGAGCCTTAAAACTTTAAATGTATAAAACAGACTCACGTGAAGATCAAAGCTTCTTATATGCAGAACACTTCGGCGTTCATCTACGGCATTTACCTGACTTGCTGAAGACTACTTTACTGGCTGTGTATCAGGGTCGTTCCGTTCTCAACATTTTCGTTTTTACTTGTAAATGTTCATTATCGTTAACATGTGAGTGGCAAAATGAAGTTCGCTTTATATAAATATTAGCTGTTTGTGGAAATGATAGTAGATATGATAAGATATTGCATTAGAAATGCATCGAGAATGCAAAGAATATTGAGCGGTAGATAATAACATTATGACGCCTAGAACTAAATATGAACAAGTGCAATAGAATATTTTACACCTGCCCAAAGTCGTACAGATTGAATACACGAAGAGTGTACGGCCACGGCGTGCATCCGTACTCGCGTAGCTTCATTAAATCGAAGTTAAAAAATCAAAGACAGTAAAAATTGCTTACGTTCTCATTTTATACATAAACAAGGAGCTTTTGCAAAGAAAACAATCTACTTTTGAAAGCAAAGCATGGAAAGCTAATGAAGTTATGGTTAGAGTATTGAGCGAAAGATTCGAAATTCGATTTTAGTCTTGTTGTCATTCCCAGCATTTCCCTTTTAGTGTCAACCCATTTTGTCGGCTGTCATTTCTTACATTTATATCATTTACCGTTCCGAAACCTTGTACAAGAGGCAAAAGTACGTACGAGCACTACTTTGAAATAGCACCTGAAAGTCTTGATCGACTTCATTGACATCAGAATGGTCCCTACCTCCAGGTATGTATGAGTTAGTGAGTGTTCTGACGATATTATGCACTGCAGTCATTTTAGCTCACAGATGACATTTTGAATACGGCAAGGCAATGATTTGGAGAGAGTCACTTGCAACATACACTGCTATACTATGGATACACTATATAAAAATGTTGATATCAATATTTTGACAAGCCTACTTTCAGGATAACTAAAATATACAAGGATAGATGGATAGATGGATATACCGACCGATTGAAATTGACCCGGACTGGTAGATTTGTACCGAATCGGTAATTTTTCTTCTTAACTTAGCTGTCACTGTCATTGTATGTTTCACAGTTGCTTGTTTACGATGCCAAAAGTTTGTACAAGAACAACGAGTTTGCTTGAAATTTTGTGTTTGCAATGGAATACCGGCAACGGATTCATTCAAAATGTTACAAAAGTGTTTTGAGGACTCGAGAAAGCAAGTATTTGAGTGGCATAAAGCATGCAGTGAGTGTCGTGAAATCGTAGAAAACTTGCCTCCTGCAAGTCGTCCATCCACCTCTGTTAACGACAAAACACATCGAAAAAGTGATGCAAATTGTGCTCGATAGCATTAGAAAGATAGCAGAGACACTCAACATCTCTTATGGATCGACTCAACACATTTTGGTTGCTGTTTTGGGTATGAAACGCGTCGCCGTCAGACTCGTACCAAAAGACCTGAATTTATTGCATATTTTGCAGGTCCCGGTCGAGTAACGCATTTGTGATGCTGATGAACCAATGAAAATTGATACTGGATTATATGTTGATAATTTTTGAAGATTCCAGCGGTAAACAAAAAGTACAAAAAAAAAAAAAATTGAAAAAATTAGACCATGTGATATTTACGAAGCTATATCTCAGCTCACAAGATCTTCACAGAAAAGTATAATATATCAAAATTTGCGCAATATCATAACGTATTTTCGCTCGAAAAATGAGCATCAATATATGGAGTCAATTTTTTGAAAATCGACCTATATTTCTTTAAGTTGTAATGGTACTATGTCAACTAAGCATTAGTTTCAAAAGCTGTTTGAAAGACATTTCCAACAACCTAGTTGTTGATATTGGGTCGTTGAACTCATTTCGGTGCCAAGAATTAAAAATCCCTTTAAGGGTGAGTATTTTCAACTGTCTTTTTTTTGAACTTGGGTGCTTAAATTTTGTACATTTTCTGAATCAAGTACGAAACGTTATACTAGAATAAGTTAGAATAATATGTAATAAGTATAAAAATCGAATTCTAAGCACAAATCTGTACTCAAGTCAAGTACAAAAGTCTCAGAATGTCAAATGAGTCAATTTTGACTTAAAGTAAGTAGAAAATTCTTAAATTAAACTCTGAAAAGAGAAAAAAACCTGAGAGCAAATTCAAATTTACTCTCTCAGCTGCTCCAATGTCTTCGCAGTGACAATCGGATGCCTGTTAGCTCATTGTGCATTTATACTAAAGGCGACGTATTCTCCTCAGCTGCGCTCTTTTTCGTTTCTTATTTATCTTTAGATTTACGCTTTTTAATTTGTTGCGGAATGGGCATTTCATTTTTTGTTTCATACTCAGAGCATCTACGGAATACGTCAGCTTATAGATACATTCACCTTTTGTTAGCTAGGGTAGTTAAGACGACAGTTCCCTACTTCGTACTTCGTTTAAGAAAACCCGTACTCATCATACTTTTACTACCGCTATGGATCAATTCAAGTAGTTAATTTCTGTTTTCTTTTATCCGTATTCTTTAACTTTATCTGATGGAAATAGCGTTAAAGTTAATTTAATATTGTTGGACCATCGCATATGTGAAACTTTTTAATGATCCCATACAATACATCACAACTTCAAAAATCTTGCCGCCACAATCTGAAACTCATTTTCATTCACATCAGTCAGATCAATTCGATTGATAAATCGAATCTATTCGAATCGAATCGAATGAAGAAATGTTTTCATTTTTGATAAACGCATCAATTAAACGCACAAATAAAAAAATAAAAACTTGACACAATAAAAAAGTAAATAATTTTACACAACAAACGATTTTGGATGAAATGAAAGTCAAACAGAAAAAAGCTCTGCCACAGGGCACTTTAATATTTCCTTTTTTTTTAACTACCTGTAGTAATTTTTTTACGCTGTTATTTAACATCGAAAAACATGTTGAAAAAAAAAAACAAAATAAAGAGGATGGAATATTGTGTATTTTACAAAAACATTAAATAACTTGGATAAAAAATCCACAAACAGATACAATGTGATTAAAGCGTTCTTTGGTGCTGTTGTTGTTGCTATAGCTGCCACTGGGAGACTCATTAGTTTAAACACTTGACAAGGGGTCAAAAACAAGCTACTCATCAACAACAGCAGCCAACACAAAAAAAAAATTTAAAGCAACATCATCCTCATCCGGAATACAAAAAAACTTCATCGCTCGTTGAGTGCCACAAATCATTATCGATTTTCATTTATGATAAATAAATGTTGGAAAAAATGTTGTTGTCTATTTAACAAATTGTCAGTTGATTAAAAATATCATTAATATTTATATTTACAAGTGTTTTCGATATAAGTTATTGGAGAGAAACTTTCACACTGACATGCAGCGGGCGGAGCATCATTAAAAACTAATTTTAAGCCAGCTAATTTATTGAATTTAGATTTCTATAAACTAACGCTTCAAAAATGCAACAAGAGAAAATGTTAACTTCGGTGGGGTCGAAGCTTTAATATGCTACACATTCAATTTTTAATTTGGTGAGCTCATAACTATGTGATGTTTCGTACATTAGAGACCACAATAAAGAGTTTCAAGTGAATATTGACTGTTCGGTAAGAGCAACTGGTTCACTTACCGATGCGGGCACAGATGCGGGTGTCTTCGGACCCAACACCAGGAACACTATTGCCATGGGTGCCTGGTTCACGATCTGCGCTCGACGTCGTTTGGATAAAAGTCCTAAGGGGGCCAAAATAACCATAACTTTCGGATAGCCTAGCGGATATTAAAGCACTAACCTCTTGGAATTTCTTCTCGAGGCTGGTTCTTCAATGCTACGATATCATCCAACAACTGTCAATCGGCCGCAAAGTCGCGATTTGTTGGGTATCTGGCCATAAGGGTATCGCAGGCAACGAAACTTTTGATCAAACTAGTTAGCACCGGTTCGGCAACTTCCTTTATAGGTGCGGAACCTTTTTGCTGACTTAGCTGGGCTAAGTCCAAATCTTTCACAGTAGATTGTTTTAAAAACACTTCATACCCGTACTCCATACAATATTCTGGTCTACGGCAGGCCAAGCTACTAACTCGTTCTAAATACCCAAAAATCTACGCACAACTCAATAGATCTGACCTAAGGTTGCTTATGGGCTACCTTACTGGCCATCATACACTGAGACATCACCTAAATAAACTAGTTCTTGCCTCAGTAACAGAGTGCAGACTCTGTCTAGAGAATGACGAAACTAGTTTACATCTGCCTTGGCCAAACTCAGAATTGAGCAGATGAATAGACCCTTTGTTACATCTGATAAGATCAGATGCACCTCGTCTAAGGTTACTCTCCGTTTCATTAAAGAGACGGAGAAGATCCAAGATAAATTAATTTAACCATATCAGGGTTACGGTACAAAAGACAACATTTCCTGTCGCAGTTCCCCTTTCCGATAGGATGGCCCTCCGACATTCTAGCTCTGACATTGAGTGCTAGTTAGCGTTATAGGCTGATTGAGCCTGATTTGCAGTGAACACTTGCTTGTCTTGCGGCTTTGGCCCAGACACTACTACGGTTATGGTTAAGTGGGAGATGGCTTTCGCTGAAAGTGGACGGCATGTTAGTTATGCTATGTGTTCAGCCTAGAAGGTCTACACACCCGATTTCAGCTTGATAACTTAAAAACTGAGCGACTACACAGAGCACAGACAGACGGATAGGAGTTGTTCAATTTGTCTCGTTGCGCTGTTCAAGAATTTTTGTGCTGCTTATTTCAATGCGTTACAAACTCCGTGACAGAATTCAAACTAACTATTTACACTATGTGTGTAGCGTATAAAAATTATAAATTTGTGATTTATTTTATATTGATTTATGCAACATTATTAAAAAATAGTATTTTGACAGACTTCATTGCAGCTTTCAAACTGCCAAACCTTCACAAATTTTAGTCGAAATCTTCCATGGCGATTTGACATTTTTCATTGTAGAATTTTTGTATAATTATTTCATTGATTGATTGATTGATTGATTGATTGATGAATGGATGGATGGATGAATGGCTAATCACGACATGTGGCCAGAGTAGGCGAATTTGTATTAGTCGATTTTAGTATTTTACGAATAGCATATGGAACTAGGTGTATGGAGACTCTAATTAGTGTGTAGGCATGTACATACTATATTATAGGCTATTATGTATGCTAAACAGTGGCAGATACTCTCGTATACGGATTAACAGCTGAGTTTATTAAGTGATTGAATGCGTAAATAATTATTGTGCGTGTATGCATACCAAGAAATGCTAATGAATCCATTTGCAGCATGTGAAAATAATAGGGAAAATGATTCGTTGCTAAAATTGAATAGGAGGAAGTTGGCTTATTGACTTGAAGAGCTGTTTAGAATACACTTAATTAACTAAATTACGACTTTAAAAAAGAGAACGTAGATTAAACATGCAAAATTCTTCAATGTATGTATATACTTTGATTTTATTCATGCGCCGCATGAAACGTGCGTAAGCGAGACAAATAGCTAAAATTGCAAAATCTTGTCTCTATGATGCTATATCTCTGTTCACAGTGCTTTTACATGATTATATCATACCTCAAAATATGCGCAGTACTGCAAGTTATAATTACACGAATTATGAACACGAAATTTTGGTCTTAATTTTTGGCAAATTGGCAAAATGTAGCTTTCTTTGTAGGTAGTAATATTGTTATGCCAAGTAAGATATTTGAAAGATGTTTCCAACAATATACGTGGGAACTAAATGGTAGTCACTTCTCAATTAATGAAATTTAATGTTTTTCCTTCAGGAAGATCATTTGGGATGGATACAAGCAAAGTTAAAATTTCTAAAGCAAGATTGGCAGAAATGGCACCACTAGCACAGCCAGAAATTCGTTATGCAATTCTTTACGGCTTTCAGCGTCAACTCAAGTCTGCACAAATTTTCAATGAAACAAATGCAACGTCTCTTAAAAGTGTGATTCCGAGCAATCCACACTGTATATTTTTCGGTAGAGGACGAGCCTCAAGAAAGCCAGACAGAAACTTTGACCCATGAGAGATATGTGACCCGTGGTAAGGCTAAAGTGGACGAAGATCCACAATTTAAACAAGAAATGATTACAGACAAACTGCGACTAAATGCCATGACTGTGTGTTGAAAAATTATCTGCTGTACACAAAGAAATCTGCTCGATGGGTTCCACAACTTTTTAACTAGATCTAAATAGATGCCATAATTTGTTTTCGTAAATTTTTACTAGAAAATCTCGTAACAGTTGTTGAAGCTTTTTTCTAAGATCGGGAAACCAAATAGCGGTGCATGAGTATAGAGTATAGAGCAGAACTAGGAACTAATCTACTCCTTTTTACATCACGATAATACTGACGAATCAGATGACACTTCCGAAAGAAAGCTTGTAACTATTTAGTTATTGCGGACTCTGATATCGAAGAAATTCGCCCCTAACCATGTTCTACGAATCTGCCGCCTTCTGATTTCTGCTTATTTGCAAAAATTTTAAAAATTTTGAATGAAAAAGTCTTTAGTAGCAATGCGGAGACAACTGATGCAGTTAATGAAGAAATTGATAAGCTAGAGATGCACGAATGGCCGAACTTTTTTGACAGGTGGAACTACAGTTTAAAGAAATGTATTGAAATTAATGGTGATTCTGTAGAGGAGATAAAAAAGAAGACAAATAAAAATATTTTGGTCTGTAGTTTTTCTAAGCAACTAACCGGACTTTTGTTAGTTCCTCCATTTGTGTACTTTTGTGGGTTTGGAACTGTTGTCGAAATGCGGATTTTGATATTATTCGATCTTGTTTCAAAATCCGCGAATATGCAGATACAAATACTATATCCAAGAAGAAATCCTACCATGTTTAGAGTTTCAATATATATTCTTTTTTATACTTTTCACAGATAATTATTTTCACTATGAAGTTTTTAAAATCCAAAAGGAGACGTTATAGTTATTACGAATTTGTGTGTCTGTCGGTTGCTTGTTTCAAATTTAAGCGGATGCTGGATTTTTAAAAGATTTCGCAAGCTTCATGTTTCACGTCCCTCCCTTGAGTAGTTTTTCTGAAATAAATTGAATTTAGTCTAAGTAAGTCTTCATTCACTTTACTAAAAAAACTTCCCTCATTTTTGGAAGCAATAATTTCTGTGAAGAACAAAAATCGACAAACCAAGAATTTTCAGATTGACCGAATTAGGGAATAATTAGGGATGTAATTTTCAGTAAAACATCTTTCTACTGAAGTTACCACAGTGTTTTACGTTTAAGTTAAGTCTAAAAATAAGCAGTGAAATTGAAACATGTTAAGATTTGCAAATACTTCGCATAATTTCGCGGATGCGGATCACGTTCAGATCCACATCCGTCCTATAGTAGTGAAGTAGTCGATGAAAATTAATACAAAGCTAAATAGATTCACATATGCACGATATGTAGTCAAATAGACTATGAAGCCAAAAGAACAGATCATAGTAGGAGCCACGGCACTTCCAATTGACACCAAAATCGTAATTTTTGCATGATTTTAATGAAATTCTTTTACACAAATATTTGAATCGCAACAAATCGATGGATTATTACATTTTATTCATATTAAATGTTTGATTTTTACCTGCAACTACAACTTTTTCAGAGGAATCGCTGTTGTTGTTTTTGTATAGCATTTGCATTCTTGCGATTTAAAGGATCGGGGTTCAATTTTAATCTTCAGTTTATTTTCTATAAATTTTTCTTCACACTGCCTTCTCATGGTTCAATACCAGTCGAGGAAAGTTAGTATTATTTTTCGGTATTTTTCTTTCTTGAAATCTGTTTTTCTGAAGCTTAAACTTGCACCTTACAAAACTTTCAAAACCTAATTTAAAAAGTTCAGCTTTGTTGCTTTTCATTCGATTCTGGAATTGAAAAAATAAAAAAAATATTTTGAGCTTTTAAATTTTACTAAGAATACGGAAAAAAAATGTGTTTATTCAGTTGAACTTTGTGGCTGTTGGGCTGTTAATGTAAGCTGAGAGAATCTCCTTTAAAAAATGCTAAAAAATTATATGTATTCCACTTTACATGAGCTTTATCTACGATGTTTAATTTCTTTTGGAATAGGAGCCGCCAGGACAGACGGACATGACTAGATCAACTCTTTATATTTTTAGAACAAAATGATTCGCGTTAATAAAAGCAGATGACCAACAATTGGTGCATATCCGGCAGTTAGAAACACAATGGCTGCAAAACTGTAGTTCAAAAACATTGTTGACTATTTTCGATACCAAATTGTCTTAACAATCGGTCTTGTGTAGATTCGATAACAGTTTGATCACAAAAATCTGCTAACAGCATAGTGCTTTTAAAACTGTATAACACTCTATCAAACAGTTTTAAGCGCTCTCTGCTTGGTGTAGAACTAGATGGCGCTTTTTATGTTGTCATGAGCTGGTCATGTGAGCGGGACATTTTAAATTTGAAAAAAAAAGAAAACTCCTTTACAAAATAAAAAAAAAACAATCAATACAACAATTAGGGATAATGAAAGAACAAACTTGATTGGAAATGTAGAAATTATTCTTCTAAAAAGCAACGATAACAATATTCTGATTTTTATCAAGTAGTCGATTAAAAATGAGAACTTAAATGCAATCCACATTGTTCAAAATATTACTTTAACTTATGCAGACTAAATTTCATAAAATGCGCTTATTTAGATTCCTGTCACGTTTTGTGACGGTGTTTACATTTTCTGTAGATAATTCGCCTTTAAAATGGTACAAAAACCATTCCAAAGTGTGGGAGATAGTCAGAATCGTTGGGCTCCCGCAACAGGATATGGGCTTCTTACAAAATTCATGAGAATTGAGGTGGGAACAGGGTATTTTAGGTGGTCACCAGATTTGTATATATTCTAGTGCCAACTATTGTTGATTGCAGCAGCGCCCATTCCAAAAACCCATGGGAACATGTATATCCCACATAATCCTTCCCAGCATTGACCAAGTGGAATATCTTCAGTACAATGCTTTTGGGACTAATTCTATACTTCAGGAAACCGCCACCAGTTTCTGGAATATCTTCTTTTTTGTGCCATTTTCTGTAGAGGATTGGCTTAAAATGGCATAAAAAACCAGAGGAGAGTGTTGGTTATAGTCTCAAGCATTGGGCTCCCGTAGCAGAAGAAGTATTCGTTAACAACATCTTGGGAATTGTTGGTATTTCAGGAAGTCATCGGTTTTGGATTTATTTCAGTGCCAACTATTGCTGATTTCATTTCCGATTCCAAAATTTGACTGGATCAATTATTCTTCACATAGTTCTTTCCAGGATTGATCAAGTGCCATATCTTCACTACAAGTTGTAAGCACTAAGCTAAGAATACTACGTGAAACCGCAATGGTATGCTTTCATGCTATTTTCTTGAAAGGATTGGATATAAAAAAACCCCAGAAAATGAAATAAACCAGATGCTAGTAGAGATAAAAGCCAACGAAGCATATAGATTGAATTCAAAACAAGTGCTTAAATAGCTCTCTAATACCATTCACACGAATTTATAAATCGTATTGGAAAACATAAATGTGGGGAGGGGGGAGGGAAGGTTAAATAGCGGTTACTCAAAAAAGTAGGTGGTACACACCCAATAGTAGAAGTGTATGAAGCGACCACCATATAGAATTTTAAGTTGATACGGAAGTTTTTCATACAAATGCATAAAAGTGAGCTGTGCGTTTGTATGTGGGCTACCCCAAAAGTGGGCGAAACATGCCAATTTGTATATGTATATGAAGCCGTTGTTCACTAAAGTCCACCAAATCGATTTGAAGCGAATATTGATTTAAATAAAAAAGTTTTTCATACAAAAATACAAATATGGGCGATGGCTTTGTATGGGGGCTACCCCAAAAAGTGGATAGAACACTCCCATTAGTCTATGTATGTTAACTGGCTGTCTATAAAAGGCGACACTTTGCTTTTCAACCTAATATTGGCTTTAATAAAGAAGTTTTTCATACAAAAACACAAAAGTGGGCGGTGGGTTTGTATGGGGGTTACTCTAAAGAGTGGGCGTGACGGTACAATCTCGATATTTAATAGAATAATAGAACAGAATAATAGAATAGAATAGAATAGAATAGAATAGAATAGAAGAGAATAGAATAGAATGAGAATAGAATAGAATAGAATAGAATAGAATAGAATAGAAGAGAATAGAAGAGAAGAGAAGAGAATAGAATAGAAGAGAAGAGAAGAGAAGAGAAGAGAAGAGAAGAGAAGAGAAGAGAAGAGAAGAGAAGAGAAGAGAAGAGAATAGAAGAGAAGAGAAGAGAAGAGAAGAGAAGAGAAGAGAAGAGAAGAGAAGAGAAGAGAAGAGAATAGAAGAGAATAGAAGAGAAGAGAAGAGAATAGAAGAGAAGAGAAGAGAAGAGAAGAGAAGAGAAGAGAAGAGAAGAGAAGAGAATATAAGAGAATAGAATAGAATAGAATAGAATAGAAGAGAAGAGAAGAGAAGAGAATAGAATAGAATAGAATAGAATAGAATAGAAGAGAATAGAATAGAATAGAATAGAATAGAGATAGAAACTGCAATAAAAATAAGTATCTGTGCCAATTTTTAACTGGATATAAATAAAATAAATAAATTTTGGTCTATAATTCACTTGTGTTGGGTTTATAATTCGCAAGCGCTTTATACTCTATTGCTAAGAATATGTTTATAAAGAGTTTGTTTCTCATAAATGTTTCTGTCTTCGAGAAGCTTTTTGTTGCTATGCTCTTTTTCAAATTGCAATTTAGATGATGTCCTGAAAGAACTAATATTTCTACAACTGGAAGCTGTAAGAATGAATTGGTCCGTATTCTGATATTGAAGACAATAATATGTTTACGAACATTGCCAATTGATTTCGTATTCTTTAGCTTTTTTATGATTGTACGTTTGGAGTGCTTTAAAGCATTAAGAAGCTTGTTTGTCTATAATTAAGATTGATAAATCATCATCGTTTGTAATTAATATAACTTCTTTAATTTAAAGGCTAATAATGGACCTGAACTAGCAAAACTACTGCAGGCAGTTGATTGAAAGCAACTGAGCTCTTAATTTTTCAGAGTTTATTGTTTCTAAGCCAGCACTTTTTATAAACTAATTTTATTTCAGCATTTTAAGGACACATTTGGCTGATACTAGTTTTTCATTTTTTTTTCTCTGTTTTATTAAAAAAAAGTAAAGTTTTCAATTTCTTTTCCACAATTTTCTGCCATTTTTTTAAAAATCAAACCCCAAAAAATGCGTTAATAAGTTTTTTATGTAAATAGTATAATCGACGCATTAAGAATGATGATATTTCGTTGTTTTAATACTATCAACAACATTCAATTTATATACATATCTACTAATGGCAACACATATACAAAAAAGAAAAAAAGGGACAACTTCATTGAAAAAAAATAAAAGAAAAATCCAATTATCAATAGTCTATTAAGCTATTTTATGTTCAATGCTGTAATTTTACAGTAATTAGCAATTATGCTCGAGTCAGAATAAACAAGCATCGAACGCATTAAAAACTGTTCGCATTATCGCCTAAAATCATCCATAAATATGCTGCTAAATCGTTTGAATGTACAGAGTCTCTCTCGTTTTTGTAAAAATGGGAGAAAAAAAAAGAAAATAATTAAATAAAGTGCAGATTTTTCATAATTTTAACCAAATAATGCACAACACAGAAACAACAAATAAATGATAAGCGAAAAAAAGCAAACCGAAACAAGGGAAATGTGAAGTTTGATGGAGTCGAAGCTCTAATGCGCTTCTTGAATTGTTTACTAATTAGCTTCGATTTGAAATGCCTTTGTTAGAACAGATTTTTAAATCCTGTACCCAAAGGAACAAGTGTATAATAAGTTTGTGCAAATGTATGTAACTGTCATATGTCAATGTACATTGACATTGTTTATACATTGACATAACTGTCATATGTCAATGTATATATATACATATATGTACGTTTATACAATCTTGATCAGAGAGATCAATTGAGATAACAGATCTCCGGAACTAGACTTGAAACTTGAGACTTCAAACTTGAACATTTAGAACCTTCTTGACCGTGTGCAGATGTCTTATATTAAATTTTTGTTTTATCCACCGCCCCCGCAAATTGGTTTTTCTTATTGTTCTGTACATTTTTAAAGGTCTCGTTTTAAAATTCGGATTTTTTCTCAACATTCTTTCAAATTTTACTTATATCAAATGATAACAATGCTCTACAGATGCGCAGAAAGTGTTTTCATATTTACACAAATTTGCGCCTAATAAGCGTTTTGAATTTATATATGTATATGTACATATATATTTATAGGTACATATATACCCCATGCATTTCAAATTCAACTTAATGTGGTGAATTTATACCATTGTTATTGTTTTTCTCTCTGAGAACACCGTGGGAACCGACTGCTTTATACACAAACATTTAACAACAGCAGCCGCAATTCGTTTGGCTGCTCTCTTTTATGTTCCTATATTTTCTGTTGGCACTTTCTCAATGTCTCACGCGCTCTAACACCCGCATCGTTAAAGAACCAAACAATAATAGGAATACCTCACCCATTGTAGTTTAATGGAAAGCGTTGTATACGCTCTGTTCCTACAATGATGTGAGCGTTAGAGCGAGATTGAGAGCCAAACAAAATATAAGAGTAATTTCAACACTCTCTCAGTGCCGACCGCCCACCCGTACACACAGAACAAAAGCTAAATAAACATATGCTTAAAACAATTTTCAAATTAACCGAACCGCCTACAGTAATCTGCTGTTTCTTGACCTCTAGTGAATTGTGATATGTTTCGTCCATGGTTACAAAACATCGCAATAACTATTCCGGATTCCGGATTGCGGATTGTTAATCGTTGCTTTAGTAGTCAATTAGACATCTCGAATAATATTTACTACTTTTGACATTACACCACACAACTCGACTTCTTTCGAAGTTTTGCCTGTCAATTGAAAGTGTTAAATCAATGTGGAAAACTACTTTGTATTAAATTGTCTGAATATAAAAAAAGTTGTTTGCTTCAATCGATAAAGTATAAATTAAACCACGCGTTTAAGTTGAATGTTACAGCAGTCTAACGGTAGTATTTCTCAGAAACACTCTAAGTTTTTATTCCATGATTAGCAGTGTGCTATTTTAGTTGACAAATCAATCGAAACATTCACTTTTTTTTTCAAAATTACATGATTTTTGTTAAAAACACTCAACATACGAACAGTATCGTACTAAAAATGGACAAAAAAAAAATGTACATACAATTTTTTAGCACGGCAACACTTCTAACTGACAGCAAAACTGGCCAGCTGAGTGTCAGGCTCAGGTCATATAAATTGTGTTCTATTTAAAATGATATTAATTTGAACACTCATTTAAGTAGAAAAAGTGATTACTAAACTATTCAACTGTGTAAAACATATGAGAACTCAAGAATGCTGTAGGAACACCTAAAGAGATAGAGAGACAGACAGACATGTTTAGAGTATACCTATACATATGCCTACTGAATATCAACTCCAATAACTTGTTAAATGCTTTAAAAATGCTTTGTGTGAAGGGTATACAAAATTAGAAAAAAACAAAACCAAAATGAGTAAAATTAAAATTGAGTTTTGTGCAAAAGTAATTAAAGTAAATGTACTTTGCTCTAATAGAGCAAACCTCTGCTCCAACAACAGTTGTCGATATTCGTTTCGAAAGTTAATAATCGATTATGCACTTTTATCAATCGTACTTGAACGACTTTTCTATTTGGACAAAGCCAAAGGACTAACAGAAAGTTAAGCAAATTGAGTTTCATTAAAAATGACGCGTTCGAAAACTCATAATGCATTTTGTGCTTGTCTACACTGGTACAAACACTACGTCCTGTCGCCCTTTTATCTTTTTCATGCTGCTTAATAACAAAACTTGATTGCTGTTTATTGTGCAGGAGCCCGATGAAGCACATATGAATAAGCGAGCAGGAAGCGTTTGCAAGGTTTTTGAGTTGAGCAGACTAAAAATGGTTAAAAGCCATAAATTAACGAAGCAAAATCATTTTGTACAGCTAACAAAGTCAATTAGTTTGGTTAGTGTGCCATATTGCCTCGGGAACTTTAATTCCAATGCAGCTATAAGTGGTTTCCTCTGTACTATAAGTTTAATTTTTCTCTCTCTCTCTCTCACTCTCTCTCTCTCTCTCTCTCTCTCTCAATATATATGTATAAAGGGGTTTTCAATAAGAGCATAACAATTTTTGTATTTCAAAACTAAAGTCTAAAGTTATTTCAGTATCTGGAAACGTGAACACGGGAGTCATTTTTATTTTGGTGAAGTTCAGGCACGAGTAACGCTCGGAAATTATTAAATATTACTACCGAAATTTTGAGTTTGTGGTCGCAACTTTAAGATCGTGTAGCGATTTTGGTATCATTTCAACATAGCTTGGTAGCACCAATCTGCCCACCTGGCAGCATTGTCATCTGATGTCACTGACTTGACAGACTTGAAGCCTAAGTGCGGCTCTTGAATTCACTTTCGAAATATGATTTTTTTCTGTGAACTCTTCAAAATGTGATACGTTTGTGCAAGCTGCTTTCAAGCACATATCAATCCAAAAACTTTGCTACTTCAAAAACCACAAAATGTTAACAATTTTGCTTAAATTCCGAGCTGCCAGAGTTACGACTGCACACATTTGCAGTAAAATGAACACAAATTTAGTATGTTAATCAGGCAGAGACTGGTAGCATACGGAGGCTGCCGGTACCTCCACAGGCCTCTTAAGCATGTTATGAACTTTTTGAACAAATGATATCGATATGAGAATCAAGTCAAATTGAAATCAAACCAAGTCAAACCAAAACCAAACCAAATGAAATGAAATGAATCGAATTGAATTGCACTAAAGCAGAACAACGTAGTCAGAACGTAGCAAATCAATCCAATCCAAAATGAAATGAAATGCAACAGCAATTTTCCATATCACTTCTGGTGAGCCTCATTCTGCCCCTTCGGCTGCTGTTGGTGATGCTCATTATGATTGCGGATTCAAGTTTTGTGGAACATAAAAAAACAAAAAAAAAAAACTATGAGAGAACAAATAAGAATGGCTTTATGCCAAATGCTGCACATAAACCGGTTTATGTACGTACATATGCAACATATATATGTAAAGGGGTTTTCAATAGGGACATAAGAATTTTGTATGTAAATAAAATACAGAATAATTCAGATCTTGGGCATAAAACAACGATTTAACACATAACGCCATAAAAAGAAATCCAATGGCATTAAATCGCATTAGCGAGGTGGCCAATCGAGCGAAACATATCTCGAGATTATACAGTTGTCGAACTTCCCCTTTAATAAATGTAGTGGGAACTTTTATAACGGATTAAAGTACATTCAATACCAATTAGGGTGTTCATGACGTTGTGTATCGGTGCAAAAGTGCAAGTTTGTATTAAATAAACAAAAATTTATATTTTATGCTTTTTTCTCACAAAAAAAAAAAAAAAATTTAATCAAAATAGGCAAAATGATAAAAGTTGTGAATAGCTGTTTTTTTTTTTTGCACAAGTTTGCACTTTTGGACCGATACACAACATAATAAAAACGATAATAAGGTTTTGAAAATGATATTATTGAATACAGAATTCATTTACAGAACTCGATCCTTACTATTTGGCATCTGGCACCATCTTGTTGGAACCACATATCACTGATGTCAAGTTCATCCAATACTGAGCAAAAATAGTCTTCCTACATGGTACGATAGCACGAACTTCATTGACCGCAATATGGCGACTATTTTCATCGAAGAATTAATATGATCCAATCACATCTTCGGCATGAAATTCGGCACCACAATCTACACCACACTCTCACGTTTTCTAGATGCAACCGCTTCTCTTGAGCCATTCAAAATGAAGGCAGCTTGCAAAAACGTATCACATTTTGAAGAGTTCACAGAAAAAATTCATATTTCGAAAGTGAATTCAAGAGAGCATAGGGCCTATTTGAAAGGGCTTGTTTCAGCCTTTAATTTCTGTTAAAAGCAAAGTTTATATCACGTCAGGATTTTGACCCACGATTTTTCAAAAATTGCCAAAAACGCTATTTTTAGGGGTTTCAACCCCTATTTTCTCGAAAACGTGACGTGATGGAAAGTTTTTGAACAGATTCGTGTTCAGCATGAAAAATCCATTCGGAAAAACACTAGGTCCCATCTTATTCGCATTCAAAAAATTCGAATTTGCAGGGCAGTGTAAGCCATTGGGTTATTATTTTGGAGTTATTGCAAGAAAAGTTCAAACAGCACGTAATTTCCAGAATAGGCAATGTACAATGGCCACCAAGATAGTGCCATTTAACTCCCTTAGACTTCTTTATCTGGGGCTATGTTAAGTCACCAACAACAATTGACCAACTGGAGAAGAGCATCATTCAAACTATGAGTGAGATCCAGACCGACTATGCAACAGATTCATACAACATTGGACATCACTGATCGAGTCCTGTTAACGAAGCTGCGGTTGCCATTTCAATCATATCATTTTTGAAACATTATTAAGGTGTTCACCATGTTGTGTATCGGTGCAAAAGTGCAAAACATGAATTTCTCTTCGTGAACAACCATGCGTAAATAATGTTTGTGCAGTTTTGTACAAAAAGCTGTTCAACACTTTTGACATTTTGCTTAAATTCTTTGTGAGAAAAAATCATTAGATTTAAACGTATATTTATAAAGTATTACAAATTTGCATTTTTGCACCGATACACAACATCATGAACACCTTAATTGGTATTGAATGTACTTTAATCCGTTCTAAAAGTTTCCGTCACACTTCAAACACAACTCTTTTTTATTCAATTTAAAAGTTCAGACACGCTTAATGGTAAATTCTTTACTCTAATCTTTGCTACTTAACTAATTATACTCGTACATACGACTCAAATTAGTTTAAGTTTACTTTCTAATTTACTTGACTCAAGCTTCCTTTTGGTTTTTCCTCTTGCATATCTCATCAATTATCAAATATTCCAAACCAAAAAGTCAAATATGAAAAACTATTTACTCAAACTACTCATTCGGGCATTGCATTTTCCCCAGCACACATTTTAAATGCTAAATACGACTTCTTTTACACATATGCTCAACGCTTCAATTATTCTCATATTCTTAGTTTTAACTAACCATTTTTTCCCCATTTCAATCACGATTTCCTTTCAAAAGAAATGTCCTTTAAAATCACGTACAACTTCATAGAAAAAAGCGTCAAGAGAGTTTTAAATTTCATTCTGTAAATATAACAAGCACAGCATTAGATGCAGCTAAAACGAATAGTTAATACACTTCGCAATGTGTATTTATTTACCCCATTAGACACTGCTACTTCTCAGGTATCAGGGAGTAACTTTGCTCAAATCCTATCAAAACTAATATGAAAACTTTGGAAGGCTCAGCGATGTGTACATCATGTATATGATTGATCGCCTAAATTGAATCTGCTTTATCCTTATGAAAGGCGAACATTGTCCAGACTAACAGCACTATTAGATGCTCAATTCAAGAAAGAAGGTACTCGAAGCAGCAACAATGTGAATCAGACAGCAAAATTGCTAGAAAACCGACTTTCCGCAGTTTGCAAAAACTTCTGCCGAGTTTATAGAGCCACCAACACGCAACGTACATGGTGCTTTAGAATAAATTAAAATAAAACACAATTGTATGGAGTGAGTCAAGCTTTCTTTTGTTCGGTTGATCCTGGAGATCCAAATTTTCACCACTTTTCAAACAGTTGAGGCTGTATTTTCAAAGCTGAAATCGATGTTGGCTTTTCGGCGTATACCAACAATTTCAAGTATTTCCACAGAAAGTAGTCAAGACTACACGATCTTTGCGGTCCAGACAATGGTTCCGTTCCTGGAGATTATGTTGTCGTTAAACTATTCTATCAATAAATCGTTGGTTGCTTCAGAATTATGGCATGCGGCGCCCTTCTTATAAAACCAAAAGCCTTCCAAACCATGTTGACGTACTTTTATAAAAAAAAAAAAAATTATTCGGAGCATGCAATTTGCATTTTATTTGTTTCTGAAGAAGTATGAATCGATGAAGCCACTAGAGCATATATCTCACCAACCAGAGCATTTTTCTGGGTATATCGGTAGCACATGGATCACCATTATATAATAACACCTTTATATAATATCACCCGTAGTATCACCTGTATTATCACCTGTATATAGTTTAAAAATTACTAAAACCAAGATATCGGTCTATCGCTAGGGAATGCTAAGTAGATCATTGCCAGGCTGCAGTATCACGATGACTTCACCCACTTTCTAATATCTAATATCTGATACTGGCTTTGAATAGCTGGTGGGTTATTTCTGTTCATAACATTTATTTACTTAAATTTCAATAGATCGATGAAGGGTCAGAATTTCAGGCAGATCGGAAACCCTGCTGATTGACTGTCATAGAAAATCTACATCTGTTCTGGATTATATATACGGGTATTTAGTTTTAGGTGGTGTGCAGCCTTGTGGATTGCACACACTTTTACTTGATAGTTTTTAAATTGATCAGTGATTCTGAAAGATTCCTTCAGCATTTCCGTTAAATCCGTCGTGCCTTTAGTGGCAATGTTGATGGCATTCTCTTCATAATGAGGGTCGTTGTCCCATTGTGATATAGTAGTAATTAAGACTAATAATTTACTGTTGCAAATAGCACATAGTAAGAATGCAATAATCCGTGCCGAATGGAAGAGACTCTCGCATCAAGATTATGTTTCCATAGGCACTACTTGCTGTGGTTTTTAGCGAGTCCGTCTAATGCACATATGCAAAGTGCTCCACCTCTCTGAAGCCTACGCAATGGGTTGAGAATAGATACCCTATCTAATGCCAACCACCATATACATACATACTTAGTAGAGCAGAATCAGTCAGACCACGTATGTATATAGTCAAAGATCAATAGATGAAGAGAGTTGTATCTTCTCCAAATGGCACTTTTATGATTTCGTTCCAGCTTAGCTTCTAGTATAGAGAATCACAGCCATACATATATTAAACTCTAACTAAATGCAAGACAATTCATTAATATGACTAGATGTTAACTAATATCCGAAACTTGGTTTATAAAACATACCATGTTTATAAGACAAAAACGTATATAGTAGGATCAAAATCAATTGAAATGGGAAGATGAGTAACGTGTATACATTTGAATGAACGGCCAAATTTTAAAAGGGGCTTTTCGAGGAGTCTTTTTTCTCTTCAAAATGTGACATTTGAAGAGCGAAATGCCACCCGAATAAGTTGTAATTCACCGGTCCGCTGGCTAATGGCTTTGAAGCGACTGCACATGTAAACATACAAAGCAAAAAAGAAACAAAAGTAATTGTTTTCTTACTTCATTGCGTACAGTGCAGCAGTGCATATCACACGCCTAAAATTGCAAAATGCGATAGTATGCGTGTGCCTATATATGTCGTTTTTTACTCTCGGTTAGTGCTCTCGATCATTGTACAATAATAAGGTAGCGTACTGAGCGCTGACTTAGGCCAGTCAATATGAATGCATAAGATAAAAGGAGAAGCAAGATTAGCCATATCAACTCCTACGATAGAAAGAGAAACAAAAAGGAATTTAGCACAAGAAGCGCAAGACAAAGCAGAAAAAAAGATGGCATACACGCAGCAACAAAGCACAAGCATTCAAAGCATACTCACGTTTAATCTATGAAATACAAGTGCACTCGCTCTCAATACACTACCTTATTACTGTACCATGGATCTAATCGTACAGTATAGTACAAGTGCATAAACTCTTCAAAGTGTATCTAAACTGTTCTGCTTATTGCGTTACAAACTAAACGCAGAACTGTTAATACACTTTTTTCTACTATGCAAGAAGCATGCTAAAAATTCACTCTCTGACCACTTTGACAACAAGGACAATGTCGTTGCCGCCACTGGCGACCATGAAAGGTTATATGAAATGTCTCAATACTCATTTTTCTTCTTTTGTTTTTTTTTTTCACTATTTTTTTTTGTAAGTTTATTCAGGCTCGAACGGCTCGAACGGCTCGAAAAAGGAGAAACATGTTTTCCGCAGCTATGCTTCGATGGGTTTTCAAGCTTCGAAGCCTTTCAAATTGTTTTCATGCAAGTGGATGCCAAAGGACTTTACGCTGTCGCTGCTATTGCTCCTGTGGTGTGTGAATGTTGGCAACTTTGCGCTCTAGTTTACTACAAATAAAGCGAGCGCCTAGCATTATTGACTATACATCTACACTTATAAGGTAGTATTTTGACACCTGCGAATTTAACGCTGTATTAGCAACTGTAGGAAACACAGGAGTGGGGAAATGCGATTCAATCTCGGCATGCATCTCGGAAGGCCGCTGCCACTGTTCATGGCTCATTAGGCGACAGCAGAGCTACGCTTTGTGTGTTATATGTAGACTCCTGCGTAGTTTCCTGTTCCTTGCGTTGAGATAAAGTCGTTTGTATTCGTTTTAAATAATTTAAAATTATTTTTATTTCATATTTGATTTTCGTGTTGCGTGTTTCGTTTTTTGTAATTTATCATCGTCGTTTGTTAAAAAATTATGCTTAATGCTAGCTACTAACAAATGCCATTAACTAACGTAATTTAATATATATCGTAAGTTATATCCTTTTTTTCTGTTTTTCTGTTTCTGTTTTTGGTTTTGTATTTTTTTTTCTTTAATCAATTATGCATTTCATACGTTTTCGTTATTTTTTTTTTCTTTTAGTAATTCGTTTAATTTGAATTTAATGCATTTTTTCATTGACTAACATATTTTTTTTTGTTTTGGTTTTTTGGTATTTTGGTTTTTAGTATATCTAATAAATGCAGAAACATTAAAGAGATACTTTTTTTATATTATTTTTTTTTTATGCGGTATTTGTATTTATTTTGGTTTTACTATTAATTAGTTTAGTTGTTATTAAATTTAATTAAATTATATGCAATTAGTCTAATAGTTTATTTTTTCTTTCAATGTTGGTTTATATAATTACGTTTTAAATATATAAATGTGTTTTATTATTTAAAATTAATAATGTTATTCAATATTTACAGGGATATAGTACATATACATGCTGTCTTTCAGTTTTTGCTGAAGTCAGTGTGAGTTTATAGAGTTAAATTAGCTATTTTTTTTATTATTTTGTATCTTTTTTTTGTATCTTTTTTTGTATCTTTTTTTTTTGTATCTTTTTTTGTATCTTTTTAATAACTGCTTAAGATTTATTAATTTTTTTGTTTTATTTTGCTCTTCCACAATTTAATTGGTTCAGTTTCGTCGTTTAAATATTCACTTTAAGTTATAACTAACACAAATACAGTCGACTTAATGCATAGAAAAAAGTTTAAATACTAACTTCACTTAACTAATTTTATAATACAACATTTTCTGTTTTCTTAGCATCAACTGTCATGCCAGCACTTGAGCTTAAGCCCGGACCACCGCCAGATCCTGCGCCGCTGCCTGTTGCACACTCATTGCCAACACCAGCAACACCAGCCGTGAGTCTTGCGCCGGCGCCGGCACCAGCACCAGCACCAGCAACAGCACCAGCATTTTCTGCGCTGCCATTATCCTCCGACTTCGAAGTTGTCGCAGTTTTCGCCTTATCATGCACGTACATCGCTGCAAGCGCATTGAAACGCGGCCCCCAATTCTGTAGATAGTTGAAGTCTTGATTCTCATCGTCGGTGCCTGTGAAATTATGCGATAAAAAAAAAAAAAAAAAAGAATATAAAGAGAAAAATTTTGAAGAAAGGAAGTGGCTTAGTCATTCGTCTGCTAAATTGCGCAAATATTGTAATAACAATTTCTCGTTCAACTTCGAGTAAATACAAAAAAAGAAAACTGAAGGAAGACGCACCTGATGCCAGCGAACTCAGCGACTCGGCAATGCTGCCACTGCCTTCGAATGTAAAATTTCGCAGGTCATCGAAGGGTGGCGCATTTGTATCCTTGTCGATGCGCTGCTTGCGTTCCTCCATCAGATAGGCAACATTTAGTTCTTGGCCAGGTGGCAGCAGTGTCATCACAGGATCTGTGAAAAGAGTTTTTGTGTGTATGATGTGTGATGGGAGAGAGAGGGGGGGGGGTGTGTGTGGTATGCATTAGTTTTTGCCTTTTCAAGTTTTTGATTTGAATTTAGTTGCGCGGTCGCGTACACTCACAGATTATGGGCATCTTGCAGGTGGCTATATCCGGCGGCATGCTGCCGCTCTGCGCACTGATTGGTATCTGCAGCGGTGTTATATCGAAGGCCGTCATATCGTCCTCACCGCCACCCTCGTCCTCGTAGCTTATGACTGTCTCACGTACATCTTTTTCGGGTCCGGCACGCTTCTTTTTGGTCGTTTTGCGTTTGCGATTGTAGATCAAAAATATGAGTGCGAGTACTGCAAGGAAAGAGTTGTGTTTTAGTTAAAATTTATATATTATATTTGTATAAGTTTGTACAAATTGCAGCTTATCCAGTTGTAATGAATGAAACAACATGCTCAGAAATGAGAAATTTTGTACGCTGTAAGATATGCACTATGAAAGTTGTAGAATTTTTGCTATAATACATTTTGTAGTTAGTATGAAACGCGACTTTGTTCCATCTGGCATGCAACATAATACCTAATTGGTTAAAAACACTGACATAAGAACATTATATGATATGGGTGCAGGTATAGTTAGCAAACATTATAACGTTATCACCACTTTTATTTTTAACTTCTTGATAAATGCTTAAAATTTTGACTTAGCATAATAATCTATTGCTTCATTTCAGAGCTTAGGACGGTTAGAATGGTTTTGAGCTAGTCATATGAATAGCTTCTAACTAGCTTTTAGCATGTATTGATCTTATAAATATTTGTTCTGGGTGACCAGGTCATCGACTGCTCTGCGAATTCAACAGAAAAGCCGTCTTCGCGATATTATTGTCTATCCCGAGAAGTGCACGATCTATCCATTGCCATTAGTTCCAACGGATTTCGGTGTTGCTTGGACTGCTATTTGAATATGTTAACAAATTTTCATTTGTAATTATTACACGCCAAAATATGTGATGCCAAAAATGCATCATACACTCTGCTTGATAGAATCCTAATCGGTAACAACTTAAATTTCCGGAAAACAATCACACACTCTCGAATGCCGGAAAACCGCCGAACAATCTCCAATATATAGAACTTTCAGGGTATACCTAACATGAATTTTTGGAAATGTAGAACTAGAAACAAGTTGGGTAAGATGCTAGATCATCCCATTTTTGAGCCCTATTAATTTCGGTCTAGGCTCCCCAAATTACAATAGAACAATAAGTGAACATATGGTTCAGCAGTCCGGTTGGTATCTATTTACATAAAACCACCCATCACTTCAAATGAAACTATCACATACACAAGATGAGTCTACTAGCCATAAATAAATTGAAGTAAAGCTATGAAGAGCAAGAAACTATGAAGAAGATAATCCCAAACAATAGAAAATGTTTACTTCGGTTAAACTGAAGTTTTAATACTCTTCAAACACAGCTGAAAATACTTGTGTTTGGTTTGTATAGGGTTTACATCTAAACATGTAACTAGTAACTCCAGCGGTCGATTTCTACCGAAAAAAAGAAAGTAGTTTGACTAATAAATTTAAACCAATTGCCTTATTTATCTTTTAAATGAACAGCAAAAGTGATGCATTTTGCAAAATATTAAGAGACAAAAAAGACAAATCAAAATGTTTTGTTGTTGTAATATGTTGACTAGAGCGTCTCCTTTGTTTCCTTGTTGGTTTCTGTTTATTTTGTTTTCTGCACTCAAAGCAGAAAACAAAATGTGACGCTATATGTGTGGCAATATATATGCCAACATGAGCGTGTGTCTTTGGGCTGGTGATTTGACTAAATACGCCTCTAAAATACATTTTGTGATACAAGGCCTATCGTTGCAGATTTGTTGTACACTTTCTGATTCATCTACATCAAAATAATTAATTATTTCATTTAATTAACTAACAAATAAGCATATTACTACACAATCTAGTAAATCGCTAGTTGAATTTGCCATTCACTGCCGAAAGCCAAAGCCTGCTGCATTTCACTGGTGCGATTCTTTTCTTTACGTTGTGTGTTGCCATTCACGTACCACCGTAAAAGTGACAAACAGCTGCTTCAATTACCGGGTAAATTTTAAGTTTGGCGGACATAAATTTAAATTGATTTGATTGGAAACTACAAAAATAAAGTCACATAAATGCAATTAGTTTGCATTTAACTAAATAACACTTTATAATGTCCATTTTTGTACTGAATAAAATGTACTCCTGCGTGGTGTCTAACCCATAAAAAATCCTTTGTGAAAGTTCTGTGGCATGGTGCACATTTTTTTACCATATTGGCCAATCACTAGTAGCCAAATCGCTAGTGAATGCTCTGGCATACCTGAATAAGTCTCCATAGTGGATATGTCGACCTGAAATTGGGTATGGAACCTTTCTATGTTTCTAAGCTAAACATATACACAAATTATTACGTCTTGCTTGTGATTTACAAAGCCATTGAGCAAACGGGCAGACAGACGGACATACCTAGACCTAGATCGTAAGAAGAACTAGTAAGAAAACTTTGCTCGCCGACAGACTTACAGGCGGACGAGCGTGACTAGATCGATTCGGCTTGTCGTGCTGATCATGAATGTATATACATTAAGAAGTCTCCAATTCTTCCTACGCTATGTTACGTAGTTACAATTTGATAATTCCTCAAACCCAATATAGCCTGTTTATAAAGAATTTGTTTAATGAGAAGGTTAAAGTCTAATTTCTTGCGGCATATGTGCCACAGTACGTGACAAAATTATGTGCAAGTAATGAATAATTTATTAAGCGTTAAATGAGCACTTGTTCCAAACATTTCTGCGAAAAGAAATAAAAAGCGCGAAAAGAAAGTTACGCGTACATAATTGCAAAGTGCTTGAGGCCTTAGAAAATTAATTAAAAACACATTTCTATGGTTTGGTTTTGCAACACTTGACTTTGTTTACACGCCTAATAATTTCTATACTAAGTACACCGTCAGTGAGGACATAATAGCTAGCTACATTTAAACGATACTATTGAATTTTTGGTTTTTAATTTAGCAGAGAACGATTAATAAAAACTTCAGTATTCCTTTATGCGTGTAAGCAAGCAAGCGTGTAATGGCAGTAAGCAAGCGATATGATAAGAGTCTACCAACTGGTCGATTGGTCACATAGGCGTACTAAAGAATAACCTTACCTTTCCTAAAATTGGAAAGGTTGGGGTATTTTAATACCAAACAGAGAAGACTGTGGTTTGGAGATTCCGAGTACGACTAACTTCGTCGACGGGTTCTAATTAATAACAATCTTTGGGGTGGTGTTTTCTCAGTACTTATGGAGATTAACTAACGAACTTGTAAGGTTAAACGCAACCTAACTTCTTTCGCATGTATAGAGTTAGGCCTGCTATAAGCAGAAGTACTATCTAAAGAAGGCAAATAGGATGGTGTGTACGGAATAAAATTTGTGGGTAAGCCTTTAATAACGGTTATAGTTATGGGATAATATTTGACCAAGATACAAGCAGCGTAACCTAGAGTTCACCACAAAAATTTCTGCAGAAGCTGCTTGAACGATTAAGAGGAGGACACCACCAGGCATGCCTATGCAGCAGCTAACCGGAGTAGTAACTCTGAAGATTTGGATGATTCAGGTATATCGATGCAGGAATCAGTTCCACATAGTTTCGCAGTGTACAGTGACAAACCTGTTGCTGTGATGGCTTGCCAGCTGCCACTTCAAATTAACTTAAATCTAAATTAAAGTGCGCATATTTTTTAATATTAAGTATTTCATACTCGGTTTTTCTAATTACTCCATTCATATTGTATATATTGTAGTTCGTTTCATGTATATTTGTGGAGTTTCTTAATTTAGTCTCGTATGCCATTCACTTCACAGCAACTAAATTAGTTACAACTTATGCACAACACAAACTAATATAAGCTACTAAGACTCAAGCATCTAGACTGGTCTGTATCTAAGCAACTCCAGCACACGTTTTACTTCATTTATTCACGCTGCAACTTCAACTTTTGCACATTAAAACGCCTACATGCTCAGCAGTCGGTGTCTGCGTTAATTTCAGGACGTCTACAAACCAAAAAATTAATAACTACAAATGAAAACTTCTGTGTTAGCTAAAAACTTAAGCGCAAAATATTCGAAATACTTAGGATGCAATGCGCTTAACATGCTGCTACAATTTTAATGAGGGCAAAAAGTTTTTGTCTGAGTATATAAGATACTTGTATGTAGTTAGATGGAAAGTATCTAGATACATACTAGCTGAAACAAAACTCAAAGTTCAACACGCAAAATCAGCTTTGGAATTGCATAGTCTGCTAGACTGCGTTTAAGTAGTATTTATTTAATTCTCTGCTGTAGTGTATACCGCGTAAGAGAAATGTTTCAACTGAATATTTCGCACAGTGTAACACTTAATGAAGTATTTTGCAGCTGACTTTGTTAACTTGTATGCTTGTGCTTTCATACAAAACTCTCAGCATGCTTTTGCAGTTGTTATAATTGTCGCGAAAAGTTTTTGCAAAAGATTTGCACAAAACGCATAAAGTCGAAGAAGCTGAAGTTTTCCTTCAAACTATTTTTGTTCTACCGAAGATGAAATTTGGTATTTGCAACTGAGATAACTCTGCGGTGAAAGTATTTCGGTGTACGACTAGCAACAGAAATAGCAACTCGGGTGCTATAAACGTAAAACGTAGCGCTGGGAAAAGTATCTAAAGATACATATTCCTCGCAGAGACTCTGCGGTTGCTCTGAAATTTCAGATGGCATCAATGCAGTGGTATCGCGTAGAAATATGGTTTTTTCTTACTTAAAATGCATTTAAGTTATTAAGAAGTTTGCTGTCAGTTTGCAGCTCAGATGTTATTTTTTTTCCCTATAATTGCGTAAATTATGAGTTACTGCTTTCGCTTGAAGCATTTTTTGCGCACGAAGTTATTTAATTAGATTTTTGTTTGTTTTTTTTTGATCAATATTTCTTCAAAAAAAATAGTGCAAAATTATTTATTTCTACTTCATGCCATCAAAAATAATTACCACAAATGCACAAAATTGAAAATGAAAATCCATTTTGCAATTATTTTTCAAAAATACAAAAAAAAAAAAAAAAAAACACATGAAACAAAAAAGGAGCAAAAACTTTGCTCAAATTTGACCCAGTTGGGCATTCATTTGTCTTTCTACTGTCGCCGCATATCCTAAGCGTATCTTTTTCAATTAGTAGAACATTATTTGCAAATTATTGCATTACTATTAGAATAATTGACATTTTGACAGTGCAGCATAAAACGCGCACTCGTTATCCCAGATATCTGAGTCAATGTGTATATTAGAAAGTGTTTATGTAACTACAAAATGTATTGATGACATTTAATGTTATTAGGTCAAAGATAATATCTATAATTAGACCCACACCTGCATTTAATACACACTATTCAATATTAAACAGTTTTAGTTAAACATAATTAAGGTGTGCACTTGTACATATCTCAAAATGTATCTGTGTATGTACAGCTGTAATAATGCATAATAATTTGTTTATTGGATATACTGATTGAGTTCATCTTAAATGCATTATTGGAGTGTAAAGCAATCTTGCAAGCTTAAGCTTATAGTTTGGCATTTGTGTGCGATCTAAGTGTGTCTAAGATACAAATTGTAAGCATAATACTAGCTTAAATTACGCAGCTAAACTAAAGTATAAATAAGTTTAAATTACATCAATGAGCGCATATTTAAACTATGCTTGCATATCATATGTATCTGCGTATCTGTATAGAAGAGTATCTCTGATAGTAGTTTACAGCTTCACTAGTTTTACAACAAAGCGTACATTGGATACCTCAAGTATATACAGTAAGTGCGATTACTAAGCGTAACTCTATCTTGCACACGTGTACCTCATTTGCAACAAACACGCTGAGGCGCAAGGAAAAACATTTAATTATATTCATTAAGCGTAAATGGAGTGTTTTCTACTACTTTGCCTCATTTCAACCGCTGTTCCAAATAAGTTTTATTTTTAGAAGCCAGTGAAAAAGCGCTTTGCTTCGTATTTCTTGCTGAGCTTTCGTTTATACCCTTTACATATGGTTCTGATGGGGTATTATAGGTATGTGGCAACATTTTTAATGTATTGAATAAATATATTGAGCAAAGCATTACTGATTAGCTTGAAGAGAAGATTCCGTTTGCTTAGTGCTCATGATAGAGATGGTCAACAACTGAAAATTGGTTGCGGTCGGTACAGTAGTTCGAAGTATTCTTAATTTCTGTTTTGGTTAACGAATCTGTTTTTAACGAACCGTGAAACACGCTTTTTGTTTGGTTCCGGGAGACGTTTGATGTACGTAATCGCAGAGGACCATATTGTCTATACTATATTCATCTGGAAGCTCCGTTTTTCGGCTTTAATTCTTTTTGTATGTGTCGCTTTGCCACAGTGTTAGTAACATAGAATATGTGAGCGTTGACTATTCGAGCAGAGGCACGCTAAAGTGAACTTGCAGCTGGACAATGATCGGCTTGCATAAGTGGTAAGAACACCGAATTCTCTGGACATTGAACCTTCTAATTACCACTTAGTCCGATCGATGACTTATGCTTATGTCGTAGTACGCTTGCTCTCATATTCAATAAAACAAAACAAAAACATTAAGGCCTGGTCAGACGGTCTTTTATTTTCGTGTCATGTTATCTGTCTTGTGTTTCGTGCAACTGTCTAAATAGCACAAAAATATTACTATGTGATCAAATGTGTGTGCAAGAAATTTGACAGCTACATTTTTAGTGTTAGTCAGTGGCAGCAGAATCGCATTTACAACACTGTAGTCTAAAATGAATAAGCTGCGAAAATTTGTGCTATATTAGCCATTTATGCAGCAAATGAAAATTTCAAATAAAAAATCAAAAAGCTGAAGAGCAAATACGAAAAAGTAGCACTTGGTGTTGGAAATAGTTGCTGCGACCAACAACAGCAGAGAAAGAAGTAAAACAGTTGATTTTTACTTTGCGTATTTATTTTTACTATTACTACTTTTGGTAACAATTCACAAAACTGTTAACAAAATGACTCGGAAATCTAACACGAAATAGAACGGAGTTATTTCCAAAAATGTTGCGTGACATTGCTGATGACATACATTTTTTCATGATAATGTGAGGTGACGCAACTATTCTAGCAATCTGACACGTCAATATAAGACCGTCTGACCATGCCTTTACTGAAAATATATCATTATATTTCTCTTGCACTAATGCAAGTCGGTTAAAAGTATTTCTTATCTGCATGATACACCGATTTCATATGGTAATGTTTTTGCACTTCAAATTCACCCCCCTGATGTTCCCACCTGGTCTAGATATCGATGCGAATAATTTGATCGAAACCGATTTCTTTAAAATGGTCCATTTTATCAATTTCAGAAGAATGTTGCGAATTGATATCTCTTCACGTTGAGAATATGAATTTCGTAGTATCAATTTTCAATGTAATCAAATCACAAAAAACTTCTACAAGTGATGACACGAACATCTTTCATGAAATCGATTCCCATCAAATTATTCGAATCGAAATCTAGAACAGAATTGATTACAACATGAGAACGAGATTATTGCTTATACAGTAAGTGTTTCTCTTATTTTAAACCATTCACACATTCACTACATATATTCTTGATCAACGAGACGAGACGAATCGATCTAGCCATGTCCGTCTGTCTGTCTGTCTGTAGGTCTGCCCGTCTGTCTGTCCGTCTGTATGTTGTTCCGCATTTTTTTGGGACCAATTTTTATGCTATCCAGTTGAAATTTTGCACATATACTTCTTTTTATTGTAGTTTAATAGAGTATTAAGATTGACCTGCCACGCCCACTATTTGGGGTGGCTCCCATATAAATCTACTGCCCACTTTTGCCTTTTTGTAAGAAAACTTCTTTATTAAAGTCTATATTAGGTTGAAATGCAATGTGGTGCCTTTTTATGGTCAGCCGCTTAACATACATAGACTAACGGGCGTGGCCCGCCCACTATTTGGGGTAGCACCCATACAAACCTATGCTCCACTTTTGACTTTTTGTAAGAAAAACTTTTTTATTAAAGTCAATATTAGGTTGAAATGCGATATGGTGCCTTTTAAGAGAGAGCCGCTAAACATACATAGACAATTGGGCGTGGCCGGCCCACTTTTTGAGGTAGCCCCCATACAAACCCACCGTGCAATTTTGTGTTTTTTATGAAAAAATCCTTCATTTAGATCAATATTAGCTTGCAATTTGATTTTGTGGATTTTAATGGACAATCGCTTTATATGCATATATAAAGGGGCGTGTCCCGCTCACTTTTTGATGTAGTCCCATATAAGCCCATAGTTCACTTTTATGCATTTGTATGGAAAACGTCAATATCAACTTGAAATTCGATATAGCAACATCTTACACATCTACTATTTCGCTTCATACACATCTACTAGTGAGCGTATACCACCCCCTATTTAAACCGCCACTTTTATGTATTACAATACTATTTAAAGTTTCGTGTGAATGGTATTAGAGCTTCGGTTCAACCGAAGTTAACGTTTTTTCTTGTTTTAAGTTTTTTTTTTTGTTGGGGCTCTTTAGTTAGCAATGAGTAAACGCCGCGGTGTGCTGTTTTTATGGCAAAGAGCTCATTTAATATAGCAACAGCAACAGCAACAACAACAAAGAAAATGAGTCAAACAACAGCGGAACATGGAGCAGTATTAGGGACAAAGCGGAAACAGCTCACAGTACAATGAACGAAGAAAATGGAGATGCTGCAAGTAGCAGCAGGAGCTGTAGGTCCTTTGTAACATTTGTTTACATTTCAGTTGATTTTTTTCTTTATCTTCTTTTATGTCAGCTAACAAGAGCCTCAAATAGCAAACTGAAGCAGAATAAAAAAAAAAAAACTGAAACTGAAGATGAAGATGAAGATGAAACATCGAAAAAAATGAAAGCACGCAAAATGTATCTCAACTAGAAAATTTTCAGTTGTTCCTCATGCTTGCTTTATTTTGCTATTGCTTGCGCAAGCTACTCGAAATTTTATGCTAAAATACAGTTAAACGATTTTTTAGTTAATGCTACTAGACGACAAAGGACACTAAAGGCAATGGCTCGTAGTTTATTTGTTGACAGTCATCATGAATATATAAAATATCTTCAGTTAATTATATTGTTTAGCTTTGCGTTTATTTGACAAATATATAAGCATATTTTAAGCATTTTAGAGCAGTTCAATTCGATTTGAAGTCTGTAAATAATATTGTTAGCTTGAGTACCATTTGGCAGCATTGAGCATCAATTTCTAATTCTAAAAAAAGAGATGGAGCGTACATGTGACTAAACAAACTTTCTTTATATCTCCTGTTCCGATATATATTTTTCGGAAGCGATTTCGTTAAAATAATTGGAATTTACTTGGCATTTTCATACTGCCATTTTCCAAGTGCATTTTTGCATATATACCTAGTTAGCTTGCTAATCGAAACCTTCAACTCAAAATTGAGACATCGAAAAACAACAACTATGTTTAAGCTTCAAAACTGTAGAAATCCATCTTTAAAGTTGCGTAATTTTACAAAAATTTTAAGTTGATAAACATGAAACAAAAACATAATATTGGTTTGTATATGAAAATTTTTGCATATCTACAAATTAATAAGCAAGGACATTTTTTGTGATGTGAGGCTAAGCGCACAGGAATCAAACGATATTGATAGAAATATAAAAATTGACAGTTTTTCATTTGCACAATTTATGTTTTATTGAAATCGATTAAATATTTTGGATGTACGAGACCACAACAATCTTCACTCACACAAGAAAAAATTGAACGTTAGAATGAAACTTGCCTACTATTCACACACAATCCTATGATGATGACTATACTTCTTATAGTCTTTGAGTTTTTGTTTGGCTATACACAAGGACGGACATACGGACATTGATTTACAGGCTCAGCTTCAGACAAGATCAAGAATATACATACATTTTAACTAGTCTGTCACGGCTTTTTCTGCCTGTAACTGTGTATTTATTCCATTCTTGTGAGAACGTTGAAAGATCTGTTTGTATTTTCACGTGTTTCAGAAAATGTATATACTTAAAAAATATTCTTTCAGTTACCGCTACATTCCGGTCGATTCTGTAGAGTTGTGTAATTCGCCATATCCTACTCTAAGCTCCTAGGGTTGCTAATAAAGCCTTTCAAAAATGCATTTCAAAAGCCAAATAAGTCATTTATAGACTTGCATGTTTCGTTTTCGAATCTTTCAAAACAAGTCAAAGCAAGCAATGTTTCAAAAAATGAAACTCTTGCACAGAGATAAAGTTATGATGAGAACAAATGAGAGTAAACGTGCAATATGCTTTAGTATGTTGTTTCACATACCCTTTTACTTTTTTTCATATTTCAAAAAAAAAAGTGTATGCAGAATTTAATGGTTTGTGCTCTAGTATGTATAAATGGTACACTTGCATATGTACATACAAATGCTGATATGCAGGTAGGTGCAGATTTTCGTTTGGTTGTCGAGTGCGTACGGAGCCACTGCTAAACTGAAAAAGAGACGGTGGAAACAAGCAATGTTGAGCAGTACGAGAATACTTCGACTTTGCGCATTTGCCATGTCTTTTCATGCGGTTTGTTTGTTTCTTGTGTTGAATTGTAAACTAATATACCAGTACATATATAGGTATAAATCATATGAATATACACATATTAAACATTTAAGTCAACAATCTGCTGAAATTTATTCAAATTGTTTACCTAAATAGTTAATTTATTATTTAACTAACTACTGAGCTAGTTAGCCGAAAAAAGGGGATCTGGGATTTTAGTTGTTAATTGGTTGATTAACATATTTATTTGTTTTTTATGTGCAACATACTTTGACAAAATAAATTACAACTGATATTTTCTGAATACTCATACTCTCATGTTTGCAAGCTATGATATTATAGTATTACAAAGTACTTCACAGTCCAAGTCTTCTAATAGCTTCTCACTACGCATTTTTATAGATACATTTTCGCGGCTTAATTTGCTTGCAGGCAGCTCGTTTTACAGCGCACTGAATTTAATTGCTTAGAGGAGTAATTAAGTAATATAACAAAGTCTAATTAGCTTGGCTTTTTCTTCCAATGATTTTTTTTTAGAAACCTACTTGGTGCTTTTTTTTTGCGGTGCTTTAGGTAATACCGACTCTTACCCAATAAAACAAAAAAAAAAAAAAAAAAGGCGGAAAGAAAATGAAACTGAATTCATTTTGCGGTTTTGTATTTCAAGTGCGAATTAATCCCTTAGAAATGAAGTAGACAAATTTACTTAATTGTTTCAAACCATTTGAATTCTCAACGAAACGACTCTAAGCGCATTTTTGAATTTATTTAAATGAAATTCATTTTTTTCCATCTATAGATTTTATGCGAAAACTTATTGTAAAATCAACACATTTTCCTGATATTCATCGAATCATTTGCATAGTCAAACATAAGCCACTTAACTCAGTGAAAAATCCATTAAGTGGCATTTGTTGTGCAAAATCTAACAGAATTTGCTGTGCTTAAAACTATGCAGCAGTGTTTGAAATACAACAAGAGAAAATGTTAGCTTCGATAGCACCGAAGTTTCAACACACTTCATACGCCATCATTTCAGTTTTGAAGGTGATTAGATCTCGAAAAGTAGGAACTTTTTAGCTTTAAAAACTATAAAATGTACGAATGGTATTTATGGCGGCTACCACTAAAAGTGAGCAGGATGTGCACATTAATAACTATGTGAGGTTTTCGTCCATAAGAATTCACCGCATCGAATTTCAAGTTGATATTGACTATAATAAAAAAGTTTTTCATACAAAAAACGAAAATTTCGCGGTTGGTTTGTATGGCTTAGCAGCCGTTTAAAATAGGAACCCCATTTCACATTAATATCTTAAAAACTGAGAGATTAGTTTTGATTCAACAGACAGGGGACAGACTGTCTTACGCTCGTGCCTAGTTCGATGAGTTGAATGGGATCTCCAATGTTTCCTGCAAGGCGTTACAAACTCCGGAACAAAACTATAACACTATTCGCACTACATCTGAAGTGTATCAAAAAAAAAAAAAAAACATATAACAAAAATTGTATAGCGCTGGAATTAAAAAAAAAAAACACGCACAACAAGTACAAAAGTTGAATGTAGTGGATTTAGATATTTTTAGCTGAATTTTATTTCTTTTTTGTTTTGCTTTTTCGTTGTTTGTTTGTTATGTTAAATGTAAATTGCTTTTACATGTAAAAACACAGAGAGCTACAGACAGACAGATCGAGTGGGTTAAAATGTTGTAAGGACTATGTTGCTAAAGCCGCTTAGTATGTCAGTATAAATGTCGTGCTGTCTGTCTGTCCGTCTGTCCGGCTGTCCGTCTGTTTGTCTATCTGTTTGTAGCAGCAAATGCTTAATGCATAACTGCTAACTAACTGCTAACAGCTGGCTTAAACCTGTTCATTCATATTCTGTTAGATAAGCCACATAAGCCCACTCACTTCCCTCTTGCATACTTACACAATATGATAACGAGGCAAACGAAAATGGCGCCCAGTGCACCCATGCTCAGTTTAAGACGTTGTCCTTCTTGAACTAGTTCACAGTTCTCGCCCCAATAGCCTTCTGGGCATATGCAACGATAACGCAGACGTGGTTCCAGATTAATGCACGTAGCACCATTTAGACAGGGCATATCGAGACATTCGTTGCGATCGACACAGCCTTTGGTATCGGCGGACATGATGCGACCCTCGCTGCAGCTGTGGAGAGAGTTGTGAGTGGTTAGATTTTATAACAATAAACTCATATTTGGAATTAAAGTAGAACAACGCATTGGAAAAACATAAAATTAAAGTTTTAGACTGATGTACACCAGTAAATTTGGTTCACAAAATATTGAAATCGTATTTAAAACATTTTCATTCCGACGGTTTTTGAGAATATATCGAGTTCTAATCGACCGACTTAGCCAAATATACACTCATGCACTCATTAAAGAGAATTGAATGTCCTAAAAATTTCTTTTATACAGCTTTGCTATGAAAAAGGCGGCCTTTTTTTGTGGGAAAAATCCAGTTCGGCATTTACATTTCGACCTTTGAAAAATAGAAATCACAAAAAGTTACCACTGTAAAAAACCATGGATAGTGGCGAAGTTTGGCATTTCCATTGGAAGTTCAATAAAATTTTAACGCTCGGAAACATATTATAAAAATCAATAACAATATTTAATTCTCCGAATTATAATAAATTGGATCCATGGTTTATTTACTGGGACAGGTCAGCGCGAAGTCGATTAAAATCGATCGCTTGTGCTTGATCTCCTGACGGTTTTTCAACATAAGTAAGGACTGAAACAGGACACACTGGAACATAGTTAAAATGAGAATTTGGAAACTGAAACTGGCATATAATGCCATTCCAAAGTGTTTGGAAAAGCCAGTTTTCAATGACTGTTTATGCCAATCGAACAGATATAAAAAACTAAAAAAAAACTAGATAACTAGACAGGCAAGCAAAAAGACCTGAGCTCTCTCTCAGCTCTCTCAATTTGCTAAAAAAAAAAACCAACAACATTTTCAAAGTGAATGACGTCATAGGTATGAGCAAGAGACGAAGATGTATTGTTTTTGGTTTGCCTCCACTGTATACACAGAATGAAAGCGACGAATTTTATTTGTCAAATTTTCTTATATTCATATTTTTATGAACTTTAACGTTTAGCCCATGGTAGAATAATATAGTATGTATAATATAATGTAGCATAGCTTCTTTTTGTGAAAAAACATTACCTATATCTTTAGTGCTCTAAAGGGCGACTCACATTGTAGAGCATGTCGGTCCAGCAGTTCGGCGTTGGGCTCGAAACTGTTGTGGACGCAGTTACCAACATGTTGTCTTCTTTGCACTGCGCGATATTTTATGTGTATCTTTTTGAGTCACAATTTGTACAGTGTGCCAAAATACAACACGAATGCAAATTTCTCTTAAGACTTCGAGTCGACTTCGGACTGCGCTCGTTCATATGTGTGTGAAAAGACAAAGGTGCTCGTCCCCCTGATGCTATGGCTGGCCAGCTTTGATTAAGAGGAGAAAACGTTTTTCGTGACACTCCTGTGTTATTGACTTAAGCTTAAGCACTCGTACACTCGACTTCTTTCATTTCATTTCTCAAATTTTTAATAAGTAAATAAAACGAAGATAAACGGTTAAAACTGTAGATATGCAAATCGCTCGAAAAGAAGGCTTCGTTGTTGCAGAGCTTCGAAAGAATTAATTTTGCGGAGTTTTTAAGCTGACCTCTAGGGTTGCCAGTTTTTATATTTTTTATTAATGGTGTGCAACTGAAAAGTACAAAACTTTACCGTTTATCCATGTATTTTCATCAAAAGTAACTACGAGCTGTTGATTAGCTGAGAGTACCAGCTTCATGTAAAAAACACGAAACTGAACTTATATTTGTGATTTCCATTTTTTTGCCAGGACGAATTCCAAACGCATTTTTTGTCAAAAAAAAAAAAAAAAAATTATAAAATAAACAAAACAAAATGGTAGAAGGCTCAATTACATCTAAGCTGCCTGCAAAGCGATCAATTATAACTCGAGATATATTCGAAAATACGTTCCCAACCTTTTGTAAACTAAAGTAATAATAATAAAAATTCTCAAATTTATTTGTCGATTAAAAAAAAAAGAAGATAAACTGGCATTTACTTTATGCTTATTGGTTTCAACTGTCAAAGCATCTTTCATTACAAATATGCTGCACTATTTACTACAATTTTTGTTTGTTTTTTTTTTTTTTGTTTTAACGCATATGAAATTTATTTCAGTGACGCAAACAGTTTCTGGTTCATTATTCGTGCGTACTTTATTTACCAGACACGCCCACTGAGCCAGAACAGAGCTAAAAGCGCATAAAATTGAAATTTATTTGATGTTTTTGAAAATGCAACAAAAAAAGGAGCGAGAGAGAGAGAGAGAGGAAGTAAAAAGCAGCAGCTTTGAAACACGTAGATGCACAGAAAAACAGATATTCAGATATTCAGATACAAATGCACTGACGACAGCGACAAATGCAACTCATGTGCCAGCTGCCAGTATGCAAAGCTATTACTGAGTAGCAAAATAGAGGGAAATGGCCCAAGGCTGCAAGGCAAGTTATGCTATAATGCACATAGAGAAAGGGCTAGCAATGCTTTACATACCACTCAGATACATTTGCAATATGTACAAGTATGTGTGTGTGTGTGTGTGCAGTGGCAGAACTAATGATGTGGAAAATGTTCGCACTATCCTACAGCCAGCATGCAAATGTGCACTTCAACTTCAGTATGTAGTTATTTCATAAATGAAGTAAGCGGGTGACAATAGATACAGTATCTGTAAGTGCTGCGCAAACGACATGTACTACCTGACTAGCTGACTGAGTGGCTGGCTGGCTGGCTGGCTGGTTGACTGACTTGCTTGCTCACTGGCTGACTGGTTAGCATGTGTCAAGACTTGATGACAATTGATATCGTTTATACGAATGTAAGAGTTTGTTTGTTTGTTTGTTTGCTGCTGGCATGTTCATTCAATTCATGCACAAACCAAACGACGAGATAACATAAAAAGATACTTGAACACACTTATGGTGTAGTGCGACAAATGGCATAAGTCGTTAATAAACTATTGAGTCTGTGCATTGGCAAAAGGCGTGAAGTTTATATCTATAATATAGACTCAATGTGCCAAATGTATCTAGATACATTTGCAGTACATGATTTGCAGTACGCTTTGTAGTTTGTTTGATATATGTTTGGTTTGGTTTGTGCTGTAAGGTAGGCAGACATAGTGCGCTCATTAAGTAGAGTGTTAGTTGAATTTACGCAATCGTATTCGTATGTACAATAAATAGATGCGTTTATGATTGTTGCAGATTAAGTGTTCGAAAATCTGCTGCAAATTAAGCTTTAATGCGCTCATCAAGAGACGTAGTTACAATTAAAGCAGTTTTTGTATTTTGATTTGTAGTTTAAGCATTTAAGATGGCTTTGTTGTAGTCATTCTAGAGTATAGATACATTTGTATCTTATTACATTTAGCACCGTATATAACTTCAAAGCTGCAAATAGAAATATTTACATATATTTAAAGTGCGCTACACAGCGTTTACGCTTGTACTGCGTTGAAAACTCATGCAGCATGTTTCGTTGCTGGGTTACAGATAGCTTTAATTAACTTACTACGTAGCAATACTTACGTGCACTCGTACTCGTTCCATAAATCGACACAATCAAAGGGATCCGGGCAGATAACATTCGAGCACGGTCGATTTGATGGGCAATTGCGTTCGAGATTGCGCGCCATTGTTGCTTGGCCCCATTGCGTACCATTCATGGATGGTGGTAGCGGCAGATGTTTGCCATCGAGTCTGAAATAGGCACATAAAAGAAACGAGCGTAATTAGCACACATAGATACTCGTATTACGTAGTAGTAGTAGCACTAACTGCTGCTACATAACTCATATGCCTCAATGTGTGTCAGATATACACATGTAGAGAGCTATGCTTTACACTTACCTGATATCATCGAGACAGCTCTTTTGTAAATCTGCCTGTACTTCGAATGTTTTTACGCCAGTATATTCTGCCTTGCCGCCTGCATAGACACCCTCTTGCTTATCAATGGACAGCCATTGGTGTCCCGTGTACGTAAAAGTCTCATTATATCTGCGCGCTTCACCGCCATCCAACTCGAGAATTGCCGCAGAACCATAGCGACTTACACGCACCACATGCCATTGTCCATCATTCACTTGCAGCGCACTCAACGACAAACGTTGCTCCTCATTGCGCAATGCATTCAAATTGAAACGAAACTGCAGCTGGCCCAGACCATTCAGCTCCAATATGGCATATTCACGCTGATGTTGATCACTGACGCGAAATATTTCACCGTGTACTTCACGCGTGCGAAAGCGTAGTTGAAGCTGTGTACTGAAACGATCCGGTTCAAAGCTCAGCGCAAACTTGACATAACTCTGCGGCTTGAAGGTGGTCGGCACTGTGGGTACACTGCATGTTGGACCGGTCCAACCAGGCTGACAATGACATTTAGCCTGCACCAGGCTGGCAACACAATTGCCGTGCTCCCAGCAGCGTGCAGTGTGCTCGGATTTCATGCAAACCTCATCAGTTTGCGGGCAGGCGGGATAACTATTACGTGCCAGCGCTGGAAATGCCAGATCATAGTGCTCCGAATTGTGCACCAGATTGCGTATGCAGCCATCGAAACCTTTTGAGCTGAATGCATACTGCCAGCGGTAGAGCGTTTGATCGAAGTGCTGTCTATAGAGGCCGCCTAATTGTAATGGTGAATTGAGATTCAGTGACTCTGCAAAGAATGGTATTTGACCACGTGCCTGACAGGAGTTGTCATCGAATTCAGGCACAGTGCCATCTTCCAGTTCGGATATGACAGCGCTGCGACAGAAGTCAACAATCATGCGCACATTCTCTACATCCCAGAAGACATCCAAACGATGCCAGACACCATCATCGAGTGTCTTCTTGGTCTTCACACGCAACTCAAGCGTACCGGAGCCAAAATCAATGAGTAGTCTTGGATAACCCTGTTCCAATTCGATTGCTATGAAATCGCTTAGCACATATTCGCCCAACTTTGGTGGCACTATGGGTCCATTGTAGAGTATGAGTCCATCTGCTTCACGTGTTATAAACTCCAAACTTAAATGTGATTCCGCGCAAAGCTGCAGCGCTGGATACCAAGCCCAGCCATTGCCACGAAAGCTGCGCGTCGATTGCTGACAGCGTGGTCCGTCATAACCCACGGGACATGCCACACATTTTGGTCCATTGCGCGTTTCTACACAGCGTCCGCCATTGTAGCAGTGCAGCGTGCGGCAACTGTGCTCGCGTGTAAAGTTGCGCGCACGACAAGTGCACTCGGCGCTTATATCCAGACGCAAACCGACCAGCGCTGTTTTATTTACGCTCACCGTATACGGCTGTTTGCTGTGCTCGACGCGACTAGTACACGAACCTGCGCACTTCAGACCCTCCTGCAGACATTCATTGATATTGACCATGGTAATGTTCAGGCCCACCTCCTTCTCGATTTCCTCACGATGCATCATGACAACGCCATTCAAACGCACGGCCTTGAAGTACGGTTGCTGACTGGAAGAACGCGCTGCAAAGTGCACATCTGTCAGTAGCTGCGGTGACTCCGACTTCAGCTGCACACTGAATACATCAACATTCTCACGATCTGTATAGAGCAGCTCTGCCAACTTATTACGAAAACGCTCCAGCTTCGAGGGTTGCAGCTGTTGTTTTGTATAATCCCAAATGCGCACGAAATCTTCATCGCTTATATGCGCTAAACGCATAGAACCAGCCTGCTGTACAGCCTCATGTGAGATATCACGCACATTTACAGTTAGATTCGCCGGCACATCGACCTGTCCGTGTTCACGATCGTAGACCTTGAAACGCAGCTGATAGCGTCCACGTCGCGTACCCGCACGCATTGTTATCAGACCAGTGTCAGTGTCCAGTTTGAAACGCTGATGTTCTTGCGTTTCCAGTAGTATTTCTTATCCACAACATCCCAATCGTCGGGATCATGTACATAGACGCGTCCTATGGGTGTATCCTGAGACTGGCCCTGATAGCTATAGACCAGCACCGTTTTGCTGCCCGGCAGCATTTTGTTGTCATTCACATCGCCAATGACCACGGTCAGCGTACTTGTGCCTGTCATTGCCGGTGCACCGTTGTCCTTTATTTCGATGGGTATCAAGTAGGCCTTCTGTTGCTCACGGTCGAATGGACGCAGCGAGGATATAATCGCAATTCCATTGCTGTTGTCACCTCCTGGATTAATTTCATTGATTGCGTAAAAAAAGCATTTTAGTGGAGATTGTTTTTTACATTTCATTTTGTTTCGTTTCATTTCATTTCATTTCATTTATTTAGTGTGGGATTGGCATTGTTTCGATTTGTGTACCATTGCAATGTTGATTTTCCCACGTTGGATTACGGCAGCGGAAGAAAAAATTGGAAAAAGAAAAAAAAAAAACGAAATTGGTAAAAAGAAATTGGTGTATTTAGGTATTTTTTTTTTTGTTCAGCGCCAAAAATCCTCACTTCATTCACTTCACTCATGCATTCATTGATTCCATTCATTCATACAGATGGACAGACTCTTTTTCGATTCGATTTGTTTCGTTCGTTCGTTTGCATTGTAATTGTGATTGTGATTGAATTATGCGCACAATCAGCTTCATCAGCATTGTACTTCAGTTCAAGCAGCCCATTAATTGTCGCCTGTAGTAAGAGTTTCCTTTACTTTCCTTCCTTTTTTATTTTATTTTTGACAGAACTTTTGTGAAAAAAATCAAATTGCGATCAAATTGTTTGCTTTTTGTTTAGTTAAATACGTGAAATGAAATAAAATTAAATAAAAGTTGTGTTGTCAGAAAAACACCAACTGACCTTGACAGTTTTCGGACACTTTGACATGCAATTGATCCTTTCTATATGCGCCCCACTGAGCAAATACGCTCAAGTGCGCCCTTATGCTAAGTATTTGGGTTTAATTTGGATTTTGTGTACTTAAAAAACATTTTATGTACAAAAAAAAGTCAAACTAAATCTTAAATTGCTTCAAAATCAGTCAAAAGAAAAAGAAATTTCTGACAATAAATTATTTTCGTTGCATGATTTTAGGCGCGTATGCAAGCTTAAATGCTTGTCAAGCAGAAATTTTTGCTTATTGTTACATCATCCACATTTTTGGACGACCTGCATTGACAGCTGTTACGTGCTGTGCTGTGCTGTGCTGTGTAGTGTAGTGTAGTGTAGTGTAATTCTGAATTTAGTGTATATATACAAATATTTTTGTTTGTATACAATGGATTCTATTTTATACTTCAACAAATAAGTTTCGGCACTGGACGGATGCCAACATTTTATATAAATAACAAATTTTATTGTAACGTTTGTAAGATTTTAGATATAGGTTTGGCGACTTTGGCTCTTAGCTTTATTTTTTAGGCTGTAACTTATAGAAAGCTAAATATTAGTAATGGTGACCCCAACACGATACTCACATTGATGAACAGTTGACTGAAAATACCCAATTATAATCTTATTTAATTTCTTTGATCTACTATTAGGGCCCGTTCAACCAACGCGAAAACACGAATGAGGGGCGGGAGTGGGTGATTTGTAATAAAGTGTGACAATTGAGTTTGAGAGGGTGATTCAGTTTGCTACGTAACATTTTTCAAGTTGTTTTTATTACAATGCCTAGATTATATCAGTCGTACAAAACATAATGATTTGGGCTTAATATACATGGATCAATAAATGTGGAATTGCTTCTGCATGAAAACATTTAATTCGTAATATTTCCTATTGTAAAGTTTTACGAACGTGCTGTTGTACCTTATGCACAAACTTACTTTTTCTGCATTTGTACAAATTTTTTGTATGTTACACTACTATGAGATGGGGGGAGGTGTGTGTTGGCACACAAATTTGTTACAAAGTATTACATGAGTGGAGGGGCAGTAATAAATAGCAAAAATATGCGTTTAACTAATCCTTGAACGGCATATTAGCTCGTTACAGTGGCGCCCGAGCAGGGACAATAGCTTCAAAATGCTGCTTTGAGGCTATAAATGGGTTAAAAAAAACCACGTAATAAAGCAATACTCTCGAATTCAAAGTCAACATTGCTCTTTTAACTTCCAGAAATATTTGAGAGCACTACACAGTGAAGTTTTTCAAATTGCAGTGTTTTATTTTTCAGTTAACGAAAACTGGGCGGTCAGCGAGTAATACTGACTTCGAAATTTGGTTTACATGAATGAAGTCAATATTTTTTTTGCGCCTGTGTAATTGTACAGCTCAATCATGGCAATACTTATGCGCTAGCCTGGAGCGTTGTCATTCATACGCACTATTCAGTTGCATGTTATTATGCATGCCTAAATATCAAATATACCTATATAAACGTATCATGTCATATATGTGTTTGCTGTTTTCCACATATTTTTCTAATTATGCTGATTTTTATCATATTATACAGATAAGGCAACTTTGTGCAGATATTGTACTTAAAGTCAAATCGGCTTAAACATTTGAGGTTAACTACCTTCGGCTTAACTTATAATTATACTTATCTAAGTCACAAATATGTCGTGCAAACGTTCTTCATATGTATAGGTATATATATTTATATAAGAGAAGTTTGACAATAAATTTATAAACGCAAAAATAATTTAAATTCATCGACAGTAAAAATGAAAACCATGTCTGAGTTTATTCTAAAACTAGAAAAAGCAATTAGCAATAGATTTCAATTAACGAGAAACGTTTCATGTGTCAGTAAAACAGATAAATATTATCAAAGTTAACTTTTGTAAATTCTCTTATAAAGATTGATTAAGAAATTTATAATTAAATGTATCTAGTATCAAAGCAGGAAATTGCACGTATATTGACAGACAGACAGACAGACAGACAGACAGACGGACAGACTGAACGACAATAAACAGTTTGATAGTTGAATGAACGTTTATATAGTAATAATATATATGTATATAGAAAAACATCTAGCAAGAAATTATGTATGCTTAACACAAACTTTGATGATGCTTTCCTAGAACTCATGCTACTAATTTCATGTGTCTATGAACTTGTATATTGAAATTGCCTTCGGGGAAACTTTTCAATTGAAGACATAAACAGGAAATAACAAAATCATAAACAAAAGTAAATGCTGCGAGCATTTTAAAGAAGAAGAAGAAGAAGTTTTCTGGCGTGAGCAATTTAATTGAAATTTATACTTCAATCAATAGATATATAAAGAATTTACACTAAAATATTAGTTCAAGTATACTTTTCGTACTTACTTCGATCGTATTCCACTTTAAAACCAGCACGAATCTCATCGTTTGCCAGCGGATCTAGACGAAATGTGAATGGTGCACCATTGCCACGATGTCGATCATCAGCATCCTTGGCAGTTAATTCGATAATTTTTCGCGGTGAAACATTCTCCGGCAGTACCGGGCGAAAGTCCTGTGTCAGCACCGGTGCATTATCATTGACATCCTTGACCACAACAGTCAGCGTTGCTGTGGCAGTGCGTGGTGCATTGCTGTCATCCTCCGCGAGTATCTGTATATGATGTCGATCTGCAGACTCACGATCTAGTGGTCTTTGTATGCTTACAGCACCTTTATCACTTATAGCAAATTGACGTCTACGATTTGTGGCACGTACAATTTTATAGCTGACCTTACTATGCCCAGCCTGATCGGCATCTGTAGCACGAAACTGCTCGAGTATGGTGCCGACTTTGATATCCTCGTAGACAGAAACTTCAATATTTTCGCGATCGAAACGAGGTGCATTATCATTGATATCACGTAGCTTAACCACGACCCATGAATAGGCGACATGATATTTATCACTGTCATCACCTTTATCGTTGACCTGTATGCGAAAGCGAAAGCCGCTGCTTTGTAGTGGATCTTCATAGTCGAGTGGTTGTATGATTTTCAAGGAACCTGTGCCATCTGCATTGCGTACCATGGCAAATTTATCAGCACCGAAACCAGAGTTTGGCACTACTTTGTACTGAAATGTATTTGTTTCATCTTCGTCCTGTACTGTTACGGTTAGTATAGGCGTTTCTGGTATGTAGGTGCCATTGGTCTCATCGACCTCGGTGAACCATTCGTCCTTGGTGAATTGTGGTGGCATATCATTGAGATCCTTAACGCGTATCGAAGCAGTGCCGGTGCCTGTAAGTAGCAAGTGCAAATGTATTTATAGTGACTGCACTTTGAATATTGTTAATGTAGATTGCAACTCACCCTTTAAGCCGCCACCATCCATGGCCACCACCTGTATTGAATAGTCCGGCGTACGTTCGCGATCCAGACAACATACTGCTGTCTTAATGACGCCTGTTTCCGGTTCGATTTCAAAGATGGGCGCACCTGTCTCCTCCTCAATGACATTCTTCTCAATTGAGTATATTAATTTTGCATTGGTGCTCTCATTGGGATCATCGTAATCAACTGCCGACATCGTCATTACGGACGCGCCGGCAGTGCCGTTCTCTGTTACATTGCCGTAGTAAATACCCTGCGGGAATTGCGGTGCATTGTCGTTGATATCCTTCAGATTAACTTGAATGTCAGCATAGCCGACAAGTCCTTCGCCACCTTCGTCCTGTGCAAAAACGGTAAAACGCCATTGTGGGCGTCCATTTGGCTGATCACGGTCGAGGGGCTGATGATGTTTGGTATCGTGTCGTTGATGAAACCAAGAAATAGCAGAAACAGGAAAAAACGAAATCTATGTAAATATATTTTATGTAAGTGTATTAAACTACGCGCGCGTGTGTGTGTCTGTGTGTGTGTGTGTGTCCTGTTTATCTACAGGATGCTACTGTACTGTAGCCGTAATCGAGATTGAGCATGTGGTGGTGGTGGCTTGACTTGACTAGCTCTCAATTTGTATGCGTTCTGTGTAATCCTTGCACAGAACGCATTACGTCTTTTACATTAGTATATCCTTGCGTGTAGAAGACTTTGCACTTCTTGTTGTTGTTATTTGGCTTGTTTTGGCTTGGTTTAGTGGCAGCTTTATGTGCACATACCATATATAGTCAGCAAAGATAGCGTCAGAAACGCATGCAATGCATAGAAACTATGTCAGTACGAAGTCCTGTGCCCGTTATACTCCTACGTACTACATGTTTACCACTTACTTCTGTATGTCCTTCCTGTACATTGCATTCCGGCTTATGTTTTGTTTGCTAACGCTTCAATTTGAGTACCTCAACAACGTCAAGCATCAGTAACCAACACCGACTTAGATACAACGACGAAGACGACGACGACGAGGACGACTTGTCTTTAATGGATTTTCATATTGGATTTCTCATTAAAATGAGTCGTCAAATCTGTTAATATTACCTCACATCTAAGACAAATACAGACTACAATATAAAACAATAGCTCTATTCTCAAGTGTTAAATATTGTTCAGGATTTTGCTTGTTCTAAGATAGTTTGAAATTGTACGAAGCGATTCATTTGAATATTATGAGTATGTGTCGTCAACACCAAGCGGCAACTAAGTCAATCGCTTAACCTATATTTAAATCTGGCAATCTACGACTATATATGTATATATAGCTTTAAGATTTCATTGATATAATTAGTGCACACCATAGTTGAATGCACAAATGAATGTCTAGTTTAGCCAGTAATGTCCTTTGTTTAGTAATTTAGTCGCATTGCATAAGTTTAATTAACAATTAGGCCAGTGGCTTTCAATGAAATTTAAGTGCCAAGTGTGTAATTAGTTGATGGCGTGGTTTGTCCATTGTTTCTGTTAACTAATTTGTTAAAATTATTTAATGTGTAAAAGGATATTCTGTAATTTTCGAATGATCACTTTGTCATAGTGAAAGTGACGTCGACCGTTTATAGTCTTTATATATACAAATGAATGATGATATAATACACATTTTCGATTTGCTTTACATTGTATTACAGCATTAACAATTTATGTATCATAACTCTAGCATGATTGAAAATCAAAGGTGAAATTGTTATTGTACCGAGCCCAGCTTTATTTTCGAAACCAGTTTCGAATAGAGATTCTATTTTAATCTAGTTTTGACTCCGAATTTTACGTTGGTTTTCTACTCAAATCCTACTGTTGTTTTGCTTTGGAGTATTTTCAGCATCCGATAAGATCAGCGTCAGGCTTAACTTAGTATGACCTATATTAAAACTAGTTGTGAAGCACAAGCGCATGTATGAAAATAATTCACATCTATTGGGTGTACAAATTAGTACGGTCCGCTTACAAAAGATGGCTCTGGCTGCTGTGAATGTGTCATAGTAACATCAGATTTCGGTAGTTACAGAAAACTTAAGTTTTAGAAAATCTGCATTTCTGCTTTAGTTGCAAGAAAAGTGCAGCTGATTCGGTACAATAATTGGGGAAGTTTATGGTGACAATGTTCGAACTGAAAAATCATGTATGGAATGGTTTTGACGTTACAAGTATGTTGCTTTCAGCGTTGAAAACAAGCCTAGCTCTGGACAGCCAAGAAATTCGAAGACAAAGAATTAGAGCCATTACTCGATGAAGATCCGAGTCAAACACACGCGGAGCTTGCAGAATCAATGGGAGTGACACAACAAGCAGTTTCTGTACAATTGAAAACCATGGGATTGCTTTATTTTGGTTCCTTATGAATTGAAACCGAGAGAAGTTGAAAGGTGATTATTCTCTTGCAAGCAGCTGACTCAAAGGCAACAAAGAAAGAGTTTTTTACTGGGAATTGTGACTGCGAATGAGAATTAGATATTCTACTATAACCCCAAGAAGAAAAAAATACTATGCTGTGCCGGGTCAATCGTTGCCATCGTCCTCAACATCAACATTAACGACGAATATTCATGGTATATGAGCATATATTTTCTTTTTCATTTTTTCTGGGATTTTAAAAACTACAGAGTGTGCGAAAGGGATATTCATATATATACATACAGCAATATTTTTTCACTTCGAGTCGTGTAGGTAACACTTGAGTTTTGTTTATGTTTTTTTTTTAAATATGCAGAATCAATATAGAAAATCATTTAAAAATGCATGCATCGAGTATATTCACCATTTGCGCATGACATGCCAAAGCAATTGTCTTTGCATTATTCATTATTGTTCTTTTTTTCCTAGTTTTATTGTGCATTAATACACTTTTTGTGTAAAGAATGTGAATGAAGAATATAAATGTACAAATAATTCAGAACACTGTAAAAATATAGATAAATGTACTATTTTTGCCGAACTTTTGTTTGATATTTTTCATAAATTTTGTCTACCTGAGTTTCGTTTCACTTTTTGATGAAACTATATTTCAACCTCTCACACCTGTAGAATTTTTGCTTTGTCTATTTTGTACTCTTGCTCTAACAAAAATGAAGGCGGAAAATATATGCTCATATTATTTGTGTGTCATACTGTTAAGTGCAGTCTTCATTTTTTGTTTGTTAAGAATTAGTTCAGTTTAGCAGGCTTCAACTAAAAATGTTGCCAATTATTTATTCTCAGATTCTTGTTATATATTCTGGGATTTTAGTAGATTGGTAAAATATGTTTGTAAGTTCTTTTAATGAGTGCCTAAAGTCGTCAACAATTTTCGCTTCGATTGAGCAGATTTCTAGCAACTTCAAACTTTTTTAATAGCACTAAAATTAGACGCATATAGCTCACTTCATCAAGATAATAAGTATTAAACTATTGTAATAGTAAATGCTTTCTTTCAATTCGAATCCATGCTGTGTCGTCGGATATTATTCAATAAAAATGACTAAGAGCAAAACTGCTTCAAAACGTTTAAGGCACACATTTCAATTTTCAATTAAACGCTTGAAAGGACGATTGTATTTCACTGGGTTTCTATTTTTTTGTCCTCTATTAGATCGTTGGTCGTTTTGGTTGTTGGAATTTTATTCTAAGCCACGAGCAATAACGAACGACGAATGTCATTCACATGTGGTGTAGAGCGTCAAAACCACAAATGCCACATCAGCCATCAGTTGGAGTGCTCGCACTCACCATAGTCCTTGTCAATGGCGTGGCAACGCCCACTGCCACATACAAAATGGCTGCCAGACAAACTAAAACAGCCATTTTTGCCACAGCAAACGGCAACAATTTAACTCGGCGGCGAACAGAGCGCCTTTCAATGGCGTTGACATCCATTTTTATGCTATTTCGCTGCAGACTTTGTCTGAAATTAATTGGAGTAGTCTGTAGTTAGGACTGCCTGATGTAGAGAATCGCGGCGGTAGTTTTCAGATACAAATTTCTATATTGTTGTTTATTTTTTTTATATGTTGAGCTAGTGTTACACTAGAATTTTAAATTAATCACACGCCATGTGTATGCTGCGTTTAAAATTTGAATAAAAACAAATAAAATAAAATAAAATAAAAGAAAATAAAGCAATTGTTTTCAATCAAATTCAAATTCAAATTCGCTGTTGTTGACATGACAAATATTTAATTATAAAGTGTTCAACATTGTTAGTATCTGCACACAATCAGAGTTCTCGATGCGTTGACATTTCACGCCCAAAATCGCATTTTTCACATATTTTTCTAAGCGGTTTTTTATTTTGCGCAGAATTTTTTTTATATATTTTATATGCATTCCCAAAGCCACAAAATTATGAGCCATTTAAGTGTCAACGCAGTCGCATAAAATGTGACAGCTCGGGGTTTTGACTAGGCGCCGCACGGCTCATTTAATTTTTTATATAAGCAAAAAAAAAAAAAGAAAATCTGCTGGAAGCTGAAAAAATTGTCGAAAAAGTTATATAAAGAAAGTAGGGAAAATCCACTCACCTTGAGTACAAAAATATCGCCCGTTGTGCGATTTATATCAAATTTACTATTAGCCGGATTGTCAGGGTCAATGCCCTGTCCAGTGAGAAAATATACAATATTTATTGGTCTGTCTACATCGCCATCGGTGGCAGTAACCTGCAAAAAAAGAAAATAGAACAGAGAAAATCATATAGAGTAAAAAAATTACAAAAATGAAGAAAATTTGCATGAGCGTATTGTTAAAAATGCAAAATAAGTATTGTCCATATAAAAAAAAGGAAGCCGAAAAAGTCTAAATGTACCTAAAGAGTATACGCGAACAATATAAAGTACATAAATCAAATATGTAAATGAGCATAAAGCTTTAAATGTCCAATAAAAAGGGCAGCAAGGGCACAGCATACAACAGAGCACCAGAGCGCACCATAGCAAAATGTTGAAAGGATGCTACAAGACTGTAGACAGCGCATTGTCCTCGTTTCAGTTGGTTTGGTTTGGCCAAGAATTGGAATTGTCTGTTCTAGGCTGCAACTACTCGAGACTTCACTTATTCTGTTCGCATGCTTACAATTGAAGTTCTTTTTGATTCTTATTTTATTTTTGGTTTTTGGTTTTTGGCGTAAAGTTTCTTCGATTTGCGAAAGTTCTAGGCAGCTCAAGAGTTTGTGCATACGAATAGCAGTATGAAAAATTGATTTATAATTTAAATATTTGATGATAGCTAAGAATTTTATAACTATTTCAATACTGTACTGTTGTAATACTTCAATTGCTTGACCACAGAAAAAAGATATTTAAAGTTGATGGAGGTAACTGTGTTCAAAAACTGGTGGAGATTTCTTTGTAAAGTTTTCTTTAATTACTTAAGTTGCAGTGAATCTGTTTCTATGCACCACGCGTTGGTTATGTTCTTAGAACAATACTGTAATGTTGCCAACGAGCTTCGTTTAACTAGTCAGATGATTCATGAGCAGATTACTATCCACAACAACAACAGATGAAAAAAAAGAACGAAAAGTGGATTTGCAGATAGACAGCTCAAAGACAAAAAGCGTGCTGCTAAGGCGCTTATGGGATCGCCAGTTATTTAATATTATCATAGACTTCGCTCCGACCCAAGCATCCCTACATGTGTGTAGACGGCAACAACTATCACTTTGTGCGAAGTTCTCCAACTATGCACATTTATCCCTTCACATATTGTTATTCGTTTTACATTTGGGCTTGAACTTGATGGCCGTACCAGGAGTTAGCATTCTGAGGGCCCAGGTTTATCAAAAATAGTCTCGCGAACGGAGAGGTCGGGCAATTAAATACCACCTGATCTAATTCGCCTTATCTGCAACTCGTGGGAATACTTTTGCATTATTAAGGGTGGCGGAGTTATTATAATATTCAAGTTATCCAAATTATAATAGAAACAAGAAAAAATTCTTAGAACTATAAAACCCGCTCAAAAGCGAAGGTCATACGTAAACAAATAAAAAAATGTAGGCCTATATATTCTTTGGTTCTGTAGCCCAAACGGCGCGATGGAATGTAAAACAAGTACCGTTGGATTTGTCTTCATTGTAGGCTTGTTTATCACAGGGACACATCTAGAACGCTCTCTTAAGTGGGGGGGGGGGAGAGGTTGGGTGTGATCTCTACTATTCTTAGGTAGAGGAAACTCAAAATAATAAAAAAAATTGAGAACAAGAGAAAACAAGACGACACATTATATATCAATATGGCATATAAAAAGTTGTTAGTTTTTTTTCCATGTTCTATTCCGCTGCATCCGCTAATATTATGCATACATATATACCTACTAGACCCCTGCACTAGTAAATAAAGAAATAATCGGTTTGGAAAACGATGCAATGTCAAATTGACATCGGGGCATCGTTTACCAAAGTATTCGTTTTCCGAACGATGCTAAACCAAATAGACATCGTGGCAGCGCAACATCAAAGCATCGTCTACCAACCGAGCATATGTTTTGAGCTTGTGGTTTCTTTCACTAGAGTAGAAACAGGAGTGTTTCTTTCTGATATTTTCTTGTATTGTTTATATCCAATCCTCTCTAGATACACAACTCTTTCGGCATACCATTGTGGTTTTATGCAGTATTGCCTTAGTCCTTACAAGTTGCAATGAATATATGGCACTTATGGCCGTATGACACACGAATACAATCAGCAAATTGTTTTCCCCTTCATTGCTGTTACAGCAGATCAGAACATAGACAAAGCAAAAATTCTACAGGTGCGATAGGTTGAAATATAGTTTCATTAAAAAGTGAAACGAAAACCAAACAGGAACATAAACAAGCAAATAGTACCATATTAAAATGAAAATCTATGCGAACGATAAGGCAACGCTCTACTCAAAAATGACAAAGTAATTAAAGTTCGGCAAAACTAGCGTATTTATCTATATTTTTATGGCGTTTTTGATTATTTCTTCATTCGTTCGTTTACATAAAATAATAATAAGTGCACAATAAAATTAGAAAAAAGAACAACAATGATTAATGCAAAGACAATTACTTTGGCATGTCATGCGCAAATTGTGAATATACTCAATGATGATTCTGATGATTGATTCTGTATATTTAATAGAAACATAAACAAAAGTCAAGTATGAGCTATACGACTCAATGTGCAAAATGTTGCTGTGTGTATATAGCTATCCCTTTCGCAAAGTCTCTTTCGTATTATTCGTGTGTCATTAGGCTATTATACTCATATTCTTGTTATGAATACAAACGTACATGGCATCGGCGATGCTATACTTACTCGTACTACTGCTCTAATACATACATACACTCAACCAACATAACTCTCCTTGGAGTATTTGGGTAAAAAAGAGTTCGGATCTCTAAGAAATTTGAAGGAATGGAAACTCCCACCATAGGGATAGCAATAGTCACAGCACCTGCCTTAAACGCAGAGCTAACTTGCATAGGGGCAACCATGCTGGCCTGAGTACTATCACGACTAGCGATATACGGATTATAGAGGACCCAGCCCAAGTACGAGTTAGCTAGAGTGGATCGACTTACGATAATCTGCTTGACCATGAATGTATTTATCACTGTACAAGCGTGATTTCTTTCAAACTGCGTGATTGCAATTATCGTTCTCGTATAAACTCACTCTATGAGAGGTGCAGCTTGCTATGTTGTTTTAGCTTAATAGGGTTGGAACGTACATTTCATATACAGACTGATATAGTGAGATCGAATTGTTTTGCCAAGCCAATCAAAAATATATAGGGTGTTTATTTTTAGACGTGTGGTTTTCAAGAAGAAATAAAACGCATATAATTTAATGCTGTGGCCAAGAATTTAGCTTTATTATAAAGATAAGGGTTTGCCATTATGTTTTAAAAATGATTTCGGGCAATTTTCGACCACTTTTTGCAGCAATTGGGGCCGTATGTCAGCAATAACGCGCCGAATATTCTCTTGCAATGCGTCAATCGTCTCGGGCTTATCTGCGTAGACAAGCGACTTCACATAACCCCACAAAAAATAGTCCAGCGGTGTTACATCGCACGATCTTGGAGGCCACGCTACAGGCCCACGACGCGAGATAATGCGCACACCAAAAGTTTCCTTCAATAAATTGATTGTTTCGTTGGCTGTATGGCATGTAGCGCCGACTTGTTGGAACCGAAGGTCGCCCACATCAACATTTTCCAATTAAGGCACGAAACAGTCATTAATCAGGGCTCTATAGCGTTCCCCATTGACATTAACATTATGGCCCGCTTAATTTTTGAAGAAATATGGACCAATGATTCCCTCTGCCCATAGAGCACACCAAACAGTGACTTTTTGAGGATGTAACGGCGCCTCAACAATGGCTTGTGGATTATCAGTACTCCAAATGCGACAATTTTGTTTATTAACGTACCCATCCAACAAAAAGTGAGCTTCATCGCTGAACAAAATTTTCTTGTGAAAATCGGGATCGGTGGTCATCTCATTTTAGTAAGTCTATTCATTATGAAATGGCAAACCAAACTGAACATAAATCAAGTGACAGCTGCCAAAAAAAACAGCTGCCGAAAACAGTGTTGCCAGATTGAAAACCACACGTCTAAAAAAAACACCCTTTACGTAGTTATTGTATTCAACTTTATGAAGTCTCTGAAGGCTGCTTTTGAGTGTAACAAACTTTGTTATAAAATACATACTTTTTACGACGAGTATTCACTCTGTGTATGAAGAGTACAAAAACCAAATAAGCTTATTAAATTATTTGATATTTTAAGTAGAGAACAATTCAACTATAAGTACAACACAAAAACTTGGACATGAGTAATACTTTTTATATTGTAATTACATACAACAACATTTTTTCGCCATTTTTCCGGGTTCATTTTTTTTTTTTTTTTTACAGGATCCATGTTACTCTTTATGCATAAATCGCGCGGAAATTTCATGCATTTATAAAATTTTCTGTTTTGCATACTTTTGCATGCGGTGACCATAAATAACAACAGCAATAATACATACAAGTACTCAGGATGCATACACAAGTCCTGGCGAAATGAATTTTTCTGTGAAAATACATTAAATTTATGAGTAGAGGGGCGGTCGGTCAGTGGGGCAGTCGATGGGGTATGAAAATCGCGAATCGTGTGCGAAAATAGTATGATTTTTAATTGCAAATATTTATTTTTAAGCAAAAATTATTGCGGCATAAATCGCAGCAATGACGTCGAAAACACCATGTTTAAATGGCGAACGTGTGCTGCATGTGTGAGTGTATTGTATTGTATACAAGGGATGCTTTGTATATGGTGCAGCTTGGCAGCCCTAAGTGTTGTTAGGTGTCAACTGTCATTTGCATTGGTATGTTTCACATTTTATGGTACAAACGTACGCAGAACGTTTTGATGTACGAGCACAGTTTTTGTTGTTTACAGTGATTTGAAAAATTCATCTCGGCCGATTGAATTGATTTACTACGGCTTTCGACGTGGATTATCTCAAGAAGAGTGCATCAATCAACCAAGTTCAAGTTTTGGCTACGAAGCGTCATCATAAAGGCCAATCTACAAAAGGTGGGGTAGAAATAATCGCTGCTGTCTGCGAACTGATAAGACAGAGATTGAGATATCCTTGGACATTAGTGGGACTACCATACATTCGATTATACGTGTACATTTGACTGTCGTTTCTTAAAGACGTCTATGTCACCATAACAGGTGATGAATCCTGGATCTTTGCATGTGAGTCCGAAACAAAACATCTATCGACTGTATGGGAGTTCTAAGAAAAGTTTCCATTTGTTTGGAAAAATTATCGCCTGTTCTGTTTAGTACAGCAACATAGGATGGCCCATTCTGAATGGTACACAACCATTTTTTTGCCAGAAGTTTTCGAAGAATTGAGGAAAACCAAGCGTCAAAGACAGATTCTCTCCACCACTAGAATGGGAGCTTCTACACATTGCTTCCCACATAAGAGAAATTTTGAGCACTCAAAACATCGAATTGATGGGATCATCGGTCTTTTAGCCCAGATTTTAATTCACTAACTTCTTTTTGTTCCCGTACATCAAAAATATGCTGCGAGGTCAATGTTTTTCGAAGCCTGAAGGAGCCGTTGAAGCCTTTAAACAATATGTTTGGAGCTACCCACTTCTGAGTGGTAAAAGTGCTTCATAAATTCATTCAAATGCATGCAAAAGTTTATTGAGCTTCATGGAGAATATTTTGAAAAATAATAAATCAATTGTAAAAGTTCTGGTTTTTGATTATAATTAGGCGCACAATATAAAAGTCCACCCTCGTACAAGTATGTGTATGAAATGATTTCACTTTGCCATTGTAGTAGCATGTCTGAATTTGCATTCACGTTTTCCGCCTATAATAATAACAACAATAATCGACACGAATTATTTTTAATTTCATACAACTTCGAACAAAGCACAATGAGACGGAAGGATGTAAGGACTTCAACGCCTTTTGAAAATTGATTTCGAATGCCGGGCGCCGGGCGCCGGGCGCCGCACCGTGCAAATTTAAACGAAAATATTTTGCAAGCATTTCACGAGAATGCGGTTTGAGGAAGTAATATGCGCTGCTATTTTTCCATTTACTCGTATGTACACTAATAAATGAAAGAATATCGTACTTATATGTATACAATACAAACGGCGGCAGCAAAAATGGCAAAAGCGCCAAAAGCATTTTGTCATTTTTTTTATTATAATACCCTACACACTTAGTGTGAAAAGTTTATTCTCGGTTTGTGGTTAGGTTTGTAAAGCATTGAAGGATATACCATAAACGTATTGGGTATAGAAGGTTTGCCCAGAAAGTAACGCCAATGATACGAGGAAAAATTATTGAGCAGATAGATAGAAGTGGTTAAATAGTTTCAAAGTACTGTTCTACTGCGTCATGGTATTCTTTTTCCGGAATGTTTTTCATGCCTTGGTGCAGGCCTCATTGTTGGTATCGAACGTGCCGAAATGTGGACCTTTCATTGATGTTTTCAAGTACAGTAACTGAAAGCAATATGGGAAGCCACAATCCCTTGCGATATCGGACCGAACGCGTAGGACTGTGCCTTTGAGTCTCTTGAGAACTTCCGCTTACGAATGTACCCTGCGGAACGTAGTAGTGCTGGACAAGCATGCTGGTGTCGAAGCTCACAATGAGCATGGTCTTGTCTTTTGACTTGTTCATTCTGACTTTTTGGGGCGAGGGTATTCTGACAAGGTATGATCTAAAAATAACCAAATTTAAATCATAGAACACGTAGAGCCATCCATTAAATGTTGGCAGTTTTAGGCAGGTACATTTTTCTTGTTTCGCTTAGCTTTGGCACATAATGAATGGCTATGCTTGTTTTATTTTATAACTAAAAAGTTCGGTTATTTTTAGATCACATCGTGTATGTCGTACTCGAATACTCAATACCCGTCTTCTATGGTCACGTTAAGTGGGGTTTTCATAACACAGGTCAAAATACTCTCGGTACACTCCAGCTGCTCGGAGGCGACAACTTGTAAGTGATTTCGTTTCCTGCCACTCCTCTTCACTCATCGCCTCCTTCCAGGGCACGCTGCAACGTAAGCTGCTTCTTGAAAAAAAAACCATTGACATTACTTAGCGCATAAACTCTATAACAATATTCTTGATCAGCTTGATGAATCTGGTCCGTCTGTCCTTCTGAGCTGGAACTCTATATGGAAATTTCTTTTTATTGCAAGCAGTTATCTAAAAATTGTTGTATTACGCCCACTGTAATTGAATGAATTGAATTTGTATGGTTTTTAAGATTTGTCAAGGATATTTTGTACAAATATTTCTTACATCTATCCCAAAAAAAAAAATATTTAATAATACGTCACATTATAACCTTACAGCATACATTATTGAAGAAAGTTTCTAACTAAGTTTCTAACTTTATAGAAGTTTCCATAAAGAGATTAAGTTCGCATGAAAAAAGGGTTACACATAATTTTGACCAACGTTGATTCCTTGGGGAACGAATTTTAAAAAATCGGCGAAGCGCATACTTAATATTTGTATTTTAGAGTATACAAATCCAGTTTGAAAACGTTCGGAACCCTAAAAAATGAATTTCATCATATAACCTTGGCCACTCTTTTCCACCTTTTGGGGAGAATTTTCCCAAAACTCAACCTTAGTGTACATTTTCATCACAAAAGCAAACGTACTGTCTAGATATCAGGTCTCTAGCGTTAGTGGCTTCGGCCACATAACCTTTAAACACTTTTGCCCCCTTTGAAGCGAAATTTCACAATGTGCATTTTATATTCCGTGTGAAGTGTATTGAAGCTTCGGTTCCGCAGAACGAATTGTCTTGTTTTTCTTTTTTCAAGTATCGTGCGCGCGCTATTTTTAATGTTGCTTTTTCACTATGACAACGTGGTACTCGTTTTCCGCAATAATGACGTTGATGACAAGGATAACAATGGCGACACATAGCAGGCCAAGAGGAAAGCGTATGGCAGGACGAAAGAATAGCACAGCGGAGCATTCGCTTTTTGTCAAAATCAGCAGCAGCATTTAATGTAAATTGTTGCATTGTTCTTAGTTAGTGGCACTGGCGTGAGTGAGAGACGGACATATGTATCTATCTGATTGACAACGCTAAGGAGAGAAAGTCTGACAGACAGACAGATAGGCAGACAGACGGACAGATAAAGTGAACGACATATAGAGCGACAGATTCACAGGCACATTTTCATTTTCATATACATATAAATATATTTATACAAAAATGCAACATCTACTTAATGTGTACATTACTTTTATATGCAACAAAACATTTCGCCATTTTATGCTTTGCTTTTTTGTTTTTGTTTTTGTTTTATTGAGCACAAGTGGCAGACATTTAAAGGCGAGTGCACTAATGTCTTCGTTCTTTTGATACCCTGCATATATATGTATTTAAAAGGATATATGCTGTTGGATGAGCTTTTAGCTTTTAAAATCAATGACTTACGAACTCAGAGATAAAGGTTTCTGAAGAAGTATAATTCTCAAAGAAGATGCTAAAAAATGTGTGGTTAAATTATATAAGCTTCAGCAGCTCATGTTTCTTTCTCAGTGCCTATTCTGGCAGCATCCTTTGAACATCGCTGTAATGTAGACTCACTAGCATTCGAGTAACTATTCTCCCTCAAACAAGAGTACACAGAGTAAAAAGAGGTCTCAGACTTTGTAAACATGAAGCACTGCTCACCATTTTGATGCTCTAAATCATATACTTCTGCTAATATTATTACGGAGGATACAGCAACAACAAAAAACGCAATGCTGAAGAGTTCCTCTGCAAGGAACAATGTCTACTTCGGGCACTTGAGTACACTCGAACTCCAAGTATCGCTTCTATTCATCATGGATGGATGCAACCTTTGAACTACTTTTCTTATCAAATACCATACCATAAACATAATCACAAATTATTATACTCGTAAGTTTGACGGGAAGATGATTTTTGTCCGGCCTTGATGAACAGAAAATCTTTCAAATTTTCCGATCAATGTATCATCTATTACATGTAAAATAGGAAGGCTTATATGATCAATATTTATAGTCAAGCCAGAAGAGATACAACATACACACCGTAACCATAATTAGTTTCTAGCGCAGATGAAGTTGTTCATGGAATAAAAGATCCAGTAGAAAGCAGATCATATCATTCTACAATTGACTTCATTGGTCTAAGTGAATACCACTTCTCAATCTAACTCAAACTTAGAAGAAGTCATGCTAAAATGTGTACTTATAAATACTGAGCGAAACTACTCATATGTCCCTTTACGTGACATACTGAACTATGCGATGTGGTGGTTTGCAAAGATCCATATTAGTGCGAAAAGTAATTGATTGCCATTTACTTGGGAGTGGCCAAAAATTACTCTTTCGCAAACGGCCCAAGTAGCACACAAACATCTGAACATCCATTCCGATGTGAGCAATTTATGAGCAGGCTATCTTCCTTAATAAAGCGTTGGTTTCCATTAAGTGAGTAAGTAATGTTCCTTTAGACATAAATTTACAGCGTCTTATGCAGTCATGTAACTTAACTTAAATAATCATGCTTGTTTTCATTTTTCCTGTATGAAGCACTTCCGCGCTGTTGTTGTTCTTATTTGACTGCCATGTTGTACACAAAAAGGACACTCGTGTCTGAATGCGCATTTGTTTCGACACGAAAATGTAACTTTTATGCGGATTGTAGCCACTGTTTTTGTATCCTTTCTTTTTTTTTGTTTTTTGTTGTTGTTGTTGTTGTTGTTGTTGTAGCTGTTTTTATATTTAAAGCTGCATTGCTGCGTCAGATTGTATCTGGTAGGTAGGTGTAGTAAGCACTAGGTAAGCATTTGCTTAGCTGGAATTATGCCAGCTGCTGCAGCACTTTACTTCTTTTACAATACTACTATATGCACTGTTTTATTCTTTTTTTATTTATGGCTGGAAATAGGCAACTAGGATGCATTAAAATTTTTGCCAAATTGGCGTTTAGTGTTTGTACAGAGTAAAACAAGAGATGCGCTCGAATTGGTGTTTGATTATGCGGAACAAGTAGCTTATGTTAGCTAGCGATTTATCGTATGAGTGGCTAGAGAATATTTTTATGTGTATTGAAACTTCTAGGATGCGTATATTTTATAAAACAATTATTAAACCTTAAGCGCAGACAGCTAGATAGCGTAATTATATTTAGATATTGGAAGATCTTGATCTTATGTTTTATTAAATTAAAAAAAGTTCATTTGTTTGCAAGCTCTTGCTAAATAATTATGCAAATATAGTAAGTAGAAGTATTTGTGGTCTGGTAATACTATGAGTACGTTATTAATCTAGATTATAGATGCGCGCACTTAGTAGCGCATGCGGGTTAAAATATTGCATGAAGTTCTAAAAAAATACTCAATAAATGGATTAATATCAAGTAAGTGCAATGGTAAGAAATAATAACCCTAAAAGAGTTCAAAGTTTAAAGAAGCGAAAAAAGTGTTTTATTTCGAACGAAAGATATCAAAGCCAAATCAAAGCCATCTGTTGGTATTTTTTAAAATCAAAAGCTATTTTGACATTCACAGTTATTTTGCGCTCGAAAAACTGACAGTAACTGACTATTAAATCTTACCGGTACAAAATTGATAGATTTAAGCTTGACCAACGATGGAAAAGTGAGTGCTGCATGGCCGAAACTCAAAATTTTTAAAACGAACTTCAGAAAACAATTTAAAAAATTCCGATTTGACGTCGTTTGAATAATTTTTTGAGAGGCGCCAATCAAGATTGTTGTGGAGATTTTAGAGACGATTAAGACACATAAACTCAATGACGATTCAGGCATTTAAGCGAAAATGTATTTGCAGAATATGCTACTGCAAAACCACCCGAAGCAGTCCCAATACGCTGCTAATACATTTTAAAATTTTATTAAAAAAAAAAAAATGACTATGTTGCACTTATGAAGATAGATGACATTGGTTGCATCTAGATGGTGTTAATATTGTAAAGTTTGCATATAGAAGACATATACTTGTATTCATACGGTGGGCTAGGTATATTTTTTGGACCTGCGGCTATATCAAGCAAATCTAAAAGTAGAAATATAAACGATGTTCTTTTAGAGTCTTTAAGATCTCGTTGTTCACAAGGCGGACTTATCTACAAGGTGACGTATTTCGCTCTGGTGACTTTCTTAAATGCTTTGAGCGTGAAACAGAAAACGAAATGCCCAAACCGCAACAAATGAAAAAGAGTAAGACAAAAGATAAATAAGAAACGAAAAAGAGCGCAGCTGAGGGGAATACGACACCTTAAGTTAAATTCACCATGGTTGTTCAAACATACGAAGGACAGATGGACATAGGTATACTATTTCGATTATTGATATTGAAAAAAAAAAAACATATACATTATGGAATCTGATACGCCTCATTATGCCTGTTGAATACATTTGATCAAATTTAATATACTCCTGGCGTTCTAGGACCTTTCACAATTAAATGTAAATCTTTTCAATAAATTAACAAACTTAAAATATTAAAGAAAAATCTTCAAATGATTACCCAGGCAAATAAGCAGCGCATCATCGCGACTATTCAATAATTGACCATTCACTAAAATGACCATTCACTAAATGTAAATGCTAATGCACTCGGAAACTAACTTACCGATTTTGAAAAAGTTTCTATAGAATGATAATGGACGAGACGGGAAGGTCATAGGCAATGTCAAGGCCTGAAAAATGGGTACTGAAACATCCACAAAGCTAAATCGATAATCCTTAGGAATTGTTTTAGGTGGGAATCTGGCATTTTCTACATATAAGAGCGGCACTGGAAGAAATAAGTTTTTCTGTAAAAATATGCGGTGCCACGCCTATGGAGTACTCAACTATTATAATTGGTTTTGAAAAAAGAGCAAATAAATACAAAATGTAAGCTTTTTATTAAATAAAAATAAGTGCTAAAAGCGTACGCCGGGATCTTCTAGTACATATATCTAGTATATCAAATGTACATAAGTAAATCGCAACACCATTCAAAAATCACTGGACTACTTGAGGTTATACTCGCATCCTACGAGTAAATTATTGAGATGACGGGTCATGTTTTGACATAAATGGTCGTTGCCAAGGAAATATATTCATCCCTGCTAATTTACTGTAAATACTGTTCCTGTTAAGCAATAGACTACTATCCAATTTTGAGCAATCTGCATCATTACATTTGAGTTTTCAATCTTGGAAGGAGACAGCTGCCGCGCTGATCCACCCGACGAAACTCAGCACTTTGACTGATAATCTATGCTGTTTTTGAAGGGATCTCTGCTGTTGAACAACGTCAAACACTCCTACGAAGTTGTCACACAATTTCATTTGTGGTCAATTTTCATAATTTCCATAACATAACAAATTACTGAACATGAGATAGTATTTTATTAACAGATAATAGGTAATGCATTGATTAATGTGTCATTTGAAGTAACCATGCGGAAAATCAAAAATTTTTTTACTTTTCGAACAAACAAAAATTTTATAAAATTGCCTAATTTTCGAATGGAACTAATTTTTCCAGGCGGATTTTACATATGTACCAAATCTCATCAATCTGCACCATATAATCGCTTTGATATAAATAATTTGGTTTTTGTCTTATATGAAGATGCGTGGCATTAATCATTTTTTCACACATATTATTTTGAAATTATATACCCAAGTCTTCCATGTGAAACAGTGTATCTATTATCTATTGGTGAAAACAGAATAAATCTCCCATATAGACTCGGCATATAGACTCTGCAGAGGACTTTAATTTATAGGTTAGATATATAGAGTGCTTAGGTACATATAATTAAGTATATTCAATGGCTAACTCACCTGCAAAATGCGTTTTGGCAGATTTCGATCATCTTCTTCGGTGATTTGTGTGCGATATGTTTGACGATCGAAAACCGGTGGATTATCGTTTACATCGCGTATATTTATAACGACGGTGGTGTAGTTATTTTTGCGATTACGTGTGGCCTCCAGGCGCAGTTCGTACTGCAAAAGGATACAGGAAAAAAAATATAGCATTTCATAACAAAAAGTGATGCATACTGTAAGGCGTATAGTAGAAAAGTCAAATTTGAAGTTGTTGTGATGTGTTGTGAGTGAATGGCAGCTATATTTCAGTGTATCTGTGTGCACGTGTGTGTGTGTGGCTGCTTGATACTGCTACACATTTGCGTGCAATTGTTTTCGCGCAAACAAAAGCCCCAAGCACAAAGTTGTACTAAGGAAGTTTTTGTTTTTTTTTTGTTATTTTTTTTTTTAGTGAGTTGCGTGTTGGACAAGTGCATTTCATGTTGCCAAACTTGTTGAGCGAAAGAATCAACAACAGGACGAAACAATAGCAACACATGTTCGTTGATTGTAATACTTAACACAATTTTTGATGTTTGTGTTGTTGTTGTAGTTGTTGTTGTTGTTGCTGCTACTCGTATTGTTATAGTTATTGACAGCTTTGCTTTTTGTGTTTTAAACAACATCGTCGTTGCCAAAGGAACTGAATCAAGCTAAAAATGCACACTGGGAATTTTTTAGAACGACAGTTGTGTATAGTTTGGCCAGTCTATACATTCAATACCCAAGTTTACGCAATCTGCTACAGTGCAGGATTATGCCCATTCTCCAAAAAAAATTTTGCGTTTCGTTTCCTTTACAAATACTACAAACAAGCATCGACATGCAACCATGCTCGTTTTTTTTTTTTTTTTGTTGATTAATTCTGCCATTTTTTTATACTTTTTTTGTTTTTTTGTGGTAATATCCTTTCTTGCCTTTGTCTTTTCACAGGCAAATAACGCAGGAATGTATCTAGACTAAATTAAATACATATATATTTATATATAGTCGAATATGGAGAAATTTACACATGCCAGCTTACAGAACGCAAAAGTTTTTTACTTTAAAAGTTTTGCATAGTTTTGCATATTTTTCTTGTAAAATCAGAAAAGCAACGACATCACCAGCAGCGGAACAAAAATTTTATAAATTATGCATGCGAAGAATCACACACATGTAAAATCACCACACATACTTACACACACAAAAGTATACGCACGTATGCTGTAAAGGTATATGGCAGCAGGATACAGTGCTGTCATGTGCTGTATGTCTAGTGTATTTGATTCTGCAAGCTGCTCAGGAATGAGCGACACTATGCATTTTCCCCATAGATAAAGCGAAAAGTTTTGCACAAAGTTGAAGTTGCTAGCTAGTTGCTTTGGCTGTCGTGGGAAATGCGTAGAATGATGTTGGAATGTGTGGATTGCAGAGTAAAGGGTGCTGCAGCTGTGAATCCTTTCCGCTGCATGACTGTCAATCCTTTATGGTGTTGTCTGCCACTTGCGGAAAACTTGCTGTCGTCGAGTACAACATCGACATGGAGAACGAAGACGTGAACGACGTCGCCTGCACGACGATGGTGACGACGGCAACGCATGCATGCATACATGCATGTCATGCATGCATGTCGTGCATGTGTTCGACATTAATGCATAGTCTATATACACTCGACTCAAGAAGTATTGATACAATAAATAATTTAAGATAAATTAAATAAAACTAAACTTTTCATTAAAAATAATGTTTTAGGCGCAAAGACACACAGCTACCAGTTCTCATCAGTTCGCTGGCCGTATCTGGCAAATGTTTGCTACTTCTACGTGCTTCGCATTAAAAGCGAGATGTGTATCATATGAATTTCTATATAGTATATCCAAGAACAAACGCATTTCTCCACCAAGCGTGTTATATTTGATGCATCCTTGCAATTAATGCGCCTTTTCAGAAAGTCAAGGGTCGCTAAATAAAATATGCAAAACGTTTTTAGGTATTGTTATGCAATTTGAAGTTCTTCTGTAGAAATTCCTTTCATAAAAAAATGTAATGAAACAGAAAGTGATGAAATAACAGAAGTGAACAACAACGAGAGAGCGACAGTTTATAACTGGGCGCTCTCGAAAGCTGACAAATTACGCTTGTTTCGGTATGAAGCCAAGAGAGCGAGTTCAATTAACAGGTTGGTAGACGAGAAGCAAGAGCATGGAAAATTGTGCGTGAAAATGTTAATGAGGCATTGCAAGCATTTAAGCAGGATTCCGACTGTAAAGCATGCCGATCAAGTATGTTGTGCACGACATGAAGTTGGCTCCGTTGTTGTACAATATTTAATTATTTTTTTGTGATTTAAAACTTTAAAAAAATTTGACTGCATATATTTACTTTGGCAAGGGAGCAAGGCATTTCGTTGTCGTGAACATATAACTGCTCCATTCTTACTGTTATTTTTTATATATATTTGGGATCATTGAAACCGAATCGGAAGTTCATTTTACTTCTTCAGGTTTTTAAGATAACCTCAAAAAGTCTTCATTGCCATACAAAAATCAAAAATAATGCTGAGGCCAGAAGGTTTTAGATGGACTTCGGAATCGGTTTTAGCTACCTCAAAAATATATCAAAATAAGAGAAAGCAAGAAGTTTATGCCGTACCAATTAATAAATATAAAATTAATTATAAAAAAAAAAAAAAAAATTGATTTACGGCTTGAGCAGGCTTTGAACCTAAGTGTGAAAAAATGCGAATAGCCAGCAAATCTTCAAGACGCCCTTATTGCCGATGCTGTAAGCTGTGTGTGGGTATGCTTGTGCAGAATATTAACGATAACTAGCCACAATTTTTGATATAAGTAGTGAAAAACGACATCGGTTATTAATTTACTTTTTCATTGTAATAAAATTTACTTTTTTCAATTCAAATGTATATGTTTTTTTTTTTACGGTGTACAGATACTTTTTCTATTGAGTGTAAAAAGATTTTGTGCACTTCTGTTGTCATCGTCAAAACTTCAACGCCATCGTGTACTCGTATGTTCCTCCCTAAATGTCTGAATGTGTGTGTGTGATATGTTTTTGTTTTGCATTTTAAATGAAATTTATACATATCAAAAGTATCTGCAACAAAGTTAAGTCGGCACATCTTGCCACTTGCTTTGCAACATGCAGATTGGTATGTATCTCTTCTCCACTCTTTTATTTTCTTTTTGGTTTGTTGTCTTAACTTACCCTTGGTCTTGTTTCATAATCTAGCGGATTTGCAACATAAATGACGCCGGTCGTATTCTGCACCGCAAATGCATTTCCTATGTTACCGCCTGTGATCTGGTATCGAATATTCGTCGCTGCAAAAAGAAAAAAAGAGCGAAAGAGAGAGAGGGAGAGAAAGAAAAGGATGAAGGATTAAATAAGTTAGTTAAGCTTTCGTATAGTTCTTTGTATGCTTTTAAGCTGCTTAAAACGCGTTGGCAGTTAATCTTTTAAATTGATATCACGTGTGCTGAATTGAAGAAGGAATGCTTTATGCTGTGATTCAATGCTCTGTTATTCAATTGAATTACATTAAAACAAAAAAAGAAAAACAAAAAGTGAACAACAATTTCTTATGAACTTAATTTTCGTTATTTAATTTACTTTACTGCGAATACATAACAAGGCGGCAAATATTTTCGCAAATTTAATTTACAAAGACAATTATGCGTGAAATGCTTAGGCAATGTAGATTGTCGCATGCGCTGCATATATAATTTGAAGTTAATGAGTTTCGTAAGCTTATTAAATTGTTAATTAATTCAAATAATTGTGGTGTTCACAAGGTCTTGTAATAAAGCAAAATAAAGTGATGCAAATCTGCACAGTCAGCTGATTGAGACTTTGGTTTTTGTTTATTTGTTTATTTCAAACTACTATTACTTTTTCTTCTTCGTAAATTATTAGCTGTTTGGTCTCAGTGTTAACACAAAAATAATACCAAATGCACAAAAAAAAAAAAAAATACCAAAACTCAAACTTGCTGAATTTTCGTGATATTTTGCAGCACTGTTTTTGCACCGATGCAAAGAAATTATTTGGTTAATAGTCTGGTTTGAGCAAAGTAGTGTAACATATTTTTTGCGCTTTTGCACTTTTACAGTGTTAAAATAGCTTATGCATACCTTAAAAGTTAAGCAAGCTTTGCTATGTCATTATCCAGCTCGTAGTATTAGCTGGCTTTACTCGGAAGTTCTCTTTTAATTAATCTTACAGATATATCTGTAAAAGAGATCAAGGATGTACCTAAGTATATGGTAGAACAGATCATATGGTATAACAATGGGCTAACAATGGCCTCAGTGATGGCGTGGGCTGTTTCCAAGCTGGCCATCGTAACCCTACTTAGCAAGCAAGCTTCTGCCTTCTTGCATTTTACTGCACTCAATAGTTGTATTGAATAACTAATCAGATTACAGCTAAAAACTTCTATAAATACCATGCATCGACGAACTAATTTGCATGCATTACAGTTTTCAAGAACTTTGAATACTACTTCCAATCGAACAAAGAACTTTAAATTTTTGTAAAATTTTATGCAGCATTTCATGCCAAAGTTTAAACAAGCTCTACTTTAACTGTAGGGTGTACTTAGACGCATGGAAAAAGATCAAAAGCGACAAACACACTCGAAAGCTCTTCAAAGGACAAAAAGTAAGTAAAACAAGAAATAGTTAAGTTCATTAAGAACATTTTCAGAGAGCTTGGAGCAGCAGCAGCAGCAGCAGCAGCAGACGTAGAAATGTCGGTTGTGCTGGAGCTGAAAATAAGCACATACATACGCACACACACGCACATACACAGTTATGCAAGCAGCGTGACAGGAAAATGATAGGATGGCTGCCAACAAGGCATGTGAGCAGGGCATACAATTTACTTATTATATGATTAAGCGACACAAAGTGTTGGCAGCGCTGGGATATCGAGAGTCTGAGTTGTCTAAGGGCCACATTGCAGCCAAGGCGACGCGTCATGTCAACCTTTGGCTGACAAACACACATATAGAATGTTTCCCAACATCCGTCAGCACTTTTCCGTAAGACAAATATTACGTAAATTAGCGTGTAACTTGCTTTTGCCGCTTCAAGTTTTTAATCCGCGAAACTTTTCAACATGTGAACACGTTTCACGCATTTGACGCTGAAAATGGCTTTGTCGCTCAATTAAATTGAAGAAAAAATGAAAAACCCAGAAACTGTCTCCATACATAAAACTCACATTAGACTGAAACACAGTAAAGAATTTGTTAAACGTACTTTTAAAATGTCTTTTCTTATACATACGATACTCGTATATGACTACAAATCTTATGCGTAGTCATTCTTATATCATCTGCTATTTTGGTTTTTCATTTTTGGTAGCGTGCTGCCATAATTTATAGCGTGACGCCATTTTTAAATCACTGATAATGATAATAAATTAATATACGCCTCATATAAAGTACAGCAAATGCCATTTACACACACATAGATACTCTTACACCCACATACACTTTGCTAGCGGTGCCTGAGCACATCAAAGCCACATGGCTGACTCGGTTAGTGGGCGAGAGAAATGGAGTTCTACCAGCGGCACAAGTCAAACCCGGCACCCACACATTTTCTACTTATTTAGCATGAAAAGTCAGTTTACAGATACTTTTTTATACGCCAATTTTTTTCATTTTTCTCCATTTCACCCATTTTTTTAGAATTGCCATTTTTTGTATACCGAAATCGCGTCGCGATAGGCCGTTAAGTGTTTTTGCTGAAATCTTCTACTCATCGTTCATGTCTGTGTATTTAGACGATTTATGTGTGTGTGTGTGTGTGTGCTGTGAAAAATGTTTTGTATGAATTATTTCCCTAGATGTAATATAAGTAATGTCTCAAGAGGCTTTTAAAATGCACTCGAAGAAAATATGGCAATAATTATAAAATCGAAAATTTATGAAACTTCTTGTTATATTGAATTGGATTTTTAATATCAATTAAGGATTTTTCTTATAGTTGTTTTATACTTTTGCGAAAATATGAACAGCTGGAAAGAAAGAGACAACAGAGCATGCAGCTATTTGAGCAACGACGAGAGAATGTTCAATTAAAAGAGAATGCTACTCTTTTATTAGAGAGAGAGAGAGAGAGAGAGAGAGTAGAGAGAGCGCCACAGAAAGAACCAGTGCAGCTTAGTAGCCGTTAGTTATTATTCAATAAAGAGAAAGAGAGATTGAAAGAGTGAGTGAAACTAAGCATTACCATTTTGCACATGTTAATGAGGCAATAACTATTGAGTTATTGTATTTATTCTCTCTGAAAGTTATGTGGAGAACACAATTAATACCAACAATTTTTTATGCGGATTTCATTATATCAGGGAAGTGAAATATGCAATAGAAGCACTACTTCTAATTTTTAAATACTGAGAAAAATAGGATAACATTTTTGTTTTTGTGACATAATATACACTGTGAAATATATACACTGTTTAGATACTTCCTTTTCGAAAAAATCACAGTAAAATAATTACATAAAAAAAAAAAAAATAGAAAAAGTATGGTGAATTTATACAAATATAATATATAAATCCACCTTGCTCAAAAAGCATATCACTCAGTTTTATACAAACAAAAAAAAAAAAGTGTGGTATATAGTGTGTACCACAGTGGATCTGTATAAATTCACCATGGTCTGTATGAGGTGAAAAAGACGCGTGAAGTGAATATTCAGCAGTCAGCAGGTAAGTGTAAATCATTATTTTTCATATTGCTTTCTCGCTCACACCAATGCTATTTTGTGTTGTACTTTTAGATATTGTTCTTCAAAACATTGCAAATTTCAAAACCTCTCCAAACGCACTTGTCCAAATTTTTGAATTACTCTGCAATTTGGTTCTATTTTTTTTTTGCTGCAACATTTTGCGCAGTGTGTTTCGAAACGATTTAGCAAAGTTGGCCATTTAGCTAGCGAAACACACATACAATGCACACTCATAATGTACATTCAAACTCTCATACACCAGCTAGATATAAGTATATGTATATAGTATATACACACAAGTGACATTAAGAATATTTAAAGCACTTTTCTATACATATTTCTTCCATGGAAACATTTTTTGTTAGCGCACATCGCATACATATAAATAATTTTTCGCTCATAAATTTCAAAAATATTATACAAGTTCTAGAAGCACACTTAAAGATAGACAACCAAGCGCAGGCAGTCTCAGCGTTATACTCGTGTATTAGTATTATATTTGTAGAAAAAAGTATTTCTCAAGAAAGTTTGCACTTTTTCAATTTGAACATTTATTTGATATCATTTTCAGTCCAATTTTCACTGCTGTGCGGCGTAGATACTTTGCTCATTTTCTTGTACGAGTACTCAAACTGTGCGATTTGTTTTTATGATTGTTGCTGCCATTGTTTTTTCTCTGTTGCTATATTTTCTTATATACTTCACTTATAGTTTGAATGGTATATTTGTGTTTCCACAAACTAGAAGGTGGCATAAAAGTATGTAGGTCTATATGTACGCGTATTTGTTAAGCACTAAAAATCAAATTTATATGACAATGTCCGTCTGTAGACCCCAATTTGTCTGTATAAACGTGTATATTTTAGAGACTGAAAGTAACATTTTGAATATTTTCACTTTTTTAAGACCAATTTCAGATGAAGTATGTGAAATCAATGTACCAAATCAGCTATTATTGGTATAAATATACTTACAAACCGTATAAACCTAAGCACATTTTCGATACTTTTTTATTTAAATGCTTTTTTGTTACTTATAATTTAATTTTGGTGTGAATGTTTCTTACATTGTAATACTAATATTAATTAGATATCCCACTTATGGAATGTAAATAATATACCGTAGTATTGGAATAAGATGATCGATATATTTAATCTGGCAATACTTCGTTCGTGTATCGTTATATCGCAACGATACTTTCTCTATGTATCGTTATAACCCGAATATATCGATACTTTTACCAACATAATTTTTTTTTTTCAAATGAAGACGTGTTGTTATTTTTGCTAATTTCGAAATAATTAATTACAGCATGTTATTTCCAATAAACATGTATGTTGAATTCTTAATACGGATAGGAGAAGATATGCTCTTGCGCAAAATAACTTCAAATTAAATAAAAACAATGTAGCGAGAGGTGGTACCCAAGCTTAAATTAAACAAGGAACCCGCTAGGACTTGACTGCATGATAAAAACATACTTCTCTCTCATACTTCGTTCTACATGAAAAGTAGTCAAAAAACTACATACGCTTCCCTTATAGCGCACAAGTGATAAAGTTATTCAGAAAACGCCGAAGTATTCACATGAACAGTCGATTTTAATTAGGCGCAAGAGCACAAAAAATTGTTTTAGTTGCTTGCCAACATTTGTTCTTCTCGCAGGATTGCACTAACTAACTCACATATTGATGCATACGATATATATAGTGAAGCGAATTAGATTTGTTTAAAGTAACTGCTCATGAAAACATGATTCTCTCAATCTAGGCATGGTTATTGTTTTTTGGTTTTCAATATGTAATTGTCGATACATCGATATGTCGGAGTTCTGGGGGCTATCAAACTTCACGATATAGTTGTCAATATAAACATTGATATGTTTTCTGATGCGATATATCAATATATATCGATATATATCGATATAATATTTACGTTTTACATTCCTAGCCCACTTACAACTAGCTTGGATTACATTAGACGAAAACTGCCATACAAAACTCTATATTACTAGTTCATTTAAGTTACTACAATATTTCCGTAACTTGTAATCCATTGTAGCGTATCTTGTAGTCCAGCAAACTCGCCAATAGCTTTCTTTCATGTCACATTTTTGTTTTTTTTCGTTTTGCTTTCGTGCAACTGATTCGGGTTAATGTTTTTCTTACATCTTACTTATTTTGTTTATTACAGACACTATGGCGTCTGGTAGATACTTTTCTCCACTGACTTGCGAAGCGTTTCGTTTTTGTTCTTAGCCATTTTGAATGTGAGCAAGCGAAAAGTTGTTAAACGCTTCAATGGCATTTTGAATGGAAAATATTTTGCTTGATGCGCTGTAAACAAGTTCTTGCTCCTTGCAAATATCCGTATACAAACTCCTTGCTTGCTCATAATACAATATTATTAAGCACAATAATAATTTCCGTAAGGAAATCAATACAAATATGATATGGACATGATGTACTTACTACTTCCTATATGCATATAATATTTATATATGTAAGTGTGGGTCTATACATAATAATATTTCTGTTTATTGAATGTATCTACTCGTATGAACAAATGTATCTGCGTGTGTTTGTTGAGACATTCGTTTTGTGTGGGCTTTTATTTGCTATTATATTATGGTAAATATTTGTCGTGTATGGCGTATGCGTAATAATTTCAGCAAATGCTTTTCCATATGCAATAAATTTTAACAATTTCATTTGACAGCATGATTAAATAAATATGTAGCTTATATAAATATAGAAATCTTATTAAAACGTCTTCTATAAATGTATCTAAAGTGTGTGTGTATTTTTTTTTTGAGGTATAGAACTTTGCTGTGAATTAAAATGCTGAGATTGCATAATTTCAAACTGAAGATTGGATTTATAATTGGCTTGAGTTTAATTTCTGAATACTTTTTCAAGCAATGAGGCTGTATCTCGTCAATGGTTCGTACAATGTTGTCTTCCAGGTCGTCCAAACTTGCTGGTTTATTCGCAAAAACCAGAGACTACGCAGCCCAGCGAAAATAATTCAAGGGCGTTAAATCGCACGATCTCGGTGACCATTTGACTGATTCCTTTCGAGATATAAGGCGTTCTACAAATATTATCCTTCAGTAAGTCGATTGTTTGGCGAGTTGTATGGCATGTGGCGCCGTCCTGTCTTCATTGCATTCCATCCCATCTAACATTGCATTCCATTGGTACACGTAGTAATCGCTAAGCACGGCTTTATAGTGCGTGCCGTTGACTGTAATTACCCATTGAGACAAAACTGAGCGTCGTCGCTGAACAGAATAATGCGATAATGCAGTGATCAGTTGATTTTCAGCCGAAGTGGCGGTCATTCGGCTTTAATTACTGCACCAGCTGTAACTTATAAGGTCGTAGGACGAGATTTTTATGCAAAATTTTCCGTAAACTGCATGCACACAGTTCCAATTGCTACTCGCGATGGCCGATCAACTCTATACTACGCTCTTCAGCAGCAAGTATTCCTTCGTTACACGCTGTATGATGTCTTTGCGGATGAGTATTATCATTGAAAGTATAAGTGGAGCGAAAACGATCCATGGTTAATTAACCGTAGCAAGAACGTAGCCGTACAGTAAAATTCCCGACTAAACCGCGACTTTCGAAATAAATTTGCACAATTCCCAAGCGCTGTTTTGGTCTGTTAGTCTATGCATAACAGAATGGCAAACCAAAATAAGCACAAATGACTATAGAGTTGTCAGAACTGTCTAATTTATGACAGTTTAATAAATGTAAAAAAATCGAAGCTCTAAAAAAAAATACCCTGTGCATGTGGACATTGCTGTTGCTGCTGTTTCATCTAAGTGAATCTAATAAAATATTTGAAATATGACAGAGAAACCAAAAATTGTCTCTCGATTTATTCAAGTTCTTTGCAGAAATCATCTTCATCTCCATGCTTCGGTACTACTCACACTCATTGTGATCCTTGGCGTTGACAGTGAGTACGGTTGTCTGTACATCAGCATTTTCTTCGATTTCAGTCTCATATAGAAATCTATCGAAATATGGCGGCGAGTCGTTTTTATCGGCAATACCAATGCGTACAAATTTTGTAACTGCAAATAAAAATAAAAAAAGAACAGAAAGGAAGTGAAGATTCAAGCGTCATTTACACATATTAAATGGCAGCATAATAAGCTATGTATAATAAGTATGTGTGTGTATGAGTATGGCATATGTGTGTCTGTGTGTGTGTGAGTGTGTGTGCTTGATGTCATTGGCAGTCAATGAAAGGACAATAATATAACTTGAGGACTGGCATTAATTAAGGACGAAAATTTATTGATTGACAAATTGCCATTGCGAAATTATCCGTTCTAGTTCGGCAAGCCTGTTGATGTGGCCTTTTTGGCATTAGGTAGTTGATGAAAGTCATAAAGAATTTATGTGTGGAACGTGGCACGCATAAAAATCAAATAGAGAATTTCTTTTCTATTCTTTCGCTGCTGGCAGCACTTACAAGGTCTAATGAACATAATTAAGCAGCTGAGCAAAGTACTTGAAAAAGCTTTTGTAAAAAAAAGGAGCGAGAAAAAAGGTTGAGGTTGCTGTTATTTGTGCAACTGACATGCAACTGAAGTAAGATAAAAAAATGAAGATTCACATCTAATAAGTGCAAAGTTTTCTATGTTAAAAGTAAAAAAAAAACCAGCAACAAACAAATGCAGAACTTAGAGACTTTGAAAAAGTAGTTAGTTGTTTTACAAATATGCACAGGCATGCCAAGCAAGCCAAGATCTTGAAAGAAGATTGTTGCGAGTGAAGCAACAAAGTTTCACTTTGTAACTATTTTCTTCTTTTGTTCCTTTTTTGTGTATACCCTACAAAGAAATATGAAAAGATTTATTATATGAGTTTTGAAGAGTTGTAGTATATGCCCAAATGTGTTTTAGGTGTGATCAGCGAAAAATAACGGTACTATCAATTTAAGCGATATTGAGCTCGTAGAAGAGTTATTGGTTATGATACCACCAAGAACTCTACGTTGGTTTTGAGAAAGTGTACTGTGAAAAAGAAATGCACTGAGAGAAGTAAATGGCTAAGTAGGAATGTATTAAATGTACAAAATAATTGTCGATAATTATTGTTTTATCATGTCGAATTTTGATTAGTTTAATCACCCAGCAACAAATAAAAATTGTTCAGATTTACTTAGTAGAAAAATAAAATAATTGAAACATACTAGTATAACCATAGGGAAAAAATGGCTTAGTATGGAACCTAATGCGTTTGAATTTACATCGTCATGCTTTCAAAGTCCAAATCATTAAACAATTAAATGCTCAAAGAGCACAAGAAGTTTTTGCTGATAATGTTTCTTAGCCGGATAATGTCACAATCATTGAACACAGACGTCCCATCAGTATCACGCTTTATGTAAATCACCATTGGAGAGTTTATGTGTCGTTGTGAGAAAACTTATGTTTATGCCAATACACGTTGAAAAAAATGAAAATATATAAGAATTCTAGCTGGTAAAATGAAATTTTTATATATAAGGTATATAAAAATACACAGCGTACTTTACTGCGAAGCATGATAAGTAACAAATATTAAATAACAATTTTAAATATTTGTCCAGCGGACTGATGAGGACTCATAGCTGAGTCCGAATCACGTGACTCCGTGCCTAAGACATTTTACTGTGTAACAAAAAGTTGTTTTCTTCGCATTGAGAAAATTATGTCAGAAGAAATTCTCAATGTGAAAATGTGCTTGAAATAGCTAAAATTTGTTTATATATTCTATGTGCAGCTTTTGGTTTATCCTTTCGGCGAAAGCGGGTGTTATGTACTATTCTAGCTTTTTTTATCTAGCGAGCATCCATAGTGCTTTCGAAAACAATGTCATTATAGTGTTACGAACAGACGAACATGGCTCAATCGATGCATCCTGGCTCTACAATAATGTTGGCTATAGACACCCAAACCGATCCACTGAATTAGCTAAGTTCCTTAGGCAAACTTCAGATATGTCAGGAAAGGAATTCTGTGAACTATGGTCGCAAGTATTTCATATACTTAGATTGTAGTATGCTTCGACTTCTCCCAAAAACTGTTTTGTCATATATTCTCAGCCTACTTTGTAATGTAGAAGCAAGGACCAATCTATAACGCTCTCTTGGAGGGAAACTTTACTATTCGTGGGGGAGGGGGGAGGTTGGTAACTTTACTCTTTTATGTAAATGAAGCGAAAAATGTATAGAATGCCAGAAAAAACCCGATCAACTGGAAAAATGGGCGCTACCTTAAAAGATACAAACAGTAGAGAAAAAGCAGGTACGTCGTTATTTATGGAACGACGCCAGATCGAAAGATTTAGCTTGGCACTCCATCATATTAATTGAAGATCGTATATAATTTAATATTATACTCTGACTGATATTATATACTAACTCTAGTTGAAATAGTTATTTCATATGGTTATTGAAGCCTATTCGTACATTGAGAAAGTGAAGATTTCCAGTTAGACTATTATATTGTCGCAATTACGTTTGTATTCATATATGATTTTGTACTATATAATGTGAATTTAGCTTATACTATAGCAAATTATACACACAGCATAGAAACCTAATTCTGATTGCTATTGTATGAGTATGTTGTAAACTCTGCGGTTCCACCAAAGGTAATATTTTGCTTTGTTGGTTTTGTGTATTCCCCTACATTTCTTTGTGTTTACGCTCAGCCGGAAGTAATAATCCTTTTTGCAATGGTTACTACACAAACATACGTAAAACAAACAGTCGCCGAAGCATGAAGAGAAATTGTAGACGTGCATACGCAAGACTGCCTTGGTTGAATAAAGTTGAAATAATTGAAATAAAATTTCTTAATATTCGTTGAGAAGCAGGGTGAGGAAACTAATATAAACTAAACGATATATATGTATATACATATATGCGAGCCCTCTTGCACAGGCATACATCACTCATATAAAACATAAGTTTTTCTTCTAATTTTAATTCAACTTCATGTTTCTTTGGAACAACTTAAAGCTGTCAGATGGTAGAAACTTACATAGTATATACTTATATGTACCCGGATGTGATTCGTATTACGGGGCGTATGCGTAATGCAGCAAAACTCTTTGCATGTATGCAACTGACAGTACCATGGGCAACATATCTATGTGTCTGTTGTGGGTGTGCAGCTTTTTAAGTTTCTTTTATAAGAAATACTTCTGTACACTTTGCTATTCCTGCTATTGTAGTGTTCCTTAGTCGTGCACTGTACCAATCATATCTGAATGCGTTTTATATTTTTGTACCCTGTACATATTTAAGAGTATATTAGTTTTATAAACTTTCAAATGCAACTGTCATAATGTAAAGAAGTCGTTGGGTAACACATAAATTATGACAATGTATCAAGTTGATCTAGTAATGTCCGTCTGTCTGTTTGTTCACTCTCAATGCATTGTTTGAATGAACTATAAAAACTAGACACACAATTTTTTTGGTGCAATCTTAGTTTCTCAGTGGCTTAAATGACTTTAACAAATATTATACCATTTTCCCAAAAATTGCTTCATATCTTTCAAAATCTTAAACAGTTTTAAATTTAATTTTTTAAGAACTAGATTACTTTTTTTGGGATTTCATTTCCTGATTTGTTAGATATAAGCAACTGAAATGTAAAAGTATAATAAAGTAAAGGAGATGGTTTGATTTAAATTTATTATTAAGAATTCCATCCTAATGTGCATAATATTTTCAAAATACTTACAGTAAGTTTTGATCGATTGTTCGACTAATTGATATATTTGATTAATGTAAAGCTATTATATTTAATTGATCCATAATCAATTTTCGGTTTGAAATTTTCCAAAATATCTGGTCTCTCAATTGGGACGATACAAAATGTTTAGGAAATACATTATTTTCCATGATGCTGTATAATCCATTGTTTTCAATGAACGAACAATTTAAGTAAGCTACATTTACAACATTATCAGAATATTTTCAAACATTCTAAATTAAAATGCGTCTCATATACAGCTCCCTAAAGTTTTAACATAACTTTAGAAACTAAAAGTGAATTCAAGTTTGAACCATTCAAAATGAATTGCACTTTTGGAATTATTCTTTTGCAAAAAAAAATAATAAATTGATTTGAATGAAAAATTGAATCATTCTTTTTTATTTGTTTTATTTGTTTTTTTTTGACTAATAACAATTTTTACAATGAATGGTGTAAGTTTTCATTCAATTATATTTTTATGAAATGCTTTCAAAAAGAATGATTCAAACTCCAATTGAATTACATTTTTTTGTCAGCTTGAATGATTCAAAAATTTTTTATACAATGCCTGAATGATGCCCCGATTAGTTTAAATTCGTTTACAGCTCTAATCTCATCATCGTAGTATGTAGGGCATCATATAGTCACATACCACGACTGTAGCACTTTTACTTGTTTTGCATTATTATTAAAAATAAATATATTTCAGTTGCAAAGATTTTCACGCAGTTTTTCTTTTTCACTTGATGTTATTTGTATTTGTATTTGTGTTTGTATTTAATTTAGTTTATTATTTTCCATGGCGAACATTCTACCACTCTCCTTCTATATGTTTTCCTATATTTTGCTATATTATTCATTCTATAAATGCATCAATGTCAGAGAATCTAGCTATAGAAACATATATTAAAACGTTTGCAGAATACATTTCATTATTATTTGTCGTCAACAGTGTCGAATGACTGCCTTTGAGGGGCATCTGTGAACTTCGCAAGTGGCAGGTAATTCTATTCGAAATTGTATGCAGTTGCAAGAATTTATAAAGGGTTCAGAAAAGGCTTAAGTTATGCATAGAAATTGATGTACCTCAGCGATTGTAAATATACAAATTATTATTTTATTATTTGTTGAGAGCAACATTTGAATGGTATTTGTGCAGAACGTGTAATTTCAACTATGTATAGAAAGAACATTGAGATTAGTACTGTAGCAAATAATAAGAATTGATAAGAAAACCTTTCTGCCTTTGTAAAGATTGCAGTGCTGGAAAATCAAACACCAGGCTGACAGGAAGTACTATTCTGTGAATTACTAAAAAAATGTAAATAAAAAAATCAACAAGAAAGGACAAGATAAGCGCTGGCTGGCTGAAAATGCTGTGCTATGCAGCAAAAATTGTGAATTTGTGTGCACTGAGTGAAATATTGAAGGTCATACTTGTATCTGGTGAGTCTATGTACACTAATAAACCATTAATTGATTTAAAATTTAAGCAAATTACTTTACTAAATCAAAAACTTGACAGTTAAAATGCACTTTCACCAAGTGCTCCATAACATCAACTCAATTTTATGCAAGAAACAAAAAAATATAATTAAAATCTGAGTAAAGCTGTGATTGGATAACGTATTTGCATTTTCATGGATTAAAATCATCTAAATGAAAATCTCGAAAAAAAGACAATACACATGACTACAATAACTGTCGGGAAATAATGCTGTGCGCAGTGTTTCTTATATTCAGCTTGTGAGGTCTTTCCATCGAAGAACATTCTTCAAATTGAAGAAACTCAAAAATATTGTTGCCATTCGCCCCGGCCAAATTACGTATTTTTCAATGAAATGATCAATTTAATATCAATACGATCGATCATTTAATCGAATTATTTATCATACTCGTAAAACTTCATTTACGCAAACCGATTTGGCACTGTAAAAAATACAAATCAAAATCAAAGCCAAAAGAACTGTTTTGTTTTAAGTGTACATCATTTTGCCACTCACATGTTAACGACAACGAAGATTTGCCAATGGAAATAAGTACTCAAAAACGTTCATTGGGAAGCAGTTGAGACATTTAATGTAACAATTAAAGCTTTGGAGCATGACGTACTAAAATCTTGCTGGCTAGAATGAAAGCTAACAAATTCATAATAAGGCAAAATCAACTTTTAACTAACAATTTAAGTAAACTAACTACCAGACAATTGATTTAAATTTCTAAACACGCCTCTTTATGCATGTTACATACATTTATACCTTAGCCATCCATAACCGTTCATGGCTGTGTACGATTGAAAAAATTTCAGTTTCTATCCCATATATATCAAAGATGTTTATATGAAAAGCTAAGCATGACGGTTTAGAACAAGAATGATATAAGCCAAGAAGTGTAAAGGCATTTCCTCCAGAATGAGTTGATGACAAAAACATAACCAGGGTATGAGTTAATAGGCTATTGCAGAAGTTGGCCTAAATTATAAAATTTGTGATTTCTTATGTATCTATTTAGTTAAATTGGACAAAAGTTTCTATTAAAGCTGTATTCTATTAAAGCTGTATTGTATCAACTCTTCAGTTTGTGTCCAATATCTAAACTAAAAAGTGAAAGCAAATTTCTGACAACTCAAACGCTTTGCTGTCACCCAACTGTCATTTTAAATATTTGTTCTATTTTTTTTTGTGGCTTTTATGGAAGAACGCCTTTGATATTTTTCACTTCCGGTTTATAGCTGTCAACATTTCTATGACAATTTTTTTTATTTCTTATTTCACATTTTTTATAAGCTGCTTGCTGCTCAGTGCGCGCCCAACTCACTCGAGTTTGCATAATTTTGACATTTTCTGGCACAGCACATACCAACCTTATCATAACTAAAGTTGGTTAAAAATTGTACAGCAAAGCGCACAAAGCTAAGCAAAATGCAAGCAAGTCAAAGCTGAAATTGTATCTTCTACTTCTTTCTTCTTTTTTTTTTTTTTTTTGTATGCCAAAGCATATAAAATATAAAAAAGTAGCTGCATGACTGACATAAGTATGTCGCTTGTCTTTAAGCTATTTTCTCCACATATTTGCTTTTTTTTTATAGATACTTTTTCCACTTTGCTTAATAGAGTTGCTCTGGCTTTCAACATGATGATTTGGATTTGCTACAAGTTGGCAGGTCGCTTTAAACTACACCTTTCTGGTTTGATTTGGTGACCCCGCAGTGCGTGAAACTAATATATGCATCTGTGGTTTACGACATTTTAGTCGTTTTTATTTGATTGCTGAAATACGCTTTTTATGTTGGAGTTTGCTGCGTGGAAATTAAGCTGAGCTGAGGTAAAAAAGTAAACGAAAAACGTGAACGATGAAAAAGAAAAAAAAAAATATGTCTCAAATAATAAAAAATTCAATTTACGTTTGTTTGGTGCACATACATATTTATCCTTTATTTTTTTCGCAGGCTTTCTTTTTCAAAAATACACAGAGAGTGTACTCACTCTTCAGACTTCATTTCGTTATATATATATTTACGCTTTGTAAATAAAGTATATTTTACTGCTTTTCTTGTTTATATAGTATTTCAGTGTATGTGTGTGTATCTCCATTGTTTGCTGTCGCCGGTTGCCAAGAAATCCTTTTGTAAAAGACTTTTTTTCTTCTAGCGTCTTAAAGATTAAATTACTTTGCTATTTGTCAAGAAAATCAGCTTTTCACTTCACAATGTTTAAACACTTCTTTTGTCTTAATAGATTTTTAATGAAGTTGTACGTGTAATTTAAAGTATAATTTCTCAGAATTTGTATACGTGGTTTTTTGCATAAAATTGCTTAACTTTTAATTTACTAATTAGTTTTCTCACACACCCACACACACACACGAAAAACACAATAAATAAGGCTCTTACAGGATATAATGTCACATGGCAGCCACAGCAGAATTGTTTCCAGCATGCTTAGGGCACATTACTGGAGAACAACTTAACCGCAAACGAATCCTATTCAAATAGATTTGCTGCAATAAATTTGAAAAGTTATGCGATAAGCCAAAGTGGCAAAACTATTTACACGCACATGTGGAGAAATAGAGAAGTCAAAACAAACAAATAAACAAATACAGTGGCGGACAAAGGAATTCGTATACGTATTTAATTCAGAACTGGGAGGAAGTTGAAAGCACTGATCATGTTTCTCGTATATATGGTGATGAACGTTAGAACCGAAAATTGCGCTAAATTCCAACACAATTTTCAGCAAATTTTGATGCCTTTCAATGGGTCGTAGTATTCGCGCAACGGTGTTAAAAGCTTTTAGTATATTTCTACACTTTGCCATGCGAAAATGTTAGTTAGTTTCAATTTCTTATGTAACTTTTGTTGAGTTTCCTGTCGCTTCAAAAAGTAACATGATAAGTTTTGTGTGCCCAAGCATGACTTCAGTTTTGATTCTCTTGTTTTGTAATTGAAACTGAAGCCACGGTAATAATTATCAAGCTGAAGCTGCCCCACTTGTTGATTTTAGTTATAATTATAAGCGAGAAAATGAAAAACTAAATTATTTCCAACGGTCTTAAAATTAGTTTACCCGTGTTGTGTGGCGCAGTATCAGTAAAATGTTACAAACCTCTTTCTGCGTGTGAGCAAGTAGAATTTAAATGTCCAATTCTGTATTGTCAAACTCTTCTAGTTCCAATCATCTATTGATTCGTACAACTAAATAGAGAGATGGAAATGGCTAAATCGACGCAGTTTCCGATGCTGATCGAGAATATATATACTTTATGCGGTCTACCAAACACATTTGCTCAAACTTGTTATATCCTTGCCTGTTATAAATACAAGTTATAAATACTTACTTTAAAGTCTTTTCATACACTTACAAATCAAAATAGAGCTGCCGATGGAACGATGGGTTTGGAACTAACAAATTGAACACTTATGAGAAAAAGTAATATTTTTAAGTTGTCACGAAAGGATGTTCACTAGTACTAGTAGTTTCCAATATTCAAGTAGTTAAAGTGGAGGAAAGTCGGGTGTTTTGTGGCATGTTTTGTGTTTCGTACATAAAATCGCACTGGATGAGCGTATCAATGAATTTGACATACCTTTGAGAGCCTAACATCAGTATATAGTTCAGCATCATTCGTTTTCAAGTACATATAATTTTTGGCATAAAAAATAAACAAATTTTGTTTTCGTTTGATTTGAGTACTCAAAAAACTTAAGAAATATGATCTAAACTGTAAAAGTTAAAGAAAAACTGCAAAATATGAATGATTTTTTTGTTTGAATAGAACGTTGTAATCGAGTGTGCTCGATTATGAAACACCCTGTACCTTGTCTAAAACTCTTTGATCCACAGATTTATATGGGATTATTTCCTACAGTGGTGCAGTCTGAACAGAGGTGTGATATTCTATAAGGATTGATATCAAATAGACCAAAATTTAGTTTCTAGCTTAATTAGCTCAAAAGCAAAACAAACAATTCATAAAAACATAAATGGCCACCCCTTTTAGTGAAGTTGGGTCGTTCATTTAATACACTTTGTACGAAAAGGAGAGCCTAAATATCTCGAGGTCGAAGTTTCTAACTCTTAAAGCCTCCAAGATCTTGTTGTTCAAAGAAATTTTCAGACAGACTGACTCTACATTGATGCCGATCATGAATCTATACACTTTATATGGTATGCAATGCCTCCTACTACATATTACAATTATTACAATTTAATCCTTTAACTAAATCGGAATCGTTTTCTTCGTTGCCTCTTGGTGAATCCGATTTCATTGCATGCCCTCAAATCCAAAAGGGTTTCCAGTAAAATCCAGACGGAGCATTTCATTAACGTTCTTTCAGGATTTAATTTTTTGGCTGGTGTACTTCGAAACGTGCAATCAGTGACATCGATTTCTTGCTTTATCATGTTGTCTTCGAATTTTACCACAAAACTAAAAATATTTCAACTGAAAGTTTGTTGACAAACTCAGTGAAACAAAATTTTGGCTGTCACAATTCACCCGACAGTACCCTACATTAACAATGTAGAATGGCCTATTGTAGTTTTCTGACTGACCAATTTTCTTAGTCCGCTACTGCAAATCGTTTACGAATATATATGTATATATATACCTATATTGTATACGATATATATATATACATACATACCTATTCGTATTTACATAAATCCAACACAAATAAACTATTTGAGTTATGGATTTCTGGACTGTTTTGCTGTGTATTGAATAAATAATAGAATTTTATTTTGCGTATGTTGATTATTTATTTGTTTATTTATAAATATTTATTTACTGATTTTGCTGCGTTTGTGTCAGTTATTATTTGCAATGGCTGCCCTCCCACTGCTCCTTGTGACTAACATGACGTATGAGTGATATGTCAAAATGTCAATGTACAATAATGAAAGGATACACGTACAGCAAAGTAAGTATTTGACAATAAATAGTCCTTGTGTAAGTATGTTTCCTTCTTTGACAAATATTTTACATAAATTATTAAACAGAAAAGTTTCATAAAGCATATCTACGGCCTCCTGCTCAGCTACTTCTATTGTATTCTGTGGAAAAATTGAATGAATTATGGTCAGAGTCTTGTTTTCAGTTTGCTGTTGCCTTTGAAAATGGCTTATTTAAATAGTGTTTTATCGGTGGCGCTTGTATGCATTCGGTCAGTATTTCTTTATACATTTCAATTACTTTTTAAGCCTTTTGCTGGTTGGAGTTAAAACATTAAGGCTCACTTTGTAGTGGTCAACTGACAGGGACGGATGGCATTTGTGAAAGACAGCAGCGCGACAACGACAAATGACTTTGACAGCTGTGCATGACATGCGCATATCATTATGGAGAATGATATATATATATATATACATAGTTATGTATATATAACCCGGAAGCCATAAAGGCGCATCACACATGTCGTTGTCCGAATGTTATATTAATATATAAACTTTTTAATTGGGAAGTGTGCGCTTGTTATTTCTGATGGAGAGCGTACTGACTGAAGCGTAATTGTATTTGCATTAAAAGCGGTTTTGAGGTTTTTTCTTAACTTTTTTCCTTTGTTGAGCCCTACTAATGAATATGTTTTTAAATCACGTTTGAGTAAAACACATCTTTTATTCCCTTTAGTGTAAAACCAACGAGTATGTTGTCATAGTACCTAAGTCGCGCATATTTAGTGCACTGTCGTCATAAAATACTTCTGACACATTAACAATAATCGGTTCTTTTTTGGCTGAGACAAAAAAAAAATCTCTATGTGAGAATTAAAGAAGACGGCGGCGTCAGAGAGAAGCCTATACACACTGCTCGAGCCACTGTATGGTGTGGATTCTGGAGTGGCGACGTGATTGTATCCTTTTTTCTTCAAAAATGTGGCTGGTGCGTAGATACGGTTAATGGCGACCGCTATTGGGATATAACAACTGACTCGATGAGGTCTGGTTTCAACAAGACGATGCAAATTGCTACGCCGCCAACCAAACAAAGTTTAACAACCATGTACATAATTAGCTCTTTCGTATATGTCAATTGGCCACCTCTTAGCTACGATTTAACACAATCTCAATTACTTTCTATGGGACATTTTAAAGTACAAAGTTTAGAAGATAATAGTCAAACAAATTACCACTTGAAACAAAACATACACGTACAAGCTGAAACTGCTCAAATAGAGCAGACAACTGTTAATAAAGTGCTAGAAAATTGATGTTTCAGGAATGGCGACAACTGAGCCAGACTGTTGGGGTGACCACTGCAATGAAATTATATTTCCATACTTAATAGGAAGGAATATTGTACGAAACAAAAGAAAAATCGTTGGAAAAAATTAAATTTTTCTGCTTTTCATTGCTAATTTATAGATGGCTCATCCATTACATTCATTTGGAAGTTTTTGTAGTTATATGTTTTAAAAATTGTATTTGGTATTGTTCTGCGCATCGTATAACTGGCCTTTGCTTTTTGTGGACCAAATAAACTTGATCAAAATTTTGGCGCCGTACGTGGGGCTATGCAAATCGCGCTTCATATGTTTCGTTATCATTTAAAGTCGCTCAAATTTAAAGTAAATCGTCGCAAGACTCAATTTTATTTCCGATTGGCATTTGCATTACTGGGTTGAAATGGTTGGTGAATTAAACAACATCAGCTTTCGTATGTTATCTTCAATAAAACTTCAATTCAATTAAGAGCTGCCAAGTTGCAGAGGTGAAGGCGCTTCAGTCTTTTCCTATGTAAACTGTTGTCTAACAGATTCAACTTATATTCTAGCCATGTGCAGTATAACTTCCTAAGCCTTACTAAATACTCCAGACACTTGGGAGCTGTGCTGCAAAGGTTATTAAAACTTCTGTTCTACTAAAATTTATTATTTTATTTTTATTTATGTTTAATTAATAACTTTTTTTTTTTTTTTTTTTTTTTTGGTAATCCATCAAAGTCAGCATATGTTTTAATTGTGGCTGGCGCATGTTTTATGCTCATGACAATAACAAATTTTGTTTGTGGCTTTTCATACGTATTTTCTGCTACCAGTAGCTAAAACAGCTTCTGCAAAAAGTTACACCCAACACCCAGAAGCACTTCCGGTGGCTTGAGTAATGCATTAGGCGCAAAGCAAATTTCAAGAAGGTCCTTTGGCGTTGGGCTGGAGTTAAACAGTGCACAGAAACAAATATTTGTCAACTCATCAACAGCCACAGCTAAAAGCAGTAAAATGAACTTCATTTATATAATTTTCTCTTTTTTATTAGTGCATATTGGACACTCGTTTCTTTTTTCCTCTTTCGTTTCATAATTGTTTTGTCTTGGTTTTGCATTTTAATTAGCGTCAAAGCAACGCGCAAACAAACAGAATATTTATAAATATAATAAGAAAACATGATTTCACAAGTTTAATTAACATTTTAGCGTCGACAGCGGGCATCTGTTTTGCAATGGTAATGGCGGCTGCCGCTACTGTTGTTGGCAACAACTTCCGCTGGTCGACGCCGGATATCCCTGAGCCTCAGTGACGCTTCCTGTCTGTAGTATGTCCGTTAATTTTCGTTGCCCGCCATTTTCAGTTCGATACAACACCAAATGCTTAATGAGTGAAAATATTCATGGAAATTCTGTATTCCTGTTTATTTTTTTTTTCTTTTGTATTTATGCCTGTTTTTGTTTGTTTTTTTTTTTGTGTTTCTTTTTTTTTCCGGGGCAGTAATTGCAATTTCACATTAAGCCGCGCGCCGTTCAGTTAATGAGCGGCCGCGGCTGGCTCAGTTGCTGCTGCGTGGCATTCCCGAGCGTCATATTAGGTTCAATGAGTTTATTAAAATGGATTTAATTGCGTTCTGGTTTTAGCTTTCTGTAACAGTTGGCATTTGTTTTCACTGCTCGCTTGGAGCTTTTCATTTATGGCATACTTTGAGATGCTCCATACCGAAGTTTAATGACTTTGCGAATATATATTTGCCTTCGCATTGCAATGCCAATGATTTTTGGTGCGCATTATTAATGGAATTTTAATGAAACCAAATTAGTTTTAGTGGAATTTTTTGTTTCTTAAACTTAAATCAGTAGGTAAAATGTCACAACATATTTTTAAATTCAAAGTTTGGCCAGTGTTGCAGTTTTGAATTATTTGTTGGAGTTTTTATACACTGTACTCATAGGTTAAAAAGGCATATTAAGTTTGTAACAGGCAGCGTGGCAGACCGCACAGTATTTATATATTCTTGTTCATCATCACTCATGTTTGAACGAACAGATCTCGGATACCATAGAAGATAGAGAAGATATCAAATTGTGATATTTCGATTCCCCTTTTCTCTCTTCAGATGAAGTGTATAAAAAAAATATGCTAAACGTACTTACAAACTTGGCTCACAATTTAAAGTTTTTGTATGCAAAACTTTTTATTTTTGTTATTAAATACACTAAAAAGGCCAGATTTTGCGTAACTTACATAAATAATATGAAAATATGCTGCAAGGGAGTAGATTGCACCACTTTAAGGGTAGCCCTATACCTTTCTAAGTTTTAAGTTTTTGCAAATATTTTTGTTGTTTTTGTTCCTAATTAAGAAATGCAAAATTTGGCGTATGTTACGTCAATCCTTACAAAATGTCCTACATACTTGTAGGTTCAGCTTGCACTACTACAAAGCGTAGCCCCCATACAAAGCTGAGCACCATTTTTATGTTTAGTATGAAAATATTTTGTTTTTTGTTGTAAGTTATTCTAATTTATCTTCAATTCGAATAATAATGTCCACTTCGGACCACTAAACAAATGGATGGTTCACAAAAGGAGCCTCAAACAAGGTACAGGGTATCTCGAAATCGAACACACTCGACTGCAGCATTCTTATTTTCTGTTTAATATATTCGGTTCTCATATTGGTTTAGTTGTGCAAATGTATGTAACAAAAGGAGGCAAGTCAGACCCTATAATGTACAAATATTCTGTTCGGTATCAGTTTTTAGCGTCGTCTAGTGTCATGAACGCCAAGATTTTGGAGACTTTAGTTAAAGCCACCATACATAGATAGTTAGATAGACCTTCAACATCAACGGCGAAGCAAATTATTCATGGATAGGCTTATGCTCTGTATTTTGTGGTATCATCTGGATGTAGTTCACTATAAGCTAATGAAACTATCACAGGGGATTGCTACCTATACTATAGTTGATACTTTGAGCCGAGTATTAAAAAAGGTCCGATACAAGAAACGATAAAATCAATACTACATACTGCAAAGCCTTTTAATATCAAGTTGAATAGGCTCAAATGGAATGGCTCCTACCCTACTCGCTGTATCTAGAGACATTGCTCCTTCCGATTAACACTAGTTCCGATCGAATAATTTTGTTCTGGTTGACTCCTGAATTGTTTCTAAAGGCGAATCGTTCCGTCGACGCAGCATTCGTATGCTGCCTGAAATATGGAAAAAAGTAGTTTCTAGCGATGCACAAATCTTTGAATAAACTATTTGCATCATTTTTGGCACAATAAAGCCCAGATTTATAATATAAGGACAACCAAATTATGTGTGGATGGAACTTAAGCCAGTCTTTATAAAATATCCCACAACTTTTTAGATCGGCCTACTATAAAGTTTGTGAATGTAGCAGTATGTAATCTATATAAGAATAAAGACATTAGGTACAGGGTGTATCGAAGTCGAGCAACTCCACTGCAGCGTACTATCTTGCTGTAGGTTTAAAAATCAGATTGCGGATCAAGTCAATCAAGTCAAATTGACCAAAGCAAATCTAGATGCTCCGACTCTGTTGACCTCTTTTGCTCGTTGCTCTTGCGATCACTAAATGGATCTGTGTCGTTAAAATGATAAATCGAAGCAGATGAACAGTAAACTTTTGGCGTACGGTGAATTACTTATTGGTACCTGATGTAATGTTTTGACTTAAAATAGTAAGTCACTAGATGTTTTCATGAAAGGTGCTTGCTTTAATCTTGTCAACCGGAGAACAAAACCTCCGCTTGGTACGAAATGACTCCTTTGATTTTAAGCCGTTTGACTATCTAAAATCAGTCTGAGGTATTTGATTAGTATCGAAAACTTCGTTAAATAATATTAGTAGGAAAAAAGTTGACATATTTAGTTTTTAAATAACATTATTTTTTGTTTAGGATAAAAGTTTCGCTCTATGGTTAATTACAGTTCAGAAAAGTAAATAATAAGATCATTTTTGTAAAGTTTTCAGAAAACTTGGTTGTAAATTTATTGTTGGTGGAGATTATAATGCCAAACACCCTTGGTGGGGATCAAGGTTAGCAAATCCCAAAGGAAAGGAGCTATATAAATGCATAAATACCAATAATTTTTCAACACTGTGTACGGGAAAACCAACGTATTGGCCATCAGACCCCCGCAAAATACCGGATCTTTTGGATTTTGTAGTTTATTTTGGAATACCACGGCATCATCTGGAAATTTCGGACAACTACGACCTAAGTTCAGACCATTCGCCAATTATAATTACATATGGCACTGCTCTTCCAGCACTATCAAATAAATTAAAATTGTCACATCTTGGACAGATATTTTAGCATTTCAAAATTGGATAGATGCGAAACTAAATACTAATATATCTCTCAAAACTGGTTTAGAAGTGGATACGGCTGTGGAATCATTTACAAACATTATACATGAAGCAGGTCTGTTGTGTACTGCACCAGCCAAAAGTTCTATAGCGAATACAGTTTTTATATCAGCTGAGCTTAGGAACCTTATAAATAATAAGCGAAAGCTCCGGAAAAATTGGCAAACCAGTAGATGTCCAGCAGATAAAACTAGGTACAATACAGCATCATTCCAACTTAATAAACGCTTGCACGAAGTAAGAAATGAAGCAACTGCAGAGTTTTTCAAAAGTCTGCATCCTAACACGAAAGACTATGAATACAGCCTTTGGAGAGCTACCAAATATTTAAAACGACCTGCAAAACGAAATGTTGCTATACGTAATCATAATGGAGAATGGTGTAAAACCGCCAAAGCTAAGGTTGAGGCATTTGCACAACATTTACACTCAACATTTCAACCAAATTCAAATCTTGCACCGGAAGATACTGAAATAATAGTTTCTGGATGTACCTTGTCAAATGTGCATGCCAATTCGTAGAATTACTGTGTCTGAAAATAAAGAAGAATTCGCAAAACTGAATCAAAAAAGGTCACCAGGCTATGATAAAATAGACGGAAGAGTTACGAAAATGCTCTCTCAAAAGTGTATTAAATTTTTAGCACTAATTTACAATGCGATTTTGAGGCTGGAGCACTTTCCTACACAATGGAAATGTGCGATGAGGTGATAATGATTCCAAAACCAAACAAGCCTGAAAATATCTCTCGTCCTACCGCCCTATTAGCTTGCTGGTGACATTCTCCAAAGTATTGGAAAGTATACTTATGAGTAGATTGTTACCAATTTTGGATGAATACAATATAATACCGGAACATCAGTTTGGGTTTAGGAGAGGTCATGGGACTCCAGAGCAATGTCATCGTATAGTGGATATAATTACAAGTGGATTCGAGAAGAAACTGTATTCTGCGTATTTCTGTATATTTCTGTATTTCTTGATATACAACAAGCATTTGACCGAGTGTGGCATCCAGGCATGTTATATAAAATGAAAAAATTGCTTCCTGCTCCATTTTTCCTCTTATTGAAATCGTATCTAAGCAATCGAAACTTTTATGTTCAAATGGAAGGAAAAACATCGAAACTATATAGTATCCATGCTGGTGTTCCACACTTTACACAATATTCACTAGCCGATCTTCGTGTTGTCAGTGATGTTCAAGTAGCCACTTGTGCTGATGATACAGCTATAATTGCATCTAAAGACACTGCGGCAGAAGTATCTCAAGATATTCAAAATGGGATAGTCTGAAACGCCCCCTGGTTTGTGGCTAATGAGCAAATTCACAAAGATTTAAATATTCCATACATTAAAGATGAAATACGTAGAATAAGCACAAGGTATGTTGAGAGACTACATGATCATTTAAATGTTTTGGCAATAGGCCTACTAGATAATAGCGATACAACTCGAAGACTTAAAAGAAATCATGTGTTAGATTTACCTTTTAGAGATTAAATTTTGTATATATTGTAAATAAACTCTTAATTATAGAATTTTGAATATAATAGCTGTTCTCATTGGAGTACAGCTGTTCTCACTGTTATATTATGAACTTTCAACTAACTTACTTATTGTCTTATTGATAGATTGTAAATTAATAATAATAAAAAAAAAAATTTTTTGTAAAGTGTATAAAATTGACTCCCCGATAAGTAGGCATGCAGTTTATTGCTGCTGATAATTAATCTTGTATTTTAAGTATGGGTTTTTTTTTAGTTTTTAAGTTTTTAGTTTTTAGTTTTTTTTTATAATTTAAGTTTATGATGACTTTTACTTTAAAAAAAAAATTGCCCTGCACTGCACAGTCCAGTCCAGACTGCCATTGTAATCGAAGAAAATTGTTCATTTAATTTAAGCTCATTAGTTGTAAGTGAATGCCTCGTAGATTAATGCAAAGCGCACTGGAAAGTTTCTAAGAAATTTATGAGTGAACTTAAAGTTAATAAATGTCCGCATGGACGTATAGTAGCAAATTTTGTACTAAGCGCCTTACAAGTGATTTTAAAGATACATCCAAGCAAACACGCATACACACGTAAATAAATACTTCCAAAGCAGTAGAAACTTCGTTGCGTTGAGTGTCAGAGCAGCTATTAATCATAACACTAAGAAATAATAAAAAAACGAAGAAGGAAGTTCCACACAGTTACACACACAAACACACACATACACATACGGTGCTACCAAAAGTTTTCGCTAACAAAATTATAAGTTTATTTGTAAGGATGTTTTGTTGGTGTAGTTGAAGTTGATGTTGTTGTTGTTGTTGTTGTTGTGTAATGCTTATGATTACTTTGATTACACTAAATTACTACCTTAGCTTGTTGCTATGGGGGCAATTTGATAAGTTAGTGACGTTTTGAATTTTCGAATTCTATTGATTTGAGGGTAGTAACTGAAGTACACAATCTGCAACATTAAGTTTGTGTTTGACAGCCATTGAAAGCAGACATAAAAGGCAGACAGCCGCACAGAAAGAAGATCGGTGCCGAAATTGAACTCAAACGTTAACGTGTGACTATTTCGAAGTAGTGTTTGTTTCAATCAATCAAGCAGTAGATGAAACTGTAGTTTTCTTTGTTTGGATCAATGCGGCAAACTTCTGATTTATGTGCGTCTGACTGCCTTTCACATACATACTTAATCTATTCTATTAACATTTGCATTTAAAGTTACAACACGGCAAATTCCAAAAGTCACTGACTTATCAAATTGCCCTCGTAGTGGCTGCTGCTGCTATATTTCATGGCATACTTACCGAAATAGGTGCTATTTGTCAAAACCCAAAAGATTTTAAATGGATCGACCATAACTACAAGTGAGACGTGCAACTACTGCGCTTGTTTGCTTTAGTTTTTTATTATATTTTTTTTAAGTTTCTTATTTTTCAGGATATTTAGTAATAGTTTCACTTTCTTTTTATTGTTGTTGTTGCTGCTGGCATGTTGCAATGTTGTCGTCGTGCTTCTTGTTATAAATCAGCAGCAGGTATTGCTGTGTCGTTGCTTTTTAGTTGCTGTATTACACGTGCCACAAAATGTTGCACAATTAATTTGTGACAGCAATTGCTGCTAGCTGCTAGCTGCTAGCTGCAGTTGTTGCGCTGCTTTGCTGCTGTTGTACGTAAAGAATGTTGCTCCAGTTTGTAGCGCCTCCAGCTGCGTTATAAATGTGCTGCCCTTGAGTTATGTATCTGCTGCACGTATTAAAATTGTGCTTTTTGTTGCTTGTGCAGCGCTTTTTCTGTAGCTGGCACGTTGACGTCTTGTTCATAGTCAACACTTGATATTAAATTATATTAAAAAATTATTTATTTTTTGACACTGGAAGTACTTTAACTTTTAATTTTTAAGTGAATTTCTATGCACGTACTTTATAAATGGAATATCTTAAACTGATTTCGTCACAGATTTCACTTTTTCACTGTCAATTTTCTTATTGCCACACTTTCATTCGTTCTGCCAACTGCTTGCACTTCTTAATCGCTTTCCAGTAGTTTATTTTTTCCTCCGAAACCAAACGAAACCAAGCCAAACCAAACCAAACCAGCTCGACTTGAATTTGTTTATTTAGTACTTGGGCTTCTGTAATTGTTTTCTTTGCTCGCATTTAGCCACATTTTGGCTTTTTGTTTGCTGTCGTTCGTATACTTCATACTTGGCGCGTCCTTTATGTCGCCGTCGCATATCCTTCAGATAATTCTCCGGCTGCTACAGTTGCTCCTTGTTGTTTAAATATTTTGCTTTTTGGTGTGTTTTGTGGTTGATTTTATTTACTTTTTGCAGTGGTTGCTACTGTCTTTTATTTTTTTGTACTTGTTTTGTTGTTGTTGTTGTTGTTGCTGTTGTTTTTGTGTTCTTGTAATTAAATTTATTTTTACTGTATTTTGTAATTAAAATTTTGTTCTGTTATTTACACCATTTTATCATCATCATCATCATCATCATCAACATCGTTATTGTCAACAGCATCCTTTCGTCCTTTTCATTTGTCTCGTCAACATTACCATTATCTATTTAATTTGAAGATTTATTGTTCACATTACTATTGTTATTGTTGTTATCCTTTAAAAGTTATAATTTTTGTTGTGGACTCATTTAACACACTTTAGGAAAAAATTACATTAACTTTCATTTTATTTTTTTTATTTTTTTTGGTTTTTGACAAACTTTGTTTAAAGTAATTACAACCAGCAACAAGTTTAATTTTGTGTTGAAGAGTTGAAACTAAATTTGATTAGATATGTTGTTGCCGATTAGAAACACGCAACTGATTGGCGACTATTTAATTTATTGATTTTTTCTAAATTTATAGATCGTTTCTACAAAATAAAAAACTACTCAAAATCAAGTTTATGAGTTGAGAATAAGAAGTTCAGTTGCTTTGAAGTCTAAGAACAATACCTAAATGTACAACTATTTACGAACGATCGAAGACTTTAAAAAACAGTTGAACAGGCATAATGCTCTTCTTGAATGTGGCAATTCTCCCTGACATCAGACTGCAATCTAAGATAATCTAAGTGAAGTTATTTTAGTTAGGTTTTAGCAATGAATTTAGATAATCGTTATCAAATTGTCCGATTAGCCAAAAATTTGGTGCAGTGAGAAAGGGAAAGAGAGGGAACATCCGACATATTAGCAAACGACAACAGCAAACATATGCGAATGAAGTATGCACATGTCTTATATTCTCTTTTCCTATTTTTTTTTCTTGCTGCTGCCCTCTTATTCTCATTCTCTTCTCACTATAGATCGTATCACGCACTTATTTAACAACAGCGAAAGCCTGCACATGCAAATGTAACTTGCATGTGTTTGCTACTGTTGTTTGCTGGTATGTATGATGTGCCCTCTCTTTTCTTTTCTCTCCGCATGATCGTTATTACAGGCTTTTCTAAGCATCATTGTTAATATTAATTGGTTTCAAATGCTGTGAATTATAAACTGTCATCTAAGACTTAACAGATCTTATAATTCACAAATAGTTTTTACAGATTTTTTTTTTTACTTAGTCTTTCGATTATTACTCAAGCCGTACATGAATAGCTAATAGCATGTACGGAAGGCCGAAGCTGCAAGAAACTGAATAAAAAGTTTAAAAAAATCATGCATTTTCATCAGAATTGGCATTAGAACCGATTGTGTTCTCAAGGCCGATATTGTTGGCTGTGTCGGGGTTGAGACAGTTACTTCTACACAAACAGCCAATAAAATAGTTAGCCGGTACTTTTTGGTGAATTTTCTACCGCTTCCACTTGTTCAACTTCCATAAGGTTGCTATACACCCGTATGTACCACTCTATACGTATTAACCTAAAGTACCTCATACAAATGGAATACGACACGGATGAGGATGAACTACTTGCATTATATAGATTTTAATTAAATTAATACAGATGTTTGGAGATACCAAGCCTGTTCGGTAACTATTGAAGTTGGTCTTTGGCAATTGGTTGAATCTGATCTAAATTATACAGTTACGTTAGAAAATCTAAGATAATTGAGATTAACCGCCTGCATCGAGTGCAACTTGAGTGCGAATGACGCTAGCAAGAGAAAATTGGATAGTGTAACATAAACTAATACTTATGAGTACCAAATTAAATTAACTTATATTAACAAAGCTGCTTTAGATAATATACAACAGAGTAACAGATATATAAAACATATAGAAATATTATTAACGAATCTGTTGTTGAACACATTTTGACAAGCAATGAATTTCAATTTGAATTAATTTGTTTGTAACCGCAAATTCAGCAGGGAACACAAAATTTAACTCGGAACATTTTGCTCCGGAAAGTCTAAAGTAGCTGGTGTCATTTTGAAGTTAAAGTTTCAAAATTAAATTACGTCAAAGTAAGTATAGCTGAAGTGGCATTTGGTTTGGCTTTACATGCTACTAATTAAAAAGAAACAAATGTTTAATTTTCTTTTTTGGAATAACTTTTTCTGACTCTTTCTTGCATAGTCTCCAACTTGCTGTCACTCAAAGTGTTTCACTATACCTCTCTCTCTCTCTCTCTCTCTCTCTCTCTCTCTCTCTCTCTCTCTCTCTCTCTCTCTCTCTCTCTCTCTCACACACACTTTTCTTGCAACGCAACAAATAATTTTTCACAGCTAGTAACTAATTTAGTTGGAATTTCCTTTTTGAAAGAAGTTTATATTCATTAAACTTCCGTTTGTGGAACTTACTGCGCGCACAAAGCAAAGCAACTGAGTGGAAAAGAGACAGCGTGCAGCGTTATTGCACAAGTGTATGTGTTGAAAAGAGCGAACATTACAAATCTAGTTACAAGACAGGAAGTCGAGTTTATGCGTTTGTATTTCCGGCGGAAAGCAACTTTTAAGGAAAAGTGCAATTTTCAGAAAGTTGCTCACTTTTCTTGCTGCATTGCTGTTACGTCCGCCCGCTGCACCCTCGCCTTCCTCTTCATACTTGTATCAAGTGTTTGCGTTGCAGTTGGCTTTTTATTTTTATTGTGCAATGTTGTTTTTTATGTTGGTCGTAATTTCTTTTTTATATTTGTTGCAGTCAAAAGCGAATTTGTTGTACGCGAAACTTTACAACAAAAGCCAAAGGAGTAGCAAATAAGGACAACAAAAAAGAAATTGTGCAAATGTTGCACGAAAGAAAAGTGCATTCAAAGTAACATCAACTTTTGGTATTTTACAAGGATAATAGCACAAAAAACATTCGCCTTGCCGCCGCTGCACACGCAAGCGGAAAAAACTTTAATCAATGAAAACCAAGAATGACGCCACCCAGAGTCTTACAGACACCATGACGTACCCTGTATATATCCTGCATGCGCGCGCGCTTAAGTTTGCTTAAATTTCATCCCAATTTGCGAAAATTGGAGCGCTGCGTTCTGTGCTCCAAGGTGTTAAGCATATTAAAATTTCAAATGAAAATTGTTGGGAAATTATTTAAAGTGGCTGCCGCGCTGCGTGCACCGTGTGAGAATATGAAATTTTATATACGATATAATTTTCTTGACATATTTACTCATCTTTTATTGATTTTTGTCAAACCATTTTTGTGTAAGACGGAGACTTGCGGTGGAGTAAGGCATTTGCCATGTTACAAATTTGCATAAATTGCACACTTATACGAGAGAGAAATTGTCGCCGAGCGCATTCTAAGAGCCACATTAAAAGGATGAGACAGCTGAAGGTAGCATCTAGAGCATCTTAGTAATGATAAGGATGTTTGAAAAGTTTGCGTAAGTTATTTTGAGAAAATTGCTATTTAAAATAGATAAAGTCTCAGTCATTTTAGAGATTTATTTTCTTAAAAAGAAAAAACAACTCAAGCCACACTCATTCTGAATCAGCATTGGGATAAAGTGGCATATGAGTGTAAGTAAGCGGAGAAATCGAGAGAGAGAGAGAGAGAGAGAGAGAGAGAGAGAGAGAGAATAGAAAGAGAGAGAAAGAGAGAGAGAGGTGGCAACCTGCAAGCCAACGAAGGTGCCAACATGCATTTTAATGAAATTTTTAAATTTCTGTAAGGATTCTGTAAATTTAATGAAAAAGAAGACAAGACAAATATTTATCTTGCTTATGAATATACATTTTCAATCTATGCGCACAGGGAAAAAAACACAATTATATATATTTTTTTTAAAATTTATTCAGCAAATAAAGTTTGACTGAAGTAGATTAAGAGTGACAGCCTAGAGTTTAGATTATGACACTGCTAGAATGTCAAAATACAGTAGTTGTGGCAACCTGCACACAATGGCAATCTGCAAAATATTTCGTTCCATTTTGTATTAATTTTTCATACAACCCACATATCTCAGTTAAAATAGTAGTTACAGTTCTCGTATGCCATAGCTTTCCATCACTATCATCATCAGTATTCTCCATCAACGCGCCTCGCTCGCCTTGCATGAAATCCTGTTCGCACTCAAATCGACGCTAATTTGCCTGACCTGAATTTTATTTACCCAGGAGCAGCTTACCGCTTTGGCATGTAGCCCAAACCAGGTGCTCAAAGCCTTTCAGCGCTATTATTCTTTGCCAAGAATTATTCGGTTAGTTAATCAAATTCGCGCGCACTTCAATTCATCTTTATTTTTTGAGGAAGTTAACATAAAATTGCATAATTTATTGTTTTATGACTTTCAATTGGGAAGCAAGTTCTTCAGAGAGCACTGTAGGAGCATCGTTTTTTTGCCAGCCATTTTGTATGCCAGCCACATGCCATGGAGAAAAGCGCCGGCAATTGAGTTACTAATTACTTTGCGTAAGCTTTAATCGCGCGCCTTTGTAAAGTTTCTTATCTTCAACTCAAGGCTGCCAACTTAAGCGTTAAATGTTTGGGTGCTGTCTACTCGGTTGGTGGGTCGCTTGGTTGTTTGCTGTTTGACTGGCAGCTAATGGACTTCATTATGTAAGAGTGATGAAAGTGAGGCTTGATGATGAGGTTGCCTTGTTTCTTTCACTAAGTTTGCTTAATATGCCAAGGTTGTTTTTGTTATACAAACTACGAGTATGTTGTTGTTCTTATTGTTGATGTTGTTGTTGTTGTTGTTGTTGCTGTTGCTGTTGCGTTGCGCTATGAACAATTAAATATTTAACGCTGCTCGTTATGCAGCATCTGCCTCAAACTAACTACATAGTATAGGGTGTTTTGTTTTTTGGAGGTTGCATTTTTCGACAGGAATTAAACTGTCATAAATTGATCAGATCTGGCAACGCTATTGTCATTTGTGCTCAGAGAGCTACTCGAGACGCCGATACATCTACACAAAAATCACTGTTTGCAGCGTTTATGATTGGTTCTTACTTCTTTCAAAATGAAGCCGCCAGGAGCTTTACCGTCAGCGAGAATGGAAACATGGAAATATGTTCAATTGGCGAACACGTTATTTTTCGAAATGGACCAGTCAAATGCCCACCGAGATCGTGTGATTTCCTTCCTTTGGATTATTTTCTCATTGGTTAATGCGAAGAAACCAGGAATTTTAGACGACCTGGAAGACCAATTATTGAATAAATAGTCGAAAATTGGACATCCAGAATGCGCCACATCCGAGCCAACCGCTGTGCCCAGATACCCCAAATCATATTTATAGTCTGGCGTAGAGTTATCTTTCCAATGAAACCAATTTTCAGTTTGAAATTATGTAATCTGTGCCCTTTAATTCAATTCAAAGTTCTATACCTCTAAAATAAACCAACCTAGTGTAATCTAACTAAACGCATTTTGGATGTATACTATTTTATAGTTATAGTTAGGCCTAAGGATAAAGGTCAAGGATGTTTAGCACAAGAGTTGAGTGTTGCTTGAGGCTGTGTTTTACCTGAACGCTGTTGAAAGTAAAGTCGTTAGGATGACTACTATTGCTCAGTTTGCATGTGCTAATTGGCGCAGTTCGTAGCATTTTGTTATATCTTCTAAGCTTAGCGACACACTAAATTGCTGAAGTGCAAAATATGCCAGAGGATATAGATGAGCGGTTTAAAAATGAACTAGCAATATGCTAAATTGTAATTTGAGTTTATACATTATTGCATCGAAAATACTTTGTTATTTTTATTTTTATTTGTTTTTGCTTTGGTTGAGATACTCCTATTTACTACGTATCCTTTTTAATTTGTAAACAATAACACTCAATTACAAATATAATGACAACAACTCAATATCATTGAAAATGTTTACCGCTAATTAGTATTAATGAAGCCATAGCGAAGCCAGAATAAAAGTCAATTATTGCAATTTTTTTTCACATATATTAATGGCTTTTAGCGAAATGAGAATAAAAAGGATATGACAACACAATTTCTATTTGTACTGCAGTACTAATTGGTAAAAATCATTTATAGCTAACATAGCAAATACAGATAAATACGTACACAGATACAGATACAGATACACCTACACTAAACAAACCAATTGACTACAACAAGAAATAGAAATACAAAAAAAAAGCTTCATGTGTACAGATACTTATTTACTTACACAGATACATTGTACACAAATACAGATATAAAATCTTTCACAATGAAAACATGTACTATAAAAATATTGCAGTTTGGAAAAACTGTGGATATTGTAAGGAAAATGAAAGCAAATGCCTGCTGCGGTTGAACCGCAACATATATACACTTCGGTTGTCTCTTAAAAGAATTGCTATGAACTATGCATCGCAAATAACCCAGTTGAACTTTTATGTACTGCAACACAATTTCCTAATATAATTCTATTTGAAATAGCTTTATGTTTCATTTATAATTAACACGGTACATGCTTACGGAAGTACTTTAATGATGGAGTGCTACGAGCCCTGTTTAGCAACCAAGTTGGAAGTACAGCATGCATCTTTCGAGCACTAGTGCTACAAAGTCCAGCTGGGAAGCATTTCTTTGGCCTCTTTAAACAAAAAATCGATGTATAAATAGATAAGTGCAAAACGTTAACACTCTTTTTAACCCCCTTAAACACAAAATATTTGCTTGCATTTTTTTTTTGTGTTGAAAAAGTTGTGACGAGAAGCAGGAACGATTGAAATTTTTTTCTGAAAGTATTGCGTCCAAAGACCTGGGCTCTCTCCCTCTCAGCTCTCTCAATTTTCAAATAATATCAACAAAGAAGTCAAAGTGAGTGAACAAGCAACAAACGAACATGTGTGTGTTCTTTTTTGATTTGGCACCACTGTACATGGTTTAGTTGTTGGAAAGCTGAGGGTCATTTCCGAAGTAATATGCTATCCGAATTGGCCCATCACTTTAGGATTTTGAGATATTTGATGTTATGTACCCGAAAAAACGGCGTTTTTTCCTACTTTCGAGGTTATGTACAGGATGCAAATAAATCTCCGATTGCATCATTTAGTAATATTCTTACCCGGGTAATGACGTTGAACTTCAAATTGCCATAACTTTGCGAAAAAACATCGTATTTGATCTCATGAACTCTTAAAATAAAGGGTAAGAGTGATACTAAGTGATGTAATTAAAGAGACAGACCACACAATTTTTTTTTGCACCCTGAACATAACCTCAAAAGCACGGATTCGGATTCTACTCAGCAAATTACTTCGGAAATGATCCTCAGCTTTCCAACAACTGACATGACCCCGGTATTTGTAGGCCTGTGTTATTATTACATCTTTCTGTTCACTTTAACGGTTAGTGCATGGTAGAATTATATAATAGTGTAGCATATTCCGCATAGCTGTTTTCTTTTTTGTTTCTTTCGGTTCCTTTGTTTTCAATTGAAAGAATTGGGTAAAATTATTCTCTATTGCTGCCTCTAGTAATAATAACGTTGAAGCACATAACAAACCGTATTTGTTTTGTATTTATTTTCACTGGAAGTAGCAGTCATGACAGATTATGCAATGTTATTCCAGATTTCCCATGCACTTATTTATGATTGGAGTTATTTGAACTCTGGTGAATAAAAATGTGTGCAATACTGCAATCGCTCGCTGCTCCAGCTCCATAACTCTAAAAAAGCCTCTAAAAACAATTTTAGCTTGAAACTGAGAGAAACTAGATAGAGAACACATTAAAAGGTTGTCAGACAAAAAAACATGGCTAAATTCTATTACAAAAGTCAATATAAAGTATAGTCTATATTTCAATGAAAATATTTTGAAATTGTCCAAAAATGAACAGGAATATATTTTCATTTTAAATTAAAATTATTAGTTTTCAAACAATTCCACATGTTTGAAATGCCTCTTGATAGATTTGAAGTAAAGGATGCATCTACATACTCAGACTCGTATATAGTGAAAAGGACATTGCAGTGCTTTTAGCGTTGATGTTGACTAGCTTACAGCTTACATACCCATACATGCAGACAAACAGAGTGCATTGCGAATGGAAAAAGTTGTACTTCTACTTCTACTACTACGACTAGAACAACAACAATTGAACTTTTACCAATTGTATAACTGCATCTGTGTATGTGATTGTATCTATATGTGTGCGTGCTCATGTTGCTGCCTTTGTTGACGTACTGCAATTCAAATGAGTTTACAAGCCAACTGACCTACATTGTCGTCTGTCGTCTGTCGTCTGTCGTCTAACTTGTGTCGCTTGTCGTCGTTCTCGTCGTCTGTGTGTTACACTTCAGCTACTTCAAATGCATAAACTTCCATTACCATTTGAGACTGCTTTGACACAGCAACAGCAACGAAAACGATTTAAACTGCCAACAATCAGCAGTAGAATGTATCTCTCTTATACCAGCTGCTTTAGATGGCGACATATTAGAATTTTTGTCCTTTGTTCGAACGTTGACTTAATTTTTTGTAATAAAACAATAACCATTAGCTTTGTGAATGGTTTTGCTATAGATTTCTGCAGATTTCGCAAGCTATAGTTGCTGAAATGTTAAACTTTGAATTGATTTGAAATAGACAGAGTACCATGAGCAGTCAGCGATAATAGAGCTTGAAAAAGCAGTTAAAATAAATTACTAATTACACTGGTCTATAGGTTTAAAGAAATTAAGAGTGCATTTTGGTCTGTTGAATTCGAAAAAAGTATCAAAAAATGTTGAATGGATAGAAACAGCAGCAAGGCGTTTTTCAAGGATCGCTATCCCTCAAACACGCCCTTTGAGGGTGGAGATTTTGCACAAACAGAACGAATACCACCACTCTATGAACTACATTTCCTGGTGAAACATCTCACCATGTTAAAAAAATGAAATCCATACCAAAACTCAAAACTGGGTAGCAGGTTTGCATGCAGTTACCCGTCAAAGTGTTCCGATCTGAATGTATATGGAATTTTTTGATAACGAGTCGTTCGATAAACCAAGTTTGACGTTTTCAGCTTAATTAATAAAAAAAACAAAGAAAAATCCAAAATATAATTTGAAAGTGGAGGTCGTATAAAAACTTAAAATGGAGTCAGGTTTGTATCGGGCTACCCTTTAAAGTGGGTTTGGTATATTAGTGTAAAGAAGATAAAAAAGGCGAGTCCAAACATTTAAACTTGAAGTCTTTATACATACGTTCGAATGGTCGGACGGACATATCTATATCAACTAGTCTTCCAATGCTGATGATGCATATATTGCTCTATAGAATCTGCCATGCCTTCATATGCCTACAACCTACATTAATACAAATATAATACACACTTTTACACTATGCCTACAGGGTGTTAAATATTGCATCGAATGCAGGTGGCATAGTTTCTAAACAATTATTTAAAAACTATGCTGCTTTGCTCATTAGTTAAAGCTAGTCTATCACATTTCAAGCTTAATATAGTTAGTCAATTATTTGAGCTAAATTTTTCACGACTAGTTAAAAGTTTTGGAAATACAAAACTCAGTTCAAAAGTTCTAGACTCGTTTCGTCTTTCAGGCTGCAATTAAAATACACATAGCCACTTTTGTTAGTTAAAAGTTTTCGACATAGACAATTTCGGACAACAATGTTGCCACAATAATTTCTAAAGTGTACGCAGCTCGACAACAGCATGCCACATTGAACAATGTTGCGCTGTCCAAAAATCATTACGTATACGCAGTGTGCATAGAGCGATACTGTAGAATTGGCCTCAGTTTTCTTCATTCAACAGAAAATGACGAGGACGAGGACGAGGACGACTACGACGACGACGACGACGGCCAAACAAAATGGACGACTTGAATGCCGCCCCACAAATACGAAACACAAATAAGAACTTAAATAAAATGAAATTAATTTGTTTCTCTTGTCCAACAATTTTGTTTGAGCAAAATATTTCTTTGTGCTGTACAATTTGTTGTGTAAAGTTAGTTTTGGGTTAGTTATTGTATAAAAGATTAAACGTTGTGGGTTAGTTTCGTAAAGAGAGAGCGAGAATGGTAATGGATTATGAAGTCATTTCAGCGCTAGTTACTAATTTAGTTTAAAATATTTTTAGAACACAAAGTCTTTGAAGGTATTTACAATGAGGAAGGATGATGTAATTTGTATGGAATATTATTGAACGGTAGAGGAAGGACGTATACCATGCTGGGGTGCAAGAAATTGGTATCTTAATCTAGGCAGATGATACGAGTATTTTGTACATATTAGAAGTATCTAGTTAACAAAATGAGGCATAGCAGCGTAAGCCGGGATTAGCTCTAATTTTCTTGCAGTTTTGTTTAATTAGTCATTTCTTGTTGATCAGATGAGTGAAGAATAAATTGAAGAATTAGAGAAATATAGAATTAAAGAGGATTACGGGATGCACATAAATTTTTGTGCAAAAATTCAAAGAGTGACAAACTAGTTGCATTTTTGCGTATATTATTAACCGCTTTATATATACTAGAGGTCCCCCAGTGATCCAAAATCGATATTTCGTCTTTAAATTCCCAAATAATAAAAATAATACAGGTTTGTCCGGAAAATGCTTTCGCCTCTAAATCAACGCTGTCCAGCCATAGCCCCATGGGGATGAACACCTTCATGTTTTCACAAACGTACGAACGAGTGCATGCCGAAGTCGGCTGTTTGATGCTAAAGAGAAACAAAAGCTTCAATTAGTTACGTTGCATTGGTGCTGTATTCTGGCAGAAATGAAATGAAGCACATTTTGGGTGCTTTCCTTTTTGGACAACCCTGCTCTAATTAATGCACAGTTCTAAAAGAGTTTTTATTGGTGTATCAATTCTTTCTCTAAGTTGTTTTAAATATTTATTTGATTCCTCTTCTCTTAAAATTTTACCAACTAAAATACTATCAAAGACACACTCAGTTTCTAGCCTAACGTCCCACAAAGCTTTCCCACCCTCTCTTAGATCTCACAATTTGGAACAGCTGCTACCTTTCTTGCATCTTTCGGTTCCTTTAGTTTCAGTTGGAAGAAGTTTCTAGCCTAACATAGAGCTGCTCGATCAACATGCTCTACTATGTGAATCGCCCCTTTATAGTATGACAGAGATAGAGAAAATGTATACTCTATCTCTGTCATACCATAAAGGGCGATTCACATAGTAGAGCATGTTGATCGAGCAGCTCTATGTTAGGCTAGAAACTTCTTCCAACTGAAACTAAAGGAACCGAAAGATGCAAGAAAGGTAGCAGCTATTCCAAATTGTGAGAGCTAAGAGAGGGTGGGAAAGCTTTGTGGGAGATGGTCTTTATGATAGACCAAGTGCGTTAAAAAGATTTAAAAAAGGTGTGAATGATTTGCGCTTGACTATGTATATATAGATATTCTAGCACCGGCGAGGAGCATACCAAAATAACTAGTCTTAATGGCGGTAGAAAGTAATAATTTGACAGTCCTCAATGGTAAATACTCTTAATTTAGAAGAAAGAAAAGTATCTCGCCAATATTTGCTTATAAGTACGCATTTCTTCTACACTCTATATTATTAATAAGCTATAAGTAAGATAAGTCGTGAGTTTCAGACTTCGTAATACCCTGCACCACTTGCTTATTTAGACCTGAATGACTTAACAATACAATCTTATCAACAAAGTTTGTGTCGCTTGCTCTTGTAGTCTTTGATCTGTTTATCTTTACACCCGGACAGACGGACATAGCTTTAGCATTACAGCTTTCCATGCTGTTGATCATGACCATAGTCTTTTAGGAATCCTTGGTGTTTTCATATTGTTAAAGAAAAGTAGTTAGGTAAATGATTATACTACTTTACTACCAATTTTCCTGGCATCGTTCCATTTTCCGTATTTTAGAAAGTGATTCTTAACTCGATAAACTTTATATGCATCATTATCCAGTTTATTTTAATCCCTAAAGGAATAATGTGCCATTTAAATAGTAAAAATATCAAATCGAATGGCTCAGTGGCTCCTGAGCGTTAGAAGTTTTTATCAATTATTGACCTACAACCACACGCTTGAGATTCTACACATTAGTTCAACTTAAATTGGATTTCCAATTAAATGCACAATTAAATGTGGCTTTATTATGCATTTCATATATTTTTTGTATGATTTTTTTAAAGTGTTCTATAATTTACTATACAGCCCTTGGCATTATTGTTCTTTAAGTATAGTATAAATAATACAGATCCCATAACAAAACAAAAAAATAAAACCTACTCAAAACCATCAATGACACATGAAGTATATTACACGTGCGAGTATTATTATTTCATTCGTTAAATTGTTTGCACAATATCTCGCTATTTATTGTGTATCGGCGCTTGTATCTAGCTAAGTATTTGTTTAGCGTGAAGCTTATTAATGCACACGAGCGGCTGTTTATTTATGAATGGTAGAAATTTATAATCGCATTACATGCGACAAATAATAACACACACACGAGTGTGTTATTTGAAGTTATACAAACAGAAAGATACAGAAAGCATCTGCAGAAGATGTACATACCCAAAATTGGCTGTATGAATGCCCTACGGCGCGAGTTTGTTTGCACGATGCGCATTTTGAATGAAAGAAAACAACAAATATCAAGATGAAATCAAGAGAGAATGCTGCAATTGAGTGTGTTCGACTTCGAAATACCCTGTATCTTGTTTATATTCGCGATATTTTATTCGAATTGATGAAAAATATTATTTATTAAAATCTAAAATAAAAAACGGGAGATAGGTTTGCAAGGGGCTAGCCGTTAAGTGAGTTAGCTTTGAGACCCAATGAAATATTTTATATGAATTGACGTAAGATATGCCAAATTTGGCATTTCGAGTTTCGTTAAGAACACAAAAAACTTCAAAATGGAGGGCAAGTTTGTATGGTAGCTAACCCTTATAATAGTGCAATCTGGACCTATGTGGTATATTTTATAAACATTAATTATAGATGCAGCAAATTTGGCTTATCTAGCGTAATAACCAACAAATTGTTATACTAAAACTAACAAATGATTTGCATGTTTTTTTTTTTTGAATACTCGTTGTCTGAAGTGGGAAAATAATACTCTAAGTATACAAACTTCTCTTATACTCTCCGAAATCTGTTCGTCGGACGGACGGACCGACATGTCTATATTGGATGCTGATCAAGAATATATATATTTTATAGGTTCTGCCACTCCTACTTCAGCCTGTGACATACATTTGCACAAACTTAATATACCCTTTCTACACTATGGTTATAGGGAACAAAGCACGATTTTCTTAGAAAACGTAGTCAGCAGTCAGTTGATACTTGCTACAGCAAAGCCTGACAGACAAACAGACAGACACACAGTCAATCAGTGAAATCATCAGTCTGTCATTCAGCGAGTTTGGTACAGCTAAATCATTGACAGACACAGTGTAACCACAGCACAAAAGACGTAAGGCAGCTTTGAATAAGAGCACTGACAGCAGCATAGGCAGCATTACACTACGATACCGGAAGTGAGCGAACGCCATTTATATGCCACTTCCGCACATCTACATCTGATGCTGCTGCTGTTACTTACTGCTGCTGCTTCTTTCTATCTCAATTCAACATTCATGACATAGCGACGTCAGTCAGTCAGTCAGTCAGTCAGTCAGTCAGTCAGTCTTTCAAACGAACTCGATGCGACCTTTGATACAATGTAGCTTGTCTTGTACATGTCTCGTTAGGTTTTTCGTTAGTTCCCCCTCTTTAGCTTTGACTGTTTTTGACATACGCCATTTTGTTTCACTTTGGCTTAGCTTCGGCGCTTTTGTTGTTGTTGTTCTTGTTGTTGCGCTTTTATTTTGTCAACATTTCATTTCGAATGAAAATAAATTCAAATGATTTATTTACGAGCATTTGATTTATTTGATTTTCACTCGCATTTTCCTGCATTGTTTTCCTTTTTTTAACATTGTTGTTGTTGCTGTTTTTTAGCCATATTGCAGCTGGTTACTACTGTCTCTGTGTGTATGTGTGTATGTGTTCATACGAATATACAACATATCCGTCCGTCCGTCCGCCTGTCAGTCTGTCTATTTCTGTGTCATTGCGTGTTTGTGTTCAATAACTGAAAATTGTATTTTGTATTTGTTCGTTGTATATTTTTTGATGCTGTAGTATATTGAATTTTCTCTCTGCACTTGTACCACCTTCAATTTTCACATTATTTCGTTTATATACATTTCGATTTTTTACGAGTTGCAATAAAAATTGCATCATGCTTTATTTGGATTGATTTTCAGCCACACTTGCAGCTTTTTCGTTCATATTTTTTTTTCTTTTTTTGTTTTCTTTTGTTGCTGCATGAAAAGCTTATTTTTTCTGACATAAAAGGGGAGTGGGAGTACTTGGAACACCATGAATCAGAAGATGCATAAGTAAGCAATTGAGAATATTGCTTATTTAATCTTTGTATTGTGACTGTAACAATTGAGAAAGTGAAAATAAAATTGGAGCAAGTATTTTTTTTTCGGAGAAATGCTCGGACGATATCCAAGCATTATTGAAGAGTAAGTGAATCAAATAACTGCTTTGTATGTTTTGCTCATTTGACCAAGTTTGCTTACAACTGGTTGAAACGTTTCGTTTTCGTTTGCAAAGCACCAGTTGAAAAGAAAAATTGAAATGATAATAGGGAACCTTTGGCGAACTAGTGTTTTTGTGCAATTATCTAATATATATGTTTCTTCCTCTATGCTACATTTTGACAGTTCAAAACAAAATAATTTTTATACAGGGTATAAAAATGAATGTTTGTCCTTTCTACTTGTCTAAACTTTTAGACCCATCGTTATGATATTCATGAGCAGTATTACTGTCGATCAAGAGAAGATTTCTGGTTATTCATCATTTGGAAGAATTGAGCGGCATCAAACCAAAGAAATCGGAAAAAAAATCTATTTGAAAAGTGGGCAGTGCCCCACCTCCTCATGTAAGAGAAAAAAATCATATCTTAGCATTTAATTGACGTAGATAGATGAGAATTGATACACAAGTGGGTATATTACTAAGAATTAACATAAAATTTGTAGCAAGGTAACAATCCGTATTAAGTCCGTCTGTGGCTTATTTCTATGGCATAACTCACTCACTTTGTCTTTTTTGTTGTTTTTATCAAATTCAGAGAGCTGAGAGAGGATGAGAGCTCAGGTCTTTCTGATTGGTTTTTACATACCTTAGATGCAATATTTTAGAAAAAAAAAAATTACAATCCTCTTCACAACCTTTCCAACAATAAAAAGTATGTCGTCAACGGACTCGGCAACATGTTCAAAGAAATATTCTCTTCCTCTTCTTTTAAAATTTTATCAACAACACTGTGAAGTCTCGTTCTTAACTGATGTTCGTAAACATGTTTTCCAGTCCGTAAATTGAGTCACTCACTTTAAATTCTTTGAACAAATTGATAGAGTGGAGAGAGGAAGAGAGCTCAGTCTATATGATTGGCGTAAACCTTTCCAACAAAAAGAAATCAACCGAATATAGGGCTTTTAGAGGATTAAAAAAATTGTGAATGTTTTGTTCTTGCCTAGGTTTATATAGAGATGAAAAATTGTGGAGCAACTTGCATCTTTCGGTTCCTTTGGTTCAAGTTGGAAGAATAGAGAAAATGTATTCTCTATCTCTGTCATACTATAAAGGGCGATTCACATAGTAGAGCATGTTGATCGAGCAGCTCTATGTTAGGCTAGAAACTTCTTCCAACTGAAACTAAAGGAACCGAAAGATGCAAGAAAGGTAGCAGCTGTTCCAAATTGTGAGATCTAAGAGAGGGTGGGAAAGCTTTGTGGGACGTTAGGCTAGAAACTGAGTGTGTCTTTGATAGTATTTTAGTTGGTAAAATTTTAAGAGAAGACGAATCAAATAAATATTTAAAACAACTTAGAGAAAGAATTGATACACCAACAAAAACTCTTCTAGAACTGTGCATTAAGTAGAGCAGTTCTGTAAAAAAGGAAATCTCCCAAAATGTGATTCATTTCATTTCTACCAAAATACAGCACCAATGCAACGTAACTAATTCAAGTTTTTGAACAGCCGACTTCGGCATGCGTTCGTTCGTACGTTTGTTAAAACACGAAGGTGTTCGTCCCCATGGGGCTATGGCTGGTCAGCGTTGATTTAGAGGGGAAAGCATTTTCCGGACAACCAGATCGAATTTCGACCACTGGGGGAACTCTAGCATATATAAAGCGGTTAATAATATACGCAAAAATCAATCAACTCACGTACTTTAATACAATGCAACTAGTTTGTCACTCTTTGAAGACCAAAAACGAATAGTTTAAGCAAGGCTTTTTGATAAGGCGCTTAAGAGGGTGTTAATTTGCACTACATTTTCAATAAACTTTACAGATGTAACGAATCTCATGCATCTACTCACGGCTCAACTCACACACCTCTTCCTCTTCCAACAAAACTCACCAAAGAGTCTAAATTAGTAATACTGTAACGGTAACTGGTGCGCAGTTATATTCCTTCTTGTTTTCTCTTAAATGGTGGCGTGGCAAAGCTCATTTTTTTGAGTGGATCTTATTTTTCTAAGTGCTCTTTACATATTGATGTAAATCATCGCCGAAAATACAATGACTCAGAATTCGAACTGAGCACTCAGCAGGCGAATTTTTCAGTTAATACGGATTATTACCTTGCTACAAATTTTATGTTAATTCTTAGTACAACATGTTTGCGTGGCTCCGTTGAGAGCGGAGCTCCATAGTGTTGTTGGTGAAATTTTGAAAGAAGCGGATGAATCAATACTGCTTCGAGCCTGTTGTCGAGCTTGTGCTTATATGGGCCAAGTGCTTATTTGGGCCAAAAAAAAAAGGCACAGAAATTGTCCAGAATATATTCAATATATGCAAGAGAAATGAAAGGCTCGTATAAGCGAATACGCTTATACGAGCCAAGCTTATGTTGAACTTAATGCTCTCTTAGCATTGTCAAATGGTAATGAACTGTTTTGTATTGTCGCTACAATGGTTGAATTTCAACCACATGGCGAACACTAGTTTCTTAAATTGTTATTGAAAATTCCAAACTAATCTATTTGGTATCTAAATAAAAATAAAAGAAATGTGTCAGCACAAAAACAGAAATTAAAAAGTTTTAAAAAAAAGAACCATATTCAAAACAACACATTATTGTATGATATAAAAATTTTAATACATTAAAAAACAAATACAATTTCATTCTAATCAAAAGCAGATAACTCAAGTTGTCAAGCTAAAATGTCAATGTCCTGGGAACGATTCATAAAATATAAAATAGAAAAAGAAAACTTTGATAATGGTTTACAAATATTCACAGCAAATAGAATACTTGAAACTTTTACCAAAGAAAAGGAACAAAAGTGTCAAGAATATATTCCATATATGCAAGTTGATCTCGAAATATACACAAACAACTAAAGAAAACCATTTTGCTTCAAATACAGTTCAATGCGCCAAATAATGCTCGTCCCAGAAAGCAATTCGCAAAGTCAACTACAAAAATCTACGAAATAACACACATTAGATTTTCTAAAGCTTTATTTCTTATAACATTATTTATCTAATGGCAAATACAAGAGAACCCACAAATACACATATGAAAAACTTCTGGCCGCAGGGAGTCCAAAAGAATATCGAGCAGCCGAGCTGTGTTGAGCACAGCATGTAAGCTTTAGTACAACGAACGAACTGGAGTGTTTATGATGTTTTGGTATTACTTTATGCCGAAGTATTTGGCACTCAAACCCAGCGTTGAAAAATGAAAGTTTACTGCGACAAAAAACATACAGACACGCTAAAGACGCTGACGACAAAATGGCGTAATTTTTTATATTATTCTTCTCTTTTTGGGGTTGGAGTTGAGGTTGAGGTCTTGGGGCCATTGCAATGCATGCCAACACTAATACATATATAACATATATCTAATACAATAAAAAAGCATAAAGAAAATATTATATGTATAAATGGCAGCAGGGAGTGCGCTCTGCTCCTTCAGACAGCTTAGTGCGATTATTATGAGTTCTCGTTCTTTATACTTATTTGAAAGACCAGAATCGCTTATAATATTTTTGGCAAACACTTTTGATACTTACAGACAATACGAGTGTCACGCCCACATACGCTAAGAATACTTTGAATGGCAAACTATATTTTTATTGAGATTAGAAATGACAAAAGCGCAGTTGGTGTCTATGAGATTTTCCTTTCTTGTCTTTTTTTTTCTTTTGGGTTTGTTAGCCAGTCAGAATTTTTGCTGCTGTAAATGATAAGCGGCCCAGACGCTGTTAAATGCCAAACAAAACGGCTGCCTGCCTGTCTTCCGCTTGCCGCCATTTGCCTTTCGATCGCATACCAAGTGAGTGTCACGCATTTCATTTTCATAAATATAAGCGTCATTATTCTGCGTCGTCCCAAACTTGACACTTAAATGGCGCAATTGTGTTGCTGGCACATAAAATTATTTCCTGCTTCTAACACTTTCTCGCTTTCATTCACAATTCATTGCTCCTGGCGCGGAAGCTCCTAGCTATTTATGGCGCTGCTGTTTCTACTACAATACTTATGCGAGAGCAGTGTTATAAGTAATCGGGCCAGTTATAAGAAAAAAAAAAAAAAACAAAGAGTTTTCTGGCCAAAATTTTATTTATCTTCTCCTTTTGAGCGCAATACATTTCAACAAACTAGTTGTCGTTCGAATAAATTTAAATGTAAAGATCTTCAAAATAGATGTCAGTCTCCTATGACAACTTCTTTGGGCTCAAATATGTTTCCACCGAGACTACATCCAAAGTAGCAGTCGCAGATAACAGGTTGTTAAGCAGATTGACAGTGAACAAATTCAGCACCACTCTGACAGCATGCTGAATCTGATACTTCCTCTGTTTCCCTTTCTCTCTGAAACATTGATCTGTTCACCTCCGTTGTCGTTAACCTCCAAGCCAGCTACAAAAGGTCTCGCTCTAAATATTTTACATTAGTATTTGAGTTTTGTATTTACATGTGTAGAGATAGTTTTTAAATGACTTTTATGCATGTTCAGCGATAATTCTTTACCACGTGTAATGAATTCGATGACCGCTTTTGAATAGCAAGGGAGTATCTGCTTTCTATCTTGTAAATCTCTATAAGATTATCGTTTACAGAAGTCCAGGCAGTGACACAACAAATGCTGCGCTTCACTGTATTTACAGCTTCTGCAAAGTTCAGGTTTATTTATCTATGGACGCTGGTGTCACCTCTGAACGTATTTATCTTTAGTATAGATATCATTTTTCTATTGTATGCAGGCCATGTAAGTATGGAGCTACCACATTTAGTTGCACTAGATAAGATCAGCATGTATTCACGACGAGTCTTCACAGGAAACAATATAAACAGAAGCTCCCTGTCATGCAAATTCGTGCGCTAAACCATTTCGCTTTGTATCATATAGTTTTTGTATCTAGATGAGATGAATGCTTCTGTACTAAGTTATCTAGTTCCGTAGTTACATTTTGTTGTGTTTGTTGTTCTAACCGGATGGATGGATGCTGTACCAACACAAGCTATGGCAAAACTGGACCGCGCACTTGAAGATTGTGGAAGAACTATTTGTGAATTATAAGTACTATTAAGTTCTAAGTGAAGTTTAAGTATTGCTTGTGTACGAATTTAGAATTTAAGCACATGGATAGCACATGGAGCATGAAGTGTACCTCGATCCATAACTCTGGGGCGTGTTTTCTAGACGGACGCAATGTGTGTTCCTTTGGACCTTGGTCAATATGAATATATTGATACAGACTGTCCTTCATTGTTGCTGGCATTCTTATTCTGGCCTGAGAGCATTCGTGTAACATTAACTTTTTGCTAAAATCTGTTTTTAAAATACAGCAGTTCCGAATTTTGGGGTTGACTTATTAAACTATTTGAGTTCGTTCGATGGCCTACTCTAATATTTCTCCATGCTCCATTGTTTTTAACATTTCTTGATGTTTCTTTAATAAAGGGTATCAAGGTTAGAAGTTTTTATAGTAACTAATTCCAACTCCTTTTTGTGGGATATTCACAGCCTCAGCCATTTCAACTCATTAATTGCCAATTACCACATTATAGGATTTATCAACCAATTCTAATGTCAGCACCTGTTTTGGAGGCACTGTGCTGCTTGTCATCGAACGACCGCCTTTTTATTCAGTAGTTCAATATTTTTTTGTTGCACATCGTTTCTTTTCTAATCTAATCACAACAGAATTCAGAAGACTTCCGTTTTAAATGACTATTATTGCCGAAACCCATTACTTTTCAAAACGTTCTCGTATACGAGTTAATGGCAAAACTTGCACAATTTGTCTGTTGGTAAATTGCTTTTGCTTTGCCGTCGACTTTGCTGCTAGTTAAAGTGACATCAATCAATGCTCTTGCATTGCTGCTCGACTGCGTAGAGTGTCTGCCATGTATGGATATTGATATGGATGCTTATCAGCAGCGAGGCATATACCACATAGTACAGGGGTACAAGTAATGCGTGCCACAGGGTGTGTCATATGTAGCATTTGCTACTGCTGATGCTGCTCCTTCAGCTTTTCTTTTCAGTCTTCAATGTGTAGTGCGAAATTGTTTTTACTTTTCTTTTTGCATCATTGGCACCACGTGGCGTATGAGTGTTGTTTGCGCTGCTGTCGCAAAGTTTTGCTAACTCACAGCGCAACACATTTGATTGACGACTAGCGAAAGTAAATCAATTATAACACTTTTCTAATGCTTCGTCTTGTTGCAGATACAGACACTTTCGTGTGACGCCTATGTGCACATTGACACAAATTGTTATTTTTAGTAGAAAATTTCTGCAGAAGTTTTACGCTCATTAGAACATTTTGGTTTGTTGCCAGACACAGACGAAGTTTGATTTGATTCCGTTTGATAAACTGTTTTAGGTTTTGTACGTGCTTCGGTGTTTTTAATTGCATTTGGAGTAGGCTTATTTTTGGGCGTGGTCGCAGTAATGCAGTAGGTGTATATTGTTTTAATAGATTAAATTGCAAGTGGATTTGAAGTATTAGAATGGCTAAAGGCGGTATTAGTGAAAGAGTTTTGTTATTTGTTTAGCATGAAGTATTTTAGATACTTGAATGAATGCTTTAGATTCTTGAAAAAGTAGCTAAAAATACTAAAAGCAGTTTGCTGGAGTAGAGGTCGTTTCATAGCAGCTCAGTGTCCAAGAAGTCAACAGCACATGGCTTAACTTACTTGGACAGCAGCTCCCATTTAAAAATAGGGCCCAGATTTTCGCACGGCAGCCCTGCGAGTTCTGGCATCTATCAAATCTTCGCATTAAGAGGAAACATGCTCGACCATATACAACAGCAGATCTACGCGAACAGTTCTAAAATGAAGTGCTCTTTTAGTTCAATGGTGATCTGGGAAGATATGGGAAAGTAGGAAACTCTTCCCAGATTCCAAACATAGAGAATGTTGTTCAGGCTTAGTACTGAAAAGCGATGTCAGTGACCGTCAAGTTACTATTTTCTTTAGTTTTATGGGAGCTATAATTGTGCATAATTCATTTAAAACTAGTGAATCAGTGGTTTGGGTGACAATTTTGGTAGAAAGGATATAAAAGATTAATGATTTTATCTTTACTGCTTTTAGTCAGAGGTAACCGTATGCTCTTCAAGCACATTTGTTTCTGTAATGCTCTTCAACAAAGGCTGAGCATTGGCTCACACACATTGTTCTTTGTATTAAGCGTAAGAATTGTATAAAAAATTTAATCGTTCTTCGTCATCTTTATACGTATACAAAGACTTCAAGGAACTCAAGAACAGTTTCGCATGTACGTGGTTTTATTATTATTTTTTTTTTTGGTTTGCCTATTCACAGCACACACATACACGCAGCTCTTTGCAGCAACTAGCGAAATTTTGAAAACAAATTTTCTTGTTCTTTTTATTTTTCTGCGTTTACCGAATAGAAACTCAATTACAGTGCTCTACCTTTGCTTTAAAACCATAAATTTGGATTTTCAAATTGATTTTCTAAACGTACAAATTCAAACTCGTTTTAAGACATTTGAAGAACGTTTTCTTCTATATTTGCGTTTACTGCATAAACCAAGATTCAGCTAAAGCTGTGGCGATAGATAATTGCTTCTCGAATTAAAGATAAAGACTTAAAGAACAAAAATAAATAATACATAATTGAAAAATACGCAAGCTTTTATAAGTAATAGACTATCAGCTACAAATCTCTTTCACTTTCTACGAAGTCCTTATATAGTTTACGATTCTAAGTACCATTTCGAAAGCCTCAAGCACTCGCGGATGCTGTAAAAAGAGTTCACAGCGATTACTTGGTTTTTTGTTTTATTTGCTAACGATTCCACAATAGCCTTGCAATGGTTTAAGCATAAGAAGGCATGACCCCAATGAATGAATGAATGAATGAATGAATGAATGCAAAAGAAAAACAGAAATATAATAAAATAACGATTTATTTTGCGCAATTTTCTTTACAATCTGTGTGCAATAAATATGCAAATTAGTTTGCAACGCTAGCGCGGCGGATAAAAAATCACAAAAACAAAGCAAACATCGAATGAAAGCGCACAGTAAGGATATACGACATAGGACACATAAAAAACTGCAATATTGGCTGCGGTCAGGACATACGATCAGGACGACAGCTCAGTACACTTGATAATGTGCCAGCTGACGAGCAACAAAAGGATGCTAATGCCGATGACGATGATGACAAGGCTGATGATGTTAAAGCTGAGAGGCATTAAGCGGAAAAGTGCTTGGAAAATTGTGCGCTGCTAAGAGGAAAACTAGTAACAGAGAAGGAGCGAGAGAAGGATAGAGAGAAGGAGAAAGAGAGAGAGAGCGAATTAGCAAATAGAATAAAATCAAAGCAAAACACTTAAAGCAGGGCTATAAGTAGAAATCTTTACGGAAACTCATTAGTTTGTCTTTCAAGTATTCTTAGCGTATAATTTCTTTTTACTCCTCCTCTTTTTTCGCACATCTATTTTTCCGATACTTTTCATTGCAAAGAAAGTATCTTGTTGTAGAAGTTTGCGCTTGACCAGCATTCTGAAAGCAATTTGAAATAGTGGCATAGGGCAGCTACTTTGTTGTTGTTGAAGTGTTATGTCCTTGAGGCCAAAAGCAGCAGCAGCAGCAGCAGAAAGGACAGTAAGTAGGCAAGAAGCAATAAAATGTTCGCAAAGTAGTTGAAGAACTATATAGTTTGCTGGTAGTATCTATACTCGCACGTTATGCACGGGGTATGTATCTTGTTTTATTTTCATTCTACTCATCCAGAGGCTATTAAAAAAAAGTACTTGCGTATCGAAGCGAAATCAAAACAGAATAACAAAACTGAATTGCTTTTTGAGGTGTTGCGATTTTATTGCTACTACTACAACTACGTATTGTCCTGCGTCCTTTTGCTGTTGTGGTGGCACATTAAATACCCCATAAGTATGCGTATATGTCTCGAGGCGATATGTCGCTGCCGCTGCTTATGCTGCTACATTGTCTTCATGATTACATTATGCGATAATGTTGCCATTCAAGTGGTTCGCAAAGAAAAAATGCTGAAAGAAAGTAAGACAAAATTTTCCCTAGAGCATGCTGGCATAATAAGCTGCAAAAGTGCAATCAACTCACACAGAAACACACATACACACAGCTATGCAGCCAGTGAGATACTTTTGACCCGAATTTGCTTTTGTACGCATAAGACTTGAAAGTGCTTGCTTAATTCAACTTCAAAATTATAAACTAACGATGTGCAATGCATATGTATGTAAAAGAAAGTAGAAGGTATAGTGTAAAAGAAGGCACACATGCATCCAAAGAGAGAAAAGCTTAGTACACACGCACGACACACAATTACAGATACAGATACGTTGGCAGGCACAGATACAACTACGCATGGATTAAGTTTCCTTCGACACACACACACACAGACACACATGGTGTACTTTTCAACTCACGGCACGTGTGTGTTATGCGCTTGGCATGCAGGATGCATTTGTCCTTGCTACAAAATGGCGAATGGCAATGGTATTAACAGCTCCCCTTGCTTATACACGCTTCTGTTCTTTCCTTCTTCTTTTTTTTTATAACGAGTTTGCACTACCCGCTCTCTGATGTCATATTAGTTAGCTGCGCAAAAGCGTGAAAACTGCACCTCAACTCCAAAAAAGATGCAAGAAAAATTTATGCAACCAGCAAAAAAAAAAATGGTTAAGCTTAAATTACAGAAAAAAGTGAAAACGAACCAGCATAAAAAAATATATATAAAAAAAAAAGAAAACGTAATAGCAAGACTGTCGAATGAAAGCTAAATTGCCGCGGGTCTAATAGACACTCCACTAATTAAATTCATAAGAATTAATTTGCCAACATTTATTTTCTGTAATAAAAAAGAAAAAAAAAACGCGAGTGTAGCGCGTAAGTCAGAAGGACAATGCGAAATAAAGAATGCCTTCAGCAGAAAAATATGAAAATGCAAATTATCATAACAAAAAATTAAGGGGTGAATTTTAATTACAGCAAAAACGAAGTCTTTATACACTTCATGGGTGTTTTAAGACAAAACTAAGAATGAATGTAACAACTCTAAAAATTTCCATGCAGAGAAAGCTTTCTGATAACCAATAAACCAATAAATTTCGTTACGGTCAAGTAAAATTGAGTCTAAGATCGCCAAGAAAAAATTGTCTATACATAAATAGACAATTGGAAAATGTTCACACCCCTTTTAACCCCCTTAAACACAACCTATTTGCCAGTTTTTTATTTTTTATTTTTGGAGAGGTTGTTAAAAGGAGCAGGAACGAATGCAATTTTTTTCTCTGAGGTATAGCATCTAAGGTAGATAGAAATCACTTAACGCCCTCGGCCAATCACAAAACAGAGCTCTCACACTCTCTCAGCTCTCTCAATATGCTAAAAAATAAGCAACAACAAAAATCAAAGGGAGTGACGTCATAGGAATAAGCAAGAGACGAAAATGTTTTTGGCTTATTTACATATTTCTATGCCCTTTAGCGATTGGTAGACAATAATATAATAATATAGCGTATTCTGCATAGGTGCTCTCTTTTTTGTTTCTTTCGGTTCTTTTGCTTCCCGTTGGCATTCACAGTTATTGTGCGCTCAAAAAAGTGATCGAAACGCTGCACCATATCTTCGCGCTACTAAATGAAGAAGTTTACGCTTGGGCAACTTTGGCAAATTCTATATGGGGATGATTTTGCTTGGTAAATCATTCTTTTGGAACAACCGCATTTCCATCTCTTTGTGGTGCAACAAGTGCAATGAAAGAAGTAAAACAGCTGATTGATGAACATTGAAGACCAACTTTTAGTGTTCAGAAATTTACTTGGAAGACTTAGTTTTGTCTGGTTGATGTGACCTGCCGCACTTCTGATCTAGTCAGTCTCATTTCATCAGCTACACAAAGACTACACCAAAGTGACTCTTTTCTAATTATATTTTTTGTGTAGTGTAGAAGATTTTCTTTTTTAATAAAAATTAAATATAAAGAAAGTCAACACTTTTGACTTAATTAAGCAATGCGCAAACTGTATAAAATTATACACTGCAAGAAGAAGATATGCAGTTTGGTTGGCAGTCACTTGTAACTAGGCAGCATAGCTTAAATTTCAGCAACAATTTTTTTGCAACGGGGTTGTTAATATTTGCTAAGTAAATTTGCTGTTGCTGTTGCCGAAGCTGTGACGCACCATTTTGAGTTGATCATTAGCATATTTCAACAGAAAATGTCATCAAAAAATTCTGCTGCATATTATACATTTGATTGAAATATACATTTGCAAATATGCTGCTAACACTCATACTCACGGTTCGGGCACATTTTTCATATTTCTTTAGAATATTTTTCATTTTTATAATTTTTTTTTTGGCATTCCTTTTTTTTTGGATTCCTTGAGCTATTGCTAAGTATTAAGAAATGTAACACGTGTTTGGTTTCAAAATGCACTCAACTGTATGACCTATAAAGCCAGGCAGGCAGGCAGGAAGGCAGCAAAAATAGTAGGGGGTCCAACAGTTCCAGCAGTTGTAGCAATAATGCTTTTGCAAAAGTTTTGCGCTCCAAATAAGACGAAATATTTATAATGTAAAAAGTATGTGCGGGCATATGCCGTTGCCTTTGCCTGTTTATGCGTTTGTGTCTGTGTGAATGATTTCTAAAGGTGTAGCGAAGCATACTTTAAGGCGCTTGGCGCACGTTGTGAAATTATGCAGTCAAATTCTATGTAGTTGTGACAATTGTTTATATAAAATAGAAGTTTTGGCGGAAATTTTTGAGTGGCTATATTGAAGCAGCAAAAATTGACATTATTTGAATAAAAGCGAAAAATACACTATTTTTCTCATTGGAGTCATTCACCTAGATAACGGTATATTTGTGGTTGTCGAATGTAAAACAAGCGACCAGACTGAATAGCAAATCCGAACGGAATGAATGACAGATCATTAGATAAGTAATTAACTTGTGCATCTAACGGTACTGGTTTCGATGGAACGAAAAAAGAGGTTGAGGTACAGCTCAGGAAAGTTGAAATTCCATTAAATTTTTGATGATTTTTTCTACATTGGCTCTTTTACTACTATGGCTAGAAAATTTTGTAATTGCATAAACTATTGATTAAAATGATTGATTAGAGTTATTTGTCGTTGTAAATACTTTCTTATACTATGACAAAAATGTTGGAAAAACGAAAAAAATTTAACTATACTTAGCTGTACCTCAATTATTTTTCATGCGATCGATTCGTGTTGACATGTAGACATGTATATTATTTCTCTTTCTGCAGAGGAAGATGAATTTCGAGTGTGAAAAAGTCTGCTAAAAAATCAATGTGATATAAAAATTAAGCGAAAAAACATATTTTTGTACTGTATACAAATGCTGTTGGGACGTTCCCCCCTGGATCCGTCAATGATATAATTACGTATTTTAAAATTTCCTATAGAATGTTATGTGCACCAAAAATTTCGTTGGTGGGCAGGGGCCTCAAGCCACCATAGCTTTCGTTGGAAACTCCACTGATTATAAACCCTACTCCACAAATAAAATCACTTCTAAATCATATGCAATACTCTCATATCTTGTAATGCTTCTAGCCTGAAAGAAAACATCATTAACTTCAAAAACAACAAACTCAGTATATGCTCCTACTTTTTAGCCAATAACTGCCATTTATAAACACAGTTCACACTGCTCCATGCAACACAGACTCATTTTATAAAGTGCGCCACATAATTTCTAAGCCACTACACATGATTTGCTTCAATTTAATGAAAAAAAAAAGTAGGAGAATTTCTGCCACTTGAACGCGCTTGTACTCGTATGTAGAAAATAAATGAAAAGCCAGACAGCGAGCCAGCAAGCCAGCGAGCCAAGCAAGTTAAAGCGTAGTCCTCCAACATGGCAGCAAACGTTAATGTGAAATCATGAATGAACATGAGCAGCAGCAGAAGGACATCAAATGCCGGCAGCCATTTTGCATATGTCAGCGCTGTTTTGTAGAAAATGAAGTGCATTAAATGAGCAGTGACGGTTAACGGCGGTGCTTAGCAGTCCCTGAGTGTCTGTGTGTGGGTGTTAGACAAGTTGCGCTTCCGGTTTGCTGGCTTTGAAATTATTATTTTTTTTTTTTTTTGGTTTCGTCCGGTTTGTGTGTTGAAATTAATCCTTTCAACGCGCTACCACGCAAATGTCGCGAATGTGAAAATCAGCGTAATTAGCTTTTAAAGTGATTTCACTGCGGGCAGTTTATAAATTGTGTGCAAAGTCTTTGTCAAACGATGCAAGAACGAGTTAGATAAGTTTGTTATTGTATTAAAATATAAATTGTTTAAAACTAAATATATCGAAAGCTGTTTAATATTAGAAAATTATAATTATTTTGCACTACTGCGCTAGCATTTTTATACACCACAAAAAAAAAAATATTTTAATGCAAAATGTATGTAACATAACGAAGGAAGCAACGCCATTCGTGATCAGCACGACAAGGCGAGTCGATCTAGCCATGTTCGTCCGTCTGCCCTCAGTATGTTGTTGTAGAGTAAAAAACTATCTGACTTGAAAAGATCAAGAGAAACCAAAGTTACGTTATACAAGTGCATTACAACTTTTAAAGCTAACACTCATGCCTTAAATGCCGTGACTTAGTAGTTGCTGCCCCCGAATCGTCAAAACGTCTGTAACTATGCTGTGAGTTTCTACAACTAGAGAGCGAGTTACCTAACCATCCAAAAGGACTGTCGTCCGACAGGATATGCTGTTCGCTCCTGTATTGCCGACCATGCACAATGTGAAAGAATAGAAGAAGAATAAGAGAGTTTGTGTAGAGATGAGAGTGTGATTGATTTCTTTGTAGCACGAATGAAAATGAACGCGGAGTTAGTGAATACGAACACGCATGACATCACACAAAAGTGCACGGTCTAACATAAAAAAATAAAAATATTTATGCCCTGTAAGCATTGGATGGACTAAACTATGTTTATAGTAATGTATGAACAGCAAAAGGAGACAACAGAGTAAATATGTTCTTGAGGCAAAAGTAATAATAATGTAATCGTGTCTATCTATACTCGGAAATCATTATACAACTTAGGCCCGGATTGGACCACTGAAGATTAGAGTTTAAGACTCTAACAGATTATTGCTTCAAATATTAAAGAAGCTTTAGCTAGATGTGGGACAATTCATAATCATAAGCAAGTGAAATCAACGACGTCGAGATAAAAATCATACAAAATGATAAAACAGTAACGTTCTAGTTCTGTAAAATGGAACGATTACGAAACACGATAAACGATAAAATAGCGTTATATCTTAAAATTCTTTTCGTGAAATTCAATTTTGGTGCTTGAACACATCGATCACGTGTAAAACGATGTGTCGCGACAAAAATCACGACCCACCACTAGTGTAGAGTAGCACTAGGGTAGGTCATCTTACTCAGTAGAACAAACAATAGACCTTTTAGGTATATGTTCCCATCATAAATAATAAAAACAACTCTAGAGACTGCTGTTGTGTCTCTGGAATCTTGTTGTTCCATAATATTATTGATAAATTATTTATATATACATATATTTATACGAATTTTGATATAAAACTGAATGGCACAATGGAAAGAGGAAGAGGTGCATGTGTGTCGCATGTAACTAGCGCATGTCATGAAAATATACTAGCTCTCATTCAGCCGTTTATTATAGAACTATTTGTGAAGAAAAACATGTCAGAACTCCGGTCATTGTTCATGTTATATCAATGTCTAGTGAGAAACTACCAACAAATAACAAACTTGTAGTTTACTGGAATACTTTGCAGCCATCTGATGGCTAATTGTAGCGCTCTCCCAGGGAATCTGTAAGCCAGATAATCCAATGCTTCAAAATAACATAGTAGACGCACCTTGAAACGAAAGTCAATGCTCATAAACCACCATGCAAACTAAGATGCGGTATCTATGTTGATAATGAAGATATTTTTTATACTATTCAAGATAACACTTCAACACACTTCAATAGTAGAATAGTTTACTACAATTAGTGAGCTAAAAACTGCTTGTAATGCTTTGGAGCAAGTTGTATTTATTTTTAGAGTAACAAGTTATTTTTGAAATCCATTTGAATAATCGGCTTTATTTCAAAGTATCATTGTTACAAGATATAAATTTCAAAACCATTTTCACAAAATGTTGACTTTTTTTCAACTTTTTCATTTTTTCTAGTACAAATTTGTGTTTGAAGTTCCTTGTACAATGGTTTCTTTTTTGGTTTCACTCCATTTTCAACATAAATAATTCTTATATACGTTCAAATAGAAAGTACATATTTACATCAAAAAATGAATATGCAAATAGTACAAGTAGTGAAAACAAGTGTTTCACTTTTTTTCGTTCTTTTATTTTCGTTATTTATAAACTTGTTTTGTAAAAGCATAAAATTTAAATAAAACAACACTCAAAGAAACCTTCTTCACAACTGGGTCAATATGCATTGCAAGTAATGCATAAATACGAACGTTGGCAGTACGTTTATTTAAGCGTATTTCGTTTAAACGGAAATAATAAAGAGAAACTGGTGAAGAACAACAAATTCAGTGAGAACAGGGAGTAGTTATATTAACTACGTTTGAGTGGTGGATTAAATGCACTTCACGTGGATCTACAATATTAAACGATTTTCGGAATACTTTTTCGTAAAACATTTCTGGAACTGTGGTCTACACGTGGTGTCTCGACAATAAAGTGCGCTAGAGATACTCTCTATACAGGCTAGCTACTCCAAAGGTTCCACTTTTTAGAACGATTCGTTGGGAATTAGCTTTATTTACACTAACAGGCGGAGATAGCTAAATCGGATCGAAGCAACGAATTGATACAGAATCTACCGCTTTAAAAGACTTATGAGTGTTAAACTTTTCTTTTTTTAAGAATAATTTCCCAGAACTTCAATGAAACGAGCGTTTAGTGAAGATTCCGCCAGAAACGAGCACAGAAACGAGTGTTTAGCGGGCAAAAAATGAGCGTTACAAAAACATTCGCTGGATGTAATAATAGAAAAGAGTGAAAGGAAACCGTCTTCTGGTGGCTATTTTTTAACACATAAAAAATCGTTGAAAATGTCTTTCAAATAATTGTAGCTACATTTTAGCTGAGATCTTAGTTGGGAATATTATATACAACTTGTGGGAAGTTATAAGTGAAGAAATATTTGCAACGACACATTTCGGCGATTTGGTGAAAATTTAGACCAAAATCTTGTGCTTATATTGATGTTTTTATATTTGAAACATATTTTACTTGAAGGTATAGCCGACGTATCTTTGTGAGTGTTACAAGCTCTGTAGAAAAATGTATATATCGTATTATTAACACTATGTGTGAAGTGAGCGAAATGGAGAAACATTCTGAAAAACTACAATCAATAGCGGACGGAATGAAGAAACAATAAATAAAAATTATATGTATTGCAAAAATCAACGCGAAATAAAATGAAGACAAAAGTAAATATTATTCACAAAAAAAAAAAAAATAAACAACTGCAGGCAAAGTATGTTTTCCAAGGTGGAGAGAGATAGAAATGGAGAGAGTGAGAGTGTTATACTTCATATAGACAGCATTGATGCATCTGAACGTATGCAGTGCATTTACAGCAACATGGCAGCGTAGCCTATAAGCTGCATACGTGCATGAGTACGTCCAACGCGAGATGTCCATGTTCCATTTTTCATTGGGGCAACGCATCAAGTTTATTAACATGCCAAGTAGTAGATGGCGGCACCGGTAAAGCACCAAAACTGGGTTACACAGCTGCAAGTCACAGGAAAGCGGCAGCAGGCATCACTAAGGATACAGTAAGTGTAAGAACTGCGCGTGACTGAGCAGCTTAAAAAATATATAAATAAATAAATATTGCAATGGTCCATCATGCTGCACAGCACAGAACAGCATAGCACAGCACGCTGGGAAATATTTTATTGGCATTAAAAATATTGTATATATGCATAAAAGAAGTGCACGGTTGGCAAAGCAACTATACCTAAAAGTATCTCAACAAGAAGTAACTCAACAGCAAGTATCTCAACTATATTTTCAACATGATTACTGCAGAATGAAATATTAAAATTTCGCTGTATTCGCAACTCAAGCAGCTTAATATCATTTTAAAAAATATCATTTTTTTGTTACAGTTTCAACAACTTTCAATGATGTACACATTTGTATTGCTTGTTGCTAAAGTTTTATAATATTTGTAACTACAATGCTGCTTTGTTCCTTGAGATTCATTCATTCATTCATTCATTCATTCAGTTAGTCAGTCAGTCAGTCAGTCAGTCAGTCAGTCAGTCAGTCAGTCAGTCAGTCAGTCAGTCAGTCAGTCAGTCAGTCCTTCGGTCAGTTAGACAGTCAGTTCATTTGATGATTTGATGCTTGTTATCGTCTTAATTAAACATCATTTGTTATTTTCGACAGAGGAATGCATTTTTGCCTTGCCGTAACACCAAAATAACTTAAGACAATGAACTACACTACAGTGATTTACTGATTCCAAATATTTTTGTATAGATTTTGGCGTATCATCTGGATTTGATTGTGCGCATCATTGTGCCACCTGAAAGTTGTGGGCTGCCATCGCATATAATAGTCACCGCGTGTGTCGGTTAGTTCTTCATTCTATTATTGAATTTAATGAAGCGTATTGAATTGTTTGTCACTGCCTTTGACCCTGCTACTATATGACGGTTAGTGGCTTTTACTTGAATGTGTGTGTGTGTGTGTATCTATTAACCGCAAAACCTGTTGTTCACTGTGTCCTTATTGTGCAATATTCTATGCAGCCTTTGCATCATGCTGTGCCTTGTATTAATGTCTGAGGTGTGAAAGCCAGAGATAATACCAGTATGTGTGTCTAGAGTAGTGTATCTAAGTATAAAATGTTACTTGCACTGTCCGCATATGCAGTTTGTCCTTCGTCCCAAAACACAGGTATAAACAATTGAACAATGCAGAAGAGTGCGTTGAATGTTGAGTTGCGAGGACTGTTTCAAATGTGTTCATATAGCTGCATACTGTAGAGTCAGAATCGACACACTTGGAACATAATCTGAGAGTGTATCTAAAATAAAAAGAGGAGTTTATCGAAATTGCTGAACTTGTAGTTCAAGAAAAGGAATTATGATGAACCGACAATGTAGCAACATAACTATCTCCATTCGATATTGGTCTAAGGACTACTTCCTGACCACTTCGAATACTAAAGAATAGGAAAGCTTCTAATAACGTTTATGATGAAATGAGAAATTGTTTTTCAACAAACTGTCGTATAATAATAAACGATACAACTTCCATTTAACGCTCACTTTACAGCGTTTGAATCTCGAACACATCTCTAAGCAACTCTGTTGGAAAAGTATACAGTAAATAGTCATAGCCTCAATACGATGGTTGACTAGTCAAGTTCTGCTTACGGAGAAAATCCATTGGTGAAACATATGTATTCGATAGGGATGTTCTCATCACTCCGGAGCTATTTTCACTCGTACTAGATGAAAGACTTTGTAGTTCAATTGATAATTAACGATTATTAATTAACACTGAATTATCATTTACAAACACTTCAATGTCCTTAAAAGCTTCAGCTAACTGAAGATTACATTTTTGTCTATAGAATAAGGTGTCATTTAAACAATTTAGTTCCTTTAATTGTGTATTAGTGTTAACTGACAAATTTGTAAGTGAATGACAAAACGAGGAAAAATGCCAGGGTGGCATTAGTTGCTAAATAGTTATAAAATTTAGGTGAAGCAACTGAAGCAGCATAAACCTATTTTATAATCGCAAAAAAAATGTGAAACTTTGTTTCTTTGTACTTTGAATTTTATGAGAATACGTACACAGTAGTAAAATAGTTCGGATGCGGATTATACACGCTTTCGTTTCTTGACATTCACTATTTTTTTAAACTCTTGTTCAATGAAATGATTGTAATAAACATAATTCATATTCATTGCAAAAATATTTTCATTGAATAACTTGCTGGAGATCAGTTGTAAATAAGATTTTATAGACAACAATTTCTTTGAGATTGTCAAACGACGCCAGTTAATTATCAGATGCATGATAGGGGGGGGGGATAAATTTTACAGGGTAATATTTTTTTGATTATCTCGTTATCAATTTGTAATTTTTCATGGTGAATGAAAAATCACATATAGCAACTGTGAATAATTGTGCAAAATATCGGTGAATTAAGTTCATAGCTCCATTGTGAATGAAATCGCAGATATACTGTCATTTTACAGCACTATCGTGAACTTGTCTTATTCTTGGTAACAAAACAATGAATTCACAACGAAACGCAGCCCTATAATGTGGCAGTTTTATGAGTTTAGGGTTAACGAATACTTCTAATTGTTCGTAATCAAAGTTAAAACCGCTGTAAGAAATGTGGAATTTGCGCAAAATGTAGCTAAGCTGCCGGTGAAGAATGAAAAGATGGCAAAGTTCTGGAAGTCAATTAAATACAACTTAGAAAATGGCGTAAGAAAGAATACATACACACATGGTAAATGATTCAACGAGGTACACAAATATGACCTTGATTAACACCAGCTGACTATAATGACTTAAAAGTACTTGGCAAAAGTGATGTCATCATTCCCAAGAAGTGGCACACATTGAGGGTGTACACGAGCTACAGTGTCAAAGGATTGACGTGTTAATGTATTAAGTTTAAACACGAGTTGTGAACGCCGTTTGTTGTATTTAAGACTCTATAAATTTAATCAAGCAACTCTTCCTATTTCCAAAGTAAGCTTTCTTCGTCTTGGTACATTAAATTGAAAGCCTATTTTTAAAAATCTTTTTATTACTGACTTACATATTTCAAAACTATTTGTATCCATTTCTCAATGGTCAAAAGATTCTTCGTTCGAAAAAAGTTCTAACAGAATTGAAACTTTGCTCCTTTGATAGTTAGTTCAGCCGATGATTCGGGAGAATCATATTGAATCGTATTGGGCTTTTATAGGAGGTGGAACCGATCGTAGCTATCTATGTGTTGGTAGACTTTCGAATTTATACCAAGAAAAAATGTAAGGCAAAACCACTGTTTGCCAACAATTGTTTATTAAAAATAACATAATGGCGCTGCCAACTTACAAGTGTTTGTTGAATCAAATCGTACTTTCCAACACTTAAGAAAATTACACCTTTGTATATGTGTAACGATATTTGAAACATAGTGCTGACTTTCTTATATTTGTTAACTTTTTATATGTAAGTTTTGTTGTTGCTTATTAAAATTTTTGTAGCACGTTAACACGTTAATATGTTAATACACTTCATTGTGAACGCTCTAAATATATTTTGATATACATCTGAGTAGTTGTTGAAGATGTATTGTGCATTGATTCAAAGCAATTCAAAATCATAAACATAAGGTGTGCTCCATAAGACCCGTCTAAGATAAGAAACAATTTCAACTCTCGTTCGAAAAATGTACGAAAATTCACCATCTAACTTATCTAACTTCCCACGTTTAACTATATGTAATGCAGCAAGCGATAAATTTGATGCGCTGTGATAACCAATCTTAGTTATGATGTATGCGGCATGCATTATTGGACAATTATGACAACAATTTGACAGTGGTATGCTTCGCACAGTGGTTGCAGTTGCTACTCAGGCATAAACTGCAGCGTTGCATTTTGGTGCAGGGCATTTTGGTACACAAGGCATTTGATAAGAAGCTGCTTACTTGGACAACTGGTAACTAAGTACTAAACATAGTATTATATGCTTTGACACTCTATGAGCTTTTCAAATATAGAACAGCATCATCTATCACGTTTAAATTTAATTAAATCTGTACAAATTCCAGGCACACATTTAATTTGCACAATGAAAAGTGGAGTGCAGAATTATTTCAACTAATTAAAAATCAACAAGCAGCCGCACAACATAGCCAGCCAAAGTCAGCTTTAAGTCCTTAGCAGCAAAGGACATGAATTGCATATAATTTATGAGAAATAGCACTTGCCAAAAAAACAAAAAAAACAAAAAAAGTCTCGACACACACAGCGTACGAGGAACACATTCAAATGACCGCACACTGACAAAGGCACAGAACAGGACACTGGACACAGGACACAGGACACAGGACACAGGATGCGGGACGTAGTACTAGCATATCCAGTCAACGTGACTGTATGTCATTTTCTGTGTCAACGTTCATTCTCCAAGGGGTTTGAGGTCGTGCAACATTACATGAAAATTTATAGTTTTCGGTTTGCTGAGCGAAAGTCATTTATACGAGTATGGAGACAGCGCTAGGACATACGGAATTCAGCAATAGTAATCGTAATTTTTTTGTTGTTTTTTGTTTTTTTGACAGCACCCTACATTTTATGACTAACTATTTCAAAACACTTTCAAAATAACAATCGTTGTAAACCCAAAAGATAAATTAACACAATATGAGATACTAGAGTGCGTTCGTTGATTATTTGTATCTAGTCAATGAAAATTTCATGTAATACGCTTTTAATTACATATGTAGAAATAAATGAAAATATCTTGTATCTTGTAGACAGGAGTAACAAATAAAGAAAAAAAAAAAACAAAAAAAACAACGAAGAAAAAAACATACCAATTCAATTAGTGCCAAACATACAAAATTATTTTATGCAACATAATTGTCTAATTTATGTTTATAACTAATTATAATCGTCATCAACATGAAGAGCAACACAACATTATATAGGATTTATGCTGTTTTATGTTTATATTTATGTTGTTGTTGACGCCTAAAGTGTGTAAAAGTGTCCTTTAATACGCTATGTACGCTACTCTGATGCATATCCTACTCCGTGCTGTCATGTTTGCTGTCACAATGAGCATGACAGTGTCAAAATACACAGAAAAAAATAAAAAAAAAAAAAAAATAAAACCAAAACAAAATAAACAAAACAACGATAACGAAACACTAATTAGCCATAATTAGTTTATGAATATATAAAACGTTTTTTGGGAAATGTTTCCGGCAGATACTTTGAGGCTGCTACTGTTTTTGATGACGATGTTGGTGATGATAATGCTGCACAATGATGTTGCACGTTGTTGAACGCTATTATTACTTATAGCCAAAAATATATTGGCTTATTGGCTTTTTGTATTTAGCTGCGCTTGTACGATTTAGCTTCATTAATTTTAATAAACATTCAATAAAGCATATTATTTTTACTTTCATATTCTATATACGCGCTCCGAACCATCTATAATAAGGCACTCTAGCGACAAAGAACGAAATGGCTTATAAATATTGTACGAGTATTATTCAAAGTATTCAGCAGCTTAGTTGGAGATGTTGCTTAAATGAAGCTGACTTTTATAAAGAAGCAAAATATTAATGAGTGAAAAATTGAACGTTAAACTAAAACTTCCATAGAACATTTTTTTAAGAAAGGCTTAAAATCGTCAAATTTAAAAAGTTTTTAAGCAAAACTAATAATATTTAGCGTGTTCACAAGGTCTTGTAATAGTGCAAAATTGCACAAACGGCATCTTGGGATGCACTTGTGCAAATTAAAGTGGTGCAACTTAGCACAGTCAGCTGTTTGACACTTTGGTTTCGAAGAACTTGTTCTTCTTTGTGAATTATTAGTTGTTCAGACTTAGTGTTAAGACAAATAACTATCAAATCCACAAGAAAATATCCAAATGTGCGCATATGTTAATTTTTTTTTTTAAATTCTTCTGCAGCACTATTTTTGCAAACAAATTATTTTTTCTATGTTCCGGCTCGAGCAAAGCAATGCAAGATTTTTTAGTGGAAATTTTTGTTAGTTGTGCAACATTTACATGCAATTCTGCACAGTTACATGAACTTGTGAATAACTTAACAGTTAAAAATTTGAACGGCTTTTAACGAACTAACGGACAAATCTTAAATATCTTTTTCAAAATCGGCTTAAGCTATGGTCAGATGAGCAAATATAAAGAGCGTAAAGTTCTCCAACGGCGCGTCTTGTAGGAAATGCTTTTAGATTGATTTTCCAGCCACAGACATACACAATTTGGAGGTGTTTGTTCTGACACTTATTTTCGAACCATGAAAACTATTTGCACAGACGGAAATCTAATATTTAGCTCGTAGTTGGCAACGAGCTGCGCTCGCTGTTGACCGGTTTTACGCAAATTATTTGCTCCTCTGAACTTAGCTCTAGATGATTTCTAATAATTTTAACTTTTCACACATAAGTAGTCTAAATAGCATATTACAGCCATATGCTGACTGCGAATTCATCATCTATACTGAATAAGCTCAACGAGACTAGTCAATACAACTAGTTTAACCTGTCTGTCTGTCTGTCTGTCTGTCTGTCTGTCTGTCTGTCCGTCGGTCTGTCGGTCTGTCGGTCTGTCTTTCTGTCTGTCTCTCCGTCTGTTCGTCTGTCTGTCAGAGTATGTGCTCTTGCAGTTATAAAAATTTCATGACTCGCTGAAACCGAAAAATATTTCAAATCATGTAGTTAACATGCCACGCCCACTTTAAGTGACAGCACTCATACAAATAGAGCGCCAACTTGAATGTTTTTTATGGCAAATGTTTCCAAATATTAGAATCGATATTTATTTGCACGCTGCATGAAGCTGTCATATAAATGGAGATTTTATTTACTCGGACATCCAATAATAAAAAAGTATGGTAAAACTTTAAAATTTTATGCCATTCTAAAAAAGCAATGCGAAGTTGCAATTATTTGTATAGACAAAATACTTTTCAATTAGTTTAATTATTAACTTTTATTTTTAGTGTTAAAATTCAAAAATTTCGCTTGCAAAGAGTTTTTTATTATTTGTTGAGTTATCCTTAGCTACAATAATAAATTTAGCCTATTGGGCGTGCAGTAAAATAAAGCATAAAAATGTCTTTATATCAAGTTTGGAAGTTTGGATTGTTTTCTACAGTTTAAACATTGTTTCGGTCTTTCTATATCGTATTTTAGCTTATCGGTTTAAGATTTTGGCTGTTGCCCGCGGGATTTAAAGAAATATTGCATGGAACTTTCCCAGTTTTTGCAATTCATCGTTAAAGAAAATACTATTAACCTCAATAAATCATAATTATTTAAAGAAAAAGAAGTAAAATATTCGATTGGAACGAAAACATTTAAATTTAAAAAAAAATCATATCTAAAAAGTATGCTACAGTTTAATTTTATAGAGATTTTTATTAATTTTATGCGTACATTTTGTAGCATACTTTTATCTACTACACTTTAAGATATTTTGGTTAAAATCTTTTCTTTTCTTTTTTCGCAGACGCCTTGTATAAATATCATACTGTAGCCTAAAGAGTGTGCTAAAGAAATAGATATAGATACATACACTCGAAAAAGATTACACTGTCTAGCGTAGTTGGCTAAAAATGGGGTTAAAGCTTTATAAATTCATGTTTTAACTCTCAAAGCATTCAGCATGATAAGTCACGCTTTCGACCTGAGAATTTGAGCTGGCTTTTTTCGGTTGTATTCGGTTACAGTTGGATAGAACTGCAGTGAATCCGCTAAACTGTCTCCGCATTTAGAAATATGTTCCTATATCATTATATAGTTTGGTGGAATTATAAATTAATCTGTATATCGTTAGCCTTCTATATGACGAGCCTAATGAGAACCATTAGGTTCTATAAGATTAAACTTAAACCAGACCGATAACATAATACATCAGCATTCGAATTCAGTTTAATTTGTTTGTCAACACGCTTTGTCATGAGTGACCCAAAAAATTTGAGAGAAACCGAACAAAAAAAAAAAAAAAAATTCTTCATCAAATTAATAATTACTTTTCTGATTAATTAGTTATGTGATAATTTTCGATTTACAACCAATTTCGATGGGATGTCCCTTTTTTTTTTTTTTAGTTCTGAGTCTCAATTTTGACAGGATTTGCATAAAAAATTCGATTGAAATTGAATTTCAATTGTCAAAACATTTGGATCGTAAGTGGTTTGATGCGAACTTCGTTTATTCCAAATTAGAGAATTAAGAAATTCTTAAAATCAGATTCAACTTGATTCGACTTAGATTTCGACCAAAATCTGTTACAAGCCCCGAAAAATGTATTTAGTTGAGATTTTGTGGGAATAGACATTTTCTGGTACTGATTAAATTAAGATCGTTAGATCGTATAAGAAGTATTTAAGTATTGGTTCTACGGTTTCGAAAGTTCGTCAACAGTTTTCATAAATAATCGTATAATCTAAGCATGCCATTTAGTTTCTTTGTCTAGCTAGAGCAAATACCGTATTATTCGAGTAAAAATAAGTTCAGTAAACATCACAGCGCAACAATTTTTCCAAATTTATGTTAATAAATAATCCAAATTTTCTACTTGTATAGTTTAAACGTTGCATTAACAAAGTTGATTGACAGTTTAATTGATTGATTGATTGGTTGATTGGTTGATGTATTGCTGTGGCGCACAAAACTGTTGCATTGTTGACAATAAAAAAAAAAAAAATTAAATAAATTGAACTCTATGTAGTATATCCAAGTGTCAGCTGCGATTTTTAGTCAACACAGCCAAAATTGTGATTAAACTGAAAATCAGCTCAAAGCCGCTTAGTGTTGTAAAACTTAAAACTGAACACGATATTTTTATTTATCACTGATAAACTTCATTATGAAAAAACCAAAAACATGCCACACTGCTGCGCAAATTGCAATTAATTGTAGCATGCTTTCATGCATGACTATTATTATTATTATTTTTATTATTTATATGAATAATTTTAATATTTGCATAAAACCACAAACGACTAAAAATATTTTATACGTTTGTTTTATGCAAATACGATAAATTTAATTAATCTTTTAATTTTTTTTTTTACATTATTTGAAATTTGAACACATCAATGAACACTGTTTAAAAAATTGTTGCATACTTTTAGGACCACTTTTTAATTTGATTTTTTACTCACGCACATTTGTTTTATTTATTTAAATTTTTTTACTATTTATTTACTTATTTAATTCAATTTTTATTTTATTTCTCTGTGCCGCACATACACTACACGACAACGAATTAATTTTCTTTTTTGCACCGCAAAATGCGCGCACCGCCATCAACAACTAAAAACGTACTGATCTGATGCCAGTTTCAGTTTAGAGTGCTTCAAAGGCGGCAAAGGATGCTGTTTCTGTGTAGTCTGTGTTTCTCTTAATGCTGCTTGATGTGATAACAAGCATTCATACACATACGCAAATAAATATAACTTAAAGCAATTTTTGCTCTTTATTTTGTAGCATGAAAATTCTTCTCTTACTTTCACACGGCATTAGGACCTACAGTTTCTATGCTGCTTTGGTCCTTGTCTCATTTGTATTTAGTATTTCTCTTTCTGTTTTACTGTTGTTTGTATTTGATGTATTTTAGTAGGTTAGTAGGTTGTTGGTTCTTGAGCGGCATATCGTCTTGATTGGGAAGTTTTCTCTTTCTGTTACTAACAGCAGACAATTGACAGTTTAAAAAACAGTTGCAGCATATTTTTCATGTACAGGCTCTTTACCTGTTAATATAACAGTACGGCTTACATTATGTTATGTATAACATACTGCTTAACACTGCTGTTCAGTTGAGTTGATTTTGTGTACAAAAATCAACAAGTTTGAATTTTAATTTAAAATTCGTCATTGCATTTTGGCATCGCATTGCCAAAACTTTCCAGTTTTAACTAGTCACTGATTCAGATATAATGGTTTCAAAGTGCTGCCAATTTATTCTCTGACAGCATATATGTATTGATGTATTGCTTAAGAGTTGTTTCAAACGAAAGAAGATTTCAGCACATTTTGGCTTGTGGACATCTATGATATTACCATCGGTTTGGTATTATGTGTATACCAATATGTTTATGTGCCAGCATCAGAAAAAATAAGTTTCGCTAAATCAAGTTCTTACACACGCTTATGTTATGCCTCCAGTTTAGTTAATCTTAAATACTATAAATTTTTTTCATCATTCTTCATTACTGTAATAGAAGTAATCAAATGTGACCATTATCAGCGATGCATTGCATTATGAAAACTGAATAAATTTATTAGAGAAACTGTTTTAAGACCTTTCTCGGTATGTATCGCATATAGAAAATTCGTTTTACTTCTATTTTTATTGGCTCATATGAAATGCAAATAAAGCGCTATCAAAAACGATACTGAAATGCTATTAATATCGGAGATGCAGACATTTTGACTTGGGAATCCTTTAAGAGATTCTTCAAATGCTTAAATGAGCATTACATTATTCTGTAAGAATTACAGTTCTACTTTTTAAAGTCATTTCTTAAATTGCTCAACAGTGCGCAAATATAAAGTTAACTTTAATTCTCTCTTGTTACATTGTAACTCTCTTTAGTACCGTTATTTGCTTAACAATGATGCTGTAATGTTAAATTAACAGTGTCTTTATTTGCTAAGCAGTATTGCTGTAATGTTAAATTAACAGTGTCTTTATTTGCTTAGCAGTATTGCTGTAATGTTAACGTAACAAAGTATATGTTTGCTTAAGAGTATTGCTGTAATGTTAACTTAATAGTGCCGTTGCTAACTTAACAGTGTTGACCTAACGCTACCGTTAGATGGCTAACAGTACCGTTAGATGGCTAACTCTATTGTACTAATGTTAACTTAATAGTGCCGTTTACTATGCTTAACGGTATTGTCCTTTTATGTTAACGTAACAATGCATTACACTTCTGTAACAGCACATGTACTCACGCACTGCTTTGCTCTTCCACTGTAAAATCACAAACTTACAGGATAAATTTCAACACATTAACAGCAAACTAAATTTAATTGCATTAAATGACACTAATACAATCAAAAAAAAAAAAATAAAAAAAAAATAATAATAAAAAAGAAAAAAAAACAGAAAAAACCAAACGCAGAACTTTATTTAGGTCATAAATAACGCTTCCACAAATCATCATCGATTTCAAATGCGCAACATAAATCTAATAGACGCATTATTCAATGGATTAGCGAAATTGGTTAGAAATATATTTGTATGCGAATAAAAAAGGATAATTATATACACATGTATATAAAGATTTCAATATAAGTATTTAGCGCGCATATAAATTGTAGACAGATAGATATAAATGATTAATAGGTATATAAGAGCTTATTTATAAATACCGACGCCAATAAATGCGTCAGTATATAAAACACAAATAAATATGTTATATCAGCTTTGTATATTAAAAAATTGAAAGGTTATTTAAAGCAATTTAAAAAAATTCAAAGGGCAACGCAAAAACTTAAAGGAGTCACACTGAGTGCGGCAGAAAAAAAAGCGTTTAAAGTATTTAATAACAACAATGTTACCCTCGAGCAATTTTAAGCGTATGTCAAAGACATTTTCAGGGTTCAAGCGCATACACACACACACACACACACATATATATACACCCAAACACAGTCGCAGGACCTACATATTAAAAATAGTCTGCTGTTAAAAATAAAAGTAAGTAGTAAATTGTCCTACAAGTTGTTAAGTGCAAAGGTTGTTGAAAGCTGAAAGCTTTTTTATGAAAAGCGCGTCCTGTTCAGTTTTTTCAACATTGGTTTTTTGCACGACACTTTAATGTAATTTTTATTGTTGTTCTTTAGTTCAGCATTTAATTCAATTTTTATTTGTTGCGCTTTAAAAAAATGTCCTTGAAATGTCCTTTTTTTGTTGAACTAAAATAAGCCACACGTATAAAATGCAATGAAACATTTCTCAGTAAATCAAATTGAATCATTTTAATAAATTTTTTGTATTTATTTAACAGTTTGCAATATTATTTTTGCAGCTTAACAAACACTTACCTTATGCAAATATTTAAACAGCAAATGTTTTTGACTTACCTAGAAAAAAAAGTAAAAAAAGAGTAGAAAATGTTAAACATTTTAACGAGTAGGTTTTACGAAACAAAAAAACTTTTAATTAAATAATAAAAATATAGCATTAACCCTCAACTTTGTATGCCAATAACTTAAACTAAGTGTCATTGTTATCGTCACAATTTACTTAATTAAATGGTATTTTTTATTATTGCATGTGTCCTGTGCACTGCATCTGTATTTGGATTACATAGTATGCCACTCGTGAACCCTACAGTTTTAAGCTCTTAAGTATATGTCAAAAAATGGATTGCGCTAACAATAACAAGTCTGAGCATTCTCAAAAGACGTACATTACAGCACACGGAAAAAGTCCCGCGCTGTAAAATCACCAGTTCCTTAGTGACCAGCACAAGTTCCTTTTGTAACTCTTTTGCATGTGTTCAACTGGCGAATTTAGTACGGAAATGTCAGTGCAAGTGTTCAATTGCCACCCTTTGCATTACCATTCACTAGCACTATCACTAGTCCCGATGTACTAGTTACTTCACTAGTGAATAAGGGATATGACAGTCTGGTTCTGATCTTGTTATCCATGTCTTGATCATAGCTATAATTCATGATATTATCATTAGCGATATACATTTCTATGAACTTTTACAAAGGCATGCAACAAATTTGGATCTAAAATAAGTACTGAGACCTTATGCTTCACCAGAAGTCAAGGATAATAGTATTATTTGACGGTTTTTCCGACTTATTGTCAGTCTTTTGAATAAATGCAGACTTGACCATTGAAATTGATTTTGAGAAAACACATATTATTCGGTCGCAATACCCGTATCCTTTCTCAAATCCTGGTCCCATTGTGGGGATTTCATAGTCGTGTTACTTAGTCCGTATACAACGTCACTCCTTGGCAATGGCTATTGTCCTTTTTTATATTTTTGTTTCAACTGCACTTCCAATTGAAGCTTAAACAATTTCATTCTTTATTAAGTCAGCACAAGTGTTTTGCATAAAAAATACTTGCTAGTATTGTTATTTTAGCTAAAAGCCAGTAAGTGGCAAGTACAATTAAGCGATTAAAATTTATATTTTCATATTAAATTTGTACGTTTTTGCGCCGCAAACTGTGAAACATACTCTCAGACACATGACTTCAGATAGCGATTGAAAACAGCAGCAGGAGCAGTTAACAAGCAGCCAAATAGCCGCTGTAGTTGCAAAATTAATGCATACAAACGAATTTTGGCCCAAAATGGCAGACAGACGCCAAGGCGGACAACATATTGTGCACAACAGCATACGAACGACTAAACAACTTAACTTCAACCGTCAAGTCAAAGCCATTCCCGGCACAGCAAGTCGGAACCGCAGAAATGCATTACGAAAATTTCCGACTACCGGCCTAAGTAAGTCAAGCGAGCTAACGTTAGCTAACGAAGAATGTAAAGAATCTCTCAGTGTGTATGTGTGTGCGTGTGTGTGTGTGTGTGTGTGTGTGTGTGTGTGTGTGTGTGTGTGTGTGTGTGTGTGTGTGTGTGTGCGTGTTTGAAATAAGTTGGCAGCCTGTATACGTCTTCCTTTCACAATGTTTGCTTACTAAAAGCCATACAGACCGGATGTCGCATTTTCATTGCATACAAATAGGCGCATGCAGTCAAATGGAATGGTAGCCAGGCAAATTGCAGCCCTGGCACAGGTCGACGGCAAGTACAATATATTTTAGCTAAACGATACTGAGAGCAGGGCAGACCAAGCAAAAAATTGCATACTAGACATGCTTACTGCCGCCTTTTGAGCACAGCCTAAATGCTGCTGTGTCTGTTTGTGACTGTGACTGTGACTGTGTCTGTGTGTGTGTGTGTATGGCATTGCATTGCAGCATAACAGACATGCCTACTTGCAGCATAAACAGCACAAGTCCGTTCAATTGCAACTGTGAGTGAATTTTAGCACTAATGCCATGCAGCAGCAACACTTCCTTTTGCGCAAAAGATTCCCATTGCATCTCTGCTCTGCACTAGTATGCCACATGCTGCTATCAAACTCAAAATAGCATTTATTTCCGGTGATTTATGCGTTCAAATGCAGCATCCACAGCAGCCACTTTGCCAACATGCGCGAACAAAAAAAAAAAGATAAAATATCCGATTGTGTAAAAATTTGTAAAAATTTCGCGTGGGCATGCTGCGCAATTTATGCATTTTCTGTGACACTTAAAATTTGGCAATCAAATCTCTTTCCAAAAAGAGTTAATTACTGCAATTTGCTGTTAAGCACTATACAATTTATCTTTGAAGACAACGACGACGACATCAATTGTTATGTCATTTATAGCCAGCGAATTTCTTCTACTTGCGTTCAATGTATGGGAGCAATTTGATAAGTCAGTGACTTTTCGAATTTCCGAATTTCCGAATTATATTGATTTGAGGGTAGTCCCTGATGTACTCAATCTGCAACATTAAGTTTAGATTTTGACAGCGACTGAGAGAACATATGAAAGGCAGACAGACGGACAAAAATTAGGTAATAACTTCGATATAGTGTTTGACGTCAAAATTGTGTCAAGTGTTTGCGCCGTTTCATGATCCTAGATAAAACCAAGCAGTATATCAAACAGTTGTTTTATTTGGTCGAATCGGATCGACACGACAAGCTTCTGATTTCTGTTCATCTGTCTGCCTCTCATATGTGCTTTCAAACACATACCTACCTAAAGATGCAGATTGCTTAAAATTTTAACGTAGTCTTATAACAAATGCTAGTTGACAGCAGCTGTGTTGCATTTAAAATTACTTCGCGGCAAATTCAAAAAGTCACTGACTTATCAAATTGCCCTCGCATCTTATGCGCGATTTGCCAATTGTATTAGCTTTGTGCGCGCTCTTTGACTTGCCAGTGTGCTGCTCCTAAATAGTTGAAGTCAGGACAAGCATACTTTTACGCTCGTCCTTTTACTGGTGCTGCGCGCAGTTGATAAATTAAGTATGAAGTCGAACTGTTTTGTCACTGGCAGCTTTCATTCAGTCCCACTGACATTGACAGTTCAATGTGCGCACTGATGCGCGAATATCCACGACTACGAACAATTCGATGACACTGAATGGTTCGATAGGATGATGCACTGCATCTCCTTGACTGCAAAACGATTGCAGTGCCTTTTTTGCACGATGTTTTTTTTTTTGCTGCTTGGATTTTCTGTAGAACTGTGCTGAAAAATTGAATTAGTGGTGCCACGCAGCTCAAACGCTAAAGCACCATATTCAATGCTGTAGAAAAAGTATTGAAGTAAAGTGAAACTGCTGCACTTCCGCTTGGATGTCAGCGTCGAACATTCGTAAATGTTTTGCGAAAAATTTGGGAAGAAAATGTCATAGTGTGGCGAAAAAGCACATCGATTTTCTATTATGCAAAAACTAAGTAATGAATTGCATGACAATTTGTTATAGTTGCGGTTTGTAGCTAAATATATCGACTTCTATAATTGACATAAATGTTTTCAAACAATTTATTAGCTTAGTTTCTGTAGAAGTGGAGAAGTAATAAGTACGTGTGGCGAGTTTCAGATAATCTGGTTAATGTCCAACGTTTAGAGACAATGAGAAAATTCGAAGATAAACTGCTAAATCAAAGCTGCGGAAGGATCTTAACATCTATTAAAATGTGTGTTAGGAAAACAAGAATCAAAGATAATTACCAAACTATTTTCCAAAGCCACTTTGATTTTTCAAACGAATCCCGAAAAACAACATTGGCAGTGGGTGTGCATTAGAGATTTTGGTTCTGTTCCAGTTACAATTTTATTAAATCGATGCTTACTACACTCTCAGTTTGTGTTTGACAAGATATAAAGTTACCATTTAAAGGGTATTCCCTGCCTGGAGTGAACAGTCTATATTTTAACAAAATCTGTTGCATATTTTGTGCATAAAAGGCTTGAACAATCGTCACTCGCACAACAAATCACACACAGGCCTTACATACACAAATAATACACGATAGCATGCGATCAGCCTTTTATAAGTTGATATTACTCTACAAGCGCGAATAAAATAGAAAATAGAGAGTTTTACTTTGTATGCGCTTCGCTTTTATTTTGGTGATTGTCTCTCTGTTTGTAGCTGTTTTATTAGTCAGATTAGTTTGATTAATACACCGTTGGAGCGGTTAAGCGTGTTACTAACGATCATATAGATATACTTTAAAAAATCAAAAATAATGAATGGTTCAAAGAGTTACTCCCAGGCCTATCGATAATACGGGAGAATGAAGAGGTGTTAGTTCCACAGTAGCCGGAATTCTAAAAGAAGCTCTGGATTCTCATAGTTCATTTGAGGTTATCGAGACCGCTACAGAAACCGCTATTTCCCGTTTGTTTGTTTCTATTTTTCAATTTTGCTTTTCATCTTCACTCTGACTTCAATTTGTACAGAAAACGAAGATCGAGCCAGTTGATTTGGCGGCTGAAAATGTGAGCTTCAAATAATTGAGAAGTTTTTTGTTCTAAGTAGATATTAAGTCACTAGATAGTATCTGTTCATTCTTAATAGATTTTCTTATTATCTGATTGCACAGATGGTGAAGATATCACTTCATATTTCATCATCCGTCTAAGCAAATAGATAAGAATAAAAAAAACCAAATACATTAAAATATAATCTTCACGAACGCATTCTGCGCGCATGCGTAGTAAAAAAATATGTAGATAAGAATTAGTTATCTCTCTGTATTACATTCGGTCTTTTCCGAATGTGCTTAACATGTGTTGACAAACTCTGCACAGGCAGATAAGTAAGAACTGCCGAAAATGTATTTAGTATCTAAGAATAGATTTAAAGTAGTTTTAAGGTTTTTTCCTTTAAATAATGAAGTCGAGCTTTCGACGGAATGATTCAGTGCAACGAATTGATCAACCGCGGTCGATTTTTTCTCGCTATAAATCGATTTCTCTTCTGGCGCGCTTCTTCATGGTGACCCCGACGGTTAATCTTCTAGTACCTTTTTCAGTGTCATTTGTACAAAATCACGTAATGAGCTATCGAGATGATCTTCATAGCTCAAGAAAAGTATTTTTTCCCGCTTTGATCTAACTATGCACATGTGAGTCTATAGCTAAAAAATTCTTTCGCTGAAATGGGAAAAGATTTAGTGTATGGTGTGGTTCACCGCTTAAGAATACCTGCAGCAGTTTTAGAAACTTAATTTAGAAGTTCCGGTAAACATGATGAAGGTGATAATGATTATGTCGTGTGGTTACTGGATTTTTTTTAGTTAACTTTACATCCAATTTATGGAATATTACGTCGGATGATAGAACCACTGACAAACTAGCTTAATTTTTCCGTGAAAATTTGCGAAAATATTTCTCTTTTAAATTGTCAGAGTTTGTGTTTGCAAGATACTCGTTTGTGAAAAGAGATGGTGTATGAACTCTAGTATCTTTCGCATTCTAATCTCTAGTTAAATGAAAATTTCCAGGCTCTTGTAGTTTTTGTGCGCTATTTCCCATTATTGTGAATTATTACAGTGAATAAAGCAAAAGTTTGTAATTAAAAAGCTGTCGTTGACTTATGTGCCATGTTGTAGGCTCTCTACTTCTAGCAACTGTCTTGCAGCGATTAAGCTTTAGACAATCAAGCAACTTACAGAACGCTTTGGCATAATCGCGATGAAACCATTCTTATTTTCGACAAACAAAAGAAAAACTTCTTTTACCAATGTGCTAAGATGCAAGTAAGAAACAAAGCTAAGTTCAAAGGCTCTCAAACAAAAGCAACTTAAACACTTGAAGGATCTAAGTGAACTGTAAATAACATTGAACATAAGTTCATAAACCCAATAAATGTTTGCAATTGAAACAGTTTTTGTTACAAAAGAAGCACGTAAAGTGTATGTGTGTCTGTGTGTGGGTGCAGAATATAAAAAGAAGAGTTGGCAGCACTGCAACAGATAAAGGCTGTAAATGAAAAGAACTTGAAAAGCAACAATAAGAAAAACGTATTAAGCCAACACATAAGAGGAAAATCTCATAAATCGCCAGCTGCTGCTGCTGCTGCTGCTCCCGTTGCTGTTGACGATATATAGATACATTTTTAGATAGACACACACACACACACACACACACATACATGGATGGAAAAGTGCATGATGCATGTGTGCATAAAGCTGCTGCTGTGAATGTAATATGACTGCCAGCTAAAGTTTGAATTGCAGGCGTTCCCTGCGGGTGCTGACAATAACAAATACAATGACAACTACTTGTACAGGACTACATACACTATATATATAATATATGGAGGATGAAAGGAAGCCACAAGCATGAATTCTTCATCATCGTCAACGATATTACATTGCATGTTTGCAATTTTTATTCGTAACCAACAGTTGCAGTCGTCTCTCATCTAGAACTCATGTTATGGTCAAGTGCAATTTTCGTATCAAGATCTGCCAATGGGGCAAAGCAAAAGCACAGAGCCGCATTTTGGACATCCTGAAAATCTAGGCAAAAAAAAGGCTGGAAGTCAAACTGTGTATGCATGTGCGGAGTTGTCGAAGTCCTTGCTCCTTCTTCTTGCTGCTGCTTGCTGTTGTGGCATTGTGGCCAAGTCAAGCCGTGCGCAGGTTTAATAAAATTGTGTGTGTGTGTGTGTGTGTGTGTTAGGCAGTGGCAAATAGAATGCAGCCATCATGCTCATCACTTCTATACTGCTGCTGCTGCTTCTTTATATAACGATTTCCATTGCAAGTGTTATATCTAGCGCACACATACAAGTATATATACACTTGACCACATTTGAGAAGAGTTATGAATATTGCAGTTTTCTATCGCACATAAAGCTGCTATGTCCTTGCTGTCTGTCTGTCTGTCTGTTTGTCTGTTTGTCTGTGTGTCTGTCTGGCACATACTTGCGCTTCACTACGCTCATGTATAACGTGTTTATCTAGAGAAATTGTTATGCTTCTTATTTATTTTTATTTTATGAGTTTTATTCGAAAGTCAACTGCACACGATAAGACTGATATACAGACAGACGGACATACAGACAGACGGACATACAACCATATAAAAATTTATTATTTTTATGCTAGTTTATGGCTCGATGTTTTTTTTTTTTTTCATTCTTTATTTTATTTTCCAATATTTATTTTATTTTTACATCTTGTTGACTTTTGCATATCCTTGTGTATGTGTGTGCATTTGACTTGCATAAAATAAATTTTTATTACCCGCAGAAAATATATAAAAAAGTTCTATAAATCCTTATCAGCTCAGAGTATAATATATATTGTAAATATTACGCATAAGCCATGTTTAAACGCCGCTGGCAGGACATCATCATGCTTTACTTGAACAGCAATTATAACGCCATAACAATTAAAATCATTTAAGCCCCATTCAAGCTCACTTAGTGCGGCTTTTGAGGCAGCAACAGCAGCAGTGGCAGTTAAATGCCGAGCGACCTATTGAGCGACCAAGCGTGCGAATTTCGGTAATAACCATAAACTATTTGCAAAAGTTTAAGGCAGTCAGGACACATGCAGACAGACAGACAGACATACATACAAATGAAGCACAACAGCGATAGAAGGAGTTAGGTGGAGAGGTAGAAAGAGATAAGAACACATATAAGTTTATAAAAGGACAATGGTATGACAAGAATAAAACGCCGTGTAAAAGTTGCAGGTCTACACTAATCGTTTGTACGAGGGTTGTTAACAAGTTTTGCAACAAACAAATGTAGCAAAACTTAGAGTTCTATGAGGAAGTTGGCTCACATTCTGAATAGAAAGGAAACAATTAATATCAACAAACACCATAATCGCTTGATTTAACCCTGCATGGAGGTTGGTGATCGTGTTTTGACTCTATTGAGCACATAGATGGGGCAACATCAGTACTTTGACTCTGTTTCTGCTTTAGTTTTCGCTGTCGTGACTGTCTCTGAATCTTGATATCCCATTTAGATTTATAGTAGCTCCAAAATGTATGTACACAACCTAACGTCGGAGGGCATTAATGAATTTCTGAATATTTATCAGGTGAACTACTTTCGAATATATTCCCACGTACAATTGAATAATTAATATTAGTATAAAATTTTGAAACCCAATAATTAATAATTAATCACTATGAATTGCACAATAAATTGTAATGAACTAGGTTATGAACTTAATTGAAATGAACTGTTGAATATGTTAAATAATATTTTAAATAATGATCAACAGAATGTATATTTTTACATAAATCGAGTTGAGTAATTATATAGAGGCTTGCATATATAATTCAAGTGCTTGTGCTTGTCATGGCTTACCACGGGGAGGCAGAAGTGTACTTCAGATAGTCCAACTTGATTCAATCATGTATAATAAATCGTCTTACTCTATCTCTATCCAAATCCAAATATGACTCTTTTTAAGTGCATTTGAATTGAAATTGGCACGAATTCGCACACTATGATTAGTGACTTGCTGTGGTAAGAGCGAATGATAGCCACGCATACGACTGAGCTAGCCATGTCTTCCACTTTTGGTCCCGCAGACCGTTTGTCACATAATTGGCGCCCAACGTGGGGCACGAAGTCACGTCTCTGTGATTAAGAGTCTCATGCTGTACCAACTGAGCAAGTCGCGCCCATCTGTGACATGTTACAAACACCTTAGATTCCTTATTCGTTATTTGAGGTCATGTCATAGGTGGAAATGTTCCGAATATTGAATTAATCTTCTGCCCAAAAATCTATTTTATAAGAGAGCTAAAGTTTCACACGGTTACGCAGGGCCTGTTGTGCGAAATTACGGGTCCGGGACTAAAAAATTACGGAATCCTATTTTTAAATGGAAATAAGAAATGCATTTTAAAAGAAATTTACAGACTAACATAAAAGTCCCGGGCCCTGGGCAAATCACCTCTATTATTGATTTTGAACAAAAATCAAAAAGAAAAATTGATACAGAGAAGGATGAGAGCACAAACTTGGGCAACGGTACAAAGTAAGGATGCATTAATGTATGAATTAGATGAGGTTTCTTGCAATATCAGATTCTATGCGTTTTCCAAATGTAACATAGAGAGTCAGATGTGCTACTTGTAGGCGTAGAGCGAAAAAAAATTGCAATTATCTTGCAAATGTTAATGAGGTATAGAAACTGCTGGTTCTAGTTCTATATGAACTTTATGAACTTTACTGGTCTGATATAGAGAACAATAAAGAAGAATATGAAGACCTGTGTAGAGCTAAGTAGTAACGGGATCACTGATACTGTGCTGGCAAAGTGGGTTGGCGTCCGTATCTATTACAATCTTTCTTCCAGTTCTCAACAGGGGAGCTGCATGTGCATCGACCATCACGGCAAATTAAAAGCGCCATCGGTTTCATAATTTTTTCACACACTTACTTACTTAGGTGGCTCTATAGCCGTCAATCAGTCAATGCCGCCCGTAGGAAAGCGCACCACACGGTGTAGTTGGGAGCGCGCCGGCGCCAGTCGCTGGCAATTCAGAGTTTCTGCAGCTCATCATAAACCCTGATGCTCTGGACTAGCATTAAATGAAAAATGAATTGATTTGCTTGTTTTTGCAAAAATGGGAAGAGGGAACGTAGAGTCTAAAACATATTCCTCCTTGCAGTTACAGAAGTTGTGATTTGCAAAAAGCATTTTCTTTGTTGAAGGGTTCTGTGGTTGCAACACCAGAACCACCTACAGAAAACCAAAAATATTGATAGCCACTTTTCTTGAGGTAGAAGGTTTTGGATATTTATTAAAATATCGTCATATTGACTTGAACTTTTACAGGTACTCAGCTTTCTTAAGATGGGCTAACAAGCTACAGCTAGACCTTGTGTCAGTCACACAGAATATTTCTGCAAGTAAAAACATTGTTGGGCAACTATATTTTGCAAATTCCCAACTAGTTGAGTAGTTTGATGTGGATGTCCTAAGGCTGGAACAGCGTGTCTACGTATGTAACAGTCAATAGCCTTCTGTAGCAAAACGCTGAGCTTTCTTAGTGCTTTTGAGAGTCTGATATTATTATAGAATACTTCGAAGGATTGGCTAGCGAATATGTCAAGCACATCTAGTCAAAGCAATGTAAAGCAAAATATGTATAAATCATCCCTCGTACAGCAAGCGCCTAAAATTCTGCTACACTTTAGCTACCGCAGACTTCATTCACTATTTACAGCTCCTTTACTACGAATACTAGCTCAATCGAATTCGCAGCGCTCCCCCACGTCGACGCTCCACAAATTGTCATGTTGTACAAGTTTCTGGCAAAAATTATTTTTGGCTCAAGTGCGCTTCAACTTTTTGCACAGCGTACAATTTTAAGTTGCTAAAGTTGTTCTTGTTGCTGTTGCTGTTGTTGTTGTTGTCGTCGTCGCGGCATTGTTTTAACAAACGCCGCCTTGTTTGCTACTCCTGTAGTTGTTGCTGCTGTTGTTGTTTATGTCATGCCTTTTTACGACAACAACAACAACAACAACAACAACAACAGCAAAGCAACATTTTATTATTTTGTAACATTTTATTTCCGTTTAAAGTTTTTTTTTTTTTTTTTTTGCCAAGCGTTTCACTTCCGCTCCGCTCAGCTCCGCTCAGCTCCGCTCAGCTCCGCCATCTTGCGTTTTTTGTATTTTGCAACACTTATTCGTTGCTGGCATATAAAAACTTTCTGCCGCATTTAGCTTTATTTTGCTTCGGTTTAGATTTGAAATTATTCTCATACAATTGTCTTGGCTTTATTTCTTCGTTTGCAAGAAAAATAAAAACTTCTTACGAGTATTGCCGTCCTTGCTGCCTTTTACTTGTAGCCACATAAATACTTTTTTTATTATAAATTGTCAGGACACTGCAATGCCTTGGCTGCTACATACATATATATATATATATATATATATATATATATATATATATACATACATATTCATATACAGTGCATGTGTGTGTGTGTGTGTGTGTGTGTGTATGTCTGCTTCTTTCTTTAAGTGAAATTTAAATGCGCTTTTTGTGTAAGCTTATTTTGCATCTGTGTAGCTAAATGTATCTGTATATGTGTACGAGTATCTTACAGTTTATGCTTCACTGTGATTCTATGTGTTGTTGCTCAGGCGCTTTCGTCCTTCCAAACTAGGTGTTCTTGTATGTGTTTGCTCGTATCGTATTTTTGGCTACTAAACGTTTTATTGTTTCATAAATACTTAATATGTGCTGTAAGTAATTATCTTAAGACTTTTATGATATTTTTCGGTGCTTTTGCTCTGTATGCTTTTTGTATCTGCACATGGTTTTCGTTGTTGGTTTTAGTTATAAAGGCTTTCTGAAGTTTGTTTGTTTGTTATGTTTTACTGCAGACAATCCAATAATAGCAAAATTTTATTTAAAGTATGTAAAGCGATGTATTGCAAATCCGAGTATGCTCAATTGCTTAACAATGGCGTTAGCATGAGTTTGTTGTATGGTTAAGAGTTCTATATATACTGTTTATAGATAAGATACGAGTATTACATTTTGAATAGTTATCTTAAATAAAATGAATTTTTTGGTGTGCACAAATTTATTTTGTTAAGCTGACCAAGACTGAATCTTGTTAGAAATAACTTAAATTATTTCGAATTTTTAGGTTATTTTAGCAATAAATGCTGAAATAAATTTAAACTTCACATGCGTTTGGAAGGATTTTGAAAATATATATATATATTGAATAATTGCGCAGTTATAAAATAACTTGAATCTGTAAAAATAGCAGTCCAAACAGCGCACTATAATAAACGCAGTAACTACTAAAGTTTTTGTCGCTTAGTATATGAGTAGCATATATTCGGTTGTGGATGAAGAGGAATCTGTCTGTCAACTTCTTTGTCACTTTCTGTTACAAGCTCATGTGACATCTCAAATGGCAACGATATTTTTATTGCATTGCTATTCAGTATAACAAAGAAATATAACAAATTTCGCTGGTCATGCAAAGAGCTGCGTGTCCGTGTACTTGCAAATAGGCTAACAACAAAACAACGTTACATTATTTTTGTGTTGCGCTTTGCCATAGGAAGACATATAATGCTTGTTTGACTAGTGACACCGGTTAATGTAAAGAGCTCTGTGTGTGTGTACGATCCGCGTATGCTGAACTGCACTACAAAAATAAATATGCGTAAAGAGCATATGGCCTGGACACAGACATCTGTTTTAGAGTGTAACTAAATTTGGCAAAAAGTGAGTAAAAAAAAAAACGTCAATTTAGTCATAAAGAACGTCTGAGGCGATAGTGCAAATAAAAAGAATTTTGTAGACGATTGAACGAAAATTCAATTGCAATTAAAAAGAAAATAATTAAATCCGCCTATCAGAGTAGGAGTTATTTCAAATAAGAAAAAACATAAATGCGTTTGAACACCATTCACACGAAATCCTAAATCGTATTGTAAAACACAATCGACCACCATGGGTCTGTTGAACTGTTCCTTATATTCTGTAGCCTCTATCCAAATATATGATGCGAAGATACTAGCTTAATGAAACTAAAATAAACAAATAACTAAGTAAATACAAAAAGAAAAGCAAACTATAAACTCTTTGAATACATAATACTGCTTACAATAAAGCAGATGAGCATAAACTGTCTACGAAGTATACTTGTACTTCAGGTGTGATTCACCAACAATTTATGCATGCCTGTTTTACTGTAAACCAGCCATGGCCATACATGTCAACCCAAACCAGTTGACCAACGCGAAATGCAATATGAGTAATTATTTTCTGAAATTATTTTTGCAAAGCACAATGTTTGGTATTGAACCTTAAAGTATTTCACTACACTCGGGTTCAAATGTCCACACTTGTCGCGCTGTAATTTTAAAATATTTTCCTAATTGTTTCTGTGCACTAAAAAACCATAAACAAAATTTAAGTGTGACCTACAAGATCGACGTGAAAAATGGGCTTTATTGCTATCCCTCTCACACACTCTGTCGTTTTCAAAATACCAAAAAAGTTAATTAGCAAATATGCCCTCATACTCGGGACACGTCCACTTGTATATGTATATGAAGCCTTTGTCCACTTAAATTGAGCAAATAAAATTTCAAGCTAATATTGACTTTAATAAAGAAGTTTTCATAGAAAAAGTCAAAAGTGGGCAGTATGTTCGTATGAGTTTGTATGTACAATTTATGCATGTTTTATTTTAAAGTAGCCGGAGAAACTATTTTCATTTCTGAAGTTTATTTTGAGTTATTTATTCATTTGGTTAATGTTTCTTTATATATGAATTAAGTCTACAATCCCACATAAGTGTTGCATTACGTAGCATGTCAAGGGTGCGCACCACTTCGGCGGTCCACACTTGTCGCAGTAATCTTAAATTACTTTCTTATATTGTTTATCTTCACTAATAAAAACAGAAACAAAAAAACTAGTGTGACTTATACGACTGGACGTGAAAAATTTTACGGTATATATAATTTGGCATTGCATCGTTTCGAAAACGAATACTTTGGTAAACGATTGGAAAACGATGCCACGACGATTATTACCGATTATTTTAATACTTACTCGTGCATTGCTCTAATATATATATGTAGCTATCCCTCTCGCACATTCTGTCGTTTTTAAAAATCCCAAAAAGATGAACAACCAAATATATTCGCATATTTAGGAGTCTAAAGCAAACACACATGCATACATACAACATTCGTATAAGAATCATTTACCTATATAACTCTAATCACTATAATTTAGTGACAATGTTTGGCATGCGTTAAGGGAAGTATCAAATACCCCATAAAGTACGTACATATATATGTTCGTAGTCAGCGCAACGAGACGAATTGATTTAGACATGTCCGTCTTTCTGTATGCCTTTCAGACTGTCTGTCTGTCTGTCTATGTATGTACCCACCCATATAATATTTTAGGTTTTTTTTATCCAATTACCTATTATTTCTAACTATTTCATACGCAACAAAATTTCCCACACTCCACAATTCCAACCACAGCAACCAAAAAGGCGAAGATTATTCGACTACGAATATGATTATGTCTGATTATTGTAACTTCTTAATAGCTTCATACAGTCTCAGAAATAGAAAAGAGTTTTTCATTATCGATGGAAATGATTGTTAGAAAAGCTGAAAATATATTAAGTATTTAAAATATATTTTCCGATTTCCCAGTCTCCAGCCTTCATTGCCTTCAATAATTAAAATTTGTTTAAAAACAATTTAAAAAAGGACACTGAAACGTATGTTGCCTTAAGGCTACTAATTGATACAATTCAGTGCTATGCAATTTCCTGTAGCCTACAATTAATATTTTGAATTTTTATTAAAAAAATAAAATCAACGATTGCACGAATTTTTAATTAGCTTCTGAAAAAAAAGTAATATTAAATAAAACGGCATACTTTCAAATTAAGAAGTAAACTGCTGCCAGCGACAGCGTAGACTGAATCAAGCCACTCGCTTGATTTCGCTTTCATCTCGCAGTCAAACATTAGATTTTATGTGAAAAATGTGCTGCCAACCTTTGCCAATTCATGTAGAGACAACTCATAAGCAAATGAAATACGATAATTATGCGACATTAAACCGCTTAGCTGTGCATACTCGTAGCTACAAAGCTGAAATGGTCCAAAGGCTAAATGTGCCAGCAGGTTTTGAAAATATACAAGTATAAAGAAAAAAATGGAATACTTTAAAAATAATAACAGACACACAGAGTTGACAAAAAGGATACGTTGCCAAGCGGAAATTACCTACCTGTGCGACTTTCTAAGCAACAGCAAAAAGGGTTCTTTGCATAAGCAGGGATTGCATGCATGTTTGTTCGTTCGAAGTCGTTAGTATGCGTAGCCAGTCAAGTAAAAAACAACAATTTTCATGTATTTTATTGCGACTGGCAGGACTTCGGCAGGGTGCACCAAATTGTTTGAGTGAGTTGCTATTTTCATTTTCAACTTTTCCGAAACATTTATAGCACGAAATCGAAATAAATGCCAGCGAAAGAACGAAAGTAAAAAAGTATCTATGGGATTTGTGCTTAAAAAGGGTTTGCTGTTGACATTTAATATGCGTTTAAATGTTGCTTTGTAATAGCAATAACAGCAGCTAAATCCTTTATATTATTTTATTTTATTTTTTTTTTTTGGAAAAGTTTACACAGAGTTTAAAATAATTCAATATAAATAGTATCGGTTCAATGTGGCGTATGTGTAATATCCTTTATTGTTTTTAAGGTGTCAGCGATTTCTACCAAAAGAAAAAAACAAAGAAGCTTTAATACAATTTGCATACTCCTGGTAGTGGGAGAACATTGCGTATACTTAATATGCAGAACGATATAAAATTTAAATAAAATCATGACAAAATCTAACTAATGTCCACACGCATATTTAATGGCTGACTATCAAATAAATTTCGAGCATAAAAGCAAAAATAAAATTGGCTCAAATATACAAAAACCAAAAAAAAAAAAACACATTTTTATTAGCCTGTATTTATTTTTTTGATGTTTTTGGATTTTCTGTAGATACACGAAATAAATGGCGACCACAATGACCCAGCGCTCTAAGCTTTATTAATGTTGCGCATACGCTGCGTATGCTTAAAGTTTAAAGATAGCAGTCGCCAGACGCTATTTTAAATGTTCCGAAATACCCTGAAGTATAAAAAATTCAATAAAAATACTGCCAGCAATAATTGATTATCATCAACTTTTCAAATCCAGTGCTATGTGCTGCCTGCCAGGACGAAATTAAACTTTTGTTTGTTTGGAACATCAGCTTTGGTTGCCATTAAATATTCAAATGCGTCTATTTAAAAATTAAAATCACTTTTTGGGCGCTTTTTTGTGTGATTGTGTGTGTGTGTGTGTGTGTGTATTCGTTTAAGCTTAATGTGTGCTTTGCAGCTCAGTTGTGCACTGTGCTTTACCTGTTCTAAAGCCATTCAGGTCAAACGGATTCCTAGTTACAACAGATACATAAGGCTTTGTATGCACTTGGCTACACTTTTTGTCTGATTTCGACTTGGCATTTTCATTTAATATACACTTTAAATACTAAATTTGATAAAAGTATTTACATTTTATTGTTATGTTTGCAAATTAATGGAGAATATGTTGGTGACTTTGTGGAGCATATACAAGACATTGAAAGTGTGAGGAGTTGGGGGTGTAAATGATAAGCTGTAAAAGGAAGATTTTTACACTGTTCATGAGATGCAAACAAAACTGCCAACAATGACAGGGGAAAGGTTAATACTCAGAAGAGAACTTCAAATGAGTCTGCAAAAAGTGTTGGCGTCGAAGAGCGCAGAATGTCGAAGCGTTTAAACGATTTGTTTCAATATGTCAGATACATTTGTTCATAAAACCGTGGTTATCCATAAAATTTGTCAATAAATTTCGAAAATATACGACAAAATTACTACTTTAATAGACAAATCAGCCTTCATAAATCAAATTATATGGCAAAACTGCCGAGATATGGATATAAAAATAATAATAATAATTTCGAAAAACCTATTTATTCTCAAATTTGTCGATTTATCAATGATCAATGCTGTTTTTCATCAAATGCGAAATTGTAATTCAAAAATGAAAACAATTAGGAGTAGAGTAGAGCATGGAAAGTGGGCAGGGAGAAGTTTGGTGTCAAAGGAAGGTAGGTAGGGGTAAGAAGTGATATGAGACCTTGTGGTTGGGGAAGAGGAGGTAGGGGAAGCGGTGGTAGGGAAAGGGGCATGATGGTAGGAAAGGTAGAGGCAATGGCAGCAACGCGCTGGGTACCATTTAAGATAGAAGGATGAAATGTTGTATACTTGTTAATGGGATCGAAGGGGGCAGGGGAAAAGGGGTGGAAAAGTAAGGAGAGGTAGGGGAAGAGGAATGGAGGAGCCTAAGGGGTGGTTTGAGAAAGGGTGGAAAGGACAAGAGAAGAGCGTGGGTGTGCGAGAATTGGAAGTAGACTAAAAGGGCTTAGGGAAGGTGGGTCAGGCGAAGGAGTGGCAGAGGGAAAGAGAGGCAGCAACGCACAGGGTACCAGCTAGTCAAACTATAAAAGCAAAAAAAAAGTCTCTCAGCAAAACCAAATTTACTCTCTCAGCTGCTCTGAACTAAATTGGCTTTACCATGCTGGACAATATATGATGCCGCAAATATTATGGCCTTTGCGGCGACAGTCAATAAGAAAGGCATTGCTTGCGATTCGGCAAGTCGATGTGTTGGGTGCTTGTTGGCCGAAGTAGCTATTTTGGTGAGACTTTATGCTCAGCGCAATTGGCCATGTTTTGAATACCAGTTTCCTTCACCGAAGAACTTTTTTATAAACAAAATGAAACAAAACTAAACAAAAAAAAAAAGTTTTGATAAGCCCATTTTGTATTTCAGATAATCGTATTTTCCATTTAAAACAATTCAGTCTCTTTACGAAGTAAGCCTATTTCTGGCATAAATTCAAAATCAATCAAGCTTAAAGAGCGCAAAAAATAAGACTATCGCAAATGAAATAACCATTCTTCAACAGAACATTCTGAACTACATTTAAGAACACCGATACTTTTGCTACTTCTACGGATCAATTCAAGTACAGAAGTTTTTTCAGTGCACGATCAATCATTAGACTAGTGTGAAAAATTTGAGCAATCTGCATCGTGTTTGACAGCCAATGAAAGAACAAAGTAGACAGACGGACGGTTTCAACTACTGTTTACATCTGAAGTGTCTCAGGATTTACGCCGGATTGGACTTTTAAATAAAAAACTGTTGTTTTTTGAAAATTTGTGAATCATTTATTGAAACAAAAAGTAGACATCATGAGGTTATGTATGGAATAATTGATGGTAAATTCTGAATGGGAGGGGTTGGTTTATGCTGCTGCACACTTTTCCACTTTATCTTTTTTCCCGCGATCTTTATAGATGTAACAATTTGCGTCAAATAGTTGCCGAGATATGACTATTTTTAGTTTTCTCTTAAATGGGAGAGGACATAAAGTGGAGTACGAGTAGTTCCTATCCAACAAAATGATCACCAAATAGTACATCGCGCTCACTTGCATGAAAGAAATTCTTGCATGCGTTTTCTTCCATATGCAGGAGAGCAGATCTTCGTTTATAGCTGCTTTAAAGTTACTATTCTATCTATTTCCATTTATATACAATAATATAATGTTGCAAAGTTGACTGTTTTCAAAGTCAGAAAGACATAGCAACAGAAAAACAGTCAAACAATAGAGACAGCATCAGTACGACTACTAAATCCCAATGAAAAAAAAAGAAAAAGAAAAAACCAAAACGAATGAAATGCAAGTTAGATTACAGACAGCTGGCTTTCACTTTTATTTGTGGCTCTAAGTTAGCCTCACCTTACAGATACGTCGACAAGCTTTTTGTTAGCTATTTTGCATATTTACTCCGGTTCAAGGAAATTCAGTTTGTTCTGCAAGAGAATAATTGTACAGTTGGGTCACTTAAAGGACAACCCGGACTTCGTTGTTGCTGCTGCTACAGGTCGGAATGAAATTGATGATTATGCGCAAGTTGCAGAGAAAACGGAATTGTTGGTCATCCGGGGCGGCTGTGATAAAGGCAAGGCAAAGGCTTTTGATTTTTTTTTTGTGTTTTTGTGGCCTGTATTATGCGAAATATGAAATACTTGCAGGCAAATCTCGACTGTTTTGTGGCAAAAATAAATCATAAATTACTTTCATTCATAAAATCCAGCAACAAATTTCTCTTACAGAAATCTAATATGTATTTTCAAAAGAAGAATGTTGCAAAACAAAAATTAACACACAAAAAAAAGGTAGGTATACATTTCAAAAAGATTAGGTTTTTGTTATAAATTAAAATTTTAAAGGAATTCCTTGATATTTATCAAATTTAAACAGCAGTTGCTGCCCTTACAAATAGTATTTAGAAGATCTGACCTAATTCAGAACTAAATGCAGCATTTATTATGAACTGGCAGCATTGTGCAAGTCAAGCAGATAATCCTGCTGCACGCTGCTGATGTCCTTGCAACATCAATTATCACTTTTGATAATGCGTGCAACAAACTGCATAATCAAGTCAAGTTTCTGCTGCTGCTGCTGCCAAAGTGCATAAATCAATTAAAAATTATTAATGAACATCAAATGACAGCGGAATTGAAAAAAGGACCTTAGCCAAATGCGCTTAAGTTAAAAGGGAAGATTTTGGAGCAGCAGATTTTCAATGAAATGCAACCACGCACTTAAGAGTTTCCTTAATGCAGCTCACGCATATGCAATACGCTACTAAAAAGTTGAAATAGAAAGTACTTATGTACTTCATGCATCATTGAAATAAAAGCTGAAAGCAATCCGAGCAAGCAGCTTAAATATGTTTCTTTTACTTTTGTTTATTACATTTATAATGAGCCACACAAACAAACAGTTGAAATGTGCTGCAAAGTCAGCCAAAGACATTGACGACCTCCTGCATAAACAGTCACGTCACAATCGCAGTCACAGTCACAGTGCCACGGGCTGCGGGCTATGGTCTAAAATAAAGTTCAAAGGACTTTAGCAGCCACAAAACATGCAAAAGTGCAGCAAATTAGGCTACACTTTATATACAATGTTTCTGCTTGCAAAAGCCACAAGCAAAGAATGCCGAAAACAAAACAAACAAAAAAAAAAAAAACTAGAAATGCAAAAGCCAAATTATGCGCTTCGTTAGCACAAAAAAAAGGTCTACAAACAAGTACACCTAAAAGTTTGTAGTTCAAATCACCGACTGTATAATATCCTGCATAAGTATTAGTGTTGAGCAATAACTTTACAGTCGGTTTTTTTATTCCCAGTGATTGGCGAATCACAGTCATTCGAAGTGATTGATTTGTTCGCAAAATTGTGTTTGCTCTTCACAGTTTTGCAAATAAATTAATGTGAATCAGAACTACTTTGTAAGTTGTTCGATACACGTGTTCCGAAACCAGGATGTCACTCTGCAGATCAATTCAAAGAAAAATAATACCAAACTTTGTGTGATCTAATGACAGCCACTCGAAACAAACTATTCTCGTTGGTAGAGAAAACCCTGACTAAAAATTAAATAACCAGCTAGGCAGGGTTGTCTACTATGCTGAACTAGACCTAAATACGTTCTTCTTTACTGATCACAGCAGTCGAGTCAGGCTGCTATCAAATCGTTTAAAGTATTGCAATTGTAATTGCAAGTAATTGAAAGACTTGCAAGACTCTAAACTGCTGCCGCAATTCTCTTAACGCAATGACTGAGAAATTTAACATTACTCTTAACTGAAAATTGAGAGGAATTGTTTAGCTGACGAACTCACCAGGAAAGGTATTATGGCACTGATCCTTCACGATTATGATTGTTTTGGTATGTTAATGGTCACGTACAAGCTCCTTATCACAGCACAGTTTGAATGTGAAGCGATTGCAAAATATCAATGCGTTAAATCGTGGTTCGACACGCGACTTATATGGCCTGATGCGCAGTTGACCAAAAATCCGCAAGCAATATCGCAGGCGAACGATTTTCCGGATCTGTTGCGAATAAAATTATTGTATGTGGATCCCAAATAAAACTATAAAGTTTAAACAGGGCCCTAAGCTCGGCAGTTGTCCGAGTCATCACAGGTTATTGGTTAGTAGGTATGCATGTCAGCAGATTAAACATTCTACATAACAATTTCAGCAGGAGTTGCGGGGATGAGCATGAGAATTAAACGATTTCCGATTACCTCTGCTCGCGCAGAGCTCATATTGAAAGAAGACTAAAATTACTAGGTCCCTTTTTCACGGCTATCCAACTTGTCTCGCACTTTTGTTCTTTTATCATATATAGATTCCGACTTTCAAAGAAACTTAAAATACCCTTTACAAATTTCAACTATGTGAAAGATAGAAGTGTTTTTTCTTTGAATAAAAATATACCAAAGTAGCTCAAAGCAGCATCGACTGCCTTGCTCGAAACAGAGAAGTAAAAAAAAAGCATAGTGTGAATGAATGAGTGACTTTCGAGTTGCACAAACATACACAAACACAAACACATGCACTTAAAGGCAATTTAAGTGCTGTGCGCCTGAATGCATGCAAACATTTTGCAGCATTTGCAGCAAAAGCCATCAGCAGGAGCAGCAAGGAGTGCCGCCGCCACAGCAATAGAATTATGCTAAAAATTTATGAGACAACATAAATTTTCCAACGTTTGTTTTGGCTTGCGCCATATTTCTATGCATGTGTGCATATCCTTTGGTATATCCTTTTGACTATTTACGTATTTTTTTCGGCTTCGTTTCTTTTTTAAACTTGGCAGTTACAAATCTGCAGCACAGCAGGCACAAATACAAATACGATTCTTAAAAAAAGCAGTAGAGTCATATATACAAATGCTCGCGGCTTATGATGAATGTCATGCAGTGAAATTTACTGAAAACAAGCATGAAAAAAAGCATTGCATCATGAAGGCAGTCAGGCAGACAGCTGCACAAATTGAAAAAACGTCACAAACATACATTGAGAGAGAGAGAGAGAGAGAGAGAGAGAGAGAGAGAGAGAGAGAGAGAGAGAGAGAGAGAAAGAGATGTATACAAACAGGTTGAAGGTTGCCGCGTTAACATTTTTTTTTTTAAGTTCAACGGACAGACTACCAGCTAAAAACGCATAGATACATATAGATACATATATGTATCTATGAGATACTTAGATAGACAGCCAAGGCGAAACCATAAGTATGACCTCTACTGCAGCTGTTGCAAACCGCAGCGCAGCCTGACAGCCAAAACTAAGCAGGCGTATGTTCTACTTGTTTGTAGATACATACAAACTTATGAGTGTGTGTGTGTGTGTGATTGTGACGCCCACCAAAGGCAGCGCAACATGCAATGATGACATTAAATGTGTTAGCCATGCAAGCGTGCTTTTTATGCGTTTTATGTGCGTGCATTGGTAGAAATGGCGTGTCCATAGAAATTTGTGTTTAGTATCCTAGTGACCTATTTAGTTAGTTGCATACAGCTGCAAAATATGCATATACGTACATCATATATCAAAAAACGCATGAAAGATGCATAAATTTTAAAACTCTAAACACAAAGTTGCCTTGTTGGAGTAGTTGTACGGAGTATCAAGTTGCAAGAGCATTAATAAAATTCTTAGCTTAGTCTCAATACGCGCGAGCACATGATCGCATGACCAATAGTTTATTTACGAACGCATGACAATTTTTTGTACAGAACTTTATTTCCGCGTGAAACAGTTATTTCCGTTATAAACAGGTCTAAGTTAGCCGTCATATCGCGCCTTAAGAAGTTTTACTTTAAAAATAGTAGCAGTGCATTAAATTTGAAGAAAATGGTGTATGAGAAATGAATTCGTAATGGAATGTCAGTGCTTTGTCCTCGTGGAAAATCAATTTTTTCTTTGCCTATTTTGTGAATTTTTTCATAAAGATGTCAGTAATTTACTGCAGTGATCATTCTACTTCTTCAAAAGCAATCCATGTGAACGTGGCTCTCGTAGATTTTGATCATCCTCCAAAAGGCCACAGTTCGTTGTGCTCGACTGGTTCCATATTTTATTCCTCATTATGAAACGCTAAAAAATATATTTTATTATTGCGGTTAAATAGCGCCGAGCACTGCTTGAAATGTTCAAACGATTGTCTTTAGTCATTATCAAATAATTAAGATACATTAAATGTATCAAACTTCTTCCGTTGAGATATTTACTTTCTCAGGAATATTGGTCCATATCTCGGTGGTTGTCTCTTCTGACCGTTCATTCAGACCGTTTAGATCATTCTTCTGGTTACTTAACAAAAGAAAAATTTAACATGGAACACAGCGTTCGTACCCACTAATTTTTAAATTCGCCAATGATTATTCCACTGAGTTTTTAATTTCACTACATATTGGTTGCTATGCGCTCTGGCGAAACCATTAGCAATTCCTACTGCATACATTTGAGCCGATTAAAGCTCTAAGCCAGACCAGATACATAGCAGCAACGGCGGCTACAAAAAACTGCAACAACATTTTCATTGCAGCTACCAGAAATCATCCAAAATCTATAGCAAACAGTGCAATTTCATTAAAAACCAGCAGCAGCAGCGTATGATGTTTCCGCTTCAGCTTCATTCAGATCAGCTGACTTTTTTTGCTGCACGTTGCCACTGGCTGCTTTTGAAGCTGCTGTCATGCGATGCATGCATTTGTTTCTCGTATATCTATGTATCTCATATGCCTGCATGTATTTAAACTTGTACATGTGACATGCTTTTATGTATCTGCATACAGCAGCAGACGCATGTTGTCAACATCTTGTCCACAACAATGTGCTGCAATGACAAACATAGATCTGCGGCAATGACAGCAACAGCAACAGCAGCAGTAGCAGCAGCCAGTCAGAGGGTGTGTTAACAAGGACAACAACAACAGAATGAGTTGAACAACAATTACTGGTAACATAAAACACATTAAACATGCTGTAAACTGGGTATGCACATTAAAACCAAACGGAAAGCGTGTAAATCGTGTGTCTGAGTGTATAGTATAGTCTAAAAGCAATTTTAAGTAACAAGATAGCTGCAATGGCGCACAGGATACACACACAGGACAACGGTGCTGCAAAACGAATGGGAAAGCTGAGCGCGCAACATCAAAGCTCACAAATTAATTTCAACTAAAATGTTGGTTATTAAAACGAAATGCCGGCAAGTGTAGAATATGGCGAATTTATTTGTGCCCTTGCACACCATTCAGTTCAGATTACTCGAATGAATTTATCGTGAAGTGCATAAGTAAATTGAATATAATAAGCGATATTATGAAATTTATGTTTGATTTTCGTTGGCGTAAAAATAGTCGCTCAAATAGTGAAATTTTAGCGCACAAATAAGCGAATGTGAAACACTGAAATATAAAGCTATTCATAAATTAGCTACAGCTTCGAAGAAGTCATTCATTAGAACGTTAAAAAGCTGAGTACGATAGTTTTACTTTTTGGGAGATCTCTGAAATTTTTTTTTAAAGGTATGTTTCAAATTTAATTAGTTTATCAATCTAACAAAAATAAAGTAAGATTAATTTAGACATTCGACCGATTAGCACAAAGCAATCAACCTCAAATAGGGCCATTTATATACATTATTATGTATGGCCAGCGGTCGACTCAACCGACGCGATCGTGTAATAATTTTGTTTACTATTGCCTTCATGTGTTTTTTTTTTATTGCTATTTCACCGCGTGCCAATTGCAACAACAACAAAGACATTTACCAAAATATTAGCGAATCGCATACAAAGTACAATACGCAATATACTATCTCTTTTCAACTTATCACTGTCAACTCGCATGCTATCGGTTAATATATTGAGTGAGCGTTTCTATTTCATGTAAAGCCTAACTGTGTTTGATTCGTTGTGTGAGAGACGATTTTAAATTGCGATTCTAAAAGCAAAAAAAAAACGACTGTAATACTACGACCGCTAAAATTAACTCTAATTGATTCTTCATTCGTGAATCAGTTGATTTCAGCGATTTCTGTCTCTGTATATGAATTTCAGCATCTGCTTACAACTTTGCAGTACTGTAACATATGTAACTAGCCTATAATAGAGTTAAAATGTCGCTCACAATGGCGCACACTGGACTGCAGGAGACAAAAAAAAAATATTCCCATTTATTTGAAAATGATGAAAGAGGTTCTAGTTCTTCTGATTTAATGAAGAACTAAATTAAATGCGTGACTTTTAATAGACCATCAGATAGCTTTTTCTTAATTTTTTCCCAAGTGGTGTGACTAGCGATAGTTTCATAAAACAATCTACCACTGTCGATAATCGGTACTATCTATAGTTCCCTACTTACAGCTAGGTTTGGTGCCAGAAATATTGTCACACTTGATCTGGACTACTATTGGTTCTAACAGAATGAAGCAGCTTGTTCTAGAACACACTTTAATTATAGAAAACGATCTTTGGTAAAGTTTTGTCAAGACTTGGAAATTCATAATTATTTTAAAAAAATGCGCTGCCGAAAAACTAAAAGCAATAATTTGACCAGCCTTTCATAGAACTTGAACCACTGTGCTCATAAATATAAATTCAAAATAGTTTCATAACATACAAAGTTGCTTTAATCAGAATATTTCAATAACATTCAAATGCAATGCAAGCAATACTTATATACATTCATAAAATAAAAGTTTTTAATCGATTTTGTGTGTATTTCACTACAGCTAGATGTCCTTACAGTGAGTGCTTTAAGCAAAAAAATAAACTATTTGTACAATATTACTTTAAGCTATACCGTACATCTTCTTCAATCTTTTCACTCTAACGAAAATAACGACCAATAATGAAGCGCAAATACAACCGCAAAATTGTTTATTTTTATTATTTCCGTAGACAGGAAGCAAATAAATGCATAGCAAACACACACACACACACACACACACACATGCAAAGCACGCAAACATATAAAAATAAGAAATATAAAATACAAAAGCAGTAACAACTTCTGCAAGCAAAATAACTCAAAACTAAACAAAAGCAAACGTGCAACGACAATGACAATGACGATGACGATGACGACTAGAACAACGATACTATCCTATACAATGATAGAGCAAGGATACGCTCGATTTGACTCTGATTGCCAATAGGCAACATACTCGTAGGACTCGGACGCATACTGTGCGGTTTCACATCGAATGCCAATTGCAACTATTCCGGGTCAGATCAGACAAATGCAGCATCACTTCAATGGTAATAACATTCAATTTCATTGCAGCAATGATGCAGATGTAATGCTCTACAAGAGCAACAATAACAAAATAGCAATAACAACATGCAGAGAGCAGCAAGATAGTTACATATACAAGTATGTATGTATCTACTAGTAGAGCAGCAAACAAATAACTCAAAACAAATTGAAACGAAGATGAATGCATGACGTATGTGTGTGAGAATGAATGAACAAACAAACAACTGAATGACTGACTGATGAACTGTATGAACGCATGAAGCGTGTTCTTTTCGTTCGTTATAGAATCGTATCTGTGAATGTACTTACTGCTTGTATCTATGTATGCATGTATCTATGAGAGTAATAATACATTCAAATAAATTACAAGACATGAAATGAATTGTTGTTTATATGCATGACATTGCTTGTCTATATATACGTTATGTACTTAAGTATATGCATATGAAACGAACTCTATCTATGAGTTTATGTCCATATATCTACAACTGTGTTTATATATGCAATGCATTGTAATGTGCATGTTTGTATGTGCATGTTTTAGTTTAGATATAAAATGAGCATGCTGCGTGCGCGCTATACTTTCACTTTGTCAAGTTTAATGCAAGCGTAGAGTACAATGAAGTAGTAGTTGACATACCTATACCTACGTGGTTGCTGGAAATTAGGCCTCAAAGAATCAATGCCCAAATTAATGATCCAATAATTTATATTGAAACTAACATGAACTATAGTAGAATAAGTGGAGCAGATCAAGAATTGTACGAAAGTCGTGTGAGTGACGTCTTTGATAAACGATGGCATACTCTAAAAGAACGGCAACTTTCGAAAAGGGCTTTCTAAAGCTGGATGCTTAGAATAGAAATGTCCTGTGAGCATATACTGACTTCCATTGTCATTACAAGACTGACGTCAGAGTGCGCGCTAGAAGCGATATGTTGCGTGAAGCGATGATATTTCGTGCGGTAAGCAATGCTAGAGAATGTCAGAGTGAAAGCGGTAAACAAAATGCATTCGAAACGATAAAAACAAAGCAAAAACCAATGCAAAGCGGAGCGAAGCGAAGAAGTTTCGAAACTGATTTCTCGCTGCGTTATTGCTTCGCTCTCACTTTATCGCTTGCACTCGCTTTAAGTTTCACTTGTGTTCGGACACCTTTCGGGTTGTAGTTTGGATTGATGCAGAGCACTATGTTCGGTATTTTGGGCTTTAACTGGACTTGTGCCGGTATTGGTAAATTTTTTGCAGATATTCTCATCAGGTACATGACTACTTGACCAAAAATAACGTTAATGTCATTCCGCTACCTTCGTATGGATGTGACACGTACTCGTGTGACTTTTTTCTGCTACCACGATTCAAGTAACTACACCACGGAAATCGTTTTGCAACGATTGTATAGAGAACACAAACTTTGAAAGTTATTCCTGGAAGAAGCGTATGTGTATTTCCTCCAATGGGAATTACTTAGAAACTTTTAACCATCTGTGTTTTATTGACAGTTTCCTGATACTTTTTGATCAGAAGGTAAATTATTTAGGGCTCCATTTTCAGGAACCTGTCTGCATACGTAAGTATACGTAAATATATATTTCTTCAGCCAGCTTCATTAGAGCACACAAACTAACTTTAAGCAGTAAGCAAAGTCATTTGACTTTTGCAGCTACTAGTATAGCTGCTTGCCCTTCCATGACACTGTGTCCTTGCAGCAGCAACAATACTTAGATCTCTTGCTTATCTGTCTTATGCATTGTTGGTCTTATCAACTATTTTTGAACTGCTAACAAAAGCAACGCATAATTGTCTCAAAAAGCTGCTGCTGCCGCAAGTATTTCTTGAAGACCACTTTTGCTCTTGCCAGTGCAGAGCGTACTCAAAGCAAATAAACACAAATTTAACTTAACTAAGACTTTTTTTTTTTTGTACGTCGCGCAGGCAAAAGTTAAGCGCCAAATTCCAAGCTAAGCCGCAAATGCTCCATAATAAAGTTTGGCTAACTCATGGCCGGTAATGGAGGTTGAAAGCCAAGAATATGAAGAAGAAGACGGAGAAGATGGTGAAGAGCAATGCAACTTGGGCCTTACCACTTTAATGCGACAAGTTGCAACTAAAGATATAAAGAAAGAATTTAATTTTAGTTATATACGAAGCTTGTATAACCTACATGCGTCTATTGCGCTAAAAACGAATCTAAATCCTTATCAAATGATAGATCATTTACAAATTAGTGAAATAATATTTAAAACTATTTGTGAATTATAAGTGCTATTAAGTGAAAGTTTATAACTCACAGCATTTGAAACAAATGAATCTACGAAGTATAGCTAACTAAGCTAAGCTTCGTAGTATGAACAAGCATCTGAATACAGTGCCTTGTTTCAGCTTGTGTCAAAAAGCACAAAATAACTGCAAGGTAAACTTGCTCACCTTCATCCTTCCAAAAACAAATTACCCTCGAAAAAACACGAATTTCTGTGTATTGGGTGCTACCATTTTGTGTATTGGTGAAAATCGTTTGGGAAACTAGTTTTTACATATTTTGACGTGCTGAATTTAAATTCAAATGCAGAATTGCTCTTCGGACCTAAAAAAAAAATATCATAATCATAATCATAATTACTGTAAAAGTTCGACTGCAATAATCTCTCTTGCATAAACTATTGTCGGACCCAGGGGGACTTGGGAACGTTCCCACCTAACACCCCCCCCCCCTCGCATATTTATTCAGTGCAAAAATGCTTTTTTTATTCATTTTCATAAAATAATAGGTTTTCTTAGTAGAGTTCAACCCAGCATAAACTCACTATTTGTTAGCTTTCAGCATCCATCCTGTCGTCGTTTTTGAAACCTTTCTTCCATCTGCTGATACATAATAATTCTTACTTACTTTTTACTGCTTTCTTCACTATATCCTATCCTACAAGCCGCTCACCAAAAGATTTCTTACATCTCGCTTTCAATGTTTATACGAGTATCACGCTTGCAATCATTGCAAGGTATTCATTTTCAGATATGCGCAAACCATATTTTATCAAAACTGGTTTGGCGTAACAATAGTCACTCAAACAACGAAACAAAAAAAAAAACATGCCCGCACTTTACATGAAATACAACCGCACACACACTAAACAATGCCAAATTCCGTAATAGGATGCGAAAGCATGCGAGCAGCCAGTTACCACTTGATAACTGCATGTTTTACTTTGTAAGCGCTTCGCTATTATCTTGGTAACTGTCTAACTGTGTCGCTACATATGAATTAGTACTTTTACATTCAAAATCAACTTCGTTAAAACCTTTTGCTCTCGCACTCACTACAAAAACACCTCAAAGGATCTCTTGTACATTTCGTTTTGACCAGAGTTCGTATACATGAGTGCATACTTTATAGTAAGCGAACCAATAGAACCATTTAAAATTGATGTAGAGTATTTAAGAAAAGTGCAAAACGAAAAACAAGTCATTCAAGAAAAGTAGATTTGCATAGAATTTGCACTAAGCACTCCAAAAAAAGGAATCCGCTGCTCAAAGTTTTTGCTGCTTAAACAGTTTGTTGATTGTGACAATAGATAAAAAGTGACAGATATCTAAGACTATGATAGATGATGACGCCGTGGCCAAGAACAAAAGAGCAGGCGTGCGAGATACAATCACACTCAAACTCTACAAAAGGACATGCATAGACACAAATCGAATTGATGTCAAAAATTTGTCAAAGTAGTGTCATGCTTAAAACAAATTTTATTTTCTATTTGACTTTGCAGTTTCTGTGGCGTGGGCGGTGTAGAAAATTAAAATATTGAAATAGTTTGGTTTAGCTTGACAGTTTTAGCTGACGCAATAAGTTTTCAAAGCATTGCAGGAGAGTATAAAACTTTTATAAGAAAACTTTTCTGCTTACCGCTTTGTTAGTTGGCAATTTGTCAGCGCTGGCAGTTGTTCGTGTCAGTAATATAATTATGCTGACAGCTGTTTGTTTAAATAAAAAAAAGGACTGCACCCTGCACCTTTTTGTGAGAACATCTTGGATGCGTACAATATGTTGCGCATTTAATAGTTTGCATTTTGATGAGTTTTGTGTAGCGCAGCGCATGTTTGAAATCTGTCAGATTAGTTATTTCATTGCTAACCTACATCACAATGCTGACAAAATAAATATGTTGTAGCAAAGTTTGCTGAATATGTTTGCAGAACGGTGACAAATATCAGCTTGACTTCTACTTCTAATCAACTACTGACCTGAACTCTGCTCTTTGATAGGACTTCTCATGCTGATATAAATGTGCATTGCTGCTTGTTATCCTGTTTATCACGCTGTGTACCCCGGGTGCTCTCTGTCCATTAGCCAGTCTGTCCGACAGCCAGTCTGTCTGTTTGTGTGTACGTGGCGTACTTCAGATAAGCGAAATGATTTTGCTGTTGAATACCGCAAATATGCTCTCTATACACTATCTGCCAGTCTTGTGTTTATTTTAAAAGCAAATGAAAGCAGTTCTTCCATACGACCTCACCACACTTTACCTACACAATTTACCTTTATTACATTATTGTATTGCTTGACATTGTTTGCTGTGGCCAGTCGTCAGTCGTCAGTCGCCAATGCCAGTCAACAGTCACCATTCACCAGTCGACAATGCTGAACGCTCAGTTAAACTTAGTCAGTCAGTGTCCCACTGTTTGCTACTTGGCGGGATGTCTTTCTTTCTCCTGCAATTTCATTCATTCACATTGAATGCTGACAGCAATGTTTGTCTAAGCCAGCGCGCTAGTGTCCTTGTGTGCTTTGTTGCTCCTTCATTTCAACTTGTCTTGAGATTTGACTTGAGCTCCCCTTTTGAGTTTGCCTTCTGCTTTTTGGCTCATATAGGTTTTTGTGCTACGTTTGTACTATTCTTTTAAACTACCTCCCTCTGCAGTCATTTAAACTCGTACTTATTTAATTTTCATGCAAAGGACTCTTGCTGCTCTGTGCGCACGTCCTTTGTTAAAGTTTTTCCGCTTTGTTAGACATTTGTTTGTGGCTGAGACCAAAGGAAAACTTTGCCGTGCTCTTTCTATATGTACTGTATAAGCGGTGTGAAAATTTAGCCCTAAGTTTCTACATCCACTCCATTTGAGTTGGTCTTATATAAAGTAGCCTGAATTGCTTCAAAATATTGCGCTTTTGTCTTAGCTGTCTTTCAACTGCAAGCAGTTGTATTTATTTAAGTTTTTCATTTATTTTGAACCACACTTACAATCAGTCATTTAATTTTACAAAACATTAACCTTGCGCTGCAGCTCAAGTACTGCCTTAAGAAGGAATATCAAGCTACAATACATCCACTCATAGCATTTTATTCTGGCAAGATTTTTGATATATAACACAACATTAAATCCAGCCCACAGACATAGTACTTTGTAGACTCCCTAGTACAAGTATTTAGTCCTTCAATCTCCTTCTGCAGCCTGTATAACAGTCACTTATTTTATGTCAACGATATGATTTTTTATGACACGTTGTCATTTATGATAGATTGACTCGAATGTAAGGGCAACAAGAACAACAACAACAACAACAACAATAATCATGTCGACGTGCCTGTGCTGAGATTGATATGCCGCTCCAACATTTTTTTTAGTATAAATATATAGACATATTTAGTATATCTGTTATAAGAAATACTTCAAACGTGACTGAAGAACGTTGCCAAAGAGAAAAATTGACGATGCGCAATAAAAAATTGCAATAAATTGCGCTCGACAGTGTGCAGTATATATAGAATATATATAGTATATATATATATATATATATATATATATATATATATATATATATATATATATATATATATATATATATATATATATATATATATATGTATGAAGCATTCCAAATTAAATTTAGCTCATAGGATGAATAGGATTATATTTTCATTAGTTACAACAAATAAATTGAAAAGCAAAATACTGGTTAGTTCGGTGCAACCGAATCGATTCACACTAACAACATAGAAAATCTCCATACCCGATTCCGGTTCGATATCTCAAGTACTGAACGAGTAGTTTCGATTTGTAAAGACAGGGAACAGACAGACGGACAAACAGATGGTTGAACGATTGGACGGACGTACACAGCTACTTGTAGTTCGATTCGACTTGTAGAACTGTTCAAGAATATACGAGTATCTACATTATTGGATCTCAAATGCTTTCTTCAATGCGATATTGTATATCGATCGCAAAAGTTTAAGATCCGTCTAGCAAATAACATGTACAAAGCAAACATATCAACTCCACCGCCAGACAGGAAGATGACAATCTCCTATGCAGGTGATTATGCCAACTTTGCGGAACTTAATGTTTACCCACCCCAACAACGGCTAACTTCTTCGCAAATTCCAGTTTAAACATTTCTTCTAGCACATCTACTGCAACCCTGTTCGCCTACTGCACCAAAGAATTTAACACCGAACTTATAATGGAAGCGGATGGCAGCATCATTCTCACCGTAAATTACCCTAACATACTGAGTGCTACTTATGAAAGCTTTCGCTTTCGCTTTCCCTTCCTTAAAGCCGTAACAGTTAGCACCTGGAGCAACGAATAAGGCAATAAGGCTCCACTTAGATTGTATATCATATCATTTTAAACCAATCTTTTCTAGAAAGCAGCATTAGGAAGCAAACTAGAAACCACCGGGAAGAGTCTGAGATAGTCCCAACCATTGGGTTCCCGAAACACGTGACGAGATATTAATACAAATCTTGGAAATTGCCAATCCAAGCTAAATGTCAAACAGACCTAGTGAAAAGAATTGTTACGGGTTTATATAACCGTAATTTCTGCAAACTGCCTCGAGTACGAGTACGAGTATCCAGTACCGAGGTTTTCAAGAATTTCGAATTTAAAAGTTTAAAAAAATATCGCCAGTATTTGTTGTGATGTTTATACAAATTTCAGTTTTATGGATAATCTTCAATTTATTTACTGTCAATTTTAAGTCAAGTTTCAATGTATACTAAAAAAATATCGTCGTTATATGAGTTTGTATTCAATTTTTTCCCTTGACTTTATTTATCATAATTTCAATTGTTTAAAGCTTTTTTATACAGGGCAAGGATTTAATTGAAAAGGTTTGAATTAATTTAACACAATGTCAAACTTATAGAAATCCTAAATTTGAGGTTTACCTGATTTCTAAAGTGTCATGTGTTATATAAGAATGTGCTATATATATGAATGTGTTATATGAATTTAATTGAATTGAATTGAATTGAATTGAATTGAATTGAATTGAATGTGAATGAATGCTGGTATGAATTAGTTAATGCATGAGTTTAATTTATAGCCTGTCATATTAGGACATTTCGTTCAGATTTCTGCGGCATTCAGTATTGTTTTTGATTTTATTGTATTTAGGCAGCTATTTAGTTTGTTCTTATACAATTTTTCAAATTTGATTTCATTTTATTGTACAGATATACAGCCACACTGTGTGGTATCCTTCAATAGCAAACGCGTCTTGAAACTTTGAAACCATAAAGCAACTACTTACATACAATAGCGCAAACAAATGTATCTGCATCCGATACATTTAGTGTAAACCTCGCATTCAAAATGGCATTCAGTGTATATATAAGCAATTAAATTAATAAATCTGTGCAAAGAAATTTTCGAAGCAGTATATTTTAAATTTTATTAAAATTTGCCACACGAAATTACTAAAATTACTAAAGTATGCACACATACAGTGAAATATGAACGCACACAAACAAATATTTATGTATTTTCAGTTTGTATATGTGTGATTATTATGGATACTCTATACATATATAGGCAAACTACAAGTAACCAAAACCAAACCCGAAACCACTGCAAGCAAAATAAGACCAGTAGTACATATATGGCAAAGGGGAACCGGAAATGAAAAATGAACAGGATGAGCGACAGCACAGCATAGCGCACGCCTTGCTTGTATGGCATGGTAAAAATTTTCGAAAAATATTTCGATAATGTTTGAGCCAAGCAGGCGAATGCGAACGCAAACATGCAAATATGATGTTCACTTGCCACAAAACGCAAATATGCAACTAAACGCGCAGAGATATGCATAGGAAATCCTATATTGTAGATACATGGCACGTCACGTCAATACACACACACACACACACGTACACACACACACACATACGCAGAGAGTAACAGACAGCTGCCATTTTGTTGACTTGGCTTGCAGCGCAAAATTTATTTACTAAATATTTATGCAAATATATTTCACATTTACAATCACTGCGTAAGTGTATGTGTATGTGTATGTGTATGTGTATGTGTATGTGTATGTGTATGTGTATGTATATGTGTGCGTGTGTGTGTGTGTCTGTTTAACACTATAACTTGTGCAAAATTTTAATGATTTTCACTTTGCTGGCTAAATTTCAAATTTCGCTTTAATTTACAGCAATTTTTTGATTGCATTTTTTAAATTGAAAAGTTTCAGTATTTTGTTGACCCTGGTTCGTGTTAATAATGTTTAATGATAATGAGCAAACACTGCTACTAGCGCCAAATAACCCAGTTGTCCAAAAGTTCACAAGCAAGCGTATATCCGATTTAGGCAAACAAATCGCGATGCAAGTTTTGACTTTCTTATTTGCTACTGCTGCGTATAATTCGCATTAAATTTAACCTAAGTTTTTGATTTCATTACACTTTTTAGAGTAATATGCGTTTTTAGAGTAGTATGGATTGAGACGAACTGGGTATCATTAGACGGCTTATTTAAACAGCTTTCTAGCGACTATATCGCTCATTTCGATCGGGTCATTCACACTAGACTGGATTTAAATCAAATCAAATCAAATATACCGTTCTCTAGGTGAATGACCAAATGAAATAAACTCTGTATATTTTTCGTGTTCAGCACACTCAAATTACTTAAAAAAAAAGTGTTAAAGAAGGCATATTTTTCATTGTAAACTAGTGTATTGCATCATCTTGGGGTTCCATAGATTTGGTCTGTCTGTTTTTTTTTGTTGTCTATTTAGTTATTTATACCTATACATTCATATAATCATAGCAACATTTGGCGAATGGAACTCGCATATTCTTCGCGTAAAACTTCCGCAAGCGACCCGAAAGCGAAGATTTACGCGATATCGCAAGCGAACAATTGCTACCCACAAACGACAAATTTGTGTGTTTGCGAATCGTTTACGTTTGCGCATATGATAGTTTTATCCGCAATAGATACGAAAAACCGTTCGCCTACAATATCGTTTACGAATTTTTGTTCAACTTGGTATGCTCAAAGTGCTTTTCATCTGTTTGTAATTCCAAAAATTAAAAAAATAAAAATTTGAAAACACTTTTAATTTGCTTTCAATATTTATGTCAGCGTAAAAGTTTTTGAGTAGCAGTTTTTTGTGCTATTTAAAACTTTTCAATAAATTATGTCAAGCTCCCCTACTAGTTTCGTTATTTGTTTATATTTAACGCAATCATTGCTGCACACTTCAAAAAGTAAAAGCAAATTAAATCAACGACAATTTCAAGCGAAATGCTTTAAACTAAGCATTTAGTGCTCGAAATATGAAATTTATACGGCATATCAAAAGGCGTTTAGGGTAGAGATACGCTGCACATGAGAGCGTAAGATATTTTACAAAGCGTAATAATTTCACTAAAGAACCCCAATTCTAGAAAGCACAAATGCACACACACACACACACACACACACACAGACACAGACACAGACACACACACATACATCATGTTGGTATGCATGCATGCCCGTATAGGTGGTAATATAGGGTATAGTGTTTAGCCGCAAGGACAGTTATACTCGTACATATAGAGAGACAGACAAAGCGTCTTGTAGCAAGTTGCAATGTGGTCTGTTTAGAATTTTAATTAACTTGCGACTGCTGCAGGAAAATCTTAAAACTTACGCTTCAACTTTGAACCGCAGTGCAGTTTATATTGCAGCGAAATGTGGTGCAGCGAGTACAAGAATACGCATACAGTATAAAAGTTATAAAATGGAGCGCAGCACATTGCTTTGATTCTATAAGAAATCTGGTTAAAAAGCGTAAAATGATTGGAGCCAGTGGTTTGTTTCCTTGTTCGTTCTTTTTTTTTTTATTGTTGAAGTCTCGCCACCAAGAAAGGATTTCGAAAATAAATTTTCATAATATCATCTGCATCTGTCTTCAACGCGCTGTCATAAGCCGATATTTCAGTTGATTATCATTTTATTCAAATTTAAACACATAATTAAATCCATTTTCATGATTTTAACAACATGAGCTCGATAATCAAAGAAATAAAAATACATAATTGTATGGTTTGGTGTGATGAAAGGGCTCTCGGGAGTACTTCACTAGGTTTTTTCGCAGATAGCTGATTCCTCAATTGCTATTTAAGTGCCCAGATTTACATAAAATTGCTCTTCCAAAATGGTCCCAGGAAAAAATTGGAAGATTATTTCAAAGTATTGAAATAAGCTCTTTTAACAGGGTTTAGTATAGTGATTATCTAGGAAAAGGAATTGGTCCCTATATTACTATTGAATATGAATAGCTGACGCATCATAAAAATGGAGCACAGGAATACCTATCTGTACATTTCTAAATTGAAGTCGCCTGCCGTTTATGTCTGAATTTTACCTCCAATCTCAGAAACTACTGCGTCAATTGGTTTTCACAAATAGACAGGCAAATTCTCGAGAAAGATTTATGTATAGGTACATATATATAAGCATTTATTAGGCGATAGCATGCCACAACATAAGAGGCAAAAGCCTCTATTTGAAGCAGATGAGAGATAAAAGCAAAATTTTGTATATCTCACAAACTATTGAACTCAGCTTTATGAAATTTGGCACATATGTAAAGGACATTGGTACATTTAAGATGCACTGAACAAATGGGTGTACCACGCCTCCATATAAGATACCAAACTGTCCGCATTTTAATAACTATATTATACAGAGAGACGAGATTTCGTACATATGTAAAAGGCAATGGGAGAAATAAGACCCTGTCAGAAACTGGGTGGGGCACCGCCGACAAAATATAAGACGAATGGGGTGCAAAGATGGATCTGATTTTGTACATATTTAAAGGACACCGTGAAAAATAAGATTACTGAAAAAAAATTTGTGGTGTTACAATATAAAAGCAAGAGAAGACGTAGCAACGTACACTGGAAACGCTAGCAATCAATAAATTTAATAGAACTCAAATTTTTTTTTTTTTGTTTTGAAACGTTTCTATTATATATTATATTTCTATTATGTCTATATTCAGAGCCTATATTCGCTATATTTGCTTTGTAAGTTAGCATTATTTAAATATGCAGTCGAAGTTTAGGATTTAACATCCACAAGGTATTCGAGCAATAAATTGATAAAAACCCATCGATATTCATTGCTTCTTGGCGAAGACTATTGTTCCAGAACTCTTATTTCTTTAGATTTTGCTACATTATGCCACTCCAGTATAATACGTTTTTGTTTAAATAAAATAAAAAAAAAAACAAAACTTCAATGGTGAAGATTTTCTATGCGGTGAATGAGGTTCTTTGCATTCCGGCTAGCATTAGTATTGTTATGATATTTATGGCTAGTCTAAATGGAAACCTACATAAATGTGTGCTAGCTAGACTTGTCGCTTTGGTGACAACTAATACTGTAGTTTTTTTTATAATGCTGACAGCACCATCTCTATCGAAACTAACTCATCTCTTGATACATTATATGTGTGTATGATAAGGTACACCTAAGTTAAATTGATTTTTGATGTTTCTACTCTATTTATATTTTACCTTTAAATTGACACACATTGCATCTAAGGTCGCCCAACTATCCCATACATATCAAGGATTATCAATGTTCCATTCAGCAAATATATTACCGTATAGTAAAAATATGTTTTCGCATTGTTTATAGTGCTTAACTCTAAACGCAAAACAAGCAAACCGGTTCCCGAATTAGGGACCCGACTCTATAATACATAAAAATTATGCTGTTCTAGTTCAAAAGAATTATGCTCCTCCTTTTTATATGGGTATCTGAGATATAGGGGCAGTTATTATGACGTTTGATAACTTAAGGAGCGATGTCAAGGTGGTACAGTGAACTAGCTATCTGAAGTAAATTCATAACATCCAAAGTTCCACTTTGATAAAATCTTTCTTAAACCAACTTTATTTTCGAAAAAGCTGGTATCGATTAGTTTGCATTTTTCACTAAGTTCCTTATAACATGTACTTCAAAGTGTATTTGAGTATATCACTAAAGCTTTTCTTGTACTATTTTCTTGGCAAGAGTTTTAAAAATAGCTTCAGAATTATTTCTGCGATCGTATTTGATTTGCTCATTCTCATTTAATTGAAACAATTTATTACCAGTTGTGTTGAGCAATTCACTCCAATATAAAAATCAAGTTTTTCAACTTTATTCACAGAGTAGAAGCACAGTGTGCTGCTGGGAACAAATGCCAGACAAGCAACTTGCCAGAGACGTAACTCAAATACTTACAAGTCGCCAACAAATGAAGACAGCGGCGGGTAACTTGGCTTGAGGTTACCTGTGTCCTGACTGCCCATAAATATATAACAGCCAGTGAAACGTGCGCAAGGATAACAAGCAGCCAGCCAGCCGGATAGAAGCGGTGCAAGAGTAGCTGCTATGCATAGAACAAATAGAAGGCACTTTGGCATGGTGATGTCTGTGTGTGTGTTTCTGTGACTGTAATTAATTTCTTTAGAAATATTTCGGTAACAGCTACGAATTAGTGAACTGTGGTCGCGCTTCAGTCGTAAGTTAGAAAGAGAATCGAAATACCGTGAAAGAGATGCAAAATTTTAGCGTGCTGGCAGCTTTTGTGGTTTCGATATTTTGGATTTGAGGCGCGTAAAACTTTGGCATACTGCAGCTTCCTGGCGCGATTTTAAACATTGGAATTTGAAATATTTTTCGAATTACACTCGAACGCACAAGCCGCGTGAATTTTCAAGCCAATGCTGCGCATCGAAGCGATTTAATTAACTTTTCGACAGGTAGGTGACGAGTGCAAAAGGGTGTTTTTTTCTTTGTTGAATGGAACACGTGCTAAAACTTTAATAGTTCAATGCATACAAAATCAAATTTAAGCAGATCTTGAAAATATACTACGCACACACACGCAGACCGTGCCATGTAAAGTGTTTTTTTTTTTTGATTGGTGACTTTTAAATAAAATAAACGAATTTATTGCGTCCATAACAAGCAAGGACCCACATCAGAATTTATTAGGCTGACTTTCATCAGCAAACGGAACTCATCAGACTGTAATAATTCGCTATCACAATGTGTGAGTGGTTTTGTGAGGAAGTGAAGTTATTTGGGTAAAGGGATTTGAATACGGAATTAGAATGGGTGTGCGTATGGGTCAAAGGATGTCTGTTGTGTACTAAGGAAGTAGCTAAGCATAAAACAAACAAATAAATAAATGCTGCACCAAGTGCTGAAAGGGCGGCAAACAGTGCCAGCATAAAATAAACGTCCAAATAGCGCTAAGGATTTTTTATTTTACTCACACGCAAGAACATAAAACCCTGAACAAATATATGCTCAGTGTGTACAGTGAAGTAGAAAATTAAAATACCATCATTACGCATTAATGTTATTATCAGATTTGGACTTAGGATATACAAATTAGTCATTCAAAACCTTTAAAGAAATCCAGTTTTCATAATCGATAAAAAAACTAATCGATTATGTTCAAATAATCAAACATATCCACAAATTAAAAACACACCAATAAATTTTATGGCTAATTATTATTGTAAAACCGTTGTTTATAATTGAGAAAATTATCGATTATCTTGCATTAATCGTTTATATCAAACAATTACGATGAGAAAAAAGAACTTGAGCCTGCTATAATTAACAAATTTATCATAGAAGGTCGTTAATCACTACTCAATTTTTCACGGAGGGCACGCCGTATGAACAATTTACATCACAAGACTAAAGTTTGTATGATCTTAAGGAAGCAGTGCAGACTAGAACACCATCAACAACATCAACAACTACACACTGGACCTTGAGCCTGCTTTAATGAACAAATAGCAAAAATAATATTTATTTACAGTAAACCAATAATAATGTAAATGGCTTGATAAGTTATTAGAAACAACAAAACAGTTTTAATAAGGAAAAGTAATACAGATCTGCGACGAATTTTATTTAATCTAATTCTAAGAACTGCAAAGCCATGTTGGATTAATAAATGGATTCGCATTTTGCTTTTCTGTTCATTTTAGAAATGCTTAATTTTCCCTTCACATACTATGCAGTCCGCTTAGTAAGCGTGTACATTGAAATGTACAGATACAGGGGGAGGGAGAATAAAATATGCGACTGTTGTTGTTTACTGGTTCCCTATCTTTCCCTTTTTCACTTCACTGTCGTTCTTGCTCATCTGTCGATAACGATTTTCTACGTTTACTGCTCAAGCGCGAAGCTGTCCTACTGTCCATCTCTATGTCCGTTCGTCTGTTTGAGAGTGTAGAACAATGGGCAAGAAAAGATCCATGCAAACATTGCTTGTCTCCTTTCCATGCCATTTTCGATGTAACGGTTTATTGCTACGTTTAGTCTATCGAATCATTGATGCGATGTTTTGGATTTTCTCTGAATTTATCGATATTATCGATTATTTATCGATTTATATAATTTTTGTTCAGCTAAAGTTCAAGGCAAATTTATTTGAGATATACTCATACAATACGTAGAAGATATTAATTTATTGTAGTTAAACACTTATATCAATTTAAAAAAAAAAAACTACATACAGGAGTGTATTTTTCTGATGCACTGTGCGGATACATTTCTATATAAAAGTATGCAAGTATGCAAAGTGTTTGTCTGTATTTGTCTATGTCAAGTGTCAACATTTACTTCGTGACAACACAAATTGTGGTTGCGGCCATTTTTAACATAAACATATACTCACACACACATACACTGTTGCGCACACACACACAGAGCCATAAGCAGCTATTCAGTTGGCTTACAGCGAAACACTTGAAGAGTCGTGGCCAAAAGCCACAAGTGCTGCGTTTCTTTGTTATTTAGAAGAGTCTCTGGTCACAGCCGCTGCCATCGCCATCGCCATCGCCGTTGTCACTGTCAAGCATCACGAAGTGCATAAGAGATCGTATCCTTTTTGCTAATATTTCGTCGCATATATGTCAGGCTAGTTACTACTCGTTATTCTCATGCTATCGCACTCATAGACTACGTATTACACTCTCTCTCTCTCCCTCTCTCTCTCTCCCTCTCTCTCTCTTTCTAACATATCCTTAGCGTGTTAGCCGGAAATATATTTTTCAATACATGTACATATATACATTCTGCATGTGTATTAATATGTGTGCCTCTGTATCTCGTTGTGCGTTTGAGATTTTTCATTTTAGATGCGGTCGCTAACTTTACACGCTTCGCTTTACCATTGCACACGGACATGCGAATATGTGCACACACACACGCACACGCACACACATATACACTTCAAGCTGTGTATGTGAAACGTACTTCTTTATATTTTGTTGTTGTGTTTTTTATGCGCTCAGTTCACATTTTGCATTTCAAATGTATCTGAAACAATGTGTGAGCATATAAAATGGCGTCGTTTAGCATAGAGTTGTTGTCTTATTGTTGTTATACTCTACACTCATAGTATAAGATGGCATTTGAAGTTTGTGCAAATGTATGTAACAGCCAAAAGAAGAGTGAAAATACAACTCATAAACAAGTGAACAAATAAATATAGCCATCTGGGTTTGTGCATCTCTCTGTCCGTCCGTTCAAGAATTCGATGAATTGGCTGCGGACTTCGTTTGCCACGACTTGTTGCAACCAACGAGAAGGAAACGAAAGCTGAACGAAGATTGATAACAGTGTAAAGAATGTTGGCCCGTGGAAAGGCCTGGGTGCTGACTGGGTACAGTGTATTTCATAGTCGAGCATAATTTGACTGCAGTATTTTTGTTTTTGTTTGTTGTAATGTTTATTGTTGTGTTTATTATATCCAACTTATTATTTTAGCTGACTGTTGCGGTCAGATGTGCCACCGTTTCGTTAGTATTTCTGTTTGTACGTGTGTGTGTGTGCGTGTGTGTGTACTTTCTTGCTTTTTTACTTTTTAAGGTTTTTAGTGCATCACAGAATACTTTTATAATGCATACCATGCGCTGTCATTACAGTTTAAAGTGGTACAAAATAACATATAATACCCATTATAAAGTACTTCAAGTTCCCAGCAACGATTTTAATTATTGAAATTTATAGAGTTTCAGATTAAGTTAAATGCAGATTTGGTCTACAATAATTAAGTAGTTATTCGAAAACTTTTATCTAATTTATAACTTTAAGTTTGTTATTAGGAATTGCAATTAAATATTTTCATTCTCTTAGTTGGCACGCATCAGGTCAGTTTTGCTATAAATTTTCTTAAACCTAATTTTATGGCAACAGACTATTGACGCTCTTAAACTTCGTTGCTCTTAAAACATAGTTTTGTAAAGCTTTTGAGAATTTTTAAGACATTTACGAAAGCTTTAGCTTAAGCACATTTGTATAACAGTTATTATAATTCAAGTTATGGCAGTTCTAATAGTAACTATAAAGCGAAATTTATATCAAATCCTTGCTATATAGCGCAACTTATACTCGTATACTAACTAAAAAGCTTCTTTTCCAAATTCGGACTGTCGGGAGCATGCAACTTTTATAACTTTAAGCAAAAGCTCCCAATTCATAAAACTTTAGCCTTGGCTTGTATAGCAACGTTTTAAGTATACTTTTTATAGGAAATTTGATGAACAAATCTACGCAGCGAAAATCGTTTCTATAATAAATTTTAACGAAGAATTGTTTTGGAGACTTTTTAGGTGAGTTCCATAATTATGTTTGCTATAATATAAAATAATATAATATAACGTGTGCTATAACTGACTTCAAAAAAAGTGTGTGGGTCTCATTTAGTTGAAATTGGTTTTAAATGTAACGCTTTAGCACGTGGAACAAACTCGAACTTTTTTTTATTAGAAAGGATTTCTTTGAGATAGTACCATATAAATTTTGTCAAGTTCTTTTGATAGTATTCATGAAAAATCATCTAAATTATAAATTTGCATAGGCATGTGCATGATAAATGGATGATTTTGGAGTGGTTTTTTTATACTTGCGAACATTTGTAATAATTTTTATGCGCAATTCATTTGTTTTCAATATATAATTCCAAATAAAATAACTAAAACTTAAACTATCTGAAGCTTAATAGCATATAACTACATACTGCAGCATATATTCTTATATCTAAATTATGACGTTAGAAGTCGTGATTTCACAATTTCGGATTAGAGTGTAGATATATAATAGTAATCAGAACGATGAGACGAGTTATTATGGCCATGTCCGTCTGTCTGCATACAAAAGACGAATCTAGTTGAGTTTGATGTAAAGATTCATTAAGGCCTGGTCAGACGGTCTTATATTAACATGTCAGATAGCTGCGTCACTTCGTGTGATCATGAACAAATGTATGGCATCAGCAATGTTGCGCTACATTTTTGGAAATAGCTCCGTTTCTATTTCTTATTAGATTTTCGACTCATTTTGTTAACAATGTTGTGAAATGTTCTAAATAATAATAGTAATCAGTGTTTTTAAACGCGCAAAGTAAAGTACACCAAATGGTACGTTTTCGCATTTTCTCTTCATCTTTTTGTCTGGTTAAGTGAATTCTTTTACTTGCTGCATAAATTGCTAATATAGCACAGAATTTTGACTAGAGTGTTCTAAATGCAATTCTGCTGACTCTGGCTAACACTAAAAGTGCAGCTGTCAACCCCATGCGCACTCGTTTGATCACAAAGTAATATTTTTATATGATATTTTCACAGTTACACGAAACACAAGTCAGATAACTTGACACTTAAATATAAAGACGGTCTGACCACGCCTTAAATAAAAGCGCTGTATAAAAGAAAGAGTGCGTATGTGCCAAGAAAGCCAAAAGTGGAGGCCATTTAACCATCATGCTATAACATAATAATGTGCGGAGACACTATGAAACAATAAACAAAACTGTCGAATTTGGGGAACAGAAAGCCCACATGACATTCACGAAACACCACTGTCACTGTTTGGGCTGGAGTGTGCTTTAAAACTATCATCGCATCATATTTCTTCAAAGTTGAAGAGACCGTCAGCGGCGTCCGCTCTCGCATGACAAGCTTCTATTTTCAACTTGACCTTACCCCACCGTAGAATGGTGATTTGGGCTGGCATCCTCGTTCACCGCATTTAACTCCACCGGTGGTGGTTTCGTAAAGTTATTTAAAAATTAAAGTTTATGCCTGCAAGCCGACTACCATAGACGAACTCAAATCTAACATACGAGCCGAAAAAGCTGCTAGAACGCCCGAAATGCTCGCCAAAGTTCTTGAAAAATTCGGCTGAAAAATTTCAGAGTTACTCAATGTATAGGTCTAGATGACGGAAGGTCTAGATGGCGCACTCGCTACAGTGCACTCCGTTTATATTGTGTAACATAAAATTGAATGCCAAAAATATTATGTCTAATGGTAGAAATTAATACATTTGCAAACGTGCACACCCTGTTTAACCCATTTTAACCCAACATGATGCTTAATTTTTTTATTTTTTTTACCGCTTGTGAAGAGGAGTATGGACGGCTGTTATTTTTTTGTTTCTAAAGTTTTGCGTCTAAGGTGGGTAAAAACAAGGTAACGCTCTCGGCCAATCACAAAAAACCTGAGATATCCCCAGCTCTCAGTTCTCTCAATTTGAAATAAGCAATAGAAGGACTTGCAAACATGTTGACGAGCATCAGTTGAGATCGTGGCTTCATAGTGTTGTTGGCAACATTTTAAACGAAGAGGAATGAGTATTTCTTTGAGCCTGTTGTCGCAATATGTTGGTCATACTTAACGTTCACAGCATTATCGAATGGCACCGAACTGTTTTGTATTGTCGCTACAATACATTTTTGAATTTGAACCATAGGGCAAACACTAGTTTCAATATAATGTACATGTTCATTTCACACTAATAATGAAGTACGGGTATTGTTAATTTATCATTTATTTTACTTTATTTGTTGCGACTCAACACGCTTCTTTAATTGCATTGGTGTCAAATAAACTTACTTTAACCAAGTTACTAACATACTATATTTGCAACGAGACATTGGAGCTGCAATTTGCTGTGACCGCAGCAAATTCGGCAAATTTATAAGGTCCGATGCACACATTACATGCATGCGATAATGTTATGCACTATCTATAAAATGAATTTACCAACCCAACTTTTCACTAGCTTATTTATAACAACCATAATAAGTTATTACAAAATATGATTCAACTACTATGTTATATGAAGCGAAGTACCGCGCAAACCCTAGCATTTCTGCTAGACTTCTATGAAATCAGAATAGTATTTTACAATCATTTAGTGAGAGCTCAATCATACGCTCAATTAAACATGCATAAATACAGATCGCTGCACAAATAATTTTCATACAATTTTCATAATATAAAACATAATGGATGTATTTACTAATTATGCTTTTAATAAACCACATTGACTGAACAAGAGAGTAAACTAACCAAAAAAGCAATTCAAGCAAACATATCGCTCAAAAACAGAAATAAATAAATAATTTTCTGCACAATAAATCCAAAACAAACTAATACACAAATACACATGTAAGTATGAATAAATTAAATATATAGATAGAAGGACAAATGCTACAGAGAAAGATGTGAGGATACTGGAAAAAACATGGAACCAAAAATGCTGCTTTAACTTTTTGTGCCACTCGAAATGTTGAAATAAAAAAAAAAAAAAAACGAGAAAATTCTGCTTTCCATATGAAATTCACATAGAGCTAAATAAAATGTTTAGCAAACTTTGCGATGTTCTAGTCATTGACAGCAACAGACAGTTTTCAAGCTACATAGATACGCACACACACTCACACACACACACACACACACACACAGTCAGCTCATAAACTGCGTGGGATAACTTCATTTATAGCTTTGCATTATAGAACAGTTTGCGCTGCCAGTTTAAATACTCAGCCAAAGTTTAATTGTTGAGGTTTTTTTGGTTTTCATTTTTTTTTTGTCTCTTCACATTTGTAAGAGCTGCCAACTTGTGCAAATACTCGCACATATATAAGCATTCATTATACAGCTTTGGCTTAGAGAAGCCTGTCTAGAAATGCACATGCAAGACAAGCGGAAGCAACGAACTACAATCGCATAAAATATATTTCGTGTTTGTCATTGGTATTGTGCGCTACACACACACACACACACACACACACACACACACACACACACACACATACAGATGCATACACATCATGCAGCTACAACGCCGAAAAGTAGGCTACAGCAACCCAAAATGTCGCGCTATGCTACATGACCGCATAGTGAAGGTTTAAAATGATCCTAAAAAAAAAAAGATACTGAGCGTATGTGTGTACTCTTATGTAGCTATATCTGTCTGTATATCTACACACAACAAATGACAAGTGGTAAGCCTCAAAACGTAACGTACGTAGTATAAAAAGCACAGCTCAGTATTAAACTGCACTGCAAAATGTCTGACAATTGAGCCAGTAGATTGCTTTTTTATGTAATTGCAATGACGACTAACTTGCACAGTCTATACGCTTTACAAAATGTATCTCATTGTGTATCTTGTGTATCTGCATACTTCTGTGTTTAATGCATTGCCAGAAAATTGTAACTTGCTACATTCTGCTGTCTCGTGGCCATGCTCGATTTGAGTTATGTGCACAAGTTTAAAGTGTAAAACTATAGACTTTTTCATACGATAATATTTAAGGCGTCTTTATTGCCTTAGAACTATATGTATGTATTCAGTTTCAATCTGCATATCCCAACAAGTAAAACATCAGCAGATACTATGAAAGCATGAAACTGAGTTGAACGATTGAAACTTGTCTGCATCTTTGCGCTGGCAACTTATTCAAAAGGCTTTTACTTATCGCAGCAGTGCAATGTGGAAATCACTGCAATTTATATAAACTTATCGATGTCATCAATCACTTGGCTATACTTTGCACATACACATATGAGTATACTGGGCAGGGCCGCATTTTGTGGCTGGGAGGCCCAGGGGCTCCCACCAGCAACGATGATAAAACTGCTCTGATTTCAGTTGTATGGGGAAATAATGATTTCAAAAACATGCTATACACCATTTGAAAGGTCATTCAAAACTGCCCAGGTCAACTGTACGACAATGCGAATAATAAGTTCAGAAAATATGGTAAATATGGTTGTCCACATCCAACTCATATTATCCAGTTTGTAGAACAGCTTTTCGTTTTTTTTTCAACTGCATCCACAGCCCTAGTAAACGTCAACCTTGAATACAAAATATGAAGTCTACACGTTTAAATGTTTGAGTTCAATACGCTGGTTATGCAACTATGAAGCAGTCCAAGCACTTGCTCGTGCTAACTATCAGATTTTAATTTCATTGACTGAGATCTACATTGACGAAGAGCAAAAGCCCATTGTGAAATATGTAGCTTTTGGACTACTTATAAGAACAGCTCATCAAAAAACTGCAGTTTACATGGAAATCTGGCACGACGTTCTTGAAAGATTCGATGTCACCAGCAGATATTTTTAAAGTTCTGCAATGGTACCTACTACTGCTGTTAAATAGTCTTTAAAATCTTTTGTTGAATCGAAAAGAAATTCTTTAAAAACCTACGAAAATATGGAGAAAATATTGGCAAAAGCTGAAGATTACGACACAAGTTCAAGATTTCGAAAAGGCGCACGTTTACGTTTACTTGTTTATGGAAAATCAGCTGCTGTAAAGATATCACCAGGTAGTAAATCAGTTATGGACTCCATAATCACGTTGCTTTAACAACGAATTTCAGCATAAGAAAACTGAAGAGTTGCAAGACAAAAACCAAAGACGCTGCTTACACAGAGGATTCGGAATCAATTATTGGTAACGAATTTTTACAACTTACCGAAATATTGCTGCTCTGTGAATAGCTTCGGAAATGGAAAAGTTTCTTTATCGCATAAACATAGAAAAGGAGATCCATTAATTTTTTTGTTTTGTATTCTGAAATAGTGTTTGCATTTACTTGTGCATGATGCAGACTAATTACAGTGGAGGAGAATCGTTCTCAAAATGAAGCTCATCAAAAACAGTTTCCGCACGAGTGCAGCACAGAGTTTTTCCGCGATTTATCTTTTGATGAACTAATTGATGTGTCTCCTTTAAAAAATATAATTGCAAAATGTTGCTTTATCTTGTTTCTCAGTTATAAAGTAAACCAAATAAACTTATTATTACTATTTGTTAAATGATTTATCACTTGTCGTTCAACGTTTTCAAAGAGATCCACACCGTCATCCTTAGCCTGGGGCCACCACGAACTTAAATCCGGCCCTGATACTCAGCCATTGTTACACAAATACACATGAGCATCTTTTGTGCTCGGTAGTTGCATTCATATACACTACAAGTATATATAAATTTGCTCTTTTACAACTTTATGCCAACTAAAACTCACTCGAGATAAATAACTTTATTAAAGCTGCTGCAAGTTTAAACGAGTAATTTTATATCATTGTGCAAGTGTAACTAAGTTCGGATCTATATATAACCGAGTATGTGAATGGCTATATGTATATATAAAGCTTAAGATTGCAGTGTAGGAGAGAACAGCTATCGCAACTATAGAAATTTCAATATTGGAACTTTTATCATATATGAAAACCAAACGTTACCTAAGGCTATCATATAAAAAACTATCAGTTTATAGGAAAGTTAGTTGGATGAGTACTATAGTAAATGAAAATCATATGCATAAATACTTACAAGTATTTTTTTTTAGGGATAAATAAATAAAAGTCTGTGAACTAATGATGAAACCAGAGTATTGAAGTATGAAGTATTGAAGCATTATGGCTGAGTCTTTTTAAAAATTGCAAGGAAATCTTTCTAGCTCAAGTAATGTAAAATAAACTTATAGAACTGCCTATTATGTTGTATATGTCACAAACGTTCTACGGAAACTGCAATGCCATTGCATTTAAATATATTTGCAGTGTACGTATAAAATAATACTGAAAATCGAAGTTAAATTGATTTCAAATGTTGCAAATTGATGTCTACTTTTTGGCGGCATTAATCAAGCTTGATTGGTTATAAATAATATACTAGATAAAGTATCTATTACTTTTAGTAGCTACAAAGTGCTCAGAAATAAGTTTTGTTGAGCAGCAAATAAATGTTCAAATGGCTGAAATGCATTTTATATTGAATTATGTTTCCAGTCTGTACATTTGTAGATATATTACAGTGCTTATCACATAAAACATTATTATATAACTTGTGTTAACTATAGATTACACTATGCAACAGCATTTTTGTGATCGAAAGTCATTTTTGTACCATTCACACATAGTGTGGTAGCTTTTATTTTGGCAGTTTTCATTCAAAGCATCTTCTTGAAAGTGTTAATCCCTTTTTCGTTTTTTCCTATATTTCATTCACCGAACCGAAACCTTTTGAAATGAACAAGAGGCAAGAGTAACAGCCCAAAGTCTTGATCGACAGTGGACACCGAGTTTGCTATGTCATTTATGTCAATCAATGCTAATAGAATGGGCCTCCATCTGCAGGTATGTATTTTGTTGGTGAGTCTTATGAAGATATTATGCGATGACACTTTAAATTCGGCAAATGAATGATTCGGAGCGAGTCACTTGCAACTTACACTGCTATGAAAACACGATATAAAAATATCGATATCAATATGTATTTTGACAATACTACTTTCAGGGTAACTAATGTGTAAAAAGCGTTCAAAATAGTCAATCCACTAAAAATTATACATCTGAACACGCACTTACTGATAGACATACGTAAATGAAATTATTTTTTACGTTTATTTAAAATTCCAGCGCTATTGAATACTTTCGTCAGGACTGATTAATCAATCAACATCTTCACACTCAACGGATATTAATGTAGATGTTACATGCCATCTTCAATACGGCACTCCAGACTTAACGAGATGCCCGTCAAAAAAAAATATAAATATTTTTAAACATATTCTTAGTATAAACTGATTGCGAATTATATTTCAAACTAAGTTTTACACACGCTATCATATACATTTGAATATAGCCCAACTTGTACTCACATCCTAGAGTTCGTAAAATGAAATAAAATCAGTCTGTATCTGGGTATGGAGACTTCTCATGAAATTCTATATGGAAGCTTCTTATGAATGGAAACTTCACATATTGTATATCTTGATGGGCTTGTTTCGGTTATTATAGTCATTATCAACTTGATATTCGATATGATGGCTTCTGATAACAGATGTTGGTTATTTAATTGTATTAGATGTGCCCACAATTGTCTAACGACATATTATATTTTTCACTTCAAGAAGATCGAAGGCCATGAAGATGAGCAAACATAAATTTACTGATGCACGGTCGGAAGAATTGCCAGCACCTACACAGCAAGAGTATCTTTCTGCTTTTCAGCTTCAACTCAAGCCTGTACAATTTTTCAATGAATGCCAAACATTATATGAAGCAAATGCATCTTCGCTTAAAATTGATTTCGAATATGCTAGGCTGGATATTTTTCAGTGGAGTATGAGCATTGAGAAGGACGACCAAAAATATAGTGCTGCCCTGGTGAAATGCTGAAGAACTGGGATCAAAAGCTATGGTGAAAAAATAGAGGTGCGTTGCTACTTTTTACATCACGATAATGCGCCAGCTCACACTGCTAAAAGAACTAAAACTTTATTGCGTTCTTTGGCATCGCATAATTTCCAAAGTATGTTCGCATGGCCTCGGCTTGTTCAGACCTGAATGTTGAAGTCGTTCTGCGATCTTTTCCGAAACTATGCTGGTGATTCGCTTATAGACAATGTTCTGTCATCGATGGTAACATAATTGACTCGCCATAGGTGAAAGAAGTGAAATGGGTCGAGTGCCTTGGATGATTTGGATGGTTTGAATTTTCTAAGAGCAACGGAAACTTTCTCATCTGTAAGACTTTCTTGTCTTTTTCTTATTCTAATGGGACTTATGAATTTATATTTTTAATATTTTGCTTGGAAGTGGCGACTTCCGATTTCAGGTTATAACCAAAAATTTAAAAAAAAAAATTATGGAAAAAAGTATTCAATAGCAATACGGAGATACTTTATGCAGTTGATGTAGAAATTGAAAAGCATGACAAGTATGATTTTCAGGACTTACAGAATAAATAATGTGCATTGAAATTAATGACATTAAAAAAAATGTCTGCAGTTTAAAACTACAAAAAAGAAAATTATTTTTGTCGGTTTTTTTCTAAGCAACTAATTATAATTTTGTTGGTCTCACCATATTTCTCGCCGTTCTCTTTCTTATTTATTTTAGAGGTTAGTTTTTGTTTTGTTTGGTTATCTACTATTGCCGTATGCTGCGTTAAGAACATTCAAGGTAAATAGCTGCTTCACATTAATGAGTTGAATACAAAATACAATATTGCTGACCCCGCAGAGTTATTGTAAAAAGTAGCACGCTGTAGGGTGGTTAAGCAGAAGAGCGGAAGAGCATAATTAAACACCTAAAAGTATGCACTTAACGCGCTTACACTGTACAAATTATGATACTCAGTATGCGCTGCGTATGGCAACAACAACAGCAACAAGGAAAAAGAAAAAACAAGAAATATAGCTGCAGTCGAGTGTGCTAGATTTCGAGATACTCTATACGTTGTTTAAGGCTTCTTATATCAACAAACATCAAATTTGTATACAAACTCTCTAAAAATAGGGCACAGGTTTGTATGGGTTTACCGCTTCAAGTGGGCTTATATGAAATATTATGTAAGCATTAATGTAAGATACGTAAATTTTGGGATTTCTAGCTTAATTAAGTATAACAACAACAGCAAAGTTTCATACAAAAACATAAAAGCGGAGGGCAAGTTTGTATGTGGGCTACATCTTATAGTGGTCCGATCTGAACAGTTTCATAGAACAATTTTAAAATGGTAGCAAAATTTGTATGGAGGCCATCACTTAAACTGGGATTGGTATTTTCATTAAATACTAGTTATCTAAAGAGGAAAATCGAGAGTCTATATATAGTCTCCGAGATGGGTTCATGCAAGCAGACGATCGGACAGCACTATATTGACTCGTTTTCCGAAGCTCATTAAGAATATATGTGTATACCTATATATATGATCACCTTCTTCTCTTCTTTTGCCTGTTACATTTATTTGCATAAACTCAGTATACTCTTTAACCCTATGGGGTACAGGGTATGTTAATACTAAACCAAAGTTTAAGTTACCTAACCTAGTTACTTAGCTACAGTTTTAAACATATTTGTTGCTGTTGTTTTTTTCATCTACTCTCAGATACTCTTCTTTTTGAAAACAAAATTTTCATCACAGCAGAGAAAGTAGGTGAAAGTGCTATTTAAATCAGCGTTGCGAAAATATTACATCGACAACTATGTAACACGGCCAGCTCCCTAAAAGTGTGCTACAATTGCACGCAGCACAAAGTGGAATGGAAACGGAAGCAAAGAGAAATGCCAACAACTCAAAAAAAAAAAAACAAAACAAAAAAAATAAATGGAAATTTTGGTAAAATAAAAAGTTAAATATGAAGAGCGCATAAAAAAAAATGCCTGTTGAACCCTTTTTTATGCGCTTATCTAAAGAGTTTTTTCTTGTCGAACAAAAGTTTTTACAAAATTAGCATTTTTCTTCTGCGCGAGTCGAGTCCTTCATGTTTTCTTAATTTCTGTAGTATGCTTGCTTTATAAACAATATATATTTACAATATAGCATAGAGCTAGTAGTAAAAATATAAACGAATTTCTTTTTGCTTTGCAACTTACCAATTAACAAAAGTTTCCAAATATGCATTTGAATGTCGAATGCTGTTGAGTCCATTCAAATCAGAAGCCTGTTGTTCTTGTCTGTTGCAAGCGCAGTTGCTGTCCTGTCGCAAACGCGTTTCCGGTTTTAGAGTTGCCAAGTTGCGTGCTGAAACATCTTAATGCTGCCGCTCGTTGAATTGATTGCTTGTTGTAGTTGTTGCATTGAATTGTGCTGCTTGAAATTCAAGTGATCTGGCTGGCGTTGCGTTTAACTACTTAGTTTCTTAGCTTCAGATTCGATTAGATTGCCTCAGTGGTTTCTGTGTAAATTCTTTAAGTCTGCAATTTGATTACAACTCTGTGCATTGCTGTATTTAGTACTTTAGCTACCTTTTGTGCAGCTATTGCTTTGTAGAGAGCTGCTTTTGTACGTTTGTAGCTTTTTTTCTTTTGCTTAACGTTTTTTTTTTTTTTTGTTTCGTTTAAATGTTTTCCAATTCGTTGTCAAATTTTTTTTCGTATTTCTGCTTACTTGCTTTAACTAGTTCTTTTAATCTTCTGAATCTTTCAGCACTAATTTCGCTGTTGCTGTTGCACTTCCGAAGTTCTTAATTGAGTTTCAACTGTAAGCAGAATTGAAGAGAGAGCATAAATATTTTGTTTACTAAAATATACAAAAATAGTTCTTTAAATCGTAACAAAAGCGCTGTAACTTAAGTTCTTAATTGAGTTCAAATTTCTTGAGTACTTGTTTTATATTGCTTCAATACAATATACATCAAACAAGAGAGAAATATTGTAGCTTATTTGTGAATTCATACAAACTGAGTTTCAGTTCGCTAATTTTCAAAAAGATAAAAAAGTCTTTTCCTTATAAATCTAACAAATAGAAATACTGCAATCATGAGTTTACGACTTCGAAATATTCTGCCAACTCATTCTAATGAAATGTTTTCAGTCTTTAAATTTTTATAAAACAAAATATAACCAGTTCATGCTATTAGAGTTAGATGACGTTCGTTACGCCCTCTAAAGATCATGCCGAAAACGTATTAATTCTACGATCGTCTTCTATATGGCGCAACTAGTTTAAATTATGCATATAGCAGTCAAATAGCCCTATTGTGGGCGTGATAGGCATGCCAACAACATTTTTATCTAAACCTTGAAATCAAAATCTTGAGGCTTTACTTTTTATAGTCTCTGAGATCTCGTTATTAAAACATGCGAAGGGTAGACGGACATGTGTGTATCAATCTTGACCGTCCAAGCCAGTTTTGCTCTATGTGACAAGTGGTGCAGTGCGAGCGATTAAATAAATTAAATCGTAAGAATTGAATCGATACGACAAAAATAAAGCTACGACGGGATTAGGTATATATTTAGGGGATAACTTCAACTTCAACTTTTAAAACATGTTTCCCTTTCTAACCAAAAATCGATTTAATACCAATAATCGATTTTTTTTTTGTATCAATATCGATATTTGAAAAAAAAGTGTAATGTGTTATGCCATGAGAGTGGAAGAGATTGAGTGAAATGAAACTTTGTCTTACATTTTTTTAGAATTTGGTAACATTACACCTATCTAGTACAATATCGTATATTTTGCTCGTGCTTATCGTTCACTCTAGGCGATGGTTTAAGTAAAATTTTTTATCGAAAAATAAAAATATACCGTTATCTATGTGAATAGCGCATATGCAAAGAAAATCAGTATATTTTTCGTGTTCAGTGTATCCAAATTACTCCAGAAAAGTGTAGGTTATCGATCTTAAGGTTATTGAGTTATGAAGGTATAGGATTATGTGGCTTACCGATTGATATTGTTGGATTTTATAGTTTCAGGATGTTTTCTGAGATTGGGAAAAAACGTTGACGTGTTTGAGACAAAACTTGTTTCCATATAACTTGTTTACATATAATTCACATTATGTATACTATGTATATTTAGTATTCCTTAGAATAACTATGTTTTCATTTGCGAACAAAAGGTGCTTGGGCATATGATTTTGAATGGTATTTGCTATGGTATACGTCATTTTAAAGATGTAATTATCAATTTACAATTATTCTGAGTCACCAATTAACTGGCAAACATTTGCCATTTAGCTATTTTTTTATTGAAACATTGTTGAGATACAATATTGCTGCAAGCTAATGGTCAAATTCAATATTGTTACATGTTGTGGAATTTTTTTTTTTGGTATTCTTTGATGGGAAAAATATGTTTAATCAGCAAGGCAAAGAGTTTGACAGATTCAAGTTTCAAAAGTGCTTCGTAGCAGATATTAGTTTGATCTTATTTTGATTTCACTGCGTAGCTTTAACAGAGAGAATGCTAGAACCTAGTTTAACTGCTTTAATCTTGGACCAGCAGAGTTTACCCAGTTTTGTCAGGGTCTGACTGAGTGTTGTATTGAAAATATATTTCCAGATTCTTCTGAGCATACACAACAAACTTAAGTTTTTTGTCATCAGAGTACATAGCTCTTTATTAACTAGTCTAAGAAGTTTGTCTGTTTGTCCTGTTGCATCTGACTCCAACAGTTCTTTTGTGATCTGAGCTACGCTTGTTATGTTGTTTAGATCATCAATGATCTCATTTATAATGATAAATGCAATCCGCTTTCGGAACATAAATTCATCGTCTACTACTCTTAGCTTATGCAGTCATAGTAAACTTTGCTATGCAAAATCGTTCTTCAAAGTATGCAACACTTTATAAAATGTTCAACTAGAATTAATTTAAGCAAATATTTTAAGCTCAGGCACGTACACATAATTAAGTAGTTTCAGTAATTTTCATAATAAAATTGTCTTGCCTAATATAGACAACGATATAGTGTCAGTTTGAAAACTTAAAGCAATCAGTATCATCATACTTACAAACAAGGACTACGCGGAACTACTTGTACTACTAAATACAACACTTGTATATAACAACGAAAACTTGAAGACTTGCGGCGCATTCAACTGCATACTTATGTTAATAATATGACGCACTTAGTTTGCAACTGCTTTGGCAACTACTTTGAACTCGCTGTGACCTTATTTTGGCTTGAATGGCAGTTTTTAAAAAACTTCACCCAAACCAAACCGAGAATGCTGAAGTGGCAAGTTACAAGTTGAGAAAGCAGCCATTTTGTCAGCGCTATGCTAATTTCTTAGCTCAATAACTGGCAAAACATTTTAATGCGCTCAAACCGAGCATGAATTTGGTCAAACTAATTACTATGACGGCAGACGATGTTTCTAAGGACATTTGGCATGAGCAACGAAGCCAGAAGAAGTTAAGTGGGCATGTTCCTAAAGTTGAAGCGCATAGATGACAAAAAAAGAAAAGAAAAAAGGAGCAAAGTCATTGAGAGGAGATTCAACTCGTCTCGACTCGACTTGACGATGCATTAATAACTCGCATCAATTTCGATATTCATTCTTCTACACTTCATATTGCTAAATAGCGTTAAATTAGTGTGCTGAAAGTTGTGCTTTCTGTTAGTTGTTGGTTTGTTCATTTGCTACGAGTGTTGTAGGATAAACGTACGAGTTACATCTTTTTGACACTAACAAGTAAGAATGCTATAGTATTGAAATGTATGTCCTCAATTAATGCATTGATCTCGTAGTGAGAACGCACGAAAGTTTATCAGGCCGCTCGACACAGATCTACTTTGTTCACCCAGAGGCCAATCAGCTCACAAGGATGATTGTTGTCTTCGGTTTTTATTTGGTTTCATTTGCTAAACTTCGCCTTTGAAACCATGCCGTAAAGTCGTTAAAACATGCCAGTTTCTCCAGTGGCAGGTTTGCCATACGTTTCAGTTCTTCGACGAATGTTTTTCCAAGAAATTGGCTGCGTTTTGTTAGATGGAATACTTTAAATCTCCTTTTCATCGAGTGAGAGACTGTATAGATCTCTGTCTGAAACACACTGAACAAGTTGGGTATGCATTATGGAAGTTACTTTAACAATTCCTCCGTAAAGATGCCCTTACCCGTATTCGATCTTTCGGTGTAGATTGAAAGCTTTTTATTTATTTCGAAATTGATATTCCTGGAATATAGTAGTCAGCGTACTTGACCTTAACTTAGTACTCTACTAAGTGTAGAATGATGTTGTGGCTACCAGTACACGGCTTAAGAACATCTAGGTGCTGTTCTTCCCGTGTGCTTTAGAAAAAGACCTACAAGTTCCAGATTAAATATGGCGTCTGAAGTCGCTTGAGGGGTGGATCGCAAGAACCCAGTTGTACTCACGCAGGCTACCCTTTGTACTTTAGTAGGTTAGATTTGGCATCAGCCACTTTCCAACACACAAAAGCTCCATAGGTTAGTAAAACCAGTGTATAAACCCATTGAATGATATACGGTTGCAATTTTCATTCTATCCTCACAGTTTATCCTCCAAACTTTGCTTGTCTAGATAGTTTCAAATGTGTTCCCACAAGGGACGACCATCTTAAGCTCGCAACCTTTTACCTTCTCGTAAAGAGCATCTTTCAGTTGTGCCCATTTTAGGGTAGTGCCAAGTGCATTTTCTATAAGATCACTGATTGTGGGGAAGTACGTCCTGTTACCATTAGAACCAATCATCTGCATTGTCCATCAACCTACATCGTTGAGAACCATTTTCGAAGTTAGAGGGTATATGACCCCACCCTGCGGAGTGTCTTTCGTGACGTTCTTCCTCAGTTCCACCAAATAGAGTTTGGAGTTTTTTACATGCCAGAGATCGTGACATTGTTCAATTCTTCCACGATATCGAGAAAGGCTGCTAATGCAAACTAATTTAGTTGCAAGGTATTTGCTGATAACATCATTATGCATTGAATCATCAAACAACCCTCGCATGTCCATTAACTCCCAAAAGCTACATTTTTTTTTTCGAATTGTTTTTTCGCTTTGCATCGTTACACTTCATCGATTGTGATTTGGGGCATTGGCGACCATAATCGATAAGTTGATGAGAGTTTTCGTTAATTAAGTGCATTGGGAAAGTTCGATTTCACTAAAAGTTAATTCGATTTCTACTTATGAGGTATGTATGTGTATTTGTTAGTTGATAATGTAATCAAGGATAATGTATAAGAATAACGCATAACAAAATTCGCTTTAAATTTTTTACTTAAGAAAAATAAATTCGCTTAAATTGCAAAAGCAACTTTCCATTTAAATCGCATCTGAAACACAAATCTGCATTTCGACTTTTCCACTGATTATCTCTCTGTGACATACTCGTATGTGGGTGCATGTATAAAAGTGCTTCAGAAATCACAACAGAATACAGCGGCGCAAAAGCTGAAACAGCACAGGATACAAAACGCGTGTCTTTTGAGCTGAAGTGAAACGATGCGAAGTAATGCGAAGCCAGCCAGCCAGCCAGTCAGCCAACCAAATATCAACTGCAAAAATTCGCCGCAGCATAAAAGTTTTAACAGACTGGAAGAATCTTTCATACAGAAATGAACAAACAAATTGCAGTCGCCTTGCTGCGGAAGGAGGGCTCAGGCGTAGGGTACAAGTTGGATTGAAATCGTGCAACTTTTAAGATTGAATTTGCGGTTGTTAGAGCGAGAGAGAGGTAGAGAGAGAGAGAGAGAGAGAGAGAGAGAGAGCGGCATTAAGGCTGCAGGATTTTCAAATTGTCAATTGCAGTGCATGAATAAATGCAGATAAAACATTCGTTGCATACCAACAGGCGCGCAAGCAAGTTGTGTGCAGCTTAAAGTCTTCTTTTTTTTTTTCTTAATAGTTGAACATGTATCTCAACTCTCAGTTTTTTTTTTTCTCAGTAATCGAAATGAAATGAAAACGCTTCTGAAGCTTAGCTTTAGTAATAAGTGAAATACAATATCTTTTAGCTGTGCAATTCATCTAAACGCAATGCGTTTACTTTACGCTTGGGATATCCTTGATGTTACTTACTTTTCTTTTCTATTGTTTGACTATACGCTGCATGTTGGCTTTTGTTTCTTCTGCTTCTACTACTATACGTACTTAGTACCACAAATCTTCATTGTTCGGTTCACATTTTTCCTCGGATTTTCTCAAAGACAATACACACTGCTTGCATTCTTTTGGTTCTTGTTGCTTTTCGAATTTTGCGCTCTACTTCATAAATTAAATAGAATGCAGTGACACATGTTGCTGTGTAGTTTGCATTTTATATCTTTTTCTTTCAATGTATCTTCCTTCTAGTCTGCTTTTCATCTTAATGTTTTATCTTAAGCTGTACAGAGCCAGAACGCAAGCACACGGACACGCACATCATCCTTCATATTTCGTTGCTATTGTTTATGTTTAGCATGCTGCTAAGGAATTGTGAGGTTCTTTCGTAATTTATATACTATATACATATTTTTTTGTGTGGTGAAGGAGGGTAGTGTGTTAAGTCTTTGATAAGTGCATGATGTTTTGTAATTACTTCTTTTGAATGACTTAGTTATGTATTTCAAGTATTTTAAGCTAGCAATACCACAAATAAACGGCTTCTTGTGCATATATGTAAGTAGGTTTCTCGGATTTTGTAAAACTGTTTATGAAACTGGTGAGGTGTATAGGAAGAAGTGATATCACAATTGATGGTTTCTGTTACAAATGTCACAAAGAACGTTGTAATATAACAACGCGAAAATGTGGGAAAGATATGAACAGAAGTACTCGTTATATAGAATTATAGTTTATCTATTTCATACATTCTATCTGTATTGGGGCTAGGATAAATGACTACATAAGTGTAAGAGCTCTATCACTTATAGTCTCCAGGATATTGTCTTCCATATGGAAAGATTTTTGGTGGTGGTCAAGAATATAAATATAGTTTATGGGACCCACCGTACCTTCGTTGTTCGCTACATGCATATAATGAAACTGTGTATGCTCTTTGATGCTAATGAGTACAGGGTGTAAATATCATCCGCGTCGAAAATAAAGTAAGTAGAATATTTACAAATTTAATTATCATTACTAAAAGACTCTAACCTCCTTTCTCCTGATCACTTTAATTTTTAAGACGGATCTATTGCTTTTTTGTCAGTCAGTCTAATTCACCTGTTTTTTAGGCCCGCTCTGATATATCTTCTTGTGAGTCATCCCGAAAATGATGCGCTTTTTATATTATTCACACAGAGTTTGAATAGTATTATCAGTTTGTACATAGGCGCCAACGCAAAGCAACACATTTTCGTCTATTGCTTATTACTATGCTGTTGCTAATTTTTGTTTTTTTTTTTTTTTTTGAAGTGAAACTTCTTTAGCATTGTTATCATTTGAAAATTCGATGAAACGGAAATTGAATTCGATGAAACGAAAATTGAGTTCGAAATTCGAAAGGTTTATGAAAATAATATAAAAACCAACTCGCAAAGAGGAAAACATATTCATAAATAGGATTTTAGCCTGCGAGAGAATGAGATAGATTATTTTGCATGTTGTCTACACTAAGTTCGAAAGTTCGAAAAGGTTTGTGAAAATTTGTGAACTTATGACCATTAAAAAGTGTTGTAGCTTGGAGTAGGACTTAGTATCGGAAGTGCGAGATGACCACAGGCAAATGGTCATAACTTATGACAAGTGGTCATGATCTTGCCTATTAAAATGCGTACAGTGTATTAATTTTGGCATTAAGTTTATAATACTCAGCAGCAGAAGTTGGACTCGTAGTACTATTATTCACATATATTCCTTATAAAAAGTTCAAAACGGGTCGATCTAGCTGGTCCATCTGTACTTCTGTTCTTTTATAAGTTCGTTTGTGTATTAATGGCGGTAATAGTCGATCAGTTTTCAGCACCATGTTAAAGAAAAACAGTGTGGAAACTCTGGAACCGGAAAATGCTTTAAATAGCCAGCAAGTCGGCAACTTGGCTCCAATTTTTTTTGGTAGATTACATACAAATCCTTCGCACGCTTTTAGCATTTGTTGAGGAAACTTTTTTACTAAATTCAATATCAACTTGAGTGTCAGTTTAAGAGATTTTTGATAAAAATTTGTTATGGAGGCTTTTTATCTCCGGATTTACTTTTAATTGAATGCTATTGTAACATTCATAATACACATAATTTTACACTTTATTTGTTTTGTGCTATATAAATTTGTGACTTGGTATGTTTTTTTAGTGCATTAAAGTTTCGGTTAAATCGCAGCTAACGTATGCTCTTCACTTTTAAATTATTGACATATTTTCATTGTCATATTTAAAACTCACACATGCTGCATATGCCACACAGCTTCATCATATATGTACATATGTCGATATATCCGCATATTCGTTATTAACAAATTAATTTAAAACAAAGAATTCGTTATATTTATAACACTCTGTTGCAAATTTCTTCTGCATATTCATATTAAATTCATGGCGTATCTTTTTAATTAGCATAGGCATTTTTAATAAAAATGCATATGTAAATTAACAAGATACGTAATGAATACAATGCAAATTGGGACAAGAAATATGCAAAAGCGCATTATTTAATGAATTCTTTATATTTCATATATTGATATTATCTATATACAGGGTGTTCTTTTTTTGTAGAATTTCCATTTCCATTTATCGATAGCGATAAAACTGTCATAAATTGATCAGATCTGGCAACACTATTGGCATTTGTGCTCAGATTGGTTTGACATTTAATCATACAGATAGATAATTAACTAACGCTTGAAAATTATGCAATTTTATTTCGAAAAACGTTCATTTTATTTATTATTTATTGAACTTCCAGACCTCTGAGCCATCCCATATGCCCAATATCATATATAAACACTAATGTCATACAATTATCTTTTTAATAAAGCCAATTTTTAGTTTCAATTTATATTATCTTATATTTTAATTCAATTCAAAGCTCTACAACTAAAAACAACACACCCTGTACTACTTGATATTATTTTTTATTGTATAACACTGATTTACATAGTCGTTATGCCTTAACTACACATAATTAATGCCACCAGTTATGGCGCTTCGAGTCTATATTGATTTAATCATGCGCGAGCGCCTATAAGTATGCAATATGCTTTTGATAAGCAATTCAATTAATCAATACAAACTGCTGACGACAAGGATAATGCTACGATACTATTATTGTGCTTAGCTTTTGTATTATATCAGTTGTTTGATCTGGCTTTCTATATAGCTATATAAATTGTAGTTTAACTATTGTAAATTTCAAAAAGCCACTGAAGCGCAGCCAAACATGTCCCGCATAAACTAATCGCTTTATATTCGAGCTAAAAATGTATACAATAGATGCCGTGATTAACTTCTACTGCAAGCCTTGATGTTTATGAATTTTAATATAAAAATAGAGTGCGGTAAAAATTACATATCAATCTTTCACATTGAAGAATTTACACCGAGTCGATTTCACATGATTTATGCTATTATTATTCAAATTATTTGTTCCATTTTTTTGTTTTTTTTTTTTGTTTTGTTTGAGTAGTATAGGATATGGATTTGAAGTGCTCAGCGTTCAGCATCAGTGCTACTCATTGGTCAAACGCAAACATTTGACATGACCGCTGACACGTGTAATGCTTGAAATTGTATGGTATTCGATATGAATGACGATGACACGAGACGCTCGACTGCTTGCCAAAAATAAACTGAATTATAGAACGTTCATCTGTGTGAACTGCTGCGAATCACGTCAGCAGTGAGCATGGCAGAAATAAAAGAAGAGGAAAAAAATGGTAAGCAGTACTCAAACGTGGAAAAATAATAGTAAAATACGCTCATAGAAAACACAAATCATGCAGTACGTCATGCATGCATGAGATTTTTTGTGATTGAGTAAAAGAAAGACAAGAATAATGGGAAAAAGTTTAGATCGATGGCAACGAATGTTGTATACACTTTATTAGAAATAGAAGGTAGTTATATCTACTAGATACTTCTTGTATAACTTACTTTACTCATTGTTTTAGCAAGTAACAGCAAACTCACACATCAGCAAGAGTTATGTGTAAACAAAACTCCTCAGTAACAAAGTGCTGTAGGAAAATCGAAGAATAGAGAAACACAAACGAGAGTCATAAAGTAATTTGCCAGTTAAACCGAACGCCTGCAGAAGTGTGTTGCTCTTCGCTTGTGAGAAACATAAATTCGAATTAATGGCTGCTCAGCTCAGAAAGGAGTAGAGTTACATCGCTGCGAAAGCACAATGTACGAAGAGCAGTGTTTGTCAAACGAAGAGAGACAAGAGTTAGATGTTCTAATATTGTAATTAAGTTAGTTATTAAAAATATATTAGTTAAACAGCAAATAAATAAATTTAGAAAGTATGGAACTAGTTCTAGATGAGATGAATTCGAGCTCGGTATCATAATCAGCGAACTTAATAAGTCCCAAATATGGAGTTACAAACAGATTGAATGACTTTTTCAAAATTTGTTCACGATTTTGATTCCGGCATTTGTTTTTTTTTTTTTTCGAAAATATTGACACGATGTTCGCAATCAGCCCGCTCGAAAAAGCAATAATACTAAATTTTCGCATTGCCTAATAAAAAAATTCACATGCTCCATTTCCAGTGAATTCAAAACGCAAAATTCTTAGAAGTGTGAAAAAATTACCATTTTATCAAATTCAGTTTCACAGTATCTTCCCGAAAGTGAGAACTGAACGCCTTTACCGCAGTATCCTGTTTCCTTCTCTTTGACACATAAAATTTGTAGGAATAGAAAGAGGCAGAATATTTGTGTAACCCTTCTGAAACGGCAAAATCGATTGTTTCAATGAATTATTATACACAAAATTTGTCCTTAATTGAAATCCGAAGCAGGCAGTTTAACTCAATTACAAACTTCACAACAAACAGGCAGCAGCAAACATTTTGAAGCAGATATGTAGCGTATATGAAATTAAACCACACTTTCAGCTGGTCAGGCATTCAATCGCAGATATGTTTGCGTTGGCGTAATAGCTTTTGACATTTGGCAACACTGCAGCTGAGTAGTATTAGTAGCAACACTTCAACTGGAAATTTCTATACGAGTATGAAACACTAAGCTGCTTTTCGAAACAAGTTGTGCTTCAAGTGCTTGAAATGATCGAATGCAGAAAGTATCCACTGCAAATAATGAAATTAAACAGTGAAATAAGTATATTAAACAGTGAAATAAGTAAATTACACACAAAAAGCAGCGTATGCGCATTTCTTTACAACTAGTTCCACTTTTTGACAACCAAATTCAAACGAATTTCAAACTTCAATCAGACAGCTCACAACTCAACTACATGCACTTGTGCTCGTATGCATATTCAATGAAAATATGCATGACTACTGCGAGTTATTCAACTGACTGAGTGGTTTTTGGCTGTGCAGTATTTGCTGCGTGTGACAGCAAAGTGCAGTGCAACATTTGGCTGTACTTGATCAACTGCAAGTTGTATAAGTTCTACATATAAAACGTTAAGTGAGTGCTGGCTCTTTGTCCGTCTGTCTGTCCGTCCGTCTGCGGTTGTTGCTGCTGTAATTGTCAGAAAAGAAAAAAAAAATGTTCAAAACTAGATATACTATTTTCTCTGTACTTAGCTTAAATTCGGATGCAGATAATGACGGTTATTTTGATTGCCGCATTAGGAAATGCGAAAATTTGCGCTGACATGTGAACAGCGCTGCAATCATTAGGTTTACTTGAGCGGCTGCAGCTGAAAGATACGGTTTCTAGTGCATTTTCCATTGACATTTTTCGATTTCGTGCGCTGCATTTTAATTACCGAAGGCCGTGCTTGTAGCATTTGGTTTGGCACTTAGCTACTGCCATGAGTTATTAACTCTTGGAATGATTTTTATTTGAGAGTTTGCTCAGTACGAGGATTGTATGATAGGTGAATGGGCTAGTTTTTTTTTTATTAAGTTTGATCGTTTTTGCATCAAATCAACGCTGAATGTTTTAAAAGCACTTAATTATATTGCCCAGTGCTCACCCTAGCAATTTAAAGTGCATTGAAATGAATGATTGCATGCTGGACTCTCGCAACTGTTCCGGAAATCCTCTCTGTCTTCTGAAGATATACGGATACGTGGGCAGTGGAGACACAGCTTCCATTGATATGGATGTCATTGGCTGCACCAGACATTTGACGAACACTTGGTAAGACTGGGAGTGTGCCCAAGCTACTGCAGAGAAAGATGACGCTAACAGCAGAACTCTGCAGTCGGGGGCAACACGGGCTCTTAGAGAGCGATATCGTCAGAAATGGAGAGGAGCAACTTCTTTTTAGACGCAAAAAAAAGAACCAGAAAGGAGTGAGCTTGTCGATAAGCTGTGCGATAGAAATGAAACTCGAAAGTTTTATCAAAAAGTCAAGCGTCTGACGCAAGGTTTTAAACCCAGAGTTTTTTTCTGCAAGGACAATAATGGAAGTCTGGTTGCAGATGCACAGAAATAACTGACATTATTTAGTAGTCACTTCTCTAACTTATTTGGAGGCGATGAATGAAATAATGCCGCTCAGTAATTAAAAAGCTGAAAAATAACAGAGCGGCAGCCTCCGATGAGCTGCCAGCTGAGTTATTCAATGCTGATATTGAAAGCTGAGATATTAAGGAGCACCAACTATTACCAGCAAGCATTTGTCTGATGATTGCAAGCCCTTAGTTTGAAATCTCAGTATTCTTTATTCCATCTTCAAGAGAGCATATACCGCTATTTGCGATGTATGAAAAGGACAGTATCAGTGTGTTCTCGTCCCAAAAAGTTCGATCAGTGACCAGATTTTCACTCTGAGACAAATTCGGGAGAAGCCCCGTAGGTACAACGAAGACTCCCACCAACTATATATCGATTAAGAGTCCGCTTTCGAAACACCGCTAAGAACGAAGTTTTTCAACGCCCTATCTGAACTTGATATCCCAGCAAATCTCGTTCGTCTTTGCATGATGAGGCTATCATACACCCATTCGTTGAAATGATCAGATCTTGGAAGCACTCCGTAAACTTGGTATTAGGCACGACGGGCGCCAGCGCGTACAAGACCTAAGCGGTTGGTACCACACATAGCAATCGTTATAAATTACAAAAAATATATTAATTGGATGCTGTGGATGTTGTGAAAACCTAAAAATTATCATTCCACTCTCGTTTAAACACGTTCATTAACTAAACCGAACGCGCACGTAATAATGGTGCAAGCCTTCCACGCATTGCAATATTACGTATGAGCCATACGGCATACGTGGCGTATGTTTAATATGCCAATATGTGAGCGTTTGTGTAATTAAAGCCACAATAGTGCACCGCTGATGACGTTCAAGCTTAGCTCAGGTGTGATGAGCAAACATGAGAGAATATACTACGGGTATACCGAAGCGATCAAATGACCCACTGTGATGGAACCGTCGTCATGTATTGTAGAAGCAGAGATGCGTGCAAAGCGCATTAGATACTCGTCGAATGCCAGGCGTAATTGCTGCTAGAACACGCAGCCAAATAGTAGCAGAGCGGGCGGGCAGTGTTGGATAACGAAACAAAATAACATTTCTGCCATAGTTCGAACATAAAATCGGCTAAACGACCGAGCGTGTGTAGTGTAGTGTGGTTGAGCAAGGACAACAAGAGACAACAGCAGCAGCAAGGATAACAGCGACGGTTGTTGCGGAAGTTTACGCTTATGTATGCCAGTTGCTTGCTATTTGATGGTGGCACACATTGATACGCACTTACACATACACACTTGCAGATACATACTTACAGATTCAGATACACACGAAGACAGACACGCATGCAGACGTGACAATAATGCGCTGAACCGTTAAACTATTGTGGACATAGGGATTAATGACATTTACATAATTTGCTACCATGTGTCTGTGTGCATATAGCACCCATTTGTCCCCTACACTACACTAGTATACTATAATAATTCTATCTCGTTTCGTTTGTCAGCAGCTGCTGTAACATGATTGAGCTTTCAATTTGTTAGCATGCAAAGCACCACAGACCACTCAACCAACTCGACATGCCTCTATCATTTCATCTAGAATCTATCTATATACATATGTATCTATAGTATTGTATTGCAAATCCGCAGTATGGTTGCTGCCAAATTTGTCTGCGCTACATGCCGAACTGCTGACAATATGTCGGTTAATTTGTTATATAGACGAAGCTGTTTATCTAGTTATTCTAATACATACGATACATAAAGATCCAAACAGATATAACACTGATTTCTTATATGCAAGTATATCTCATTAAAGTATCTTATGCTGTATGTCACTCAGTCGGTCAATCATCTTTACTATTATTTGCCATTTGTATGCCCTAACTCAACTGACTCTGCTGAAGATTGGCCTTGCGTGTGTACTTAATTTGTGTTAATGACGCAAAGAAAGTCTTAAAGTTGGCAGAAAGTGTAATGTAGTTCACAAAGATTTTATGTTGTTGACCTAATACGTTGACCTTTTGATACATTCGGATGATGTGTGCTATGAGTTTCATATTTATAGCAGAGATGCGTAACATAGACAACTAGAAAATAACATGTTGAAGCAGGAAATATATACATAGCTCAGATTACATAATGAAATGAAACTAAATGGAAAAGTATATTTAAGTGTGCGAAAAATACTTGACTTGTTTATTACATATATAAATGATACATTTCTGTGACTGAAAATCAGAACAAATTTATTTCCGAAACAGTTTTTCGGAAGTGAGAACCAAATAAGAAGCATAATAAAAGTTCTGCATAAAAGTATTATTGAAGATATTTTTAGTGAAAATGCTAAATTTTGACAATTAGCAAACATTTTTATACTAAAATTATCTAAAAATAAAGGCAAAATTTATTTGGAGAAAATTTTCTATATACAGTATTAAAATAATGAAATATTGTTCAGTGCTAAGATTTTCAGCCATATTTCATTTGGGAAGACAATTGAGATACTTTGTCTTAGGTTATTTTCTAAAAAAATACTTCAAATTATAGATTACCAGTGTATTTATGATTTGGTACCTAAAGAATCTGTTGTTTTTGTTCTGACTTATCGTGGTTAATGAGCAGCTTCAATCTAATATATTGAATAAATCTTAGTATATTCCTAGGAGCTAACAGTTTGAGAAGATTTTGGGAAGTCTGCTTTTAACTAAAACTTCAATTTTTGTGTGGATAGGGAATGCTGTTTTTTCTTTTCTTCCTAGTTGGAGAATATGCATTCAAGAGAATTGTACTCGTATGCATGTTTCTATTACACTAATTAACAAATTTAAATTTCAGAATGATAAGTAAGTAAAATTTGAGTGTGCTGATTACGAAAACCATACTGATTTGTTTTTCATTTAGGAATTTCACATAGATAACGGTATATTTGTGATATTCGAAATATGATTTTACTTAAGCCAACGTCCAGTGTGAAAGGCAAGTCCCATCGAATTGCGGAATAAATCGCTAGCAAGGTGATGTACCCTCTTTTCATGCTGAAGTGCGCATCTGACAAATGTCGTAGGTAGCTGTATGCCCGAAGGCTAATAGTTAATTTCTAGAAGAAGTGGTTTTTGATGTAGAATTGCACATTGCCCCAGAGGCTACATTTAGTAAAAAAAAAAATCTAAGTATGCCTCAATTTTGAGTTGCCTCTATGTTTATTAGCACTTCCTCACTACTTTCCCACCGACTATGATTGTTTTTAGTCTGAGAACGGTACAATGTACACAGTGACAAGGTTGATGTTGAGCCCCACCCTGTGTTGTGTTATTTTATGTTCCCTGTTAATGACTCTCAAACTAGACACTTGCCATAATCACACAATATTTGCACACCCTTGTAGGCATCATTTTACCATTTGTATTCAATTCATTGTGATTTTGCCTACTCCTCTCCTTACTATGTATTTTAATTCATTGCATATTTGAAGATGATTGGTTTTATCCTATCCTTTGTCTAGGAAGAAACATAATTTAATGGACTTGTGCCCGATTTAAGCCGATTACCAATTGTTTTCAATAATTGTTGAACTGTATCGCTATTCTCCATGCATGGAGGATTGGAAATAGTGACCACTTCAGTACATCACTTCGAAGCTTTGACGAAATGATGGTAAGACACAGACAGGGACAGGGATGCCTCACAATTGTCTTACGACATTATTTTTTTTTTCATAAAGATCGACACGCCTCCGAGAAAACGTAGAATTGCAAGGTCAGAAGAAATGCTACCACCAAAACAACAAGAAAATCGTTTTGGCACTCTTTATGGTTTTCGGCATCATCTCAAGCCAGATCAAATTTTTCAAGACTGCCAGTCTGCATAATAAATCCAATCCCGGAATTCGATATCACACACTGTACGTTCAAACACTGAGAACACTAATCATGTATTAAATGCGCGACTCTTTTATTTTATAATGCTTGTCACATTTGGTTATCAGAAGTTATCAGGCTTGGGAGAGTACTTGAGCTCAACGCATCTTCATGTTAACTATTTCATATATATTTAAGAAATATTATAAATCCTATATCATATAAACCATAATAAGGAAAAAGTATCTAAAATCGGAACATAAACGAATAACTTAACCAAAATGAATCTAATTCTGAATTTAATAATTTTATTTCCTTTTAAACACTTTACAAAACTGAGATGGCAAGACAAAACTGCACAATTAAATCGTTAGTATCTGAACTCATTCTGCAACATTCTTTCTCTGTTGTATTTCAATATATTTCGCATTAAACAGAATGATTAATCACTACACGAAAGCCACAACCTCAACATTAAAATGCGCTTACTCAACGCTTTATTATTATTATTTGCAATTCGAAACAAAGCAAAACATTCGAGGTGGCTAATTAAATTAAATATTTATTTCTGCTGCATTAAACGAATGAAAAACAACCATTCACAAGGACCTCCTTAAACAAAAGAAGAAGAAAGAAACTTGTAACAAATAATTGCTTAATTATTGTAAAAATGCTTCAAGTGTTTTCAGTAATGGCAGTGTTAAACAATGACAAACAGAAAAAAAAATGGTTTATATTGACTTAAGTAATAAAATGGCTTTTAAACACCATGCATGACTGTGTGTGTGTGTGTGTGTGTGTGTGTGTGTGTGTGTGTGTGTGTGTGTGTGTGTGTGTGTGTGTGTGTGGGGTAAACATTTACAGTTTAATTATTTAATATTAAGTTGAGCATGTCTGTATAAAACATTTAACACTGCCACAAAATTATAAAACAGCAAAGAAAACTGCAGTCAAATGTGCTCGACTTCGAGATACCCTGTTTGTATGTTGGCTACTCGTATCCATTAAAGTTGTTTAAAGTCCGAAAGACACTTCCAATTTTGTTAGGATGTTCCAGTTATGTAAAGAGGGAAAAGCAGAGTCTAATCATGTCAAGTCGGAAATCTGTTACAGTCTTCGAGTTCGGTGCGTTCAAACAGGCGGCCAGAGGGACTGAGGGACAGATGAGCATGTCTGCCAGAGCAATTTGATAAGCCAGTGGCTTTTAGAATCTCGTATTAAATTGATTTGAAGTTAGGCCCTGAATTGTCGAATTACATACATTTGCACAAACTTAATATACCCACTTACCCTATGGGTAGAGGGTATTAGAAAGTGCGTTTATAAAAGCATGGAAAAACAGCATTAAATAAATGATGAATTATAAACAATAGTTTGAGGCAAGTTCAAACAGCAACGCAAACAAAGCCTTAATATACTCAATATATGTGTGTGTGTGTGCGTGTGTGTGCGTGTGCGTGTGTGTGTGTACGTGCGCGTATCCTGTGGCTGCAAAGCGTATTTATTTATGGTCACTAAAAGTTGTAAGTGTTAATGTTTTCGACGCCATTACGTTTAACAAAAGCCCTGCCAACCTATTCAAATATAAACAGAAATCCATATGCTTCGCACACTACTGCACGCCATGTGGCTTTGATCCTGACGACTTGTACATTCAATTTAAGCTTTTCGTATTGAAATTTGTTCGCCTTGTTAGCGTTCTATACTTCTGCTGTTGCTGTTTTTTTGCTCGAAATTAATTATTTGCTTTTGTTAAGCTTAGTTGTACAGCATTAAAACTCACAAAAGCACAAGGATACACTCCATGATTAGATGGAGAAGCATACATAGTACATAGTGTTAAGCACGCATAATTAAGTAGGTTTTTTATTTAATGTGCGCTACGAATGCAAAAGGCGCGTTGAAAGTGAGTAAAATAGATGAACGTGCGACCGGGCATACTATCAGGCGCTTTGGTATAATAAAGTCCTTGTTGCCTGAAATCAGATTCAGAACTCAATACGGCATAATGTGCGTTCATTAGAGAGTACTATGCTGAGTATGTGCGGCATATATAGTAGCCGGCATAAGCATATTTCAATTTATTTTATTTATTTCATGTCGCATATGATTCCATCCTGTGGACGATTATTGAGCGCTTATTAATTGGTGTTGAACACGCGAACTAACAGCGGGAGAGTTATTTGATTTATTGAAAATATTTTGATTAGATTAAGTTAATACGTTTTTATACTATATGAAATTTATGACCTTTAAGCACTTATTTACTGGATGAATCTGTATAAAACAAAACTATAAAACGTTTTGTTTATCATTCCCATCACTTCAGAACTTTGCGATATTTGAAAACGGCGTTTTTTTCCTAGTTTTGAGGTTCTGTACAGGGTTCAACAAATATTTGTGGTCTGTCTCTCCAGTTACATCATTTAGTACCACCTTTACCCTTTAATTTAGGAGTTCAAGAGATCAATTATGGCTATTCGAAGTTACGAAATATATAAATTCGACGTCATTGGAATACATTACCTCAAATATCTAAAAATCCTGACGTGATGGGCCAATTCTGACAATACTGATTCGGATTCTACGCAGCAAATTACTTCGGAAATGACCCTCAGCTTTCCAACAACTGACACGACCACGGTATTTGTAGACCTGTTTTATTTGTTGAATATTTTATCTGTATTCATTCATCACTCGTTTCATATTCATTCATCATTCATCATTCATCATTCTTTCATGATTCTATCTTGTGTAATTTATGATTCATTCAAGACTCATGTATGATTCAATCATGATACTTTACTTATTGAAATATAAATCGATTATGAATCAATCCAGACTCATTCATTATTTGTGCAAGCTTCATTAATGATTCATTCATCATTCAATTATACTTCCTTAATGATTAATTTATGATTTAAATATGAAGTTTTAGATTGATGCACGATTCATTCATGATTCATTTGTGATTCATTTATGTTTCATTGATGGTTCATTAATTATTCATTTATGATGCATGTATTTTTATTTATTTTATTTATGATTCATTAAGGATTTTAATGATTTTATTTAGTATTCATTCATTATTTATTCATAATACTTTGGCGATTCATTCATGGTTAATTTATGATACATTTATGGTTTATTAATGATACTTTCATTGTTCTGTTGTGACTCATATAAGATTCACTCTTAATTCATTCATTCATGATTTATTCTTGATACATGCATAAAGCTTCATGATTCCTTCATTCATGATTGATTTTTTAAATATTTTATTTATTTAATTTATGATTCACTACTGACTCATTCATGACTAACTCTTGTTTCATTTATGATTCATTCATAATTCATTCATGTTTTATTAATTCCATTTGAGATTTGAACCAAACTCCACAGCTGACTAAGAGGACGTGTCTCGTCTTATTGTTGTTGTGTAATTGTGAGTAGGGATTTATTGTAAATGTTAATAATTGTCATTTGTTTATATGAAATTGTTTTATGTTGACAGACACCCTGAAGATGACTCTCGATTAGGGTCGAAATATATTGGTGAAGAAAATGTAAATTGTGTTTTAATTTGGACCCTCAACCTGCTAAACTACATGGTAGTTACGAGGGGTACTATTTATATTTCGGGAATAGCACAAATAATAACAAACATTTTTAAATGAAAATGGCTTTATTGTTTTTCAAAATATTCCCATTCGTTCAAACCATTTGTCATAGCAGTTTTTCCATTCCTCTTGAGACACCTCCAAAACATGGTTTTTGAACGCTTCAACTGCTTCTTCGGCGCTCGTAAATCGTTGACCACGCAGAACCGGGAACAAGAAGAAGTCATTGGGTGGCAAATCAGGACTGTACGGAGGATGAGTCATTAATTCGATGTTTTGACTGCTCAAAAATGCACTTGTTTGACGAGATGTGTGAGAGCTCGCATTGTCATGATGGAGAACGATTCGAATTTGGCGGTTGCTTTTACGAATTTCTCCGAAGACTTCCGGCAAACAAATGGCCGTGTACCACTCAGATTTGACCGTCCTACGTTGCTCAAGCGGAACAGTGGTCACATGATCCATCCGGCCGAAGAAGCAGGCGATCATTTGCTTCGCTGTGCTTCTTCCACGAACAACTTTTGTTGGATTTGGCTCGTCTTGGAATACCCACAAGGTCGATTGCTGTTTTGTTTCCGGCTCATACCCATATATCCATGATTCGTCACCTATCGCGATTTTATACACTTCTTTTGAAGCACCACGGTCGAACTTTTTAATAATTTCCTTACACCAATCGACGCGAGCCTTCTTTTGAGCGATTGTCAAATTATGGGGTATCCAACGAGAGCCAAGTTTTCTTACAGCTAAGTGTTCATGCAAAATTAAATGTGTTGAAGTGGAACTAATGTGCAAGGATGCCTCTATCGCACGATATGTCACATGACGATCTTGCATTATTAGTTCACGCACTGCAACGATGTTTTTGGGCACAACAACCGATTTTGGAGGACCTTCACGGACCTTCGTCGGCGACCGAAATACGATCACGATTGAATTCACTATGTCAGCGATATACTGTGGTTTTTTATGCTTCTTTATCGCCATACAAAGTACTGAGTTCATTGACACATTCTTGTTGAGATAATCCACGTCGTAAGTTGTGAAAAATAATGCAACGAAAACCTTCTCTTGAAATTTCCATTTTTTGGCCAAATTGCTTTTCTTAACTCACTGTAAACAAAAAACAAATAGCAATTATACATCAAAACTTTGTGAGTACGTTTATGCCAAAAAATGTCAAACTTTACTATGGTGTTGCCAGATTTTAGCTTTTGACATTAGTTTGGCCAGTTCCCGAAATATAAAAAGCAGCCCTCGTAGAATTATTTAGGTTACTATTTCCATTTGATTTACTCAAATCAATTAAAATTCTACTTCAATTAAACAACAATATAAGTGCTACATTCAAAAGTATTTTACTTAAAGTTCTAATTTCTAGACGCCTACTTTGAATACCTAAAAATATTTCAATTTCTAGTTCATGTAGAAAGCATTCTCGTTGTTTAAATTTGTGAGCTGCAAACCACTTTTACATCAACCATACAAATACTTGCAGAAAGGTAGCCCAGCTTGTTCTAGACTACCACAGCACAATCAACATCAGCTCGTCCTGTCCTGTCCTGACCTATTCTGTGCTATTTAATGCTGATCAATACTTAAAAATCAAGCATTCAACTCGTTCACTTTGGCTACTCAATTAAATAAGTGCAATGCAATGCTTCAATTGAAGTACGCTTCAAAATAAGCTAAAATTCGTACAAATGAATGAATTTGAGTGCAGCTGAGAGTTAGTTAGTTGCTTGCCTTCTGCTTGTTTGCTAATTCAGAAGCAGCATTTTCAATATGGGAGAAGTGCTGTAATCAGTAAAAAACATGATGTGTACTCGTATATGAATGTAGAGTCAGGACTCAAAAACAAGCAACATTTCTAATTGAGAGCACACAGTGTTTCTACTGGCTATAAGTAAGTCCTTCAAGTTGTTTAAGTTTACAAGATTTCGAATACAGACTTCATATCAGTATAGTAGCATATCAGTTTAGAGAAACTAAATTAAAACTTACAATCAAACTACATATTTGAGCTTTTGCATTAATAAATAGAATTTCATTTTTGCTTTTCTATGAATCAAAAGATTTGAAACGCATTGGATCAAAATCTATGCTTGCCTTCATATTGATTGCTATAAATTGAAATGAAATTTCTGTCAAACAGCAGCATCGGCAACAGTATTTACTCAAAGTGACATATGGCAATTATCTAACTTTGAGGTTGGCTTCAATCAAACCTGTGTCATACACTCTGTGGTCCAAAGCAATTTATTAGACAAGTTTCTGCACAAGTGATGAATGAAACTATTACTTTTCAATAAAAGTGAAAACTGCCGATATCATGCCGATATCATGTGTGTTGGTAATGCAATTTGAAGAAAAATCACAAAACAGTGAAAAACCGCTACTCACTGCAATTGTTGTTTTTTTTCTTTCGAAAAATCACTTTACCTTCTGTTAAAAATTCACTGCTATTTCTGTTAATGTAAACTGTGTAAAATAATAATCAGCTCATCACTACACTTTGCACACATTTTCTGTTGACTATCTTGGAAATAGTTCTGTATTCCTTATTTCTACGATATGTACATATGTTTGGATTTAAACACGAGTGTACTTGTTTGTGGAAACATGTTGAAATACTTGTAAAGGTATTTAAATAGCAATAACTCTTTGCTTCTATGTGAAGCATTGAAAGCTGTATAAACGAGTATATGCTTTTAAATTAGAACGCACTTACTTTCGTAGTGGAATACTATTTTCCTATGTTAAAATAGATTATCTACTTATTAGAGCTCTGCACGAACGCATTCGTTTTCATTTGTTTCATTTCCATTTTGTTTCACTCTAAATATATTCAATTTTGTGTTTTTTTCTTAAGATACACTGATTTTTTTTTTTTAAATGAGTTGTTGTAAACAAATTTGAATTTATAGACATTTCTCACTTTTTAAATTGCAAAATAATTTGTAAGCATTTTAAATTTAATGTTAACGAAATGCTACTACGCTGTAATAAATGATAGCAACGCTTTAATAAATCATTAGTTCACATTGATAATCTGAGAGACGCATTCAAATCCATTTATTTGAAACGAATGCGTTCAGAGTTTAAAACAAATGCATTCGTGCAGGGCTCCGGTACTGTAGCTTCATACTGTAAATTGAACACAAATGTATCATATATCAACCACCATGAAACGGAGATACATAGTGACTTACTAATATATGACTTGTAAATCCTTATATAGATCAATGGTTATAAAGATAGTCTTGTTATTTGAAAACGCCTTCTTAACCAAGCTACATTTTAAACATCATAAGGATGTAACTAACGTCAATTTTCCCATAAAATATTCACTCTTCCTAGAGATCGAACCGCCAGAACATGTGGTCTATGCACCTTAAGGGCCTTCGTTTCAAATTGTTTTGGCGTAATAATTTTTTTGATTTTTTTGAACCTTGAAAGTTGTTCTGATCACTTTTTGAAAATGGTCGCCGTGGCATTTTTCACTACTTTTCGAAGTGTTTCCTGCTGAACAGCGGTAAGTTCCTATCGGATATTATTATTCCCTGCTTTCAGATTCCGAAGCTTCTTAATATAAGCAGGGCTTGGAAAACTCAACAGAAAAACAGTCTGGAGCCGTCAAATAGGGCGATGTGCTGTGACCAGTAAAAATCACCACTTTTCGAAATTAGTACTCAATAGAGCGATCGTGACATGGGCCAGAAGTGTCATCAAAAGAAAGTTATCATAACCTGAGAACGATATCCATTCACTGTAACGGTTTCTCCAGCATCATCTTCATAGAAGAACAGAGTCTTTCCGCACAAATTTTGAACCAATTTGTTATGTGTCGGTAGCGAAGATGTTTCTCGAGAGAGAGAGAAAGAGAGAGAGTTTGTTGAGTGTTTGTAGTGGCATAAATCAGACAATTTTGATTGTTTAATTCATTTAAGTCATTCAGCAAAAATTGAGCCACACAGAAAACAGTTTTCACAAGTGAGAAATAATTTTGAATATAAAGCTGTACTGCTCCATAGTACAAATTCGCTTGAATTGAGGCTAGGAACGCGAGTTGTCAGAAGCCCATCTGAAAACAAATGCGAAGGTTATATGGTTGCCACATGTCGAAGGTTTAAATGGCCCGCACTGTAAAAATGTGCTGTTCAAGTGGAGATGCTGTTATAGAAACTTCTTTATTAACCATGCTAAAGAATCCGACTTTATTATTTATATTCAATCAATACGCATATTCAGCATTGTAACAGATTTTGATCTTGTATCTTCCTAAATCTTTTCATTTAAATATTTTGTGTGAAGAACATTAAAGTTAACTTCTTTCTTATTTTATATAATACTTATTTTAAGCTTTTTGCGGTTTTCTGTAACTCCGCAAAATAAAATAAAACAAAATAAAATAAATTAAGATAGTAAAACGCAACGAGAGCAACTGAATGAAAATTTGCATTTGCACCATATATATAAAAAGTAAGTTTGATGGTAGAAGTTCTTGGAATAACAGAGCAACATGTAGCATTTGATTTTTATCACTTTGCCACAGAGTTGATGCGCTTCATAAGCCCTGCTACAACTGCTGCAACTGCCACTCCTCGGATAGCATTGAAGTTCTTTGCCAATAACAATCAGGACTAAGAAAGTCCGCAACAGAAATATTGAATTGATTTCAATGTGTATTGAGATTGCAAAGAAAACTCAACTTTCTATATTTTCTAAATGTATCTGGAAGCGGTGGAAGAAAGTGGGTAGGAAAGTGCTGCTTTTAGAAGTATTCCATTGAATACGACTTGGTTTTATGCGCTTGAATTGGTCTTTTTTTTCTGTTATTGTGTAGCAAAATTCTTTCACTTTATTGCTTGAGTTCGTGCCTTATGAAAATCCATAAGATGCAATGCAGCATTAGCTTTTAGGGTTATTAAATTTTGTTGCTCAATGAATTCATGTAATTTTGGCTTTTGCTCAAAGGAATTGTTGCAGTTGAGGCGTGTCCTACAAAAATATTGCAATCAATTGCTTTGATTGAAGTTGCTAATAAGTTTTGTAGTTACTACAATAATTTGTAGCAATAATTTGTTTAGAAAGTAAGTGGAATGCTTTTGTCTTTTAACAGCAGCTAAAGTTCTACACAACTTTATTTTCCAATATTAACATAAAGTTTGCATTTTTAACTCAAGTTTTGCCAAAATCATGCAACATATTGTGTAACTAAAGGAGAAAAGCGTATTTATAGTTTGTGCAAATGTATGTAACTGCAAGAAGAAGACGCTATAGATCACAGAAATATATAGAGATCTAGGTTACTATTGCAGATAACGCCAAGAAACATGAATACTTCGATTCACCTATAACTCTTTTCTATATAGTATACGACTACATATGAAAGGGCATGTCAACCTTACTAAAGCATAAATAACCCCACAAACCTGCCTCCATACCGAATCTTTGTAAAGAAAAAGAAAGGAAAAGAATGAATCTACATAGTATAGATAGTTATTGCTTGTTCAACTCGATAAAGTATTTCAAATAGGTTCAGATGAGATTACTGAAGACCACCATGTGTGTAAGGAAGTTAGCACTCTCGACATGAATGTAGTCGAGACTTCGATCTAGCAATGTTTGTATTTTTTCGTTAATTTGCCGTTCTGTCCGTGTGGATATTGATAGTGCTGATACTGTAAATTTAGTCTAATTAGGATTGCTAAAGTTTAAGCTTCCACGACGGTATACCATATCAACTTTTAATTCCAGCTCCCATATAAACCGACCGTATACTTTTAGGTTATTGAATGAAAAGTATTTTGACTTTTTTCAATATCAACTGAAAATGGTAAATATGGCTTCTTGAGGACCTAGGTTTCATATTTAACAAAATCGGTTGAATATTTTGTGCGTAAAAGGCTTAAAAAATCGTCACTCACACATCGAATTAAATGCACATTTGAAATATTAGCGCAAAAACACAATAATCAAACGATAGCATGCAAGCAGCCAGTAAGTCTCTGGGAGCGTGAAAGACGTAGCAGATTGGGCGCTTTACTTTGTATGCGCTTTGCTATTAGTTTGGTGGCTATCTCTCTGTTTGTAACAGATATTGTGAAATAGTCAATAAATTTTAACTTGAAATAGATTTCACTATATGTTGACTACGGTCACAATTCCAGCAACACTTGAACCCAACTAAAATCCCCATGTGTAGAAAATCGCTCAAAAGATGGCATCACTGTTGCTTTTTTGTTAATTCAATAAATGACGTAAACTTGACTTGACACAAAATAGGTAGACGAAATGGCAATGGTTAATAGATTTTTTTTTAGACTGGCAATGCTCGACAATTTTTTCTTTTTCTCTCTCTCTCTCTTTCTCTCTCTCTCTCTCTCTCTCTCTCTCTACACAATTAAATTAAACTAAAACCAATCAGTTTGCTCTGTGATATTGAATCGAATGCAACTAACTCTATTCGGTTAGTTTTTGAGTTATCGATCTGACACTGTATTTGAAGACATTCTGTAATCCACAGTTGTTCATATAAGTAGAAACGTTAACGTCGGAAGATCCAAAGCTCAAGAAATTACTTTTAATTCTTTTAATGAGATACGATTATTTGATGCATTCTCTCCGTGTTTTAGGTGGCTAACTCACATAGAAAAAAGATAAATCTTCAATTTTGCGGTCGGTATGTATGCCTCAAAGGGGGCGGGACGCGCTCATTCGTAAATATGTATATGCTTCCATCTATAAAAAAAACTGTCATATCGATTTTTCAAGTTGATATTAATTGTCAGAAAAAAGATTTTCATACAAAAACCGAAAAGTGGGTGATGGATTTGTATGCTAGCTATATTTTCCAATTGACATGGTAGGCTAGTTTTTGATCAATCTAGGTAACCATTTTTGGATCAATATCTCAGAAATGCGGAACTGGTTTGCATGCATACAGACATGGGACAGACGGACGGGCATGGCTAGATTGATTTGTATGGGCGAGGTGACCAAAAGCTATCTCCCCTGTTCTAGATTTCGATTTGAATAATTGGAATATGAACAACATAATATAAAATTCCAATAAAATCAAATCGCAAAAATACTTCGAAAAGTGAAAAAGCGACCATTTAAATGAAATCGATTCCGATCAAATTATTCGAATCGTAAAAGAAAATAGAAATGCATATGATATGAGAGGATATAAGTTGCATCAGAGTAAAAAATCAGCGTTTCGCTCATTACAACGTTTAAACCACATACATACCAAAATAACCAAGCAACACTTTTCATTTTTATTAAAAAAAAAAATCATTTTATCTTCAGTTATCGACTCTTCCATATCGAGTGCAAGCTATTCAGCATCATCTAACAAAGATATTTTCTTTATTATATGATATAGTAAGTGAAATGAGTCTTGTAATTGAGTACCCTCAACAGAAGCGTATACGCTTATATTCACGCTGTAGCATATCAAAAATAAGAATAAAAACAAAAACTTGTCAAAATCTTTTGCAATGAAATCGAGTTGCCACAAAATAAAATAAAAAAGGACTGCATAAAATTTGCATGCGCTTGTTTGTGGTGAATAAAACTTGTGCTGCACACTTCCAGGCAGTCATTGAGCACGCTCAAAAAGAAATGTAATTTCTGTTGTTGACAAGTTGCACAAAAAGATTTTCAACTATAAGTTTTGACAGCAGCGACGACGGCAAGGGCGACAGGCACGACAACGCACAACTATTTTCATAAGTTTATAAAGAAAAAGTTATACACGTATGTATCTGAAATTTTGCTTCTTCGCTTTGGCTGGCTTTTTGGATGAAATGACACAGTATAATGTGTGGACAACTTCTATGCGCAGCCTATCAAGGAAAAAAAAAGAAATAATGCCTGGCATGCATACTCGTATAGGTATGCAAATTGAAATAGTTTTCGATGACATGTAAATCTTGCTTTCTGACTTTACTAAAAATTTCTGTCGACTTTTTAATTAAACTTAAACTTCAAGTCACAATATGCGTGCATGCGTGTATGCGGAGAAAGAGAAATGCTAAAGGAAGTAAGCAAAAAGTGATTTAAAACTTTTTGCTGGTCAACCGAAATCCACGAATGCAAAAAATTCTGGGCATATCCTTATACCTAACCATACACGTATGAAATTGTATGCATATGATGTAAACTTTTTCAATATTTCACATGCAAACACAATAACTTATAGATCCAATTACAGCATAGAAAAGTGCAAGAAAAAGGTCAGAGTGCTTTTATTTAAAAGAGGAATAAAGAAATCCTTTTTATGTCTTTTAATTTTTTTTTTTCTTTATTCTCAAACTACATACTAAATTAGTGCCGAAAATTGACTTGAAGCCAATCGAGAAGCCAATACTTTTAAAATTCATTGTGTGCAACAAATTTATTGACAAATTTTGTACAGTAACAGTGAGCAAACAGCAAATCGAATCAAGTTGGCTGCACAAAAGTATAAAATGGAATTCCAAAGGGATATAACGCAAATTGTATGCTAGAGATAAAGGGAGAGTGAGTGAGCAGGAAGTGTGTATTGCAAGATGAGTTACCTGACGCACGTGTCTTGTTATTATACGCTACAAACATACGGGCACACGCAGCATATAGCTAATATGCAGCTCCGTAGCACAGATTGCGCATACGCAATGTAGCACGTGTACAATATACCCGTACAACTGGGACAACAACTCATTGGGTTCATTGAGCAATATGTAAAGCAATGCTATCAAATTTGAGTAAAAAAAGAGAATAAAAAGAAATGTGATTTGAAAATTTAACAAAAGCTTTAGCAGGCATTGCACACTGGTACAAAACTCGATATTTTTCATGGCATCAATTCAAACCACAAAGCTAAGAGTTTTGAAAATTGGCAGAATTGAAAATAAGAGAACTGCATAAAATTTCTGACTGAACCGATCACGCACACGTGTAGCACCTAAATAAGCCAATGTTTACACGTAGTATTTTTACTCGTGTTAACAACGAACACAATAACGAAGTTTTTACTGCTAAGTCCAAGATCAAGACGTCTTATACTCGTATACCAATAGAAAGGTCTTGAAATTTATATTCGGAAAGTGTTCCTCAGCGGGGAGTGCGGCTGACATTGGGCACAAAAGGGGAATTTTTTTTTTTTTTGATAAGCATGCTGTTTTCTTTTTCTCGCATACTGCAGAACATGAATGAGTAGGCATGTATTGTGGTTTTGAACCAATGAGAATTCAGCCACTAGTTTTCTCTTTAAACTCTCATCTCCTTCATTAACAGTTAATCGAGGTCGTCCTGAGTCTATAGATCACATTTTCTCAGAATGCTGTTCGCTGATTTTTAAGCTAATTTTCGAGGAAATCCAATTATGTGTTGTCTGCTTTTTGTCAACCATTCTATTGCAATTGAGGAAATATTTACTTGCATCGGCCACGAAATTTATAATGTGCTTCATTATCTATTCAGTTTTGTTTTTACAAAGACTTATGCCAATATTTCGGAACACGCAGTCAGTTACGTCAGCTGTTCTACTGATATTTTGTAGGCATACTTGAAAGAATCTTCGTAAAACGAATTGTTAATTTGAAATTACAAACTCAAAGTCAGTTGAATTTTACGCTTTTAGAAAATATACTTGTTTTGCGTAAATCGTAAACAATTTTTTTTGAATTTTTACAAAAAAAAATATTGCCTTTCTAACCAATGTGCAATGCAATGCAAAAAAAGAAAGGCATCGCAAACGAACGAAATGATTTACTAAAGTGTTAACTCATTTCGACAATCGAATGAAGTGTGCCACTTGTAACTTACGTTTTTTATTGCTTTTTTTTCAGTGCCATTTTCCATAAAAGCTACTTCATCCATATGCAACAACTGCTTGAAGTGCTCTGTGTGTCACACTTTGGTTGCGCTACACGTAATACTTTCAATTCGAGGAACATACTTCTTCTTGTTTTGGTTAACTCTTTCAATGCTCTTCAAGTATAAAACAGCAACAGACACCTTTTATTTACAGCTTCAATATGTATTATGTAAAAGAACCCAAGGCACTTGGCTTCCATGTAGCTAGATAGCAGCAATTTTATCTTCTTGGAATGCCTACACAACAAAATCTTCAACTTTAAATGTTTGTCAACGGCTGCAGATGTTTAATGTGACAGTCGCTGTCACTTGCGTTAAGGTGATTTCAGTTTTAAATTGATAAGCAGGTGTTGCATCTAAATATATATACTAAATAAGTATATGGTTGGAGAATAGAAAGCCAGCAATTTGCTTTTTAAATTAAGTTTATTTTATCCGTCCTCAGCCGGTAGACAGTCAGAGAGACAGACAGACAGACAGACAGACAGACAGACAGACATACAGACAGACAGTCAAACAAAACCAACAAATCACACAAAATGCTGCAGATTTACTTGTTCAATTTAGAGTAAAACGTTCTGAGGTTTATTTGGTCTGCCTCTGTTTGTTTTGTATGTGTTCCAGAGACTAAACCAATTCAATTAAAGTCAATAGTTAACGTTAAGAATGAAAGAAGTACTGGCTTAGAAAAAGCCGAATATTTTGTACACTTTATATAGTTCTATGCACAGTTTTCAGCGAGTTGTATATAATAGATATAATAAAGAAACATAAGAAGTTTCGTTTGAAAATGCATAATGAAATTCAAATTTATTACGTTTGTCATCATCGCTTGAACTGGGGTCTACTCCAAGTCGACTTTGTCAAGCTTTCGTATATAAAATATGCTTTATGTTAAAATAAATACAACCAAGTTTTGATGACAAACGTCAAATAGGGCATTGAAATACATTACAAGTTAATATTTCTTCTACACGCAGCTTCGCTCTGTATTTACCTGTGTCTGTGTCGTTAGTGTCTGGAAACTTTTACTGTTGTGTAATGTATTTGTTGTGACTATAGAAGCGATAGGCAGTGTTGTCACCGCAGCTGGGTTTTTGTATTTGTTATTTTTTAACGGTTTTAACTATATTCGCACTTAAGCCTTTAAGCAACAACGTTCTCCCTTGTGTTTAATATGTACTTGCACAACAAATTGGTAAACCCTGGTTACCCGCTGTGTCGAAAAGGGATAGAGGATGAGTTATAGGTAACCAATTTTACCACCATTTCTGTTGGTCAGTTGTTTCCATGGTGAAACCTGAGATTAAACCGTCTATCAAAAGGACTGTATGCAAACTTTTTTTAAAAACTACAAGCGTCATCCGACATTAGATCGGGTACCTCTAGAACTACCGTCATATTAGTCCCATTAAATATATACAACTACTTCACAGTCGACAACAACCTGACATGCTTTTCGTTTTTTTTTTTTCGTTCCTAAGTTCAAATCTTCACATCATTTCGTTGCAAGTAACAAAGCAGTTTTCAAAACTAATACACGATTATTAACTTGAATTATTAGTGTTATGTACAAAACTTTTAATTAAATTTAATTTTATCATACCACAAAATTAAATTGCTACACCAAATCAAATCGTACCAAGAAATCTAAAAGTGTACAAGGCATCATATACATCGAACAGGATATACGATATACACACAGTTATGCTAGATCCAACAAATTCCCAAAACGACGACAACAAACAAGTGTGACTTTAGACACTCAGCGGAGGAAATCTTCCAATCTAACGACGATTTCCCTTGCCACTCTAGCACTCAACCACCTAAAATTCTGGACTTTTTTTTTTGTCTTTCTATTATTGTGTAATCGCCCATACGCCAACATAACCGACAATCATGGCAACCGCAAATCATGAGATATTTCGAAAATTTCATTACATTGAAGCTTCAACTGCTGCCAGCCTGCTTTTTAGAGTTGCTCGTTGTTGTTGTTGTTTTTGTTGTTGTAAGTATCTACAAAATGATGTCAATGTGTAGATACTACTCATAGGCATACATTGTGCATTGCTCTGAGGTAGCAAACAATTCTGTGTACAACATTTTGTACAATAGATATACATACCCTACCTACCTATGCACTAGCTATGTACGTATATACTTACAAGCAAACAAATGAGCATACACATGTAACTACATGGAGTGCAGATACAGATGTGAAGTGAAATGCCACTGTGGTGTGGTAATACGGAGAAGGGCATTAAACTCCACATAGACCAACTCACTGTGCTGACAATATTTGGATTTTTTGAATACCCTTTATCTATTTTAGTTGGGAAACTTTATTACGAGTTTTAGTCGGACATAAAATAATATATATAAACTTGATCTGCTCAACGAAACAATTCTCACAAAAAATATTTACCTTTTGTTTATATTGAGCTGCTATAGTTCAGATAAGTGAATTTGTATAAGCAACTTTCAAACAGAGACTCCGTATTTGGTATAGTTGTTATTAACATCAGAAAACAGAAAAAAAAGATGACTTCTTCCGCAGCATCTCCATCTCTCGTGTTCACAAGTCACCGCCATTGAACTCCGTATAGTCACTAGTAACATTAAAATTGCCGCTGACCGACATCAGAGCGTTACAGCGAATGTGGCAGCAAATGCATTACTCTAGAGATAAAAATGCTTCAAAAAGTATTCCGCAGAATCTAAAAACTACGCTCTATAAATGCAATTGAAGATTTTCTTGAAAATGTTGAACTTAATTGATCGAAATGAAAACTGTGCAGCGACACGAAATATGTAAAACGATCACCTCGATGTCTAATTCTAAACAAATCGTCAAACGGATCAGTCAAGAGAAAGCAGAATCTTTCGCTGATCAAATTCAGCAATAGTTTACTCCTTTCTATGTTTGCAGCAATGCTGCAATAAAACAATTGCTAGGTGCATCGCAATATAAATTTCTTGGATTATAGAGATGCTCACTCTCACTGTCAAAAGCGTACACTCTGGGGTACCATAGGGCAATGTGTTCGGCCCTTTACTCTAAACGTTGTACAAGTAAAGATTCGAGATGCAAGAAAACAAAAATGCAGGGCTGGATGAATAAATGGAACATATTAGTGAATGCTGAAGAATCAGTTCACAAAATGTTCACTCAACGTCAAGGCCAAATACAGGTAGCCAAATGCGTTTCAATGGCGTAACAATATCTAAGCGCTTTATAGTGAAATATTTGGGCATCTGGTTGGACAAAAAAGTCTCCATCATAAAATAAGATTTACAAAACGATACAGCATCGAACATCAGCATACTATAACAGTAATAAAGTCTAGTTCTGAGATAATTTACTGGTTCTCCTTGGTAGTTATCGAATGACACTATGCATAAAGACCTACGAATACCAACAATATTATTAGATGAAGAAAGAAAGCACAGTACAAACTACATAGAAAGTCTGAACCAGTTGATCTCATTTTTTCTGGTGCCCTTTACATATATACCGAATCTCATCCATTTGCATCAAATAGTTTAGAATGAACACGCATCAGTTTTACTATCACTTCGCAGTGTTCCATGCATGACATACATACATACATACATAACATGTATACATGACATACATACATGACATACATCCATTTGCATCAAAAAGTTTAGAATGAACACGCAGCCCGCCAGTTTTGCTCACAGTTCGCAGTGTTCCATACATGACATACATACATGACATACATACATGACATACATACATGACATACATACATGACATACATACATGACATACATACATGACATACATACATGACATACATACATGACATACATACATGACATACATACATGACATACATACATGACATACATCCATTTGCATCAAAAAGTTTAGAATGAACACGCAGCCCGCCAGTTTTGCTCACAGTTCGCAGTGTTCCATACATGACATACATACATGACATACATATATGACATACATACATGACATACATATATAACATACATATATGAGATACATACATGAAATACATACAGGATATACATAGATGACATACATATATAACATTCATACACGTCACACAACAATGATTTATATATATGTACTATATAAAGGTTTTTGTAGAAAGAGTATCAAAGCTTCGGTTCAACCGTAGTAAATTAATTTTTTTGTTTCAAATGTAAGCTTTGCTGCGCTTTGTTCATTTTGTACTACAGAATTTTTATATCTACGTATGGTTCATGTCGATTTCTATTGTCTTTCAATTGTTGCGTGTACGATGTATATGTATATGGCTTTGTATGTGTTTGTTATATAACTGCCTACAACAACAAGAACAACAACAAAACCATTATTGCGATACAGCAATCATAATGACTCTGATGACAACAACAACAATAGCCAGCAATGGCAGTAATAGCCAAAACCGGAAATGCCGCCATTATTGTTCCAGCGCCAATCACGATGAACCTTTTGCGATAATAGCAATAATCATAATAGGCAGGATAGAGTATACAATATAAATAATAAAACAATACAAAAAAAGTTTGTAAATTCTATTAAATTTTATAGTATTTTAAGATAATACTTTAAAGTGTGCTAGAAATTCATACAAGTCCTTGAATACCGCTCACTTACTGACTACTTGCATGGCTATTAATCAATCAAGTAGACGCTTGAGCTTAACACGTTGCATTGTTGCACAATGTATCTCAATTGGCTCAGCTGCGTGCATTGCTAATGAGCAGGAGACCCCTAATGTGTGCATTCTAAATTATAAGGCAAATGCAAGGCTTGACTCATGTGAAAACAATCACAACGCAAAGCGGTTTACGCAATACACGCATATTAGACGAGGGCACGTACTATTTGTGTTTGTATCTAATCGTACATAAGTACATCGACTTAATTTAAATCTCAAACTAACATCTTAATCGGACTGTGTGTATTGGAATATTATGAATGCAAGAGTGGCGCACTTAAAGCCAAAGTAAATATGGCATATATTATTTCGATTAGGGCTTTAAGTATGCATATAGATGCGGAGCATTCTTAGACTAAGTACACAGTGAAAAAATATAACAATATCAATTTGATATTATCTCATACATTTTTTCATATCACTCGGACATTCGAATATCAGCTCCGCCAGTAGAGAACAATTTTTAACATTGGAAAAAATTCAACAAAATTAAATAATAAATTAAATTAATTTAAAGGCGTAAAAAGTTGTATCTAACAATGTATATTTTCTTTTTAATGTTGTATTAATAATTAGATAGTTCACGTCAAAATAAGCAGCCTGTTTATACAAAGATAAATTTACAGATAAATCGCCTTGAACTTCCATTTTTGCTGAACACTGTTTATTTGGTATAAATCGGTCTTACTGTCGTTCATTTTTTCAAAAGTAAACACTTACTTTGTTCATATTAGTTGACACAGAATGCATCAGTCAGATGTTCACTTCTTGACATACAGCTCACAAATATATATGTAGCTGCCTATCTTTCTCACAAGCTAAATAAATCTGTGAATGTTTAAGTAGTTTTATTAGCATTGGTAACACTTTATGTAAATTTGATGATGCTTATAAATGAGCATGAGCATGTCTGGGCTCGATTATACTTTTTGCATACAATTTGCTTATAAACAGTTAAAAAAAAATGACAGGTAAATAGCCTGTTAAGGTGGACGTTCGATAATAACAAAATGCTAATTTCGAGCTCTTCATTTTAATGACTCTAAAATTAAAATGTTTTTTTGATGAAAACAAATTCCATTTTGATGATTGATTTTAGTGATTTTTTTTTCTCTGTGTATTTATGCAAGTATGAACTGAAGTATGAACTTCGTTAAGTATTTACATAAAGACGTCAAACGCATTTAAATTATTTGCTTTCATTTGTTTATCTATTTATCTCTAACTCAAACTGCAGAAAATACAAATGCAGCAAGGCACATTAAAATATTGACTGCCTGATGTGCTCATGTAGTTTATTGACGACATTCGGAATGTCATATCAAACTCGTTTATCTACATATATAGTATATCTTGAAAAACTTATGCATTGCACATTAAATAGAAAACTTAATGTCTGCAGACAGGAAACACTAAAATACATTTGCAGTTGTAAATATTTTAAACCGAGTTTATTGACCAACATACTAGAATCTAAGTTACAGCAACAACAACAGCAACAGCACAGGCTAAAAAAGTAAGCGATACGAGCTGAATGAGCTGAAAGTAGTGTTGGACAACGTTCGCCTGAAGGAAAATAAGAATGCTTACAATGCGTGGGTCTCTTTATAAAGAATAATTTGGTGTTGAAAAAAATACGCATATATTTTTTTAAAACTCTGTTTCAACAGCTCAAAACCAAATATAATTGAAATAGAACTGAAATGTTATACCATGTCCAGAACAGTATGAGTGATTGCTAACAGAGCCTTATTCTTAAATGTAAGCTCTTCCGAAAGTATCACACATGAACAATCAGATAATGTTCATTATACTCATGCAATATACTCTTCAAGCAGAGTGTGAAGATTATAATGAACATTATACTTCAAATAATTATAAACGTGATTGGCTAGCAAAGATGAGTCGATCTAGCTATGTCCGTCTGTATGTCCGTCCGTCTGTCTGTCTGTCTGTCTGTCTGTCTGTCTGTCTGCCTGTCCGTCTATCTCTGAGTTAGCTAGCGTCTTTTACGTCAAACTTTGAAATATTGGTTTGCATGTTGGTATGTAGACTTTTTATAACCAAAAACACAAGCACCACCCAGCGGAAAGGGCAAGTGTGAACAGTAACAAAACTTTGGTTAAACCGATGTTAATCTTCACTTGTCTACCTTAAACTCAGTAAAACGAAACTCCAGAAATATTAAAATAACATAAAATATACCAAATTTCTACTGGGGCTGCACAACTAAAAAAAGTTGTATTTTACAACACTGAAAAAGTACAGCATTAACAAAGACTGACGTCTTGTAACATTCCATATTTATGTCAATACATTTTGTTGCTGTATTTTAAATTATTATTTAAACTTCTACAATTCTACAACGATACGACAGGACTGTGAACATAAAAATTCTGCTCAATCTACTTCAATCAATAAGAAGTTCCTCACGCTTCTTTAGCTCAATGCAAGTGCGATTAGAAACCAGCAACAAAAACAAAAAGAAAAACTTCAAATGGAGCGAGATATTGTAAAGTTTTGTCGCTGTGCAAAGTGTTGTAACTTTTACACAGACAGACACACAAAATATGAGTATATGTACGAGTATTTATAAACAACGAAATACACTCAAGTCTAGCGACAGATATGTGGTAGGGAAAACAGAAATAGAGACCTGTTCCGCACTCTGTCTTTAGCACAACACTCGGACCGCTGTGAGATAAACCCCAAGCGGAAATAACAAGCAACACAGGCGGAAAGAAGCCAACAAACGGAAAGCAAAGCTGCACAGGATATGAAAGTCCTGAACAAAAAAAAAAGTATATGAAAAAACTTTGTGCTTCCCCAGCGTGCCGCAAGGACATTTGAAGTACTAAAAATTAAATGAGAAGTGGTGATATAGATAAGGGAAAGTTGGGGGAACGGAGCGAGAGAGACAAAGAAGCAGAGAGCAATCTTCACTGTGAAGGAAACGCTTGGCATTGCACAGTAAACTGTTGCCAACAGTTTATAGAATAGCATACATTGCATGTGCGTTGCACTTGTAATGAAACGAGGGCAGTTTTAGAATAGACAACATGTTTGATTTAATACAAGGTTATGCGAAAGTCCGTCACATAAAACAAACTCAATGCAAAACATGCAACAGAACATTACCGTTTCGGATCCAGCCACAATATGTGGTCAATAGTTTTGTGCTTTTGTTCTTCTCACTCACTTTTGATATACTTTCCATTAGATTAGAATTTTGTACATAAAGTTCTAAATCAAATTAACAACTAACATCGAAGTCAAAAGAGTAGTTGTCACTTTTAATCTATTTCTGGAGCGGACAGATGAAATAACAAAGTGTGAAATATTATTTCGTGAATATGTAGAAATTAAAATTATGTTATACAAGTGTTTCCATACACAAACAAATTGTCAGCTATCAAAGTAACTTTAATTTAAGCGAGTTTTTTACACAAACACTTCTTAAACTGCCCTCTTCGCTGCAAATATCTTAGTCTTTCACTAAGTGTATTTGCAATTTTTAATTGCTGATAAAAGTTTTAAGACCATCACGAAATACGCAACTATTTAGTAGCGCTTTAGACAGTACTTTCTGACTTATTTGAAGTTTGTGGTATTTTTTAATCTAGTTTGTTCTACAAATACAAAGATACAAATTTACTCGCACTAGCTTATGCATTGAACGCATGCATTTCTGTGGCTTGCATGCAATTAAAAATGCACTTTTGTGTATTAACTGCCCACGAGTGTGTGTACACTGTGCATAAATGTGTGCAGTATTCGGCTTGTATCTATACAAAGAGCGTACTGTATGATAAATTCTGTTTGTCGTGGTCATCGTGCAGCAGTTTTATGTATCATCATAAATTCACTGTACGGCATATGCAGCAGCTTACACTTTGCCTTTACGCTTCATTCGAAACCACTCAACTTTTGCTATTTTCATGCCCTACAGCCTTAGGCTAGAAGGGTGTATTAAGTTTCTGCAATTGTATGTAACAGACAAACGGAGGCGTGGCAGACTGTATGAAGTATATATATTCTTGAACAGCATCGGAAGACTGATTAATATAGACATGTCCGTCCAAGCAACCATCCGTCAGTCCGTCCGTCATTTTGAACGAACAAGTCTCGGAAACTATGAGATAGAGACCTCAAGTTGGCATATTGAATATTATTAAATGAACAAGTCAATCCCACTTGACGGGGAAGCCTCCTTACAAGTCTGGTCCCCATTTTAATGATTTTGTATGAAATTATTTGTTTTTATTTTTAAATATGTTGTTCAAATTTTACATTTATTCTCATAAAATATCTCGAATATATCCAGTTGCGATCACTAAAGAATATATTCTATGGTTTATATAAGGAGCCTTAAATATAGTACAGGGTCTCGAAGTCGAGCACACTTTACTACAGCTTTCTGTTTTGTTTTCATATTGTTTTTTCCATACAAAGCAATGAGTTTTCAATGCGATTTTATACGTTTTTCGAATTGTGCTGCAATTGTTTTCTATCCATACACTTTATGTCAACAGCGTTGTATTCATCATCATCATCATCATCAGTGTTGTTCAACGTTTTTATATTATTGGGAAATTGTACGATTTTAATCAGCGTAAAATTGTTGACTGCTTGGTCATTGTGCATTGTTGCATGGCAAATTCACAACTCTTACCGCATATCCACCCACTGCTGCATATTCTGCGGCCACTATTGCAAACAGTTCGCATGAATGGTGCTTGGATTGCCAATGCTGCGGCCACTCTTGATTATTGTTGTTGGCACTTAGCTATCGTTTGGCTTTAGGTCGTTCGTTTATGCCATGGACATTAATATTCACTTGCAGTATAAATACTGCGCAGCAAATGCTGCAGTCCTTGAAATTGCCTAAAGTGTTTTTGGATTAATGAGTGTCTGTGTTGCCACTGCCACTGTCAATTGCGCTTTTCTAACACTAGGTGTGTGTGTGTGTGTGTATGAGTGTGCGTTACATAGCTTACTACATACAGCTTACACACACACGCACACCCACACACACACGCACAATTATGATTTAACTAATTCCAGTTTGCGTACTCAATTGATTTAGCGACGAATAAAAATCATTTCAATCATATGCACTTACAGGATTTTCGTTTTTCATATTGTGTTGCATACTTTGTGGCTGTGAAGCTGTTAAATGGATATATGCAATTTACTGTCGCACATTTGCTCTGTAACCTTTTTAGATGTACATGGCGATTCAAATATAGCTTTAGCCAATGAGGAAATAGTAAGTTCAATAAAGAAATAGTTAAGACTTTGAATTCAGCTGAATTCAAGCTAATATAGTCTTCACTGATTGCGTTTGTAAAAAAATAATTCATCATAATTACACTACTTTACAGCAAAGCAATATAGAACGCTGCATTCAACTTTGTAGCTCAACCATATGAATTCATAAAGCTTATGAATACGAACTGCAATTTGTCTCCTATTTTTTTTTGACTATCAATGTCTCGCTTTAACATTCTCATCATTGTAGGACAGAACGAATACGGCGCTTTACATTAAACCACCGTAGGCGAGGTATTTCTTCTTTTGTATTTTTTTTTAACAATGGCGGCGTTAGAGTGCGAGAGATATTATGAAACTGCCAACTGAAAACTTAGGAACATGAAAGAGTGCAAGGGTCAAGCGAAATGCGGCACCTGTTGTTATGTGTTTGGGTATAAACAAATCGGTTCCCAAAAAAATAACAATTCACCACATTAAGTTGAATTTTAAGGGTACCGAATTGAGTTGGGTAAGTGTACCGTTACAAACTTGTGTTATTGGAACTTGTTGTTGTTTAGAAATGGTACCCAAATGAGAAAAATCTATGAAATTCGAACTTTTTTTTTCATCAGCTGTAACTCAGTCAGGTTTTATTTGGAGTTAGATACTGTCGGGCTTGCCATGTAGATGGGGTGTTCAGTTCACCCAAAGTAGTCTAAAAAATGTTAGATAAAGTTTTTATCATTCTAGGGAAATAACGAAAAACCATTAAAAAATGTAATTATTTCGCTTCTTTGTAAACATTCCTAAACACCGGCGAATGCAATTGTGGCGATTGTATGAAAAAACACTCTAAGATAAGATACGCGTTTAAAATCTAAAACGAGGAAAAACGTTAACTTCTGATGAATCGAAGCAATAATACCATTCACACAAAATATCAAAGTATGCGGCTATCTCAAAAATTAGGTGGGACACGCCAATTAGTATATGTATGTGAAGCGGCCGTTTGTAACTAGCCACCATATCAATTTTGATATGGTGGCTGATGATCAAAGTTAATATTGGCTGAAAAAAAAAAGTTTTTCATACAAAAAGAGAATAGTGATTTGTATGGGAAATATGTCAATATGGATACTCTATTTAAATACAATGAATATAAGTCTAGGTTCCGCATTACAGCTGGATATTTGAAAAATGGATCGTCAAAGAGCCATAACAACTACCAGACAGACAGACAGACAGACAGACAGACAGACAGACAAACAGACAGACAGGCGGACAAGACAACATGGCTAGATCAGTTCGCCTTGACGAACTGAGTGTTGTGTGCCGTTTTAATGTACAAATTACAATGAAATTGGATTAAAACCAAACAACAGAAAACGTTGACTTCGGTAGAATCGAAGCAGAAATACTCTTCACACTTTGCTGGGCTACACAGTAAATTACTACAATGTTTAAATATGAAAATGTTGCTTCATTCATGCCGTAAAGCTAGTATTCCACATTATATGGTATAAACTTAGATGGCTCTTTGATAGCTCCTTCACTTTGTTACAAATCTTGCAAAAAAACTGATAATGCCCACTGTACGATATATCTATGAAGTGTATTAAGGCTTTCTTTTTACTGTGTCACATTTTTTCTTGTTTATTTAAGCAGTAAGACAACAAAATAAAACAAATGCAGCTAACTAATGTATTATTTAAGATTTAGTATGTATTATTTAATAAGTTTTTTTGTTTCTAGAACGTTTTCTGCACTTGAATTTATCTAAGTAAATTATTCTTTTGAAAAATTTCATTGCCTACTTCACGGCGCTATGGTAAATAATTTATAGCTTGCGCGATGCTGAATTATGCTGTGCGACATTAATAAAAAATATTGTTCTTTCTTATGCTGGAAGTATGTCTCTTGGCTTTGTCTCGACAAATAAAAGAAAAGAAAATAACATTTACATTTCCTTTTTGCGCACCAAAATTTGGAACCAAGTAGAAGAAACCAACAAAAAAAAATCTTAAATAAAAGAAAAACATGTAACTTAAATATACAAAATGTCGCATTGGAATTGTTTAGTTGTTGTAAGCATGTATATATTTCATTAAAAAAAGAACGCTGCAGTCGAATGGTCTCGACTTCAACATACCCTGTAACTTTTCTGAACTTGAAGTTTCTATTTCTTGTAGTCTCCAAGATCAATCAGACGGACAGACGGACAGACATGGCTATATCTACTCAACTTCCGAAGCTGATTATGAATTAATATATATGCATTATGCGCTATGCCACGCCTACTTCTACTTGTTACATATTTTAGCACAAATTTCAAATACCCCTTTCCCCTATGTGTACACAGAATACAAATAAAGTTCATTAAATGCAGCATAAAACTTGGCAAGCAAAGATGGACATAATATAGCATACAAAGACATTACTGCGCCTTAAAGTTGACAATGTATTTTTAGGGCTTATTTTCTGTTGCCTATTTGGCAGCGTCTCTCGGTTATTTGTTAAGAAAGATGCTCTATTTACTGCAAGTTGTACGAAAAAGCCAATATGCATTATTATGAATTATTTTTCCAAAAATTTTAGTGAATTATTCCAGCAATTAAACAATTTTTTAGTGCATTTTTAGCGCTATAAATCTGCGCTTGGCGCAATGCATACTGCTTGCATTGCATTCAGACTAGTTTAATACAAAATGCATATACTGCTCAAGGGTCTCATTCTGTCGCGTCTGGTGATCGTTTTAATTAAATTGATTAGCAAAAATATTAAAAAGTTCAGAAATTTTCAACAAATATTTACTAGTATGGAATTTATGCGCAACTGCATTAACATAATTTGTGCATCCCTGCATAATTAGATAAAGCATAATTTTAGGCAGCATACACACACAGATCCACCAGCAGCAACCACCTGTATGGAATTGCAGCGTTATCTAATAATGTTGCGGTTAAATGCAATTACGAGACACAATATACTCAATCAATACAAGTACATACAAGTCTAGTTAAGTACAGCACAACTTAATAAACGCTTGTGTGCCTAAAAATATGCAGCAGAAAACAGCGCAACTCAAAGTTGATAAAATGTTAATATAAAATGAACTCCTCTGGCACCAAAAAAAAATTACCTTTATTTATAATGTATGACAAGCGGAGCTCAACTGTCGTCTGTTAAGTAAGCATAAACTTTTTGTCTAAGAATGAATGATAAATGTATAGCATACATTTAGGCGCGCCGCAGCAAAAATATTTATTTAACGCAAACAAGTATAAAAGCAAAATGCCGAAAAAAATAAAACGAATTATTTACTTTAATTTTACTTAGTTACTTAAAGCAACAAGGTACATGAGCGGTAGCGGCAAGTGCAGCCTAGTCTAAGTAAATACATACAATTTATTAAAACGCACCTGAAAGTATGCTATATTTTGGTACAAATAAGCTGTACACTCTTGAAACGCATTAATTTTGATACACATACACAGAAACAGTGATGCGGGAACATATAGATACATAAGAATATACTGCTGTATATAAACTCAGAATTGAGGACAGAAGTTGTCCCAGAGTAAGCAAATTAATTGACTTCATTATGGCAAAGGCAAAGGAACAAAGCAGCATATATGTATTAAAGTATTTAGTCAGAGTGTTTGCAACAAATGAAATAAAACACTGTAGAGCGCATAAAGCTTGTATGTATTCCTGATGAGTTTTAGCCATGTCCCTCCGTCTGTCCATATGTTTATATGCGCTTTTTCCCAAAATCTTTAAGATATTGGTTTGAATAAATATACATGCGAAAATGATCGTGAATTGGCCACTAGAAGGTATACATCCAACGTAAAGTCTCTTTGCAATTTATTTTGTTGTGTGGAAGATGTATGGTTTTTATCTTTTTACAAATTATTCTTAAAAAAAAAGTAATTCTTTGAAATCGGTCCTTTAGATATACAAATAAGTATTGATATTAAGCATAAGTTATTCTGAATTTTACTTTGATCACGTGCCACAAATTAAGCTCAACACGGTGAGCTCAGCACGGATGTTGTACGGCTCTGTCCTGAAGCTAGATGATAGAAGACCGTATATAGCTATCATGCTTAACAGGAAACTGAGTCTCCTGACTGGATGCTGGACAGTCGTTGCAAGATTCCGCTTTAATAAGAGAGATGTATATACCAGCATGTTATACCTCCCATGTGGTGATATGGCCATGGCCACATGGCCAAAGCGTAAAAAGTTCCTGCAAATCTATGCTTAGGCGAATGACGGGCAGCATCAATGAAGTTCGCAATTCAGTAGTACATAGAGACCTAGTGGAAGTTGAGGAGCAAATCTCATTTCACAACAGTCGCTAAACCGATCGACTCTTGGCTCATAACGTCAGCCTCGCTGTCCGCCTTTCCACAACTAGACCCACTCCCCACCTACGCAGTCGCAGGAAAGGCATGTTACTGGTGCTTATATACAAAGCAATAAGTGTCGGTCACTTTGCCATACAACGGAAGTGCGCTCTGCTCACAACGCTGCCTAAATTGGGAAAATCGGAAAATATGGTGAACTCATACAGGCCCATAAGACATTTTTTTGTCAAAATATTTGACAGAATATTCTTGAGGAGAATGTTGGCAGTAAGTGGCGTCAAAAGAGCCATTCTACAGCACACATTTGGTGGCATAAAAAGCATAACTCACCTGACTACAGGGTATTGGAGACAATATTAGAAGCTTTAGAGAGAAATGAGTACTGTTTGTCGCTGTTTCTTGAGATACAACATATATTTGATAGAGTTTGGCACGAGGAAATTTTGCAGAAAATATTCGCTCCTGAAATCATTGCTCCATAGCAGAACTTTTGTGGTGGAAGTAGCGTACAATAGATTAACTCTCCAGCCGAATAAAGCTGCTATTCCTCAAGCGAGTGTGCTTAGGTCAGCGCTATACACATCTAACATGCCTACTCCGAGTGCTCAAATATGATAATATTCACTTATGCGGACGACACATTTATCATGATCACCTCAATATTTCTTAATGAAACCACGAGGCAGGCTCAGGAATACTTGTACATTCTTCTGATTAATCATCAGTAGTTCCCAAGTTTAGTATACCCGCTTAGGAAAATCAGTACTGCCAAACTCCACATTGGTTGTAGAACTATGACTACACCGCAAAGTAGTCAGCACTGCTTTCTGCGTAGAATAGAATACTGATTAGGATACATCACATTAAAAAATCCAGCTTAACAAGCTTGATTCATTGTTAAACCAGCGAAGCAGACTTTGTGTAAACAACAAGGTCTTGATTTATAAAACACTTAAAACTCCAATGTGAATGTTTGCTAAAAAATTATGGCGCATCACAGCTGCATCCAATGTAATGCTGCTTCAAATAATAAAAAAACAAACCCCTGCGCCATTTCGTTGGCACATCTTGGTCCACAGTAGAACCCACCATTCTTATAAATATTCTTATATGTTGGTGAACAAATCTCAACGGAAACAGTAGCACTTATAACGTCAAGTTGGGAAATCACACCTACATATCAGTAACAATAGGTGATATTACCAGTATATAAATATGTTATATATTTATCATGGGATCGTTTTCAGAAGTCCACTTTAGTGGGGAAGGTTATTAATTGCCCTTCACTTGGAAATGGTCAAAATCGATTATTTTGCAAACGGCTCAAGAACATCACACAGAAATCTGTTAATACGCGTGTTCCCTGGTTAGCCTCTCAACAGATGAAAATTCTGATATTTGTTTATGTTAAAAATAAATTTAACTAAAGTTTAAAGTAGTTTACCAAAAATTGTTTGTTTCAATCAATTAAAAGCTTAAAAAATTGTTATTTATGGTTATTTATGTTATTTATGGAAATTTCAATGCACAAAATAAAGATATGCACGGAAAACAAAAAAGCATCTTTGGATAAACCGCTGCGAAAATAAAAGAAGGAAACTCTTTGACGAATTTAATATTCATGAAAAGCATTTTGTAATGTATGCCAATAAAATAAACATGATGTATATTTAACGTGAAATGAAATTGCAACTCGTTGTTGATTTTCGAAATCTGTCAGAAATGTTCTGGATAAATATGCTTTTTATGCTATGCGCATTTATGAACAGCAGAGTCGCATGTATCTCTCTGGCTGTCCGTCCGTCCGTCCGTTCGTCCGGCTGTTCGTCTGTATGTCTCGCTTTATGCAAATAAAGACACAAATGTGATATCGCATTCGAAATTAAATACATTACATACATTTTATTTAAATATCTGGTTTGTGTTCCTTTTTTTTGTATTTTTTTCATTGTGGGCGATTTACAAATAAGGATATAAGTGAAATTCGTTGCGTTGCGAGTGATTTTTTTTTTAAAGATGCGTCAAAATGTAATCAAATATTGATTGAATATGCTGCACAGGTATTTTCTTTTTTGCACTGCCAACTTTTATGCAGTAAATATTTATGCCATTATCAAAAGTTGACTGGTCTGTAATATAAAACGATTGTTAATGGCATTTTTGTGTGTTTAAAAAGGTTTCATTTCGTTCGCCTTTTGAAATATGCGCTATAGTCATATATTGCGATATGATATGTTTCATTTAGCACAAAGAATGTCTAACGGTTTTCCTCAATAGTGGTAAAGAGTAGCAACTCCTGGCCTAAGCACCATCCATGCAATTTCTTAACGAGATTAAAATGGGCAGAGCCCAAGCGATACGACATTGCATCACCATTTGCTATGGAAAAGCAGTCAAGGAGTTTGTGATAGAAGTTCCAATTCGAATTTAATTTTGTTGTATTTATTTACACACTTTATGCAAATGTTCTTTGCTGGAGGAAAATGGTGTTCACCATCTTAGCTACTTCGGCTAACAGACACCCAAAATATCGACTTGAGGAATCAGAAGCAATTGTTTTCTCATTTAATATCGACGCAAAAGCAAAAATATTTATTATTATATTTATAGTTTAGAACTGGCTACTTATTGCCACTCACGCACTTGAGGGCTCTATTTCAGAAGACTTCATAATGAAATATGAAGTGCATCGAACCAAGTATGCTGATGAATTATTCGGGGCGACCTCGAGCCACTGGCCGAACTACAGAGGGTGTGCACATCAACACCAAAAAGAGGTCTCACCCCTCTAGAAACTTTCTTGAACATTAAACAATGAGACGAAAGTTTTGCTCAACTCTGCAATGCATTCTGCTCTTGGCTGGAACATCTACTGTTATCGTTAATTTTTTAAACCGACCCATTACCTCAAGTGTTAGAAGAGAATATAATCACAGAGTATCAAATTGGAGTACTTGCAACTATCCCAAACCAGTTTCCCTAATAAACGCAATAGCGTCTGTCCTAAATTAGGCAGCTTATCTGTCAGTAATTGTCTAAATAATAGGGGCGCATGTTTTATATGGAACCTTTGGACTCATCACCAAAAATTCAAGCTTACACGTCACAGTGATGAACAAAACCGAAGTAACAAAATCAGATGGGACAGCAAACAGGAATTCCAACAACAACAGAGAGCACTGCGGTATGAAAAGAACCACTCACATTGTAACCTAGAATCTTCGATTCTTATACGAGTCTGGCTAGTTACAGCGTCGAGCAACTTGTACTAATGATGAAACTTTATTATCAAAATGGATGCTCTCTTGAGGCAACGGCGCGCTCTGTGTCCATTTCATGGTTATATTTGCCCTTCCTAGTCGACTATTCAACTTTTGGTAAGTAAATTAGAGTCGACCGGTTGCTCGGCCTTTCGGAACTTCACCATACATTCGTATGGTCAAGTTTCAACTGGGTTCTGTAGAAGTTGAAATTTCACGCCGATATCAATAAAAAAAATCTTCTCCAGCGACAAGGCTCATTTATGGCTAAATGGTTTAGTGAACAAGCTAAATTTTGCAAAATTTTGGACGATGCCAATCCACATAAGGTCCACCAAGTGACAATGCATCTGCAGAAAGTCACTGTTTGGTGTGGATTGTGGGCCGGAGGCATCATCACTCCGAAATTCTTTGAAAACGACGATGGCATTGCCAACACCATCAACGGAGAGCGCAACCGATCGATGCCCGAGTAGGATGATGTAAAAGTGAGCGTCATGTGGTTTCAAGAGAACTGTACACAGCTGATGCCATAATGGATATTCCGCACAAGCAACATGAGAACATGGTAATGTCAGACAGAGGTGACGTGAACTGGTCACCGAGATTGTGAGATTAGACGCCGTTCGATTTTTTTTTTGTGGAGTTTCCTTAAATTGCAGGTTTATGTCAATAAGTTGCAAGTGAACGGTGGCCTCAAAGTCAACATAGCATAAATTCAGCATGATCTATGTGCCAGAGTATTCAAAAATTTGACCTCTAGCATGCGCGCCACACAACCTTGTCAAACATAATGGCATCGATATGAATTTCACAGGAAACAAAAATTAATATCTAACTTGTTCTATTACACATATCCGTCGCTATTCAAAAACCCTTTATAATCTTTGCGTAAAATGTGGCCGTAATATAAAACATAAAACGTTTCTAACTAGGTTGACTGTGTACACTATAAACCGAAAGTATCGCATTACATATTTGAGCACAATGAGCTGTCAACTTTTTATCGACTCCATTAATTTCTTCCCGATGCAAGTTGCTCACCACAAGATATTGAATTACAGTTTAAAATAGTCTTGAATGGAAGCATATATTTGTAACAGATACATTTTAGCTCAATGCAGCGTATAAGAAGTGCATAAAACCAAAATTTAATTTATTTTTCTGTGCTGCTAGATACTTTTTTCGCAACACTTCAGCAGGAGCCATTTTCGAGAATAATTTGAACTGGCAGCGCAATAATTTTATTATTTATGGTGCTGATGTTGATGATGATGACGACGGCAAGTACGGCGACAGGCAACACACTGAGGCCGCTTGTAGCTGTCAGTGGTGACAATTATAAAATTCGTAGAAAAGAAATATATAAGGAAATATATATGTGCATACATACTGAGTGTTCACATGATTTGGCTGCTGTTTTCTGCTTGATTACAACGGGAAATGTGCACAATTTTTACTACATTTTTTTCAGTTCATGTGAGCAGCAGACACCTACTGCATACTTCATACATGAATTGTCGGCATGAATGCATGCAATCATAAATTTTTGTGACGCAAATAACGTAATAACATTAAATATGCAAATGCCTTTTGTCAGCACAATGCATTTCAACAAATGAATGAACCAACGAACCAACGAACGAACGAACGATCGACTGACTCACTGCAAATATAGAATTGTAGAATTGTATCTAGATACACACACACTCACATTTACTTTAGATGCACATGGAACATTTCCCAGAATTTCATACCATTTGCGTTTTTACATCACTTCATCTTCATCACACATTTGCTGCACATCACAGTATTTGCGACAATGATGCACATTTACTGCACCATGATTTTTTACTGCAACCGACTCCATTTTCTTTTATTGATTTCTTTGATTTTCTTCGTTGTAAGTGGAAATTATCAACGCTTTCCCTACTGCGTCTGTCTACACATGTAAATATACTGCTGAAAAATTTGCAAATGCGTCTATGCAAACATTTTCTAACGAACACACACAGCACACAGCACACAGCCATAAAAACGAATTGCAGTCAGCGGCGACAGCGTCGAGTATATTCAATCGTTGTATGCTTCTAGTAAGCACTAAGAACTATTTCCATTTGAACTTTTGCTGGGTGTTCCTTGACGCTGTACTTCCGCATCCTTGCCAATGCCAATTACGTTTCATTTGTAGGCGATAAAAGTGCGCTGTGAAGCCTGCGTCAGATTCAGTTCAATTGTATTATTGCACACATTCCAGGCAGGCACTAGTATCTTCAAGTCTCATATAAAATTTCATTACAGATATTGTCTCTGTGTGACTTGAAGCTAAGTATAAATAGTGCACATAGAGTGGCAGCATATTAACTCTACTTATACAGCTTGAAATTAAATTAAATCTTTGTGCGTTGCATAGTCATCGTGTTTGCAGTGTGATACTTGTAAAAAAACTAGGAATACTTTGGTGGCAGCGAAGTTTTAATACTCTTCGTACTCTAAATTCAAGTATTGTACATGTGAAGTTCCACTAAGAACGATGCATTCGCAAGAGTCTAACCATAAAAGTGAACAAGGCAAGCTGCCTTTGAGATTTGAAACATTAACTGTTTACAGAGAATCTTCACATCGATTATTAGAACATTTTAATGAGAAACAAACAGCAGATTTCACAACCAGACAGCTGGACTAGGCTAAATCGATTTATCTCAATGTTCAGAGTTGTTGTATTGGAGCTTAGCAACAAGGTCAAATATCTGGGTAAAACACTGGACACTAGACTAGGCATCTATGGAAAATACACATAGCAGAAACCATAAGGAAATGCACCAAGGTAATACCTGTGTACAGGAAGCTATCCGGCAAATCATGGTGCAATCTGAATAATATGCTTTGTAGTGATTAATGCTACTATGTGGCATAGTTGCGTGTGGAGAGATGGCGAGCTAAGTGACGAATACAAAACCAAAAAAAAAAAAAAAAGGAGAGATGGGAACAAAGCTACCCCGGAGATCTGTTAGAAACATCTGCATACCTAGACGTAGAGTGCATCACTATTGTCTAGGCCAAGAGCAGAAATAACAAAGTGGAATATATTTGATCGGAGATTCATCATTAAATGGTCCTTCAATAAATCGTGGACGTATTAAAACGTGGACGTATTACAACAACACTGCATCAAGTGGTATACGGATGGATTTTTGAGCCATTGCTTAGCCATTTCCGATCATCCGGAGAGTAGAGACAGGTTTTACTGTGAAATTTGCTTGAAGTAGTCACCATAAACTTTTTTTTTTGTTCTCGCTTAAAAGAACCTACGGAAATACGTCAAAATTTCATGACAGTTAAAGTTGCTTACACCAAATATCTGAAGATTATTCGGAGAAGGCTCACCGTGACGGAAATCTCATTCGAAACTTTGTATTGAAACATTCTAATATATTGTAATACTAACTAAAGGAAGAAAACCTGTATGGAATCTCCAACGTGCTCACTCGGTGATACAAACATTGCTGCAAAATGAGCTTCTTTGGTGATGCTAGTTTTCCTTTCTTCTTAAATGTTTCAATGCAGTACATACTGAACGCCAATAACGAAACTTTAATAAAAGCCCACCTCTTTTTAATTTTATCCTTCTATAGCAAAACTTTCTATAACAATTATACTTACGAGTACAAATCGCTACGAAAATAAGAAAGAAATTACATGCTTCCATAGTTTCATCATCAAAACCAAAAAAAGAGAAAAAATAAACCTTTGTCAGAATAAATCTGTTCATTCTCATTTCAAGAGAACTACTTAAACTGACATATTCCTAAACGCATAAAATCATCAATTATTGCAGCCATCGTCGAAGCAAAATTTCGGCATCAATTTTCGAAGTCCTTGTAGCATCCTTGCTTTAACTGCTGCTGCTGCTGCACAGTTCAGTGAGTGACCAGTCGACAGCGACTTTTGCCGCTTTACGAACTCATATTTCTGGACAGCGCACATTTGATTTTATTGGCAGTAGAGCATTATTACTATTCATATTTTAAGTAGCAACAGTGCAGCGAAGCTTAACACGAGTCAGAGTCAAGGCATCTCCATACCAAATGTCCGCCCGGCAAGTGTCACGATATTGTCTTCGTGCTGCCACTGGCTCTGTGCAGCTTGTCAACTAGGTAAAAGTTTTAATGATAATGTTAAGGTCGCTTGATGTTTCTTGTAGAGCAATTAATCACAGCTTCTCTGTTTGAGTGTCACTTAATTTTACGGCACGGACGTCTTTATAAGGCGTCGCATGAAGTGGGTGGCCCAATAATTGCAAGAATATTCTGGCGGCTGCTACTGATATCATAACATTTTCAACAAAATACTTTATACGCCAATTGTTTGGCAGCGCTCTGTGAGCTTTATTGCTTATATATGAAGTGTAGAGTAGTGTAGTGTAGTATAGATGTAGATGCAGATGTAGGGGAGTAGCAGCAGGACCTTTGCAAAAAACAACTAGAGCATAAAGTGAAACTTGAAATCTATGTCTGTGTGTGTGTGTGTGTTTGTGTGGCTATTTAGGGCAACCAAACTTGTATACGTACATATATGCATGCGTGTGTGGCCAACTTTTCGGCGGAGTTATGTGAACTGGATGGATGTACTTCTAGTATATGTCGAAAATAAGTGCACACAGAGTGAGTGGTCATAGTTCAAGTTTCTTGTTTTTTGTGATGCTATTAAATGAGTTGCGGGCGATTTGTGGTAATTAGAGTGAAATTTTATGGTACTTTAGTTGCTTTCGCCTGTGGCTAATCGATGTTTTGGAGTGAGTGTGTTAGGTTCTATATGTAAGTTTTGTAAAGGTTGCCTTTAATTAACTTCATATGCACCCAAAACATAAATGAGAAAGTTTTGGCTTCGAAAATACAATATAAAAGTGAACACATTGAAAATATCATGTGACGTCTCTTACATTATGTTAATGAAAAATGTTCGAAGTGAGCACGAGAATACTAGTTGTGTACTTCATCACTCCATGGTGAACTAGGTAACGTGTTTGCATAAACGCATATATATAAAATTTATCTACAAATTACATGTATATGGGATTCCCAGCGTAACTCCAGCAGAAAAGATTGAAGTCCAAAAATTTGCAGCAGTGGAGATCTGCACACCACATTGACAGAAGCACTTATCAGTGCAAGAAGCAAACGCTATAATCACAACCCTAATGCTGAGGGAAACTTTGGTTGCTCTGCGAACTCAAAGATACAGCTATTTACTACAAGGGTCCCTACCATTAAGTAAAAAAATATGATGACTCAAGTCCTAAGTTCCTAGTAAGTATGTAAGTAAGTAAGTAAGTAAGTACGTAAGTAAGTAAGTAAGTAAGTAAGTAAGTAAGTAAGTAAGTAAGTAAGTAAGTAAGTAAGTAAGTAAGTAAGTAAGTAAGTAAGTAAGTAAGTAAGTAAGTAAGTAAGTAAGTAAGTAAGTAAGTAAGTAAGTAAGTAAGTAAGTAAGTAAGTAAGTAAGTAAGTAAGTAAGTAAGTAAGTCAGTAAGTAAGTAAGTAAGTAAGTCAGTAAGTAAGTAAGTAAGTAAGTAAGTCAGTAAGTAAGTAAGTAAGTAAGTAAGTAAGTAAGTAAGTAAGTAAGTCAGTAAGTATGTAAGTAAGTAAGTAAGTAAGTAAGTAAGTAAGTCAGTAAGTAAGCAGGTTCAAAGCTCGGATGCGGTATCTTCTACCCGAACCTGAGCATTATACTATGTTTCACACTATTCCATTAATTTAGTCTTTTATGAGATGTCTGGGTTCCTCGACAATCGAACGAAGAGGGAAATTTTGAAGCAAATGAGTTGGCAAAAGAGGGTACTACCGCCGACAATCTTCCCGGAAAGACCTCAGTAGGTATATATATTTAAGCTACAGATCACATTAAGATTGTAAAGCATCGAATCTCACCTAGCATAACTACAGTCTTAAAAGAAAATTCGTAATGAAGCGTTTACGTGTCATTACCCCATAGAAAGACACATCACTAGGCTAGCGTTTAACTCCCAGAATTTCAGCAATCTTGTTGCAATGTCATTTTCCAGCTCAAGTATGTGTCAAAGTTTCTGGTACAGTCAAACTGAATCACGTAAGAGCTGCAAAAGGAGTAGGATAGATCATATGAATAGATCATAATGAGCAACAAAACCGAACCTAATCTATATCTGATGTATAGTCGGACCGATGGACATGGTTAAACGACAAGCATGAATAAAGCTGTGTACTGTATGGGGCCTTCCATATACCCTTCAATGCGTTACACACTCCATGACAAAATTATTGTACTAAGTACTAAAACTACATGTGAAGAGTATTTAAGGCTTATTATTATTACATTAGTTATCAGCCACTCTGATGTTCGCTTATACGCTTATCCTTGTTCGAATAATGCAACATTATATTCTTTTTTCATATTTCACTATTTTCTTCGCATACATTTTACTTTTTAATAACACGAAAAATGCGCAAAAAATTATGTGAAAATGTGCTTTCGTGTTGTGAGCAAACGCAGGACGCGATTTATGACTGCGAGCGTACCAAGATGAGTGATGGCGTGGCATTGCGCAATAATGTGCGGCTAAAGCGCAGGATAAGCAGTAGGATATAATGGCAATGGAGAACGAATATCAGCAAACATAAGCGCCAAAAATGTTATATATGCACAGCACATCTTCTTGCCGCAGAGTATGCGAGAAGTTGCCTCGCATACGCACATACAACACTGCGTATACGTGTTAATAATACAGCAGCAGGATAAGCAGCAGCAGCAGCTGCAGGATAAGCTGTAGTCAAAGACATCGTGTATACGCCGCATTATGCGCGCACAGCTGCTATTAGGTAGCAGTATCGCCACACCATGTGGCATGTATACGTGGCAATGTTGCATGCAACATTTGCTGCATATACTGTTAATTTAGCTACTGCACACAAACACACACACATGCACTTTGGTATTGTTTTACCATCATTACAAATACCTTAGTCCTTTCTCGCAGGATTCTTTCTGCTGTATTTCTTTGCCACACTTTATATTGCGTTGTTGCGTGTACGCTGCAAATTACAATTAATTAATTGAAGTGCCTGCCAGGTTGCCTGATTGCTTTCCGCGGTGTCTCTGTTGTTGTTGTTGTTGTTGTTGTTGTTGTTGTTGTTGTTGTTTTTGTTGTTGTCATCGCACTTGCCGCACTTCGATTGGTTTGCTCCGCACTCATTCTCGTCTTTGTGCTTTGTGCTTTAATTGTTAACGACTTTTACACTTTTACAATTGCAATTTGCTTTTGGCTTTGGCTTTATTTTGTGCACGGCTTGCTTTTTATTTGCATGTAAAGTTTCCCCTCTGTTGCATTTTGCCCGTTTTTACAAAAGCTTTTTGCATATTTTTCGCCGGATTTCATTTGCAAACAATGCCGTGCGTATTCGAGTATGTTTTATTTATTGTTGTTAACCGATGATTAAGCGTACATGAGCTACAGCTGATCGAAATCGCATTCCGTGTTTACGCACGAAAGGATATATTGTCCGTGCACTCCTGTGTGCATACCTGAAGGCTATTAGCGGCTTTATTCAATAATCTGACTGTTGTATATAATTTATTATTTAATGAGTGCGAAAATGTTTTTCATTATTTTGGTGTAAATTATAGCATTAAATCAAGTTTATACACAGTACGTATTGATTCAAAATGCGTATCTTATATAGCTAAGCCTTCTAGAGACAACGTTGCTTGCATACATCAAGAATAGCTTTAGCTATGAGTCAGTTGTTGACTCAGTTGGTATTGGATAGATTAATCTACCTGTGTCAGACTCCTGCAGGAGATTGAGTATGCTGATCATGCTACTGAAGCTACTAGCATCTACACAAAAAAAAGGTATTCTAAATACTCATTTGTTTGAATTTCTTGTTTCTATACGAAGGATTACTTAACAATTTGAATTACGATTCGTACTCAATTTTCTTGAATCAAGTACAAAATGGGATCGATTTATACATCAAATATATTCCTAAAATAAGTATAAAAATAAAACTAAGTACAAATCTGTATTCAAGTCAATTACAAAACTCTTAGAATGTCAAACAACTCCTTTTTAGCTAGAAGTAGAAAATTCTTAAGAGTGGAGAAAAATTTACTCTCTCAGCTGCTCCAATATCTTGCCATCGACAGTAAATGGGAAAGTCATGGGTTGTGATTCGGCAACACCATGTGTAGAGTGCCTGTTAGCCGAGGTAGTTCAAACGATGACGCTTCTCAGCGCTATTCACATGTGTCACAGTCTGATACCAGTTTTTTTCACCAAAAAATATTTCTATAGAAAGCAATTGTCAGGCACTGAGCAAAGCACACATAACGACCTTAATAGGAGTCATCACAAGCCACTGTATCATAGGCGGCCACAGCAGGTGACTATGGTGAGATGCTAACCGACTACTATACAAGCTCTGACAATAGCGAAGAAGCTGAAAGATTCCAGACTGTTCAAAACTATATATTTCCGTACCGTCATATAAGAGGACTTTACAATTAAGGTCTGGGATATAGCGATGATTGTCAAATCGCCCAATTGGTCTTAAAATGACAATTTTAGAAGAGTTTAATGTAGCACCACAATGGGCCGAAATCTTAGGTATTGGGTCTTGAACGCACCTGACCACCCGGTGATCTCCGTTTGTCTTCAGCCGCTACGGTAACCGGTCAGTAGACGAATAGTTAGTAAGAATGCTCAGTGACCCTTAAGTAACTTTGATGCGCTCTTACTCAGACGGTTGGATCCGTGCAGGTTCTGGCAACTAAGTCGAATTACCTCCCACTCCTCTAAACCACCAAGGCGACCCGGTGGGGAAATCTCCCAACTAGACTCTCAATGTTGTAAATCAGTTTAAATTAAAATCCAAATAAATCAAAAAGAGTTGCACAGTGAATACCATCCACCAAGACCAAAGAGACCAAGTCAGGGGAGTAGTGTGGCTAACATCTCATCCCGAAGTATGACCAAAGTAAGATAATATACCGAATATCCATCTCGGCTGCAACGGCTAAGTACTTTTCACGTATAGAATTAATAGAACGACTTATACTGAAATAGACAGCATTAAATTTATTTAATTGTTGATTAGTTTCCAATCGAAGAGCTTCCTAACTCAACTCTGCTTTGGGTCCTGAGATCAACAAATTGCTGTCGCGATTATTTAAAACACTGGATCACAATAGTCCTAATAAAATTACTAGCATCAGCTGTCACGAATCGATTCATTTTCAAGACAAAAGATCCAGCAGTCTCAAGTTCATAAGCCATTTATATTAACATAACACCCTTCTAAAATATAATTCGAAGCGAAAATTGCTTACCTGCTTCATTGAATATTGCAATTTGACAAAATCTGTAAACAAATAGAAAACAAATTGAACTGACATTTTAATTATTCAATATTTATGAAGTAGAAAATTAAACTGAAATAAAGCTGACGTCTTCAAATCAAAAGAAATCCGCCATACCAATTTTCCCTATTTAAAATCAAAAGCCTTCCAGCGACAGCAGCAAAACAGAATATCATAAATCATGAGGCAATTTAAATTAATTTAATTTATTTACGCAAACTCTAATAAAATTCTTTTTCATTTTTTTTTTTTGCATTTGTATTTGTAAACTTGTAATAAATAGACTTGAAAGCAGCGTAAAACGCTTAACTCATTACATTTAGTAAGAGTAGTAACTGCTCAACGCCTCTTTAGCGCCCCATTTGTATACGCTCCACGTGTAATGTGGTTGGTATTATAGTTTTGTCACGGAGTTTGTAAGTCTTTAGCGCTAGACAATATTTCTTCGTCGAATCGACGACGAGATTGTTTTCTTTTTCTTTTTCTCTTTCCATTCTACTATTATTTTGTATTAATTTTAAGTATAGTTCTGAAGAGTACAGTTGTGTAGATTGCGTGTAAGTAACTGTTATAGGTATTTGTGTCGTCGATTCGACGAAGAGTAACTTTTGTGTTACATTTACAAATTTTGTTTTGCTTTCAAAAGGATTTTTTTGTTGAAACTGCCAATTAACTATTTAAGAACATTAAACGACTGAGAAATGAATAGTTTTCTTGCATTAGGTGACGATATTGGCGATAAATGTTACGGATAAGAATGTTTTTAGCGTTTTTGACCTTAGTGCAAAAGCACTGGATGGCGTTAATTCCCAGAAATGATTTCGTACGAGCACGATTTTTCTTTATTGTGAGTGAAATAGTTCGGTTTACGTATGTTGAATTAAGTTATAGAAACTAATCTGGAGAGAGAGAGAAAAATATTTGCTCGATATTGTGGACGACATCTTCACATAGTTAAATGAAATGTGAAGCTTCCGGCCAACTTAAAAATGGAATGTGAAGTGTATTTAAGCTTTGGTTCCACCGAAGTTAACGTTTTTTCTTGTTTTATAAATATAATTTTGAATTTTCTATTTCTTTCTGAAGAGATGGAGTGCACTGAATGCTTTTTCGCTTGATTAAAATTGCACTTTAGTTGCGCAAAGCTGCTTCATTAATCATTTGAGCAAACTGAAATGGCGCTGTGGGTGATAAGCATGAAAAGGACGTGTAGGCGAGTAAACGAGTGTGGGTTGAACTGAACTAAATGCGACTACTTTTTTGCCAATAATAAAATTTGCCAAGCGCAGTAGAAAATTATGAAATCTTTTTCAAAGTTTTTTTTTTTTTTTTTTTTTTTTGAATTTTACAAAGTTTTTGCTTCAAATCGAAATGGCATGGAAAAAAAACTACACCGAGACTAGCTCTCACAAACAAACAACAAATGAACATATCGAGACAGACTGGCTGAGTGACTGCGTAGGAGTTGAGTTCTATTTAGAGCGAAGTAGCGCTGAATCACTGTTAAATAAATTAAGAAATTCACTTATTTATAGTAAAAGCGCACGCAAAAGTTGTTGGGGAAAAAGTTTTCCACGCTTTTATTTAGCAGCAAAGAAATAGAAACAGGAACAACTTTTAGTTGTGCAGTAAATGAAAGTGGTAAATTTTCTTCAATAGTTGCAAAATGTTCATTTATTTAATGCCAAACAGCAAGCAATGTTCCACAAAACATCCGCAGTAAGTCAGTCAAATGAAAGACAGTCAGTCTACTTATATATGAAGAAGGATAACGCATCTGGATTGAGCTACTGTCAAAAAAGAAAAAACAAATGTTTATTTCGGTGGCACCGAAGCTTTAATACCATTTACACGATGTTTTATGTATAAAGAAGCAAAATAATTGTTAAACCTAACGCCTAAACGTGGATAATAAGTTCGTTGGGCCTACCCCTAAGAGTGGGCGTACATGCCCCTTGCTAAATATTTGAATCGTCTGTCAGTAAAAAGCCACCATATCAAATGCTAAATGGATCTTGCCTGATATGAAAAAGTTTTTCATGCAAAACTCCTAAAATAGGGTAAGTTACCCTTTAAAGTGTGAATCACCTTACCAAATTGAAAGTTGATATAGAGTGAAAGAAATAATTTGTTCATACAAAAACCAAAATATGTGTTGTAGGTAGGATATCAGGGCTACCAATAAAAATGGGCGGAATAGAAAGCCACTATATCGAAATTCAGGGTTGACTGCAATAAAAATGTTTTCGTTACAAAAATGCAAATGTGTGCGGGTTGTTTATTTTAGGGTTACCCCAAAAAGTGGAGGGATCAGAACCATCAACACATATACCAGGTATATAAAGCATCTGTCCATAATAAGCTACCAAACAAGTTTTTCATGCAAAGAGGCAAAAGTATGATTAGCGTTATTATGGGGGCTGCCCCAAAAAGGGCGCATGATATGGGTATTTATTTGACTGCAATAAAAATAAGTCTAGAACCGGTTATCTTAAAAATTTGTTCTTCAAAAAACGGGCAACAACAACCAGACAGACGGACATACAGACGGACGAACAGACGAACAGAGAACACCTCGTTTCGAAAATATAATCAAGAACACATACACTTTATGGTCTCAACGATGTCTCCTTTAATGCGTTACAAAACTTTCAGACAAACTGATAATACCATTCCACACAATGTGTGAATGGTATAAAAAGGATTTGTAATGCCAGCAGCGGCAGCAGCAGCAGAAGCACGGAAGTGAAAGAAAAAGTAAAGCAACCACAGCGACCGCAAGAAGTATTGAAACAGGATAGTAACGAACGCATGTCAACGACATTGAAGTTTGCAGCGCGGCGACGGACAACGTGGCTGATGACGATTTAGACCACAATGGCATATTCAGCCAAACAACGCGCCAAGCATCCTTTCGTTCATTTATTCAGCGTTAACTGTTTACTGGCTGGCTGGCTGGCTGGCTGTTCATTTAGCTCTCAGACTTCATATTTTGGACTTCACCTCACTTCACTTCCTGTTGCTTCGCCATTACGTTGGTAGCCATCTTTTTCTGCTGCTTTGCGGTTTCTCTCCCCTTTTATATGAATTTCGCATGCAATATTTTATTTTGTTTGCCCGCTCAAACCACCGACTCCATCAACATCAACATCAGCATCGTCGTCCTCGGCGTCATCGTCCTTATTGTTCTTGGCAGCGGTAAGAGCAACAGCATCATCAGTCATTTTGTCTAAAGAATATATTGCAATTAAAAGCAGAAAATATGTTGAAGTCAGTCAAAAGTACATTTTAAAGTGTGGCAGTGCGGTAGTTTTAGCATGAAGTTTGCATTTTGTTGGAGCATTTTATGTTACTGCAGTGCATAAGTTTTCCTTTAGCATTATTCTGAGATGAGTTGCTGCTGCTGCTGCTGCGATTGTTTGTTGCGCTTAATTGTCATTTTTTGTTATACGCTGCATCCATATACGCAGGGTATATTAAGTTTGTAAAAACGTATGTAGGAGGCAGAAGCTGGAGTGGTTGACTCCATTATGTATATATAATCTTGATCAGCAACGGAAGGTTAGTATATGTAGTCAAATTTGAATATTTTAACTCTACTATTTGTTCTTCAGTTACTAAGTGAACGTGCTAACCCCACTATGCAGGGTAGTTCCCATACAAGCCAGCCCTTGTTTTTGTATGATATGTTTTGGGTATTTGTTGTTAATTAAGCTAAAGCTAAGCCAAAATTTGCTAAACTTTACGTCAATCCTTATAAAATACCCCACATAAGTTCAGATCGGATTATTATAAACTAGAACCACTATACAATTCCATTGTTCAAATAAAGGCTCTTAGACAAGATACAGGGTATCTCAAAATCGGACATGCAGTACTCTTGCCTTTGTTGTTGTTGTTCCATTGCTGTTATCCTTGTAAGTTGCCCGCACAAAATTAAAATTGCTGCGCCTTAAGTTATGCTACAAGCTTTTACTTAAAGTCTACGAGCGGGCTAGCAAAAGTTCAATGAATGGAACTGACATAAGCAAAAGAAGAGCGGTTTGCATATTTTTAATCATTATAAATTAATTTCTACTACATTTTAAAAATATCCACTACCAAAGGCTATTCTAGCTCTTGAAATCTTACAAAATAGTGATCTTTTGAAATTGGAGACAAAAGCAACTAAAAAATATTCACATTTGCATCACACCACCTCTATAGATGCTATAAAGCAGCAGCTCCTGTGCTAGGCTCGCGAAGTTCAAAATGATTACAACACTAAGAATCGCGTAAATTATTTTTCTTTGGAATTTTTTCATGAATTTAGAAGCAAAGCATAACAATAAGGAGATCTACAGTATACATAATATAGCCCACACCCCATTTTAGCGATATTATTCAGTGCCACAGATATCAGTATTTTGGAATTACTAAATGATACAAAGCACACACGGCTAACTACAAAGGGTGTCAAATTCATCAGGAGATGGTCTTCAAACGAATGACCGCCAAACTACAGACAAGACCGACTGTGACTTTAGTGTCATTTGTTCTAGCGAACTTTGTACCGAATGCAAGTCTGTTTTCTTCCCATGCGGAAGCTGCAACAGAAGCTATCGCCATCAGCTCTGAATGACAAGTTTGGTACACTCATGTCAATTTATTCGATAAAATCACATTGAAATCATGCTTCCAAGTGAGGCTCAGTACTAAAACACTAGCCTTTGTGCACACTGATGCACTGCAAGCAGCTGTTATTAAAGTCATTATCAGTCATGGAGAAAGAGTGTATTGCCGCCGTTTACTGCCCTCCTCGGTATATATTAAGCGAGATGAAGTTTAACGATTTACTATAGAACCTTGATCACCAGTTCCTGGCTGCTGGTGACCGGAAGATTGAACACCGGAATTCTGGAATTCCATCGTATGTTATGGTATCCAATCCAGTTGCATTCTTTTGATCTTGGACTCTAACGATCTAAACTCGGATAAACTGTCCCTATTGTCAGTTGCCGTGCTGCTATGTTCCATACACGAGAGGACATGCCAAACTGCATATATTTCAACAGCAACTAGACAAGCTACTCAATCTTGACACAGATTTTTTTTTTTTGTTTTTTGCTGAGGAAGTAGACGATGCAGTTCAGCTGCTCTCCTGTAATATATGTGAAGCTGCTGCCCTTGCCACTCAGCATTAGCCACCATGCTGCCTAACTAATCCAACCCGGTCTACTGAGTTTAAAAAGTTGCTAGCGAACTTTTAGTAGCCGCTCGTACATCGGCTGCATATACTTTCTTTACTACAGCTACTATAAAAATTTTTGTCTTTATACACTCGATCTTTTCTTTGATATGCACCCTTAATGCTCCTACTTAGTCAGAGTCCTGTTGCTGAGTTTCTAGCCATTTGCCAACAAAATTTAATATTGTATTATTTACAGCACTTTCATTTAGTTCACTTGTCAATTTGATATTTTAATTAAATATTTTCAACAGGGGAACAGAAATAGTAGTAAGCAAGTCAGGCACCCTCTTATTCGTGTACGAAATTAAATGTGTCTTAGGTTATTTGATGGTCTCTAATGAGTTTTCAGTATGAGTTTAAATAATGGGGAACGAAGCGATAGGTCACTTTTGTTTAATAAAAACGGGGAGCATTAAGCGGGTGAAAAAGTAAATAAACAAAAATTTTAACTGCAAAGGAATTAAAGCTTTGAATGCAGCCAAGGAGGAGAGCACTCAAACTTGATATTGATTGCAATCAAAAAAATTTCGTATATACGAACATGTAGTTTGGATCTCTATGAAGTCTACTCCCAAAAATGTGTGCAGCTTACTGGACTTATTTCAAATCAGATTTATAAGTTGATAAGTTGATAAGTTGCAACTAATAGCGGAATGCAGCCAAATATGAATAGACGAAGGAACTTAGTGGAGGGACTTACTGTAGAACTTAAAGATAGGAATTAATGGAGGGACTTAGTGCATAACTTGAATGAGGGGCTTAATGGAGGGACTTAATGGATGAACTTAATGGAAAACTTAATGGAAAACTTATTCCGGCAAGAACAACAACAACAACATTAGTGTAGAACTTGAATGAAGGATTTAATGGTGGGACATAATGGATGGACTTAATATAGAACTTAATGAAGTGACTTAATGGAGGAAATTAGTGGAGAACTTGAATGAGGCACTTAATGGAGGGACTTAATGAATGAACTTAATGGAAAACTTAATAGAGGGACTTAATGGAAAACTTATTGAGGGGACATTATGGAGGGACTTAGTGTAGAACCTGAATGAAGGATTTAATGGTGGGACATAACGGATGGACTTAATGTAGAACTTAATGAAGGGACTTAATGGAGGGAATTAGTGGAGAACTTGAATGAGGCACTTAATGGAGGGACTTAATGGATGACCTTAATGGAAAACTTAATGGAGGGACTTAATGGAAAACTTATTGAGGGGACATTATGGAGGGACTTAGTGTAGAACTTGAATGAAGGATTTAATGGTGGGACATAATGGATGGACTTAATGTAGAACTTAATGAAGGGAGTTAATGCAGGGACTTAATGTAGAACTTCAAGGTGGGACTTAATGCAAGAACTTAATGGAGGGAGTTAATGGAGTGGCATAATGGAGGGATTTAATGAAGGGAGAACTTGAAATTGCGACTTAATGGATAACTTAATGGAGGCACTTAATGGAGGGTATGTATTGTGTACACCCAACCACATCTTCTTAACACTGCATGCATGCACAAATTTCTTTTACTTTATGAGCTTAGATGAATTTATGAAGTCACTGACAAAAGTTGTATTCAAATTTTAAAACTTTATGCAGTCATAAATTATTGAAAACGTTCACCTTTAAGAGCATTTTTTTTCGTTTTAGTACAATATAAAAACTTGTTTTAAAAATTTCACTTACACTAATTTATTAGTAAGTAGATTCTAACTTAATCCATCATTGTTTTCAACATTGCTCTCAATCAATATCCATAACATACACATATGTATGTAAATCTAATCTGCTGTCGTCTTTGCTAACAAATAACTCACCAAAAACATGTGTACCACTTAACTGGTATAACCGCCTGTGTTTTTTACTGCTCTATCAGAGGAGATATACACATTGCTCTATAAGTAATCTCTTTTTTTTCTAGAACTTCAAGGAAAAAGTCTCATGTGCTACGTGTACAAAAGAAAACATTTCACTCAATAAAACAAATCAAAAGCCAACAACAGAGATACACACACACACACATACACACATACGCACACACACACACACTAAGCTAAGTGCTGCCGCAAAGCCAAAACAGTGAAAATGTGTTGACAGGATATATGCCACTGGGAAATTGCTCTATTGCAACAGAAAAAAGTAAGGAAAAAGTTTAAGTAGACTTTAAAAACCAACTGACAGATGCTTAGACACATTTTAACAAGTCGTCTATACATACTCGTGTAGTACGAGTATAGTAGGTATTGTATCTATATTTAATGTTTCTTTTGCCATTCGTATAGAGAAAAACAAAATTACATGTTCCCGTGTGTTTAACAAATCACAATCGAATTTGTTTCTTCAAATGTGCCTGCCAATGCACAGCGAGTCAGCTTAAGAAAACAATTCAGAACAATGAGCTACAAAATGCGCACAGTTGTGCCTCTAAGTAAATTCATATTTTATTTTTGTTGAGCTACTATTTGACACAAAGGAGCACAGCTTTAAGTTCTTAAAAAAGATATTTGCTTTACAAAGTCGAAATACAAAAAAAAAAAAAGAAAAGAAAAGAAAGTTGACGCCTTTTTATATAAAAACTGAAACTTTATAATAAAAGGGATAAGTGGAATTCCATGTAAAGGCCTAATATGCAGTTAAGATATCTGACAGCAAAGTTTAAGTAAAGCAAGCAACAATTGAAAGCGAAAGAAAAGCGAGGACTTATCTAAAAGTACTACCATGCATGGCAAAATATGATGTATAACTTATTTTAGATAGTTTCATAATCATTGAAGAAAAACGTAAATGTATGTAAATATTAAGGCCACTTTCACGACTTCAAAATATATTAGAAAATACGTATTTCCAAAATATGCTCTTGCTGGAAATATATTTAGTAGTGAATTTCACGGCTTCAAAATAATAATAAATCGAATTGGAGTCGCCTTGCAGTATAAATCGATTTTTTGGCCTGTTATCGTTGAAAAATTTATTACTTTTGTCTTATTTATCGGATGAGTCCAACAACTGTTAAATTTTAAACAGGTGGACAGTCTTTGCATTTGTACAAATGTAAACACATACAAAGTATAAATTAGAAGACAAAAAAATGGATAAGAGTGAGACCCGCCACAATCAAAAGAAAAACGAATTAAAATTTTGGTTTGCTTTTGCTTGGGTTTTGCTATCGAAATTGTTAAGTAAAGTTGGCAGCTCTAAAAGTAATATCTTTGAAATATTTTTATTGGATGGTCGAACTAGGCAAAACGTTTTATAGGCTGAGTTTTGAAATTGAAAACTAGAATGTAGGATGTATAAAATGAGCTATAATGATATAGGTAAGTCGTGAAAATGGCCATTAACAAATAACAGTATTTATGGCCAGCAGTAGTCTCAATTGACCGCAATCGAAGGATAATGTTTTATTTTTGCTGTTATTCGTTTGTTGTAATTACTTTTTCACAGCACGGGAAACGCAACAAAAACTACAAACACATCACCAAAATAATATCGAAGCGCATACGAATAAAAGTACGCAGTCTTCGATTCCATTCGCGCTCACTGTAGCTTATCAACTGGCTGTTCACATGCTATATCCGTCTATTGATATACCAAGTAGATAGCATTAATTGGGTGTTGCAAAAGAGAGAGAGAGAGAGAGAGAGAGAGAGAGAGAGAGAGAGAGATAGAGAGAGAGAGAGTGAGAGTGAGAGGTATAATATTGATGTGTGCATTTGTATTTCATGTACAGGCTATGTGTGTTTGTTTCATTGTGTGATTTATGAATTTTTAACGCAATTTAACACAAAATATTGAACCAATTTTGCATAAAAAGTGGCAATCTGGAAATTAATATTTTTTGTCAAAATCAGTTATACTATTATGAGCATAGCTACCGAAACCGATTATATAGATATAATTAATTAATGTAAATTTTACTTAGCGAACTGTATTAGGAATAATATATGAATTTAAGCTAACTCAAGGTAATTTTTAAATTAACAATGTGAAGAGTGAAGAGAGACCAATATAAAAACTTTTTGTTACAAATAATGATAAAGCCACGGAGACACCTGCTTCAAACTCAGCTATGAGCTCTCCTCATCAGTCTGCTTACATCATACTTCTCAGTTAAAGGGATTTTCACTCCAACAATGCACTAATTGTAAAAGAGAGCCGTATTCGCAAGAATTCAATAATTATAGAAATGCTTGAAGTTGAAATGCGTTTTAGTTACTTGGATACATATAAATACATATGATCCACAGATGATATGTTTATCTGACAACTTTTTCAAGGTTTTGAGCGTAAATGAGGTGGAACTTATCTTTCCAAAAGACTTAGAATAACAGAGAACTTTCTCACTAGCCTACGGAATAAACACTTACTTTGCTTCTCTCCACCAATTCGGAAAAAAATCCTTTGAAGGTGCTTTTTTAAAAAATAGCCCATCTGTAGAAAATATGTCACAGTTTGCCTAGCGATTGCCTTATTACAGCCTTCTATCAAAACATATTTCAACGCTTAATGGCTCCAAATATTCTAACATGGACTCTAAATTCACTTTTAAATATTTTTCAGATTATTCCTATTTCATGCGCCAGTGATTCATTGAGAAGCATGATAAACATTGCAAACAAATCGAAATGTGATGACTGATTATTCATAGCTGAGTTCAAAACACGTAACTCCACAACCAAAAAAAAAAATAATAAAAGTAACTACGGTACAAAGACTTTGGTGAGACACTTTATGTTCTAAAAAAACAGCCAACAGCTTTCCAATAAATCTATAGTATAAACCAAATACTGAACGGCAGCAATACCAGCTCACCATAACCTGCAACAGGACTTGGACTACCAAATACACAAATAATAAGAGTAGAAAACTTATTTAGAAGTATTGCAATAAAATATTTCAAATGCCGCACGGGATTTGTGCTTTAATGTGTTACCTGTGTAGTCAACAATTTCACTTGTGCTCCAGCGCATTGTTGAATTTACTATTTGGCCAGAAGGAGCAAACATATTTGCCACATGCCATTCAAGTGTACGTAGATGCTGCCCTCTCCCAAAGCATCAGCTTTCCTATATAAATACAATCTCTAAATTTCTTCCAACTTTTATTTCTGTGCCGCTTTCTGGAATTCCCTCAAGTGCTTTATTTGCCAAATTTTTAACTCGTTCCTTACATTCCTTCGACATTTTGCTATCCTTTTTGCAATTTAAACTGTTGCATATAATTTATTGGTACGAGAAAGAAAAAAAAGAACGAAAATATTTTTCTAACCCGAAAAAATGTTTTAGTATGCCAGTCTCCTGTGTGCAATTTTATAGACATGTGTTCTGCACGCCCCTCTGAACTGCCAGCCAGCTCCTGTTGATGTGCCTTTGCTGGCTTTGACCTTAGGTTTTTTATTTTTTATGTGGCTATATTTGTTTTTTATTATTATATAAGATGCATATACTTATTTGTTGGTTTCTGATTTCTGTATGTGGGTTGAGAACAAGCAACAAATCGACTCGACTCGACTCGACTCGACTTGATTTGAATTGAAAGTTATCACTGACAGCAACGACAGACCCGACAAGGATGTCGAACACGGTAAGGACTTTGTTTGCGTGGGATTAGAGTTGACGTTAAGCTGTGATTAGTATGCGAGTCTCTTGGATTTGCATTTTTTATAGCTATATTCCCAGCACAGAATTATATGTGGTTTTAGTTTTTTTATATATTAAAACTGCTTTCCACAGGACATGTTGGCCACTGCGGCTACAACTTAAATCGATTTATTAGTTTGTGCCAATAACAGGCAGAACCTTGAAAGTTTTCTTTTGTTTACGCTATACCCTTAGAGTAAAAGGGTATATTAGGTTTACGCAAATATGTGTAACATGTGGAAGGACACGTGGTAGAGCTGTTAAAGTGTATTTATTCTAGATTAGCATCGGAAGTCGAGTCATTATAGACATGTCCGTCCGTCCGTATGACCGTCTGTTCGAATGAACAGATTTTGGAGTCGATGAGATATGGACACTTCAAATTTGAATATTTTTACTCTCCTTTTGAGATAACTAGTATCGAATGAACATGCAAACCCCCCTTTAAAGGGCAACCCACATACAAAGCTGTTCCATATTTGAATTTGGTTTCAAAAATGTTTTCGTTTTCTTGTTACTTAAGCTAGAAACACAAAACAGAGACCCAGATCGGAACACTATACTTAATTAAACTAGAAATGATAAATTTAGCGTATCTTACGTCATTCCTTTCAAAATACTCCATATAGGCTAAGATCGGTCCACTTTACGGGGTAGCCCGTTGCAAACCTGCAAATCTAGTGGCCAGCCTTGGATTTGGTGCTCATCAGTCGACTGACTAAACAGCACAAACTGTGTGCGTTTTTATATCTGCAGACTCCGATCGCCATTGCATACATACATTGCGCTGCTGAGAGCCAAGCAATATAAATGCGTGAAAGAGATGCATTGACTTTGCTTTTGTATTGAGTGCGAAACAAATAGGGAGATTGTCAGCTTTGGAGCGCACTAATATGTTCACACTTTATACCTCGCTCTTTGTGGAGATGCCTGGTGTCAATTCTAATAAATTTTTCCACATATGTCCACTAGAGAATATAATCTGTGCTACATATAAGGATCCTTAAACAAGGTACAGGATATCTTGAGGTCGAGCACACTCGACTGCAGCGTTCTTTCTTGATTTCATTTGTAGGAGCAGAAATAAAATAAATTATAAATTGTTTGAATTTTTTGGTTTTTCTTCGTTTTCGTTTTTCTGAAATGTGCTCTAGGCTCATTAAAAACTTTTGGCCTCAAACCTCGCTATCTTTTATGATAATAGTCTATTCGTGGCGCATACATTTTTCTATTACAAAAAAAAATAAATAAAATTTTCTATGGCAATTTCTGCCGCTTCATAAAGTTTATGAATGGCGACTTGAGTATGCGGCATGATGATTTCAGTGCTGAATCTATCTGTATCTAGCAGTTTAAGTAGCTGCTCTAGTATAAAATAGTAATACAGCGATGAAGGGTTTAATACGTGCTGTCTGTTGATGAACAGGACAATGCTAAGCAAGGACATCATCGTTGTTGAAGTTGACGTTTCGCTGACAACTTTAAAACTACTCATCATAAATTCAGTGCGCGTAGTGCCAGGACTCGTTTCCTTTTTGTTACATTTTGTTACTTTGGTGCGCATTTCCTAAGAAAATTTACTACTTTTCCATAGTGTATGTAGTAATGCTACCACCTTCTCAAGCTCAGCTGCAATGAAAGAAAAATTTCTACAAAGGAAAACTGCAATTTTGCAAATAGAAATTGTGCATATGCATGAACATTTTCATTGCAGTTGGCAGGACAAGCGGACAGACGGATAGATAGCTGCAAGGAAGTGACTTAAGAAAAGCAAAACAGAAAAAAAGGACGAAATACTAAATGAAGACAGGTGCAACTATTTCAATTTCATCTCAGTGTACAAAATCGTTTGCTGTGAGTAGCTTTGTACTATCATCAACTTTTTGCGAAACTGTCTGCAAGTCATTTTTCTTAAGCTGAAATTACTTGCAGCCATTTTTAAAAATTACTTTCTTAGGTCTCTACATGTTTGGCTACTGTGTAGGATGCTCATATTTATCGAATTTAAGTCCTGATTGGATTTTTGGCGTTGATGGATACGAACGCTTAACTTTTGCTTACGAAAATACAGGAATGTATTTATTTAAGTTGCTTTAGCTGGGTCAGCAAATTTAAGGTGGGAGATAGTTCGAGTATTTGTCTGCCTTTGCCAAAATGTTGCCGCCAGTTCTTAAACTATTACTTGAGCTTTGTTAACGCCCGATACGTTAACTAGCTAGTAAAATAATTTTCAACACATCGCTAAATGTATCGATTCATCGATTCTGTCAAATAGTTAACTGTTTCTCAATTGTGTCAACGTTTCCTCCTTTTCCCACTTTTTCCTCTTTTCGTTCTTCTTGCTGTAAACACCACCCTGAGCACATGTATTGTATCAATAAATATTGTACATAAAATTGGTAAGCGAATACTATCTGCGTTTTTATTGAGCCAACTCGCGCTCTTTCTCTCTCTCTCTCTCTCTCTCTCTCTCTTCGCAGATTGTAGCTCAACAGCATGAAGCAGTGCTCTGCTTTTATAAGCAGGCACTTTACAGGTACTCTGCACCGCTGTCTATAACTCATCAGTAGTTCGGCAGCACCCTCTACTTATATTGGAAATATGCAAGAACTCTGTCTCCCGCGGCCCATAACTCCTCAGTAGTTCGACAGCAACCAATTCTTATATTGGAAAACAGGGCTCTTACGCCACTATTGCAATTAGCCTTCGTCTATTGCACCTGCAGTCAATATTCTTACGTATTTGACTGCGCCTATCTCTGTTTAAATCTGCGCCGCCGGCTACTTCGAAATGGCAACAAGTTTCATTTTATTTTGTTGATATTGTGGACTTATTGTAACTTTATGCAGCAGACAAGCAACCCACTCTACCTTATTACATAATTCTTCGTAGAACCTGTAAGTCAAATCGTATTTGACTTGTAACGAAAATTGTGAATGATTGTGACTGCTCCAGCTGGACTGTGCTCTTTCTGAACTCCCATTGATATCATGATGCACAATAATATCAACTAGTAGAAGTTCTATTCCATCAGCACTACTTCCATGACATCTATAAGATATCATTATTTCATTTACTGTGAATAATGGGAACAGAGTTACTCAATTTGATATTCCTCCTATTTCCACTATTAATTTCTTGATTCGGAAAGAAGAACTACCACTTGTATATCCATATAATAAAGTTCCTTACATTTGGCCCAAAGCCATCTCCAAAGAGAAATGTTGCCGCTTGTACAATTGACGTCGACTTCATATTCCGTTGCAAAATTTACCTGACCTTACTTCTAAGATTTTAGGGTTCAAATGTTTTTAAACGTGAGTACATGTTTATTAGTATCAGTGACCCACCGTCCACTCTAAATGTAAAGAGACATATTGGCTCCCATAAGCTTGCTGCAATTCATCTTGAAGCTGGAGGTGTCTATATCAAGCATCCACTTACAAGTGTCCTTACACTTGCAGGGACATTTGCCTATATCAAGCATCCACAAACTCTTAAATCGCACAAAAAATATCAGCGTATACTTTATAGTTTTCTCCTTTACAAATGTTGTCAAATCCACGATGACAGAAGTGGCAAAATGCTAAAATAAAAGCATCTTCTAGTAGGGTTATTACTTTTGCTCAACCTCTTCACTCAGACTGTGAGTAGCAGTATAATTTGGGCATAATGTTGGCAATGCCTTTAAGTAAGCAACGGAGACCCCATAAATAAATATAGTATATTCGATCTAGGCATGTTCGTCTGTCTATCTACCTGGCTGTACTTCTGTCCACACGTCTGTCTGTTAGACTGTCTATCCGCATGTCTTTCTATTTGTCTGTCCGTTTGCCTCCTTTTATTTTGATCATCGATCATTTTATTAATTATTTCATATGAAAAAAAGTTATCTTGAACTCTCAGAAAGGTGAAATTCATACATACATACGCTACATTATACTAGCATACACGGCGTGCCTTGCTACGTCCCCTGTGGGATTTTACATGTAGTGGCGTGGTTACGTCCATTTTTTTCAATTGATCTTCTTTTTTCTGATACTCTTTACGTAAGTACCGAATCACATTCATTTGCAACAAATAGTTAAGCCGGAGCACTCACTCCGCCAGTTTTGCTGCCAATTCAAGCTACGAAGCTGCGTAAGACGTGGTTCGCGTTCTTCTCTTGATGCATTGATGCATTGATTTGAAGCTGATTAAGTAGTAATTCTCGTTCTTCTGAAGTTTCATTTTCGTTTTTCTTCATAATTTCATAATTGATAATAAATAGCATAAATAGGATAAATATGAGAAATAATTTTGGGTATAGCAAACCCATTTTTACCCATAATTATTGCCTGAATTTCTTTGTATTCCGGGTTTGTACCTTTTTCCTAACACACCTTCCTTGATTTTTCACAGCATAAGGTTTGGCTCTCTCCAAATTATTGGCTTGCCGAACTTCAATTGTCGTCTGCCGGGGGAAAATAGATATTTGTTTTTCATTTTGTTGCATAGCGTAATTAAAAATAAATTGTCTAATTAGAATTGAGTACACATAAATGTCATAAATAAATAAAATAAAAATAAATTGCAAATAAATAAATCCGAAATGCGCACAGATACAATCAAAGGCGTATGGATAACTTCGATTGCTTCATATTTTGTAATGTAAATTTTTTGCTGGGCATCCACAGCTGTTCGTCCGTCTGTGTCTCTAGACTTTGACTGCGCAAATTTTCGCTTAGCATGAAATTGCCTATTTTTGAACTTGGTTTGGCCAACTTTTTTCCTTTGCGCTACATTAGACTTGACTCAGTCGACTGCTTTGTTCTTTTTGAGCTGATTCAGCGTTAAAAGATTAATGATTTCTCATTTGACTGCCGCCAAATGGAAAAAACACACACACACACACACATTTTCACAACTTGAGTGCTGCTGGACAGTTTTGTATCTCAGCATTTGAGTTTTGTTCTATTTTTTTTTTTTCTGTTTAACGAGCAGTGACTTTTGCTTTGAATGTCAATGGCGTCTGCTTGTTTTTCTTCTTGTCTGCTGTCAATAAAATCAAATTAAATAAATTTTGAAATTTGGTTTTTTTTCTATACAGAATAACCATGGGAGCCTCAATTTTATTATCAATGAAGTTGAGTGCAAAACATTTGCTACGCTCTTTATTGAAGTTGATTTAGCTGAAGGTGATAAATGTGAAATATATTTTCTATGCTGTTTAATTTAATAAAAGAAAAGCTGCTTATCGTACAGAAAATAATTTAAATATTCCAAAAGAATTTGTATTTAAGGAGAGGTCTCAATACATATGTTAGTTGCCTAGAAGTATGCAACACTTTTTGTATTTCAATTTGGCTTTGAATATTTAGCAAGCATTTTACTCCAATGCGAACATCTGCTGCATAAACTATTTAAATGAAAGCAATTTATAGTTTTTTTTTTTTTGATTCTAGCAGAACAATTGGCCTTTTTCCCAAGACTGAAACGTGAGAACTGTGAGAATTGTTCCAAATTGTTTTAATAAATACTAAACTAAAAAGAAATAAAAGAAAAGAAGTTAACTTGGGCGGAACCGAAACTTAATTACTCTTCACACTTGCACATTTTGCACGGCAACGGGTCGCTGGGTCGTACTGACTACAGTACTAACCTGTCCATAGATAACAATTTTATTACAAATTAGAGAGCAATTTGGTATACATACATTATTTGTATCGTAAGTTAAATATTAACATAACATCAACAATCCTAGCCTCCACTATACATCTATGTATATTACTCTGTACTACTTTCAGTATGTCGTTCCATGAGAAACTGCGCCCAACTTTGCTTCAATTGTTCTGTTCCACTTTCTCACTATCGATTGAGGTGAAACCGTACATAATTATCTTTGATTTGGTAATTTATATAACTCAATCGTTTATATAAGACTATTTCGGAAAAAAATTTCAAAAATTCATATCTGAAAATCCTATTCATAGAAAGATTTTTGTCTTCCGCAGCTAAAAATCTATTTGAAAAACATAAAAATTCTGTGGCATAGTGTTAGTTTTGCTCGACTAGCTTTTTGCGTGGCTTCACATATTTTCATTTAACTCGCTTAATTTCTCGCTAATGAAAATTCAAAATTTAAAGCAAACAAAAAATAAATTTGAAAATTTGATACAAGATTCGCGCTTGTTAACTTGTTCATTACCCTAATGGGCTGTTTTTCATGGCATCATGCATCACACTTCAACGTGAACGCGCATTGTGGCTGTGGCGGGCAACAGCGTCCTGTGAACGTCTGCTTATTGTTGTATGAAAGGACATTTGCAGGCTTTTTATGCTTGTTTATTATGCAGCACTCTTTGCTTTTGTTTTGTATAACATTTTTTTTTTTTGGTTTTTACTCTGTTATATTTCATTTAAATGACATTTTAATTAATGTCAACGTTTTCCTTCTTGTGGCTTTCAGCTGTTGTCATTATGGTTATTGTCCTTTTTTATGTAGGCTTCAGTATTTTTTTCCTGTGTACGTACTTTATTTATGGTTTAACCATTGAATAAGCTGACAGTGAATGTATAATTTTTAATAGACTCAAACTTCAGCGCGGACAGTGACCACAGCGAGTAATTGAGACAAAGAATATGGCTGGGAATATATATTTTGTTTTTTTTTTTTCTCCATATTTTAAGAAATTAATTTAAAAACTTGCAATTGCATGACATATGCAAAAATATACACGATTTCTTAAGTAATAAAAGCATTTAGGGTTATATTTATAAGGACTAACTTAAACTCAGCAGAATATCTCAAATTAAGTTCCTCGACTTTGTATTTAAATGATGAGCGGTCTATACTTTTAAAATATACTAATAATATAGTTAAGAAACCATATCCTTAACAGTAGTAAGCCGCTTAGCTGTTGCAGAACTTCAGTGTAGTAAGCATTGCTTGCATGTTGAAACCAGTTGTGAATTATAAGTAGTTTTAAGTTTTAAAAAGCCGTAAGCAAAGCTAAGTGCTAGTGTCTGGAGCTAAGCCGCATGACAAGCAAGTGGTTACTGCGAAACAGACTGGAGCAGCCAGTGAGATGTTCAGTATTAGAGACTTAAAGGACCATTCTAATAAAAAGCGTGCACTGCGACACAAAAATAATATCTTTTGTGGCTTAGCCCATTTATGGTTAGGTAAATTTACTCAAGATCTTCTTTGTCCTTTTAATGAAACCGAAAATATTTTTAGTCTAAAGGTCCTGACTATGTCACACATAATAAAAGGGTTACTCATCTGTTCGGTTCGAAGTTTCGCCAAAGCCAAACGTTTGCAGAGCAGATGTAGGCTAGTTTCGTCGCCCTTAAGACAAAGTCTACACTCTGTTTCTGAGGAGAGATCTATCTTGTTTATATAATATCTTAGGCGATGATGACCAGTCAGGTAGTCCATGAGCAAGTCTGAACAGCTGAGATGTGTGTTTATTTTGGGTTTATGGGTCGAGCTGATTGTTTACCCTTCCGTAGTTCAGAATGTTGTAGTCAGTGCTGACTGGCAGAATTTTTAAACATTTTTGCATTGAAGGAGTTCTGGACTTACAAAGTGAGCTGCTGATCCAATTCTGGCCAGTTCATTAGCAATTTTAGCACCTTCGTCACTTTTGTGATCATAATTCCAACCGATTGCTATTTCGCAGCCAATAGAAAGTTAATGAAGAATAACGTGCCATCGTAGAACCAGTTTTACAGAAAATACAAATAAGATCGTACTTTGCATGGCTATCTGAAAAGATGATAATATTTACATCCTTATGACTCTTATCTGGAACATAGCGATCGCAAACATCAAAAAGGTGAACCTCATAGTTTGCCAGGCACCCATAACAATAGAGATCTTGAAGCTGAGACAAGCACCTGTATCCGTGCCGCTAAGTGAACCATTAGTGTACTCATTTTTCTTCGATGGTACAGTATCAGGGATGCCCTAAATTCAATCTGACCGTCTGTGAAAGAGGACTAAAAAACGTCTGCCGCAACACAATTCCATGGTCAAACAATCTGTTATACTACAGATTTCGTTAGCGGGAATGGTAAGTTTATAAATGGAAGTTTATAATTCATGACTAGTTGATCTGTCAAACCATCACAAAACATCCATACACATACTCTTTTCTTCTAGCGTTGAACGATAACAAGAAGAAGTACTTGGTGTTCACTCGCAAATCATCGTCGTGGCTTGGACTGTCTAACAGCATGGACTCAGCGAGCAAATTTGAACTAAAGGACTATCTCGTAGTACGAAAAAGTAAAGATCTATATGTCGCTAATGAACTCAACCCTGCTAGTCTTGACTCTGACAACCTCGGATACAGCATCTTTGGAAGTGTTCGAGAGAAAGATTCTTCAAAGTATTGAACCCGAAGTTTGGAAGGTTTACGAGGGTTACCTAAGCTTAATTGGTTGACAACATCAGAGATTGTGACCGAACTTACATAGGAATGACATCATCAAACTTAGTATTGGAAACGTATAACTTCTTTAAGCAAATAAAATTGCAAGCTTATATAACAAAACTATTTTTTTTACCAAAAAGAGTAACAATTATTCATCACATTCGACTAATTTGATACTCTGTGACTTTTACATGCTCTAAAAACGGAATTTTCCAATGAAAGAACGATGTTATGCGTACGCAGAAGCCATTCAAAGGCTTACACCAACATTCTCAAAGCCATGCATCAATCGATCTAAAACACTTTTTCGATTTGCTAAGTGACTTTCCGTGTATCGAGACAGATGGAGACTATTTTGAATAGAGTAAATGAATATTGCCGAACTAATAAGTCAATATTAGCATTTTCAAAAAGCCGTGTTAACTTTGTAGCATTTCAAAACTCCGTATTTCATTTCATAGTTTGAAATTGTGACAAATTGGATGCTTCATTGGATACGTTTCTTTGTATCCTCTGCACCGCAACCACTTGCCACTGTTCCCTTTGCTATGTACTAAGATTAGTTCAACTAATGAGTAAGGATGTAATTACATATGCACATACATAAACAGACACACACACACACACACACACACACACACACACACACACACACACACACACACACACACACACACACACACACACACACACACACACACACAGAGACATAGCAGTATTGTTACTTAAATAACAAACACATGTAATTAAATGCAAGCACGTCCTGCGCATTCCATGTCCCAAGGGGCAAATAGCAACAGCTGCAGTTGAATATGTTTTTCCATTTCCATGAGGTACATCAATTAGTATAAACGAGATAGTTGCCAGTGGAAAAGCTGCTGGCAATGCAACAAATACAGCAGCAGCAAATACAACAAAGAAAAATAAACTCAAAATTTTGACAACACGTAAGCATAATAAATACATTAAATACCCAAAAAACTAAACAGAACAAAAAAAAACACACACAGATGCTTTTGTTGCAGTACTGACTTATTGCGTCTGTTGCAGAAAGGATGCTGCAGATACAATTCATGTTGAGTTTTTCGCAAACGCATATGAAAAACATGTAAATTTCAAGCTGAATTTTAGCTGAAATACGCAAAATATGCATGTGAGATTGAAATAGATATTCGGGGTAGTTATTCAAATAAATGTACTAGAACTGCAGCAACAGCAGACAAACTCGAAATATGCAATACAAATGTACAAAATTGTATAACAAAGCGATCCAATGCATATATAATTAAAGTGAAAGTGTTATAACTGACTGAAGCTGACTCAATATCCGAAGTTTCTTTGTGATTTTCTCAACACACATTTTTCATTTGTGGTGTATGAAATTTTATGCAATTTAACTACAAAAGTCAGTGTCAAGCCAAGAGACCAAAAGCCAAACATACAGACGGAGTCAGTGCAGCAAACAGAGCCGGTGTAGTAAGTTTCAGAGATTGTGTTGAGCTAAAACTGACAATTACAACTTCCGCTTAAATATCCGGCAAGCTGTGGCAGCAACAAACAATGCAACAACATCAAGAACAACACTAAACTAGAATGATGAGAAAAAGCTGAAAAAGTATTTGGCAGAAAATCCTACTTGAAGAAAAACTACAAATGCAAATCTGTGGTCACACAGGCAGACAAATACGGGTACACAAATACACACACAGAAGTGTCAGCTGTCATTTGCGAAATATGCAATGCAATAATTCATGCGGAAATAGACAAGTTTCAACGTAAAACAAGAAAAATATGATTCACTTTGGTATAGCCGAAGCTTTAATACGCTTTACATATATATCTAAATATGAACTACAACTGGAAACAAATAAGAAAGTTTACCTACAAAAACATAAAGTGGACTCAAAAAGTTTGAAAACAGATAAAAACAGACTATATATACAAAGTGGGCGATACAATTGTATGGGATCTAACTCCTACTATAGGCGTACCAGTTGCATTTCGACATACAAAGCCTTCGGGTACATAGTTTTAAGTAGATATCACAAATATATACAGAATTATATGCTGGATAGTTGGGTTTGTATGTTGGTTAGAGCTTCAAAACTGGAAAAAGCAGACGTGGAGTTTAGGGTCTGGTCCGAATTAGACATACATGAAATATTTTATTACAATTAACGCAAGATACATAAAATTTGATATTTCTAGCTTAGTCGACAATAAAACCAAAGAAAATATTAATATAAAAACTAAGGACTCAGGTTTCTACGACAGCTACCCCTTTAAGATGGGTTGGCATGCACATGTAATACACTTTATCTGCAGAGCAATAGTTTAGATTATATGTATGTATATTTAAACTTGAAGGTCTCATCTAACATAGTCTCATAGATATCATTATTCAAACAGACGGCCATACATCAGTCTGGCCGTCTGTTTGATAATGCATGTCTGTTTGAATAAAGCAGTTGAACAAGCGACTATACTTTTGATGCTGACCAAGAATACATATAGCAAGCCTGCTTCCGCCTCTTACATACATTTGCACAAACTTAATGTATTATTTTACCATATGTATACAAGGTATAATAATATCTTCATTCGATTTATTCTAAAGAAGTGATGTGTGAGGGGATGAGTATATATATTCAGATCAGCCATATTCGTCTGTTTGTCCAACAGTTTGTATGGATATGAAGACTTCAAGTCTAAACATATATTAAAATGACCATGCCACGCCCACTTTTATCGGTTAGCCCATACAAATCCACCGGCTATTTTTCTGTTTTTGAAAGTCAAAATTTTAATTAGAGTCAATATCTGCTGAAATTCAATATGGTGGCTTCTTATGAACGGAATCTTTACATACATAGTAATGGTCGTGTCAATCCCACTTTTAGGTGTATTCTCTATACAAAATCACCGCTCAGGTTTCATATTTTGCATGAGAAAATATTTGATGAAAGTTAATATCAACTTGAAATTCGATATGGTGACTTCTTATGGGATCTCTATAGAAACCAGTCGCCCACAGCAATAACGGTGATTTAGATGACAATGAGGATGATGTGGATAAAAGCGATAATAAATATCTGATGTAACACTTTTTTCCTTTCATTCCTCGTCAATGCTTTTACAAGCTTTTTTATAGTTTTACTTCGAATATATCATATGCAATGCTTTATAAAATTTCACTTAAAACTTAACAGCAGTTAGAATTCACAAATACTTTGTCGTTTGATATCGATTTTGGATGTTTACTGTTCAAGGCTCATATAAACAAGGTAAAAAGGTATAAAGGTATAAACAAGGTAAGTAAAATAAATCTACGATTCCCGTTTCCAAAGAAATGAGCTATTATCGGCGAAAAGCCGATTAGATTCGATTGATAAAATGTATTTAAAGACTCTATGAAATCTACGATGCCTATTGCAATGCATAAAAAAGCTTATGTTAAAATGATAACACCCTGCTCACACCATGTGTGAAGTGTACATTGAAAACATTGCAGCACCAAAAAATTACGATAAAAAAGTATGCATTACAGAAATAAGTTGCTTAGAGTAACATAACATTTGCTTAAATCGCTGCAAGTAGGCAACAAAAACTGAGCATAAACTCAAATAGGCAGTCGGTAAAGCTAACAGGCAAAATAATGCAAGCAAATCGCCTGATTATATGCTGCATACACTTGCATACAGACGTTGACAACAGGAGTGCAATGGCAAATCCAGTAGTACCAACTACAGAAGCTGCAGCAGCAGCTGCCATTGCGTCTAGTCAGGCACAGCATGATCCTTGCTAAAGTCTCGTCTACATAATGAAGATGCTCATGCTTCTACCACTCAGAACAATGATGAGGATGATGAACACGTTGAGCAACATAGCGATATAAGGATACAAATAAGGATTTGCATTACATTGCAGTGCTTTACTTTAGTTTTGTTCAGTTCAGTTCAGTACAGTTCAGTTCAGTTTTGTGATTGTTGCTGCTGCTCCTGCTGCAATACTTTGCCAGCATGACTTGGCAGTCATGCTTGGATTTTGTAGCTTGTAGTTCGCGTACACTACACTGAGTCGCCCTACTATATAGAATGCTTGTAGTTGTTGGCCTCATTGTTTCCAACTAAAATCATAGTCATGTTCATGAATATACTTAAATGATTACAAGCAACAAAGTAGCACAGCTGTCGACTTGAATGTCAATGGTGAAAAAAACTTAAAAAAATAAAACAAATGCAGTATTTTGTTTTTGTAGTTTAAATTGTAAAATGCAGATCAGGCTATATAGCTTTATCTATAGTATATAGTACAAACAATATAATAAATAAAGGAATTTGTCCCACTGACCGAAACATCAGTAGTGGGATAGTAGTTTAGTTTTATGGTGAAAACGCTCGAAAGACGGAGCTTCGAAAAATTCTGCCCGAAGGTCTGACAGGTGAGGGAGTTAAAGAATAAACTAGGTTTGTATACTACACAACAAATTATTAAACACGTGCTTCGTCGATTTGGGAAACTTGCATCCAATAGGAGGAAAAGGTGGGTGCGATCGTTTGCAACCTGGTTGGTATACTCCTCACAACGAATAATATATGGGAATATTGGAAATTCCAACCCAAGGTGTGAAAAGGGGAGTCAAAGTTTATATGGTGAAACATTTTTTGTTTGGGTGAAAAATTATATTCTGACCTGAATGATTCGTCGTTAACGCACAGCCAAAATTGCTATTGCTAGAGAGTTGATGTGCAGAGATGAGGTAAAAATCTTCACTATAGTGGTGTTTTGGAAAATTGACCCTTAAAGATGGAAAGAGGAGGGGGTCTAGGATTCTATGGATAATTTGTCTTTTTATCTTACCGTTTTCAAAACTACTAAAGGACTTCATAAGCTCCTAAATGACATCCTTCAGCGGACTCACCTCAATCAACGGGTCAGCTGACGTAACCCATCCTAACATAGTTAAGATATCGATTATCGAGTTACCTATGTATTTTATTAGCTAAAATATATTTCATAAAACTAATATTTTATTTCCTAAAATATATTTCATAAAATTAATATATTATTTCGTAAAATATATTTAATAAGGTTCTCGCAACATTTATACGAAATATTTTTGAAGACTTGGAAAGTTCAAAATGAAGAAACAGTTAAAGATAAACTGTTGCAAGGTTTTGATCACCTCTTGTTTTCTATTCTATTTTTCGTTAGTGGTGTTTGTCTCTAAATATGGCCAGCAACAAATAAGAACGTTCGAAACACATTTTACCAATGAATTCGAAAATGACTGGAATAACAATTTCTATCTAAATGTACTCAACATACAACTCGTGCGTATAGAATTGTACATTGAAAAAGAAATAATGCAGCTGGGCAAATGTCAAGGCCGGAAGCTATTTCGAACCGAAGTTGTTTGGAATGCGGGCGCCAGAAATTTGATAACAAATAAAAGTGACAGAGAATTTCCGACGCAGTTTCTGAAATACAAATTAGTTCAAGGACATGCGCCTAAAGCGCACTATTTGCGTTTTGTATTGATAGAAATACGAAACCATAGCAACGTGAAAGTCCTGGGCGAATTTGGGCATCAATTCGTGGCAGAACAACATGAAGGGGACTACATCTTCTGGCAACTTATCTGGCATCGAGCTGCCTTTGGTATAAGTGAAGATTCTGCGCGCTATTTGGATTTGTCAATACAAAGCTTGCGAAAAGCATACGCCAATCCAGAAATGCCGCAAAGCATCATGGTGTTATTTAGTTATGATGTCAATTTTTATGGAAACGATGCAACGGCTCTTCTACAGCTTCCAAAACTGTATGGAAATACCTCATGGCATGTGAATGGTAGTGAAACACACTATAAAGCAAATACATCAGAAGCTTTACTATGTGCCACTAGCCTCGTTCAAAATTTGCTCGACAAGCGTACACATGATACTACTGGTACACAACAATATCAGTCTCTAGGTTTTTTACGGCATATCCGAAATGGCCTAATTTCCATATTGGAGACATATATTTTCACGCCAGCAATGAAGTTTTTGAGACGTCTGCTTTTTATAATCTTCAAATGAAAAATAAAAAAAAAATTAAATCCGTTTAATGGTGGAAATTTAATTTCGTTCAAGTGCTTAGAAAATAAAGAAGTGTTTCGCAACATTGGCAGCTTTTCAAATGCATTTGAATATTTCAATATTTGACTTGGTAAATTTGAATTTTCACCGGTGGAAAAAACTAAAAGACTTGGGCAGAATCAAATATTGCAGTTCCTACTAGCGGAATTGTATATGGACGCCACCAGCACTTTTTACAAGTTGATATTGAGTTAAACGTAAAAGTTTTTCATACAAAAACCATAAGGCGATGGGTTTATAAGGTGGCTACTCTAAGAAATGGGCATGGAATATCAATATGGAGATATCTCCAGTTTTAACCAAAAGAAGCTTCACTGACGGCTGTCATCCAGATTTCTAAATCAAGAAACAACGCTGCAGTCGAGTGTGTCCGACTTCGAGATGCCCTGTACCTTGGTTAAGGCTCCTATGAACCATGGATTGTATTATTTAGTGGTTCGATCTGGATATATGCAGGATATTTCCATATATTAGAATTAATAAATAATAGAAACAATAAAATTTCATACAAAAACTTAAAAATGGGGACAGGTTTGCAATTGGCTACCCCTTAAAGTGGGCCGTTGTGGGCTAGTATGAAATATTTTATAAGAACGGACGTAAGATACGCCAAATTTGTCATTTCTAGGCTCATTAAAAACAAGAACAAAAATGTTTCATACAATAATATAAAAGTGCTGGTCAAGCATGTATGGGGGCTTCACCTTATAGCAGCTCGATGTGGATCTATGAAGTATATTTTTAATGGATTTCAGTTAAGTTAAACGAAATATGGCGTTTCTTGCGTAATAAACCACAACACAAAAAAAAAATTTTATACAAATACATAAAAATGGGAGAGAATTTGTATGGGGGCTACTCCTTAAAGGAAGGTTGTCATATTTGTTTAACACAAGTTATCTGAAAATGGAAAACGAGAGTCCAAATTTTTAAACTTAAAGTTTTTATCACTTTTAGTCTCTAAAGTCCGTTCGTTTAAACAGAGGGACAGACGGACATGTCTATATTGACTCGTCTCCCGATGCTGATCAAGAATATATATAAATTATAGGGTCTGCCATGCCCCCTTTAGCCTGTTGCCTGCATTTGCATAAACTTAATACACTCTAGTACTCTATGGCTATGGTATCAAAAAAAATTTTCAACATATGCGTCGCCGATTTTGGAAAACCACAAGGGGGAAATCGTGCCAATCTTTCTTTTTTTCATTCGAACGTCATCAAATTTGATTTGTATACGGCATATGCTAACCCGGGCAACACCGGCTTATGCTGCTGGTAAATACAATATATATAAATACACTTAATACAAACCAATCAACTTACCAAATTCACGTGCTGTTGCATGCTACAGTGCGCTGCAAAGAGTTAAAAAATAAGAAAAAAATCATTACACATTGATTAATTCTTGCATTCAACTTCAAGCTGTCATTATTCAATCATAAAACCACAATTCACTGAAAATTATATACTTCGCACAGCCACACACACTCCCCTCCTATATGGTATATACCAACTACCAACTGACATTACAAGGTCTACCACATGTCGTACAACAAAAATTATGTGACCAATTAAGCCAATGCAACCGTTTGCTGCAAGCAAGAAAAGCACAGACTGACAATAAGAGTATTTTATGTTCACTGCAGTGGCATGCATTGGATGATATATGTAAGAGTATTCTGTATATGGCAGACAAACGGCCATATATACAAGTATAACACTAGTTTACAAGTTGCAGTTTTAAAACGATAGTAACTTGCGTTTACACTTTTTTTTAGAGTAATTTGAGTGTGCTGAACACGAAAAACGTACTGACTTTTCTTTTGATTTGGTTTACTAACCTAGCTAACAGTTTATTTTTGCTTTTCGCTGCAGATTAAACCAGATTCAAGTGTGAAAATTAGCCGTTTAACGCTGTCCAATATGTTTTGATCGAATGCAAAATGACTGAGTTACTTACAGCTAACGAAAGTTCAAACTTCATGCATTTTTTACAGAATTTCATACATTTTGAGTATCTTTTCGAACAAATTGTTCATATAGCATCACAAGTTTCACATTTTAAGTCGATAATTTTATTACATAATTATAAAAAAAGTAAGGCTAATCAGATTGATATCGGATAAAAAGTTAAAATGTTGTAGAAGAAAGAAGACGATATATCGAACGTTTCAATCGGGTTTGTCATTCACACTAAAATCTAATTTAAGTAAAATTGAATGTCAAAAACACAAATACACCGTTACCTCTATGAACGGCCCAAACTAAAAAAAAAGAAAAACAGTACATTTTTCGTGTTCAGTGCATCGAAAATACTATACAAAAGTGTAGAAGAAAATTAGGAGTTTATTTTTTTTCCTGCATTTGTAAACTAGTGTAGTATATAAAACCGTACAAAATGGCAGCTTCCGGACATGAAACAATAATCAAATTACAGTGAAGTGTTTAACAATGGCAACTGCGTGTGAAATGATTTACAACGTCACATAAAATGTTTTTTGTTAATGTCCTTGCCATTTTTGTTCTTTTTTTATTCGCGTAAATTTGTGGCAATCAGAGTGCTGTGTGTACTTATATAAAATAAACAGTCCTTTCGATATTAAGTACAGGTATGCAATGACGTACAATTGTTAAAATCCGTTTTAAGAAATATTTATGTCATGCAGGATAATTGAAAGCAGCTTTTCAGTTATTTTGAAGAATTTCGTTTTCTATAAATTTGTGTTCATTTTTGGTGTCAAGTATTTTTTTTTATTGCTTCCAATGAAAAATAAAAAAAATGAGCAACAACGAGAGTACGCACCGAAGCGAGAGTTTTCATGTGTGGCATGTGCGCGATTAATAAATGTTCTTCAAAGAGAGCCACGGCAAGATAACTCGAAAACGAGCAGACACAGTGCAAATGTTAATGAGGCATTGTAAGAAGCCATTGTAATTATTCAAGCTAGGCTCCGTTTGTTACTAACATAAATTAATCAAGTGAACTATTGAAATCCAAAACTATTTTATTATTTAGGAATAGCAAACTCTAATTTAGTGTTGAACAGCGGCACGACAAGTGTCGGAGTACTCTTATTACTCCCATTACGTGGAAAAGGCTTGTGGCACCAGTTTAAAGTAGCGTTCCACAGCCTGTATGTGGCATGGTACTATATCAGTCAAATTTATGTTTAGTGTTGGTTTTCCGTTATTAGATATTTATTGTGCAATTACTTGTCGAAAGTGCTGGGCAGGTCTGTTTTGTTTCAGATCAATACACTAATTCGTAATATTCAAATGCTTCACATTTTATTATGGCAAACCAAATGGTTTCAACATTTCTGCTATTAACAGGAACGTCTTTCGTTTTTACAACTTGCCCAATTACGAGCGAGCAGACTTACTCTTTACTATGCACTACCATAAAGAGAAGACTGTTTTCTGGGTAGCCAAAACAAAAAAAGGCGCTTGTTTGGATGAACTTTGGATTATGATAGAAGATTTTGATTTGATTACGATATACAGAGGTACGTTTACAATAAGAGTGCATCTTACAGTCTGAATAATATTTTAAGATGGGTTTTCCGTCGCAAACTATTGTACATGGAACAATTAAGACAGCACATATATTTCCAATTTCAATTTCCTCAAATATAATACTCTGATCTCATACTGATGTGATTGTTGGGACTTCGCAGTGTTGGTAAATATCACCACTACTCTAGAGCAAAGTGACGCAGCTACAACCCTTCGCCCTCGGCCTAACTCCATTCAAAATATACAAGAAAGCATTTTTTTATATTTCGTTAGAAATTTTACAATTTGTTTGACTGCATTCCCTTGACTTAGTTTTGCCTAAGCATTCGAATGCTCTCTTCTTTTGAATATGAGACCATTAAGGTAAAAGTGAATGCTATACTTTAAATCTCTTTTCATTAACTTTGTCAATTTCTATATGCAGATAATCAGAAGAAGACGAAGCAAAAAAAAAAACAAAACCCACTGCATATTAATAGAAAATTACATGCTCGTATCTAATATAGAATTACGTAATATAGGTCAATTAGTAATAAAATATCTTTGCACAAATAAAACTGTCTTCACTAATGCCGCCAACTGTCAGTGCAAAATTAACTACGCAATGCCTAAGTCCCAAATCGCAGTAGAAATAATGATACAAGTTACCCAATCTATGTCCGATTTCATTGATAAGTCAGGTAACAGACAAAATTACGCGCTAATAATATTACAGGTAGCCAAACAAACACACCAAGGCAAAAGCACCCAAGACCACACTGAACGAAAACTTTCTCTAGGGTCAAATAAAAATGATGTAAAAATCGATGCACAGAAGACAAAGTTTAGCTAAGATAATAACGACAGCGACAGGTAGTTCAATACAAAGAGGCCAAAGGCTGAGGAGGAGTTAATAAATTGGCTATAAGCAGACAATTATGGAGAGCTTAGCACGACGAAGTGACACAGCATGGCGACAGTATGGTGAAGTTTTGTATGAAGCCAGTTGCAGATCAAATTTAACTTTAATGTCAACGACTGTTTATTGGCTACATACATTTTACTTGAATGCCTTCGTCGATATGTGAACCGTGCTCGTAAGATTTTGTTATACACTACGTATAAATTATGTGAGTTGTTTGGTTTATTGCAAAGGCTTTTAACATAATTTAAGTGAGCTTGAATCTGATTTGGCATGGTTTTACAGACAGCATGTAAAGCTGTGTACTGCAAATAAATATTAACACAGCTATGCCTTTCATATATTTCAGTACCTTTGATGTTCCAAAAGCAAATAGCAACGAAAGTAGGCGTTTGTGTGTGAACTCGTATTGAGGACTATTTATATACGAACGGCATGAAGTATGTGCAGAGTTTGATAGAAAACGTTTCAACTGGCTATTTCACAAATGAAAAAATGCAATTTGTGGATATATATGGGGCAGTGAGCTCTTTGACAAGTTGCTGACAAACTCAGGAAACACATGAAAACATGAAAAAAAAAACATGAAAAATTGTTTCATTATTTTTTTTGTATAACATCTGCAATTTCTTAAAAGCTTTTTGTGCCGCTTGCTTTAGAGATAATTAACTCAAAGTTTCTGCTCTAGTGATGCAAATATTTCTTGGATGCTCTCTGTTATAGAACTACATAGGCTTAGGAGTACATTTTCGCTTGCACAGCTCTATAATTGGATTATGCACACATAGTCTATTCAAATTATTACTGAAAATGTTAACATCTTAAGGTTTATTAAGCATTGTTGTTTGTTTTTTCTTTTAATTCAAAATAAAATAAAATGTTTAATGTGAAAAAATATATACGCGCCAATACAAATAGATCTCTTCAACACTGAACGCTAAGTTAAACATGTGCATATATTTCTTGCGGTTCTCTATCGTCTACAATATGTGCCTCCGATCGTTGCTAGAAACAGAAAATAGAATATCTCTATAGCGCATCTCCATTTATTGTGTGCCACGAACACACGAGAGAGTCAGAGAGAGAGTGAGAGAGAAATAGAGGGAAATAGTGGAACAAAATATGTTCGAGTGTGATTTTTTTGTAAGTGTATTGTAAAACGAATTTTATATGAATGAAAATGTATGTAACAGTCAAAAGAAGGCACGGCAGACGCAAAAAAGTGTAAACATTCTTGATCAGCATCAAAAATTCGGTCGATTTAGAAATATCCGTCAGTCTTTTCATTTGTTAGTCTGGCTCGTATGTTACCGAGTTCTTGAAAACTATTAGAGATGAAGTCATCGAGCTTAGATAGTATTTAAACTCTACTAAGCTCCCTTTACATAGTGTAAGTAGTAATATACAGATCCTTCTAAGATACGCTAATGACGAATAAATAATAAGCAAACGATTCCGTTCCGAATCGATGAACCTGGCTACTTGAATCCAAATCCATTGATATATTGGGAAATATGTACACTATGTTTCGTTTACTGATAGCATAAAACTAAAACAAATAAAATGAGCGATTGCAACTGTTCACTACAAAATATTCACCATATGTATCGATACGCCGATACTTAGCAATACTTTCTCTCCATAAGTGAGTACTTTCTGGATCGATACTTTTCTTCGATTAATATCAAAAACATCGATACTCTAAATTGATGTCTAAAAGTACCCAACTCTATAAAAAATCTGTAAAGACGAAGTATGTACAGGGTGGCACAGCATAACGTCCTTCCTTTTGAAATGTGCGACATTCAGGCTGTAGGGTTCATAGCGTGGCGGTAGTAATACAAATCAACAGGTGTGGCACTAAAGTTTTATTTCTTTCCAGGTCAGTCGGTATCATGCGTTGGCACAGTGGGGAGCGTGCGTTTGTTGTTGTTCGTTTCTTCAGCGATGAAGCGCATTTTCACTTTAATGCATGCGTTAACACACAGAACATACGCTACTGGACAGACACCAATCCCCGAGAATTGCATAAGGGGCCTTTGGTTTCATATAAAGTCACAATGTATATGAACATGTTGGAGGAACTGTTTTTTAAACGTGAAGAATTGGCCCTAGAAGGCACTTGGCATTAACAGACGAAGCTACGGCACACAATTCAAGAGCATCGTTGGCTTTTTTGTGGCAACAATTCCCGGAGCGCCTCATTACATTAAGGGGCAATTTTTTTGTGGGGATCTTCGATATCACGCGTTTATGTCAACCGTTTACAATACCTGAAGGCTAACAGCCGGACAGAAATTGCCAACATACTCGCTGTTATGATGGTCAGGGTTATGATAAACGCCAAAAAATCGGCTTCTTCAGTGTATGGACAATGGAAAGTAACAATGTTCTATAAATGGATATTATTCAATTAAACTCATTTTCTATTTAGTATTCTATTTAGTATGCTGCAAAAATAGACAATGCAGGATACAAAATAGAAGTATCTACTCATAGCATCGATGCTCTATGCCGACGAGTAAAATATCGATGCTTTCCAAAATTTTGTTATGACTACAAATATCGATACCTTCTAGAATCAGCGCATCCCTAACCATGCGACTGTAATAGTAATTTCATGAAGTATGTCGTAAAAACAAAAATATTTCTTTCATGAAATGCTCTTTTCGGGCAATAGGGAAATGTTATACTACAATACATAGCTCCACTCGAACTAATATTTTATTACGTTATTTCAATTTTTAAATGCAAATTTTATACAAATGTAAATTGTTTTAAGCAATTAAAAAAAAAAACAAAAAAAAACGGAAACAACAACGTTTGCTATTAACCATTTTTAATTAAAATACAAAATAGTTTTCCATTTGCTGCCACGAATTTGCATACATTTTGAAAACTGTTGCTACAATTGTACTAAGTAAGTATCACACAGAAAGCTGCTCTTCAACAACTCATGTCCAAATATTTAACTGCTATATGGACTTTCCTTTATTTTTCCCGAGAATTTTCAATTAAAAAGACAATGTGCAGACAACATAAAGTAAACATATTGTTTGATACTTCGCGTGAAAATCGGAAAAATTGGAAAAATTGGAAAAATTGAAAATGGTGCAAAAAATACTGAAAGCAATGCGGGATTTGTTAGCTTAAAATACGACGACTGTGTGAAAATAACTTTTTCTATTTCTGATTTGCTTGTTGTTGTTAATTTTCCAATTTTCACAGAAAATTGCTATTAAACTTGAAAACAGTTGACAATATTGATTGTTGCTGTCAAAGATGTTGCTGTTGTGTAATTAATTTGTCTTGCTGGTTACTGAATGCTGAATTATTTGACGTCAACTTGAGCTTGAGTGAGTAAAGTGCTGACTGATATAATTATTTTTTAATTAGCTTTAGATTAGCTGGAATATAATAATAAAATTCCTTATATTTGCTATTCCCGAAATACAAATAGTACCCCTCGTATACATATAAATCTGCACGACTGTTTCGTGGGAAATTGGTGTTCTAGTAAAAAATTAATTCGAATGTGAGTGACATGGTGATGTTAAAATAATGAGCGCTTTGCATTTGCTCTTTCCTCTTAACATGTGAGTGGCACTATGACAGTCACTTAAAATAAAACAAAAAACCGCTCGTTTAATCGAAAAACATAAAATTCGTCCGTGGTGAATGGCAACATTCACCGAGCATGTTCAGAATGTAGAGTATTAAATTGGAAATGCTCTAAAGTTTGATATAATCTACTTTTTCGAACGAAAGGAAGCAAATTAGATTTCAGCTCGACTCTTTCATTGCACTCAGTTAGCATATCTATTTTCAGTGTGCCATTATGATTTTATATAACTTCTATCTGCTGTTTTTTACATGCTATTAAAAAGAGCTTTAAACATTCTTTACACTTCTAACTTTAACCCCAATTAAACTTGTTGCCACAAACTTTCGCGCAATTCAATGCACAATTTGCTTTTACATTAACACATCCATTCCGAACACAAGAGCCAAACTATTTACTCAGCTCAACGCAATTCTTGTTGTACAATCTAGATTACTATTTATCTTGTATACTGTCTGTCTGTCCGTCCGTCTGTCCGTCTGTCGGTATGTCTTTAAAAGTATATTTGAACAACGCTCAGCGATGCCTGACTGTTGCTGCAACTGCGTGAATATATACACGTATGACTACAGTAGCAGCAACTTCAACTATTTCATTAATTACCAAACGTGTGCAAATAAATCTACTTCACACAAGTTGCACTTGTGCGCGTGAGAAAAGTTTTCGCGTTGCAAAAATTAAAGAAAAAAAAAAAAAATTAAAAACAAAATGGAGAAAACTACACAGACGAAATTTTTTCACGCATTGATATAAAAAACAAAACAAAAAAAGCAAGAAAGTACGCTGCAGTCCAGTGTGCTCGACTGTGAGATACTCTGTATCTTGTTTAAGGCTCCTTATATGAGTAATGGAAAATATTCTTTAGTGGTCCGGTTGGGCGGATTGTTCTATTAAAATTGATGAAAAATTAGAACTAGTTCCAAAAATGCATACAAAAAACTCAACAAATTAGGAACTGATTTGCATGGGGCTACCCCTTAAAGCACTTTGATCTTGGTATATATGGAATATTTTGTAAGGTTTTACGTAATATGCGCCAAATTTGGGATTTCCAGCTTAATTAAGATCCAAAACCAAAAAAAAAAAAAATACACCAATTTTGGCGAGGCGGACAGACAGGCATGTCTATATCGACTCATTGTAAAATGCTGATCAAGTATATATATTGGATCGCACACACCTCCTTCTGCCTGTTACATGCATTTGCACAAACTTAAAATACCCTTTTACCCTATGGGCAGAGGGTATGAAAAATACATTACCACTTTGAAGCAAAGCAAAATGTGAAAAAGTTGCAAATGGGCGGAAATGCTTCTCTGCCTGTATCTATGTGTGTGTATGTGCATGACAAAATGACTTTCACACACACACACAGGGGGAACCCAACTGACAGCATATGCAGCAATGCAAGGCGTCGCGATATAAAACCACTCAAAGCCAAGTCGAGTGCCACGCAGCGTCAACAGGAGCAATTTAGCGCTGTAAATGTTAAAGAGTTGACATAGAAGGAGGCTATATGGTACTAAACATCCAAAGTTTATAGCTGCCGTACACGATTTTACTTCCTTCCGTGCTAGCTAGCTAGTTGACTGCTCAGACTGTATGCAGTTCAAATCTGTATGAGCTTCCATGCATTTACTTTTACGGTGACAGCAATGCAAATGCAAACATCGCATTGAAATCACAGTAGAAAAGCAGTGGGGCTCTCTAGTTCTCTAATTGAATTGAATTGCCTGCTTGAGATAAGTTTATTTTTTTATTCGCTTTGTTTTTTTTTTTTTCACCAACTGCTCTTAACTGAAGTAGTATAGTTTCACTATTTGCTGTTGTTGCTATTTGAAGAACGAGTGTTGTACTATAAATCAGTTATACAATAATTAATAGATCCGCACATCGGTCGAAATTAGACCATCTGCGCCGACTGAATTTTTAATTTCGTTACTAAAACCCCAACTATACACGGAACATTTACGACTTCATTCAAAGAAACAACGCCAGTTACTTAAGAAAGAATATGTAGAAACTATTTGTGAATTATAAGTGCTATTAAACTTTTAGTAAAGTTTGGTTTTAAGTTTTTAGCCAAAATAGCCGAATATTGGCTAAAAAAATGTTTGAGCACATCTACTCATTAATTAATTAATTACTCCCTACAACACTATATAAACCCATTCACGATTTTTTTTTTTTTTTGAAACACCCTTATATTTTCACATATGTATATATTGTTCTACTCTATGAATGATATATATATGTATATATTTTAAATTTGTGATGAATCCCAGTTTAATGTTCACCGCGGGAGATATGATAGCTTCTGCTCATGATAGGATAATATTTAATGTTGGTTTCGCCGACAGCACTGATTATTCTTGTCGACCACTTTTTCTGTCTATAATGAAGATCAAAGGCAGAGAAAGCAACAATTTCTACTATTGCCTCCTTGCATGCTACACAACCTAACGACAACTTTAATATCATAGCAAAGTTTTCACTCATATGTTTTGAGTCGGATGTATATCTGCAAATTTATCATATGTTTCTTTAGTGCATATGTATGTAATGGGAACTAATGGCTTTCATACTCTCTTTGCGATTCACAGCCGCCAGCCATTTGGATTATAGTCTTTGTGAAACTCGTTGAACGAAACATCATTGAAATAGACAATTTGGATTTCATTCGTTAAAAATTTTGCGAAAGACTCGTGATGACCCATGAAGATTGTCGATTAAAAAGATGTCAAGCATCACTTTTGGGCTGGAACTTCCTCATAAGTTATACTTACACATCGATTGTCTTTTTTGTGATAGTGTACGAAATATTTGTGTAGTGGACGTCCACTGAAAGGATGATTAATGCTGACAAAATGGAGATACTTCAAAGACTTGGCTTAACAAATAGCTAGCTAAAGCACGCGCCGATGTAGCGCTCAGAAATATGACTTCATTGAACTCAAATTTTTTAGAAAATATGTTAAAGAGTATGCTTATGAAGGGCAATGTAAAATGTATTATCCTTAATTTACTTCTAATCAGCTCTCGCTCAAACCAGTCCACTATGTGAAGATTATTTTCAAGTTTAATAAATCTGATAAGAAACGTTCGCAAGTCTTTTGCATTCAGTAAGAATTGAATGAATTCTATAAATGGATATTGAATTTTGTGTCCAGGCCAATTTCTGCAGATGCATGTTCAATGTGCTTTACGGTTTCATATAGTGCACAGATGATTCTTACTTTAAGGCGTTACAATACCTGTCTGAAAAACATAATCTTAGTTTAAAAATTTTAGTACGCACTCCCTAGGTGCGAAGTGACATACTCGTACCATAGGAATTGATGGTATCTCCCATTTTTTGTATTCTATTCATACTGCACGGTTTTTTTCTCTTGTTAGTATTTAGCATTTCTTTCTCACAACCCTCGCGCACTTTTGCCCCATATCAATGTTGCATTTTATGCTCATGTGGAAATATCTAATTACTTGACGTTGCTATTTAACTAGCACCGTTTGCACGGGGGGGTCTAAGCATAGACTTTCGCCCCTAATCAGAATACTAGCTGCTATTCTATTTGTTTCACTCATTACAGTTCACCACTACCTGTAATTTTGAGAATTTTTTATGGATAGTATTTGCGAAAGAGCAGCGGCGACAACGAAGGACGACCACATTCGCTTGCAACACAACACGTACGTGTCTAGCTCGAGTATCACATCTAATGTTGGAAGAGTGTGAGTGTGTGTGTATGTGTATGTGCTCCTGTGTGTGTGACATTAAGTGCTTATAATTTGAATGAATGCGCGTAACTTATGATGTTTACACATGACTTACAAATTGTTTACATCGTTGTCGTACTCTTTGCTGTTGCTATTGCTGTTACTGCTGCTGTTCCTGCTAATGCTGCTCCTGCTGATGCTGCTCCTGCTGTTGTAATCGTAGTCGCAGTAGTTTGAAATATACGGAAGCTACGCATATAAATAGTAGTTACAGTGCTAACTTGCTGTATGACAAAAGCTGTGTAACACATGCCGCATGCTCAGTGCAGCATAAACCGCAGCACCTGCCACAAATGACGACAATGTCTACGACGGCTGAGACGGCTCATGAGATGCGCTGCACGCAGTTAACTGAAGGACGAAATGCGGTCTATGCGAAAGTATGTGAAACCAACTAGTTGCTAGGATACGTTTCACTACTATTCTACCTTTTCTCCGCCTCACTGCCGCATCACTTTCACTTTACATAGTATTTGTATGCTGTACATAGTCGACGCCATATTTGCCAAGCACTTGAGCACGTTTCCGCTTGTGGTGAAATTAATATTATCAGTGCGTATGTATACACATAGTCTAGATATGCATGTGTGTGTGTGTGTGTGTGTGTGTGTGTGTGTGTGTGTGCTTATTTTTTATTTGCTGTGTGTGTGTGTGTGTGTGTGTGTGTGTGTGTGTACAATAATTTTTAATATTTTGATTTATTAAGTGACGCTTAGCGCGGATTTTTTCCTCATTTTGTGCACTCCACTCTGCGCTTTATTAATAATAAATGCTGCTGCATATTTTCAAGTGTCAGCTTAAAAGTTCTTTACAGCGAAAATTATTTAATATAGCTCACTTTTTTCTCATATTTTCATATTTTCATGCTGCGTGTATTTTTTTCAATTATATTTTGTTGTAAAAACATGGAATTGCTGTAAAAGAAAAGCATTTTAAAATCACAGAAACCAGTGAAACTCATCATCGTAGAAAAAAGTTGACAACTTTGAAGTTATGCAGAGATCAATTTCAAAATTAAAGTTTCTTGTTGATTCTTCCGCGCTTCATAGTGAAGGAAAAATTCAGTGAAAAAAAATCATTTTTATAGATACTTTTCCATCTTTATTTTATCAATTTAAAATTCTCACTTTTTTTGTTTTTTTTTTTTTGTTTCTTCTATCTACTTTCATTTTATACACTACATTTAATGCGTAAAGGCAATGCATTAGCTATTTATTGAACAGTTTGTAACGCTGTTAAATAACCACAAATTATCTTCATGTCAATGTTTTTACATGCTGTATTCGATCCGAAGTACGAATACGAGTAATTATGATTAAATTGTTACTAAACGAGTCAAATTATTTGAAGAACTATATCTGCATTTGCATTTGATCACTTTGAATTAGTTTTGAATAACAGAAAGTATCATAGAAACCGTCAAAGAAATTTGTAACCGCTAAAAGCATGTTCAAAGAAGTTTTCCACATAGGTATATGAGCACTTTTTTGTGGCTAAAACTTGTTGAAGAGTTATACATTCATTCAAACTCAGTACGCCAAAAAACGTGAAGATATATTCGTAGCATTTCCATCAATTTTGAAGGATGATGCTAGAACCACAACTTACTGAAATAGTTATAATCCTGGAAGCCTACTACTGACGGCATAAAATGTATAGTAACATATTTACCGCTTAGCAGTTTGTAGTAATTTATGGAACCTTTTTGGAAGAACTTATGCATAATATATGCTGCCAACGTTCTCATACAGAGTTTCTTTGCAATTGAATCATCGTCTCATCTCCTCTTTTATTACTTCTAATTAGCTCAAAGTAAAGTCTTGATCTTCAAGAAAGGAGAAACTGTTGTCTGCGCGAACTACCGCGAAATAATTATATTTTCAATTGCATATAAAATTATGTTCGGTATATTATGCCAACGACTGGAGCCATATACAGATTCACTGATAGGAAAATATTAGTGGGATTCCAGTTGATAAAGGCTGATGAGTGATCAAATTGCTACGCTACGAGAAATCCTCGAGATGACCCGTTGGTACAACAAAGTTACACCCCACCTATTTGATGATAAAACCGCTTTCAACTTATCGATAAGAATGAAATTTATCAACTTAATTGGCAAAACGTTCAGTTCTTTAGTTTTGTGATTACAACTTGGATGGTTCGAAGGCTCTACAGGAAGACCCTAACAGCTTTCACGCTACACAGACTCCAAGTGTAGCGTGAAAGCTGTTAGGGTCAGCATGATTCTCAATTTGTTCTTATAGTTTCTGTTGTTTTTTGATTACGAGACTCCGTAGTCAAAGTATTTAGGTTTTATGTTTGATATATAAATATGCAACCAGTCAACTCTTTCTACCATCTTGCTACTACGTAGAAGTACCAGTTCGGCTTATGATCTGCAATTACTTAGCCTGTTTAGACCTATGTTACTATTGCTTTAACCACATTGTTCCGTATTGTAGCCAATATGCAATTGATTAAAATATAAAACTGCGATTCCAGTTCGGAAGTGCAAAGTTAGATAACAGTCCAGACTGCCCAAAAGACAAAACAAAGCAAGAACTCAATTTGCAGCAACAAAGATACCTGACTTTTCTCCTTTCAGAGTTGAGCAGCCACTAATTTGATTTTTCAATACTAACGCGGATCACAATATAAACGTCTTATCGTAATTAGAAACGTTTTTTTTTTAATGTTAAAGTTTGCTTTTACTTTATTAACTCATTTATTAAATTTTACAGCCCAGTAGTGTAAGCAAATAATTTGTAAATAACTTCTTTTTATCGTACATGGCAAGTCACAATTTAAATTTAATTTTGCAATATTCTAAATTCAACTCAAGACTTTAGCTTATAGTGGTGGTACGGGTTGTATTTTTTAATCGATTTAAGTTGATCACAATTGAAATATCAAATCGACGAAAATGTTGAATTGTTGCTCATAAGCGATTAATCAATAGCAAATCAATGAATAATCGATTAATAGATAAGCAAACTATGAATAATCGATTATTCTATAGCCAAACTATGGATAATCGATTATATTCAATAAATAAACATCTCAACTGTTGTTGCTGCGTGCTCTACTTTTGAATCTCTATTTGAAACTGTTGTGAAGAGTATGCGAAATGCAATTTCGAAATCAAGTTCTTCTCTATATTTTTAGTACTTAATATTTCTTTGTCTTTTAATATTCAGCGCCGGATTATTTCAACATGGCGACATTATTTTGCAATTATATCAATTCTCAGATATTGTTATCGATATTTGAGTTATTTGCTTTATGTTGTTCCTGTCTGCTGTCTGAAAAATGTAAATTAACTTTTCATTTTTCTCAGATAATTAAAAACTTTTGTAAATTGATAAAAACAGTTTGTGCGCCTATGAAAACAAACATTGCATTAACTTTTAATTTGCAATGTTTTCTTTGCATAAAAATTGTTCTCAGAGTAATTTCAATTTTTATTAAAATTCCAATTACTTTTGTCCTTTGATATGCTTAAAAGCTTTCACGTTTCGTTGCTTCTACAAAATTTGTATAACAAGTATTTGCGAAATTATTATTTGGGATTATATATTGGCAGACAAACTCTATGGCATATCTATAACTGACCATTCAATGCTGCTAGGTCATGTCAGTTCGACGTACTGACTGACGAACTGCCAACATGTTTATGAACTCAGCCCACTTCTGGCATCTGATGCATTTCTGGCATGCAAGCAAACTATTGTTTAATATTGGCTGTCAGAAACGAGCAATATCAGTAAACATCAGCAGCAGCAGCAGCAGCAGCAGAAGATACAATATCTATTGTGTTATATATTTTAGTTATGTATATGCCAGAATGTATTTAAAGTTATTTTCTTGTGTATATTTGGTATTTTACTCTTGGGAAAATATTTTGCATTTAGAATCCAATTTATGTTTAAAGTTTAAATAATACCAAAGTGCATAGTTAAGCTTTTTGCATATGCAAATGTGCTGTGTTTTAAGAAAAGAAATGGCAATCCGAACTCATAGCTATCTGTTTTATATTACTTTGCATGTGTGTAGCTGCTGCATATACACATATGAGTATCTTTGCTGCTGCTGTTCGTGTACAAAACTAGATAGCAGCATTAAGTGCATATAAATCATGTCATTGCTAAGATAAAGTATAGGGTGACATTTTAGAGGTTTCATTTTCCGACCGGAATTTAACTGTCATAAATTGGACAGATCTGGCAACGCTATGGTCATTTTGTGCTCGTACTGGGTTGCCATTTTAACTTGAGTAGATTAAGAGCAGAACAACGCTTGGAAAGTGCAGCACACGGTAAGGAATCTTACCGTGTGCTGCATCTATTTTACGCTCAACATCTTCATCCGAGCGACTAATTCGATTAACCATTAATCTTTTTATCCTTGTGCTCTAAAAACAAAGTGTACGAAAATTGAATTTCCAGAATTTGGTCGAAATTATATCTATACTCTAATTGCATAAAATTTTCTTTCTAACAAAGCCAATTTTCAGTTTGAATTTATGTATCTCAGTCTCAGTATTTAACAATAATTCAATTCAAAGTTATACACCTCTAAAAAAGCATTCTCTATATATGTGAACTACTCTTTAGTTCGTTACGAATTTTGAGCTGTAATGGAATATAAATAATTGAATTATGCAGTCTTTTGTTTAAATAAAAGAATTTATTTCTTTAAAGAACTTAGATGGAACACTGTGCAGAAGCTGAAGACTTAACAAGTTGTACACAGCAAATAAACTACAATACATACGAGTATATTCTGCATATGTGACTTTAGAATAAGTCAAGAAGAAATGAAGAAATGCTGTTTTTGGATGTGCTGCCAAAGCTAATACTCGTAACCATTTTGTTGGCAAAAGTATTCCAATCATGAAATTTTTCAACTTTGTACTTCATAGCTACAAACTATATATGTAAAGTCTTAAAGGAAATATTTGTTTCGAAAAAAATTTGTAAAGATGACTGAGATAAAACCACAACCATAACTAGTGCTTGACGTAGTATCTTGGTCAAAACCGCATGACAAGCAAGTGATCACTGCGAATCAGGACTGATCAGCTAGTAACGCTACCTAAGACTCAGTGTCAGAGCTAGAACGTCAGAGGGCCATCCTACTGCGACAGGATATGATGTCTTTTGTATCCTAGCCCGGATATGGTTAAGTTAATTTAATTTGGATCTTCTCCGTTTCTTTAATGAAACGGAGAATAACCTTAGACGAGGTGTTTCTGATCTTATCAGATATATAAAGGATCTATTCATCTGCTCAATTCTGAACCTGGCCAAGGCAGGGCAATTTCAAAGCAGATGTAAACTAGTTTCGTCATCCTTTAGACAGACTCTGCACTCTGTTTCTGAGGAGAGACCTAGTTTATTTAGGTAATACGAGTATCTCAGTGGACAAACCAGATTCGCTTTCAGAAATGGTTTGGTTCTGCTAAAAAAAATAAGTTTCAAATCGTTATCTTAACAAGAAGGATTGCTGCAGTCGAGTGTGTTAGAGTACGAGATACCCTGTATTTTGTCGAAAAGTGTTTATTAATTTATTTATACTCTACGTGCGCTGTAGAGCGTTTTAAGCAGAGTTCCTTGTATGTGAAGCTATAGATCTGCGATGTAAATTGCAACTAACCAAATGAGAAATAAGAACCCTTCAATCTTAAGTCATTTCAAGATATTTAAACTTGCCAACAATTATGAGAAAAAATCGAGCAGTTCAGAAAACTTCTAATATTTTTACCAAATCTTAGCACCCAAGGGAAGCATTTTGTGGCAATAATTGCAGACACTAAGCGATTTAATGGATAAAATAGGGCCCGTAATGGTTTGGTCACTGGCCCTGATTTTCGCTAGACGGCCCTGCTGAATGGTATCTGTCTGCATGATTCGTAGGCACTATAACAGTGAGTAAAGCCAGAATCGCGCTTTTCGTGGAGGTAAAAGGCCCTTCCAGGCTTTCAAATAGGTTGCGAGGTAGCACCCATTCAGGAAGCTATGCACGTTCTAAAAACTCACCCGGTTGGACAAAGCAATGCATTCCTATACTCATATAGTTAAACAGCGCTAAAAGCTCTAGACTCTTGAAGCATAAAATCAAAAATCATTGCTGAAAGCAGGTCCCTTAACAAGATCTCATTTGGGTGCCAGGGCAGGATGAAATCGAGGGATTTTATAAATATCCTTCTCAGTAAAGACTCAATCGGGATGTCTCTGTCAACATGCGAGCTGCTCATCATAGATAAATCCATCAGCACCGCTTTTGCAAATTCGTCCAGTCTAGCCTCATGCGGTGTTTCCAAATAAACTTACCGTGGATACGACAAAACACGAACCCACTCAACGTTGAGGCTAAATAGAACCGATATATCCTCTCTAATATGTAGCTGTTTTAACCGGATAGGCAGAGATGCCAACTATCAAAACAGCGAAGATTCAGCCTCTGCTGTGCAGTTGCCCGACCATATTATTATCGTTATTATTTACGATATTGTAAAGCAGTGACCTAAAATATCTATTGTTTGTCCCTTCTTTTCAAATTCAGACTGTAACTTCAATTGGGTCTTTAGTACTTTACTTTGAACACTGATTCATATTCTGCAAGCATTTGAAGAAGACCTTCATTCTCATGATCGCAGATTCTGCATTCAAGCGAATTATGTATACCTATTACACTCAAGAGTTTATTAAGTCAAGAGTGTCCAGTTAGTATTGATTGTCGTAGCCCCTAGGATGTGTTTTTCTTGCTTTAGTTCTTTGTCCAATGGTCATGGTACTGTTTCTTTGCATTATTTTTTCGCTGCGGATTAGTTCTGATGTAGTGTGTCTTCCAATACCACAGAATGGCTCTCGCCTATAGACTAGCTTATTATCTAATATATTGGTGTGTACCAGTACTCACAGCAGATAGACTTTGCGTTTACTTCGTGAGTATACTAGTTTGATTTGTTCATTTTTCATTGTCGAAATGGTCGTTTATTAAGTTTCTATAATTTCTCGGTACAATATGCGATGAAATTGGTTTTTATTTGAATTAAAAAAATGCCTCCCAGACGATTATGTAATGTAGGTCATCGTATTCGCTGCGTATTAATAGCAAAATTGCCGAGCTGAGTGCTAACGTCGAACTGTCAGTCGTTGCATTTTCGCGCGATGCATTTACGTATGTAAACAGCACTAGGAAAAATAAGATACACTTGAAAACAGGCGGGTTTCAAGGGTTAGGGTTCCGTACCAAAGGGTAAAACGGAACCCTATTACTAAGACTCCACCGTCCGCCCGTCTGTCTGTCGTCTGTCCACATGTCTGTCCGCATGTAACCAGGCTGTATCTCATGAACCGTGATAGTTAGACAGTTGAAATTTTCACAGATGATGTATTTCTGTTGCCGCTATAACAACAATTACTAAAAAACAGAATAAAATAAATATTAACAAACAACAAACGTGATCTTTTAGCGTATATTTTGCTCTCTCTCTCTCTCTCTCTATCTCTCTCGTACATACCAATCAAGGCAATGCGTTGGTATGCGAGCGTACATGCCGTAACTGTGTGTACTTATTGGTAGTTACATTACAGCCTCTCGGGCGGCATAAGGAAATTGTAATGGACGCCTCCTAAAGTAAGTAATACTGCTTCGGCACCATGTTTGCTTCGGCTCTCTGGTATTACTTACTTGCCTAGATTGTTCAATTGGAGTTTATTTGTGCTTATATGTAAATGGTTTCAGCTAGCCAGTATGTTTTGCATACAAAGTAGCAAGTACGTATCCTACGATACCGTACAGATGGTTGATTCTGTACCACGGGAAGTCAGCAGCCGAATGAGCCATTGGTTCATTCTGACTTATGGTGAGGACCCTGTTGGGTGAAACGTGGTGGCTGTGGTTTATAGCCATTGCGGCGAGAGTATCACAGCTGCCCGATGTGAAGTTGCATTGCAACCAAGTCTGTTCTATATTATTATTGTCAGAAGAACAGAAGGAGTTTTTAAGGATAGTCTCCGACCACTAAAGGATACTAAGGTGGGAGATCGATGGCCAAAACAAGCATCATCTCGAAATTGGGAGCTACAGAATTTATTCTGTGGCGTCCGCACTTGCAGGCAACATGTGCTAAGACCACCATGAGTTTAAACCTAAACAGGTAGGCGTTCGTTTAAAACCACCAGAGATGTAATACCAATCAAGGTCTGTATGTGCGAGAGTGCTAAATGCAATGCTGCATATTTATAGGAGCCTTCTGTATTTAGTGTCTACTTTTTAGGCTTGAAGTAATATCAAATATTAGTCGACGCCAAAGCACATGTTCATTGCATACATGCACCATTCTATGCACCATTCTTATGCTATACTAAAACCTAACCAAGTCAAATGACGAAAAATGAAAAGTTGAATTTGAGAAATGTGGAAAAAGTTAAAATAATAAACCGGCCAAGTGCGAGTCGGACTCGCCATTGTTACCATTATCTAAAAAAAAAAAAAAAAAATCATGTCTGTTGTATGGGAGCCCCCTTAAATATTTATTTTTATAGATAATGGTACGGCACGCTTCGTGCGTGAGTCCGATTCGCACTTGGCCGGCTTTTATTTTATGTCGTTAACTATATTGCAAGCTTTCTAATTCTAATTGTAATACTAAACATTATTAAGGGCCGTTTTCATGACTTGCCTATAACTTTACCGCTCATATTTTTCAGGCGTTGTGCTAGTTTTCAATGTTACGACTCTTATTAAGCCTATAACCTCGGCGTTACGAGTTCGGCGAGCCGATAAACTTAACAGAATTTTTTGCAAAGATATCTGCCAACTTGTTGGTTAAAAAACCAAAGCAAAATGAAAACAAATAAAATTGAAATTTTGTATTCAAATTTTAAATGCAAAGTGCACATTATATTCATAGATTGTCTTGTATTTTGCTACTTATAATTTGCTAATTTGCTAATTTATAATTTTATTATGTTTACGTTTTTGCAATTAGAAATCTTCACCTCTTCAAATATTCTGCAGGGCTACACAAAATTGTTTTGAGCGTGACATGCACTACACAATATTATTCCATAATATTATAGTAGAATCTTAGAATAAGAGTTCTATTATTAAACGCACAATAAGCATGTTATTTTTATCTGGAGTTTTTCCACACATTCGTTTCACAGCCACATCGATAAACAAGCATCGATTATCACTGCACTGTGTTGTGTATGCGCAGTGAATGCGTCTGTTGTTGTCCTCTCGTGGAAGGTCAGCAAACATTATACTGCGATACGCAGCTGAATAATGATAATGACATCTTTTAGAAAGAAATCTAAAACGTACATGTATGAAAAGAATAATTCTAAGATAATGTAAACGAAATGTGTTTTTAGTTCATAGTTTAATGTAAGAGAAATTGTATATAAACCCAAACATTTACCAAATAAATTGTCTTTCTTCAATAGGCAGCCAATGACACTACTTGTCTTTTGAGCTCTTATTTACGATTGAACGCAAGGATTCTAAGTTTCAAGTGCTTAGTTTTCTATCATCACAGTAAACACTAAGTCCCAAGTACTTAGCGTATACTATCAAAAACATTCACTTAGGTGCATCTCAGATTTCAAGTGCTTGAGCGTGCATACTAAGCATTGTATTATCCTTTCAATAGCGTTTAGTTGCACCACAGAACGGCCCTAAATAATGTGTAACTAGCGTACTTACCGCGTTTCAATTAAACTTCTTTGTCGTACTTTTGTAGTGCGTAGTTAATCCAAATTGTTGTTATTGCATGAATTTATGCTTTATAGATTTTCGGATTGAGCATAAATTTTGCAAATATTTTTCGATTTTTATCGCAGTATTTCAGATACACACATATGTATGTACACTGGCAGATAGACCACAAATATATATATATACATATATATATATATATATATATACTATAAATATATATATATATATAGATTCCAATAGGTAGTAAAATGCAACAATATATCTCTCTCAATATATCAATATATCATTTATTTATTTATTGATTGTGCATTGCATGTAATTTATACACTAGTATGTATATTTTGTGTAAGCATAACTTTTGTGTAACACACTTTTTTTACTTTATTTTATTTATGCACTACATTTAATATTACAAATTTATTTCACTCAATTGCTGCCAGTTTGCATTGATACAGATACAGATGCAGATACAGATGCAGATACAGATACAGATACACTCGGATGCAGTTACAGATACATTGAATTTAAGCATTTACGAACTCAATCAAATAGTGTGCAAAATCAGCTACTTAGGCATTTAATAAGTTATGGATTATGCATATAAAATATTTATTTAATTTATTTTTATTTTTATTTTATTTTTTTTTTTGTAACTTGTTGCAGCAAATTGACAATTAACTTTTTTTATAGCACTTCAAATGTGTATTTTATGTCATAAATTGAAACAATTTTTTAATTTTAATTGAATGCATATTTTGTTAAAGCATTTATTTTGTTTTATTTTATTTTATCTGATTTAATTTTTTTTTTATCTAGTAAGTAATTAATTTGATTTGTTAAGCTCGAACGGCGTGACTAATATTGGTTTTTAATTAATATTATTAATAAACATCATCACGCACAGCTGATTTATAGTTAAATTTTTAATTAATATGCCATTTATGCTTATAAATATGCTGAAAAGAGCGAGAGAGAGAGAGAGCGAAAGATTATTAGTTATTAATATGCTGCATTCATTTCAAGGGACACTTTTTTTTTAGTATTTTTTTATTTAATATATATTTAATATATATTTTTAATATGTCTTTTAATATAATTTCCTTTTTGAATAAAATATGTTGTTTTGTTTTTTGATTTAAAATTTTAATTGTTCATTTTATTTGTTTTTTAGATACCATAAAATTTTTAACACTTTTCCTTTGATTTTTCTAAGTTTTTTCACACATTTTGTTTAGAAAACTTGTGTTAATTCCTATTCCTAGGCATAGTTTATTAAGAAAAATATTGTTTTTGTTTCAGCGTTCGCACTTTATTATTACTTTTTTACTTTTTTACTTTTTTACTTTTTTACTTTTTTACTTTTTTACTTATTTATTTTTATTTTTTATTTTATTGGCTTGTTTATAATTATTTGTAAACTGTTATTTTTGTAGTAGCTTGCTTATAGATATACATATTTTTATTTTATGTTTTGCACTTGACTTCAATTAAGCTTCATTTTGATGCAGAATACTCATTTGGTTGTTATTTTGTTTAAACTGTTATTCGATTTTTATAATTTTTATAAATTGAAAACTGTTACTTTTAATTTATTCAACTTGTATATGGTTTTTACTTCAATTCTTTAAAGAGATTTAGAGAATGCAGTGTACTCATTTCACTATTTTTTTTTTTTTTTTTGTTATTTTTATTTTATTGCCTTTCTCATTATTTGTGAACTGTTATTATTTAATATACTATTTATATATATATATATATATATTTTTCATTTATTTTTATAATTTCGTTTCATTAAAGTGCAATAGAGCTTTTGATTCACGTTACTCATTTGATTATTATTATTTTTATTCAATTTTTTTAAAAATTATATTTCATTTTATTGAGCTTTTTTATTATTCGTAAACTGTTACTTTTGTAAATATATTTTATTAATGTATACTTTCTTCACTTCACTTTATTTCATTTAAAATGCATATTATTTTGTATGCAGAGTATTCTTATTATATTTTTCTTTCAAATTTGTATGCTGTTTATTTATTGGCCTTCATATTTTTTAAACTGTTATTTCATAACATTTTATGGGGATGCCACAGAAAACACTAGCGAAATGACTACTTGTGATTTGCCATTTCGCTAAAAAAAAATTCCAGCATGCCACAGAACTGCGAGCGATTTAATTTTTTTTTTTTAGCATTTTCACAAACCTTTTCGAACTTAACAGCACAGCGTTGACAGCACAGAAGAATTAATTACTCTAGTATTAGTTCCGCTTTATTATTGACCGTTTTCAATTGAAAAATTGATATTTTTCAGTTATATTTAGTTAAATGCAGATTAGTTGCATTTATGTGACATTATTTTTGCAGTTTCCAAGCAAAAACATTTAAATTTATTGCTCGCCAAACTAAAAAGTATAGCCGTGAACTCCACCAGCTGTGCGCTACTTTTACGATGGCATGTGAGTGCCAACACAACATGTAAATAAATGAATCACGCTGAATTGCCATCAACAAGTGAGAACAAAATTGCAAATTGTGAAAAATTAAACAAATAATGGTAAAAAAAAAAAAAAAAATGCCGCTTGTCGGACTCATTGCGTTTGAAAAGTTAAGCCAAAAGCGGCAACTCAGAAAGGAGGCAATAGACCGCAAGCGCCTCAGCTGCGCATCGGACACATTTTCGCAAGCAGACGCTAATAACTGTTTGCTGCGCTCTTCATAAGTTATGACATTTCTATGGCGACGTTGCCATTTAACCGAACTAATAACTAAGTTCGAAAATCTTTTTAAAAAAAAATTACACCAGTGAAATGCAAATCGCTTGTCTGTCGGCTGTGACTGGCAAATTCAGCTAGCGAATTTGCCAATTTAATTTATTAATTAAAACATATTAAATTAATAATTGTGTAGATGTAAATTAATCAGAAATTGTATCCCCCCCCCTTATCTGTAACGATAAAACTTTTTTTATTTACAAAATATATTTTAGAGGCGTATTTAGTCAAATCGCTAGCTTAATTACAGACGAATTGCATTTCGCTAGTAAATGAGTTATGTGGCATGGTGCATTCAAATTGAAGTGAAATTCGAGCGGAATGCATTCCTGTGGCACCCCTATATTTATACTATATTTTTCTTCATTTTATTCAATTAAGCACAATACACATACTTTTATGACTCAGAGTACTCATTTAATTTGTATTAGTATTTCATTTCTTTTGATTTTCATGTTACGCAGTGCATTGTAAAAATTTCTTTAAAAAGCAAATTTTCCATTAATATTTTCCAATTTAAGTAACACAGTTTTACAAATTAAGCTCAACTTTTGAACTGAGGCAATTTCCAATTTTTCGCTATCAGCTTCTTTGGCAATTTATAGCAAACACGGCATTTTTATTGCTTCGAATACTATTAGAAGATTTTAATATTTATATAAGTAGGATATGTTTATCCACCACGAAAGCAGCAGCGTGCCATACATGCAAGAGTGTTACTCAAACTAACCTCGCTAATACAATGAGCAACAACTACTACAAAATGTACGTACGTATGTCATTAAAAATCAATTTTCATCATTCCCGATTTCTTCCCTGTTACTAACTTGGGCGAAAGAACGTTAAGGGGAATGCCTACACCAAAAGATGCCACTACTCGAGAGAATTTACCAAGGCTTCTGGTGTGTAGACATGCTGAGCGTTTATTGTTGGTCATTTATACGTGAGAAGCACATAATTAAGCATAAAAGGCAGTGTTCCACATCACTTTTAATTTTTAGCTAGTATTCCAAATAAAGACATGATTTTTGCTAAAAATGCTAAAAATGACTTGTTTACTTAGCAGAGAAACCTGAATTGTTTTACAAATATGTGCATAACTTCTCTATTTGCTCGCTGATTTTGAACACACATTGCCTATTCGCCTATTCTAGGGAATAGCTTAAACTTTGGTTTTTATAAAAGATCCAAGTTTAAACAGAAAAATTTCTGTAGAAAATTCGTTTGCAGTCCAGCTTTTTTTTTTTTTTTTTTTTTTTTTTGGAATCGTCAAATTTGAAGCAAATTTTACGACGCATCCCTGAAGGATGCTGAAACAAAAAGTCTGACTGAAAAGTATTGTTAGATCGCTTGATGCGACATCATATTTACCAGTCAAGAAATCTAAACTATTTTAAAATCAACAAACTAAAACCAGAGTTTTAAAAATTTCTTTGAAGTCACTTCAAAATACTTTCTTTTTTCAATTAACTCAAAACCTAGCGCTGTTAGAAAAAAAGGATAACGGATTTAATATCAACTTGCCTCAGTCCAAAACTTCATAATTTCTAACTAATTCCTTTGCATTAATTAATTTATAATTTTGTTTTTAGGTATTTGCTCATTTGCTATGCAAATCCCAATGCAAAAATTTAATATGCTGCAATACACCTCGGGGGAATCTTTGGCGCAACTCCTTCTAATGCTTTCTTTTGCTGCTTAGCTATAGCTAATTTTAAACTTGCAACAGCTCCTTTTAACCTTTTCGCATGCCACCAAGCAAGGGGCAAAAAATTAGTTGCCAACTCATTTAATATGCAACACCATTTTTTGTTTACTACTTAAATTTTCCAACATTCTTTTATTTATTTTTGTTTATTTTTTAGACACTTAACTTTGCTTTTAAGTTGTTTGGCATGTCAACAGAATTATGATTATATCAGCTGGCTTTCTATTTAACACCAGCTGACAGCAATTATAAACGCTTGATTTAACAATAGCAACAACAACAACAGGGACCACAACAAAAACGACGACAACAATGAAAACTTGCCATTATTTTTTTTCTTATTATTATTTTTCATGCGAATTTTTGCGCTTTATTTTTATTCTTTATTTTTTCTTTATATTTTTTTTTCACTTTACTTCACGGTTTACTTATTTTCCAAACAAACAATTTACGACACGTTCAGAAATTCGCCGGTCAGCTGCCAGCGCATTGTCCTTACAGCACCGAACGATGCACACACACACACACACACATAGACATACACGCACGCATGCAACTCATGAAAAATTATACCGGCAGTGCTTTAAAATTTACGCTTTAAAACGAAATTGTATAAAATTTCGTAGCATACTTTACGGCGTATACGCACGGATCTTAGCAGATGTGTTGTGTACGTTTGCAGCAACGGCAGTTAACTAAATTCGTATGCTAGGCTAACGGGATGCTGCCGATTTTCGATGTTTGTACGCAGTTTCGTCAGCTTCGCGGTCAATGTTAAAACGCCACAAAGTATGCTAGCAAACTAGCTTAACAGTTTCGAATTCGAATGTGGCATGCATCTTTTACTGCGCTGGCGCATACAATGTTCGAAAGTATTTCAACAAAATGCTACGCTTTGCACGTGTTTCACTGATAAGAACTCACTCACACTCTGTACGCCTCCAATTCGAAACTCATTTATTTGGCTGACACACATTCGCAGCATATTGCTGTAGGTTAGTGCGCCTCTATACTATGTATGTACATGTATGTGTGTATGTGTGTGTATGGTCCGTTGGACCACTGACTGTTTGCCAATATACACGAAAGTTGAAAATCGTACCTAAAGCCGTAATCGTTGCTCGTTGCTGGAAAAAAATATTACCATCAAGGCACACCCACTTGATTGTAGAGCACTGCTTGCTTAATATGCTTGGCACCTTTCATTTATATTTGTTTGTTGTTCAATGCTGTTCAATGTTTTTGCTTGATTTCCACTTGTGTTTGTCTAAGTTTGTTATCGTTTTTACTGCCACTTCTATAAGGTACACTTCATTCTCAGATCTCCATGTGTGTGCCTGTGTAAGGATGGTATGGTTTTCAACATAAGCATAAATGATTCATGATGCGTTATTAAAGCCACATGCTTACCGAAAAATACGACGACGAGAGTTTCCTTGCATATTTTGCGTACTTTGGCAACCCTAATTGTTGTCATTTTCAGGGCCTTGCGTATGGGTGGGTTTTGTAGGTCGATTAGGATAATTTCATGACCACATAATTTTAGAACGGTGTTTTGGATTAATGCCATTTTTTTTCAAAATTCCTTTTCAGGATGTTTGGTTTATGTTTTTCTTTTTTTTCAGCAGTGCAGCAAATATAGAAAGCTTGATATTCTGAATTAAAGCAGCAAGCATTTGGTACCTGTTCACACGATGTTTCTTTATGGTTGGCAAGCATTCGAAGTCGAAGAACGATTGATACTGGCAGAAAAGTTTTAGAAGAACCGAACCTGATCATAACGACGAAAATGTCCATGCACTTTTGAGATATCGAGCTATGCACGTTTTGGAGTCGTATTCAAAAGGATCTCATTATCATTTGACATAATGTGATCGTTAATAGGATAAATCATCTCAAGGCATTCACACTTATGAAGGATGAGTTAGAAAACATGTTTGGGGTCGAACAAATTTCGATTTGTATACGATATTTAATGGAGAAAGAAGTTAGATTCGAAATCTGCGAAGATTTGCTGGGTTTTTTTTTACTTTTTGCGCTGCGAAAGGATTGGTGGATATAACTTTGAAAATCTTTGAAAACTCCCAAATTGATTGTTCTAGATGGTGCAAGAGGTATGAAGAATGAATCTTACGGAGCTCAAACTTATATTCAGGCAAAAGAAATATACCGAAGCCACTACATTGTGTTACCCCAAACAAAAAATGCCTAGAAGCCATTCAGTGTAGTTGATAAGAACAACAAACTTCTATGGAAAATAAAGGTAATGCAACAAGATGGGTAGAACAATATGAGTCAGTTGGTGTCTATCTTCATTCATATACAACCAGCCTTGAAGGTTATTTTCAATACTTGGAAATAGCCGAATACATAGACAGTAATACAAACTTTGCAATTCCAAGTATTAGCACACATTCTCTATTTAATACACTCAATAGCCCTATCATTAAATCAAGTTTTTCAAAATGAGAATTAAGATCTAATTGAAGCCATTAAGACAAACATTTTGTTACATTTTTCAAACTGTTAACAAGTTTGGCGAAGAACATGATATCGAAGTCAAGTTACCTGGACTCGATGCCACTGATATTGAAGATTATTATCTAAATTCAATTTATATTCTATACATCGATTTGTTGGTCACCCACCTCCAAGACCGTTTCCTCGAACTTCATGATATTCTTTCCAGCTTCAATGTATATTTCAGAGTAAAACTTTAAGCCTGAATGAAGAAGCTTGAAAAACCTTGGACATTAGTGCAACCAGCATAAATTCTATATTAGATGAACATATAACCGTCAAGAAGATTTGTTTGCGTTCTGCATAATTTGACGCAGAATTGAGGAAAACCGAGTGGAGGTGCTCACTTTTGAGCTGCAAAAATGCTTCGAAAATTGATTCAAACGCATGCAAAACGCATGTATTCATCTACTACTGCCATTTTACCATTGCTAAATTACATTTAATTTTTTTGTTGTTGTTATTATTAGGCGCACAACATGAAAAGCCACCCTCGTAGTAGCCAGCGCAGACACAGAAATATGCACAGTGACAACCACAACCACATACAGACAGCATGCATCTTTAATGCCTGACTTCAACGAGCCTGAGCAGCACTTTTACTTCCATTTTTATATCCACATCTTGCCAACTTTCTGCTGCCTTCTTCTTGTGGTCGGGCGCATTAAATTATGGGTCAGTGTGATTTGTTTTGTCTGAGCAGGACTTGGTGTAAATATATATCTACGGGTGAGTGTGTGTGTGTGTGTGTTGAAACCAGGTTAGGGTGTATCTGCGTAATAACTTGTCGAGTGACAGCTGCAAATTCATTTATGTTAATTCAAATGCTTAGCTTATAAATCCGTACCGTAGCCGCAGCACATCAGTCTTTAGTCCTTAACTGGCATGGCATGTAACCAGCTATATTTGAGATATATGCCAGCCTAATTTCAACCTTTCATTTGATGACAAAAGCTAATGTTACACATCATTTTGTGACTGTTGCGGCTGCGACTGCTGATGATGATGCTATTGGGTTAATGTGCTTTTTTTGGTTTATTACTTTTATTATGCAAATTAGTTTTACTGTCTCGTCCACTAAACTTAATATAGTTTTATGTATTTTATGTGTTTTATGTGCGTCTAAGGCATTTCTGTAAAGCTAATGCATTTTTAAACAGCAACCGCTTTGACCATTTTCTGACGCCATTTTTAAAATCATGCGCCTTGAAGTATGCAATAAAAATCACATCTTTGTATTTGCGTGCTTCCGCAAAATGGCGAACAAACAAAGGATCAACACTTAGCAATACATTCCCTTATATGGGAGGGCGTGGCACCGCACACTTTTCATCCTTAAATTATATTCTTCTATGTAAGTTTGAACGTCAAATGCATAATTCATGACTTCTAGGAAAATCAAAATCGTTCAAGTCATTTAGGAGAAGAAGAATTACAAATACGCGCACACTGGATATTTATATAAAAAAAAAAAAAAGAATGAAAGAAGAAGTATACGATACGTCAGCATTCAATCACAGTAAACATATTGAAACTAATGATCTAAAATAATTATACCAAAAAAATACACTCAGGAAACATGTCAAATGCTAGACTTAGCTTAAAACAAATGATAGTGCATCAGCTTAATGCCGACGAGTACCTAGAGAGTTAGATACTTGCATAGATGAGTAGATGTGCGACTGAAGCAGCCACAAATCTGCTTCGTTTGATACTAATGCTTAAGTGTGAGCAAGCTCCTTTCAAGCAGCCGTAGCAACAGCAACAGCCAAATGCAGCGACAATAACAAATGAACTATGTCAGTTGAGGTCTTAAACTTGCATAACAAGGACAAGCATATTGAGCATAAAACCAAAAGATTTAAAGGTATGTACATGAACAGAACGGGCAAACAGATAACACAGCAAAGCTGTTGCTGCTGCTGATGCTGATGCTGCTGTGTATCGAGATGTTTGTACATTATACTAGAAGTACATGAAAAACAGTCACTTTGTTCATATATCATGTTGAAATCTTTGCAAATATTAAGTGCAGATCAAGTCAAGCACAGACAAGTCAAAGCAAATCTTGATGAGTTAGGTTAGTAGAGTAGTGCTGAAAGAAAAAGCGAATCCTGCTTGTTTTTCTTAAAGTGCGAATTTCCGCAAAGGAAAAGTGCACAAAAAACAAAGCCGCTTTGAGAAAATTAAAATTGAAAATTTAAACTTTGGCATAGCCGCAGCTGTAATACGCTTCGAATGCATTTTAAGAGTGTTTAAGCTTATTCATTATAATGCCACGAGCTCTTTTAGAATTTTGTGATATGCATACCATATGTATTCAGTGGTTAGAAATTATTTTAGAATGAAGAATGATTCATTTGAATACAGAGTCAGATATCTCAGTAGTCCATCACGACACTAGAGTCTGTCTTAAAGACGAATGCTAGAAAAGTGTTATGGTGACTCAGTTTTATCAAAAACATAAACGTATGAGAGATACAAAGTGTACAAAGAGAGCCGAGAGATTGTTGAAGACAAGTCTCGTTCTGGACAACCTTTTCAACCTCTTCAACAGACGCCAACAAAAATGTAAAGTTAATTGTACTTCAGAAACTCCATTCTAGCTTAAGAATCATCGCACCATCATCGCACCATTCCCAAGAGTCTATTCATTCCATTTTCATAGATAATGGAACAGTTCCCCTCGTTCGAAAACAGCAGAATTTTCTACAAAAAACTGTACCAAATATGACCGAATTTACGGCCAACAATGGGACATTGAGGTACCATCTATCATTAGACAACTGCAAAGTTGTGAGCAATCAACATCATTAAGTTTGTGTATGGCAGTCATTCAGCGCGGACATGATGGGCATACAGACGGACAGAAATAAGATGAGCGCCGAGGTAGATCTTATTTAACTCTACAACCGTTTATCGGTCATGGCCGCACTTAGGAATTCGCACCTTCCTTGGTGTCCTTGGTGCTAGTTATTGTTACTAACCAGTTTTGCGGAGGTCGTGCCAGACTTGGTATTTCCAACACATGCTCGGATGCCCTCTCGGATGTTATCAGAAGGCTATTGTAAACGAAGCTTCTTGCGTCTTCACTTGTAAAATTTTTGCGGAGGTGGAAACTAGACCCAGGCACAATTCCATAATTAAGAGGTTGGGTTGCATTCTCACAATTTGCTTACCTCGGAACGGCTATTCAGATAATTGTCTCTACTTTTGTAGACTTCTACCTAAGACTCCAGCCACCGAAACGCATTAACTTCTACAGTTAAGGAACTGAACTTCATATTAATACTTTTCTGAGATCCAATAAAGTATTTATATTCTTGATCAGCTCGACAAAACAAACTAGCCATGTCCATCTGTGTCTGTCTGTCTGTCTGTCTGTTCCCTGTCTGTATGAATCAAAACTAGTAGCTCAGTTTTTAGGATATCGATCTGCAGTAAGGTATGAAGACTTCATTGTTCCGATGCTGAACTTATATCACAACTATTTATCATACCAAAAACGTATTTTTCTTTAGCGGTGGCCCCCATACGAACCCACCACCCACTTTTCGGTCAATATTAACATGAAACTAGATATCTAATGGACGAAAGCTTCACAGCTAAGCAAATTAAAAGTGGAATGAAGGCTTGTGAAAAATATTGAACACCGAAGATAACATTTTCATTTGTTTTCTTGTCAGTTTTTGAGAATGTGAAATTCAAAGAATATAAAAAACGCTAATGAATTGTGCCTTTTACAAGCAGTTTAGTTAGCATAGAACTGCGTTTTCTCGATGTTCGATTTGCTATTTTTAAAATTATTCTTGGTTTAATAATGCTTTTTAATGAGCGAAGTGATGAGAAGCAAAGAAACAGATAGTGATAGAATAGAAATTAGCAAAAACATGGAGAAGTAAAGAACTTTTTGTGCAAAAACTCTGAGAGACAGTGAGAGCGATAAACAAATTTCTGTTGTATTATGCAGCATTCAGTGCATCGTAAAAACATTTTAAATTTTAAGAAAATATGTTAGTTTTCGATGTAGCCACCTTTAGTGCGGATAATATCATCGAGTTTATCCGGAAAGACTTCACATGTTGCTGTTTTTTCTATGTTTACCTCCATGTCGTATTTTGATGCTACTAGTATCATTGGAACGTGTAATGGTCCGATAAAGAAACATTTTGTTCACACGTAAGTGGCGCAGCTCATTAACAATGGCTGGTTGCGATTTTCCAACCAAATTCAAAACGTTGTGCTTTAATTCGATTTAACTGCGATGTAAAACGATATGCTTCCGTAGGCTTGTAAACAACATAACATACTGACGCTGAACAAAAAAAGAGCGCGCTATCATTAGCCGTTTGATTGCTACAGCAGCGCGAAATTAAGCGGCGACTCTTGTATAAAACTAAGTTTTTCAATATTAACGTATATTTGTTATTGCCTAATATAGGTGCTTAAGCGCTAGCGAGGACTGTCCGAAAAGTATAAGATTTAGTGTCGGACCGGAATGTGTGTTTTTTGTACGCATTTGAACATCAACAATGAAGGCTTTAAGTTTAGAAGAAATAGCATTATACACATTTTTCCTTCAATGCCAGCAAGAATTATGATCATAATTTTAAACATAATATTCGTTATAGACTCCAGTAAGATATCTTGGGCAAGTTACTATGTTTCCACTTTGGTTCCAACAACATTACATTTTATAAATAAAAAACAACATTATGCATTAAATCTATACTAATACTATAAAGAGGTAAAGTTTGTGAGTTTGTGACGTTGTAGGGGGTAATCTCTGGATCTACTGAACCGATTTTGAAAATTCTTTTACCAATAGAAAGCCACGTTATTTGTGAATAATATAAAGGCTTTAATATACATACACATATGACAATGCACATATTAAATTAATGCGATGTTAGTATTTATTTCATTTTTATTTAAATTTTTATTTTATTAAATTAGGCATTTCATTATTTGTTAATAGATATATATGTACTTACGACGTCTTATTGTTTCCATAAAAAGTTCTAAAAAAATAACGTCAGTATGCCTAAAAGAAAATCACAACTATCTACACATACATCCCAGACAAGAGCGGCTATAGTACGCCGAATGGGAGAGACTTCCTCTGAGCATGCACAGCGCCTTGCGAGTGAAGGAGAATACAGATCGCAAGCTCGTGCTAGAGAGTCTAGCACCGAAAGGGCTCAGCGACTGGCTAACCATAGGCAGAATATGTCGGAAATACGTGTCAGGGAGTCTAGCACCGAACTATTGCAGAGGCTCACTGCTGCGGCATAGAGACAACGAACATCTAGAATACGCAATCGAAGTGGACCTCACAGTAATAGATCAGCTTTCAATTATGATCTCAACATCCATTATGCTAAGCAGCGTCCCTCCTTGCTAAGTACCCTCCTTTCCCATAAGTGCGCATGGGGGAAGGATTGGCAGGGGAAGAAGTGGCAAGTGGAACGGCAGAAACGCGCCGGGTATCAGCTAGTTTTTTCATAAAAATAATGTAAACATAAACTAATTTTAGCTGTGTATGAAGATCCTTAAAATACTACAAATTTATTAATATTGTAGATTTGAATTTAAAAAAATTAAAAATATGCAAATAAATAAAATTTTGAGTACCTGTCTGTGATTTCGAAATGAATGCATTTTCTTAAGCTCCTAAATATGCATTTTTTAAATTTTCGTCTGTCTGTCTGTCTGTTTATAATCTCTGCTAATCTCTGAAATCGTCAAAATCTCTGAACAGATTTTGACGATGCAAGCAGCGCAGTCCGGATACGCTAAATTTAAGTTATGTTTTCATATTTTTGTTGGGAGTGTTCTCGTGTTCAACAAATAAAATATAATTTAAATATATAAATTTAATTTACATAAATGAGTATCTAAATAAATCTAAATAATCCAGTGTACGTCCATTATAGGTCTGAATTTTTAGCTGTAAGCACATGGTTACAAATTTTATAATAAATTCAAAACACTCCACTTTAAGCAATGTATAAAGAGTATAAAACAAAAATCACTATTTCAGCAATAGCAGCATTTAAGCAGCTCTTTGGCCAAGTAGTTGTATATATACAATATGAGCGAGTACTGTTTATGATGTTGTTGAGTCGCTTGGTTTACATGCAGCTTAATGCAACACTCAAAAACTTGTCAATTTCGAGCTACTCTGTACAACTTTTTGCTTTGCTGCCTGCCTGTCAATTCTGTAGCAGCTCTTTTGATTATACGCAGCGCTCATTCACACTGTGCAACTTAAGTTCTTAAGTTTGGGCCATCATTTTTTCCATCATCATCATCTTCTTCTTCTTCTTCTTCAATGCCTCTAATGCTTTGTGTGCTGCTCCGTGGCAAGACATTTTTTTGTAGTCTGCTTTTTGGCGTTAGTCCTTTTTTTCGCACAAATTGTGCTCCAGCTGAAATTGTTTTTGGTCAGCTTTGCTTTTGTACTTTCTTTCGATGTCCTTTCTTGCGATATCCTTTCTTTGCTACTCAATACAACACAAAATACTTCCTTAAATACATTTTTTTGCAGTTTTAAGTTTCCGTATCCGTTATTCGTTGCCGATTTGGCACTTCGCTTTTTTTTATATAGCTTATATACTTTAGACTTATAGTTTGCGGCATGACTTGGCCTACTCTGGCTTGTCTTTGGCAGCAACGTCGGCTTCTAAAGTTTTATTGTTATAAATGTGTTCGATCTGCAGTTGCTTAAACGCCCTCATCAACCGCTTCAGTGCCACTTGAAGTTCAAGTATTGTTAATATTATGCTGTATTAGAAATTGACTTTTAAAATGCTTTCAGCTCGTTCCATTTCTTTAAACTATTTCAATTCACTTTTTGTCTGCTTATTAAAATCGTATTTATTTTGTCTTTTCTTGAAGAATTCTTTTTTTTTTTTTTCTGTTTGTATCTCAACTATTTATTCTGTCATTTGTCAACCAACAATAAAAATGCGAACCACTTGCCTATTTGTTTGCCGTCTGCTTATTCAATTTTCAAGATATTCAGTTTATCTGTCAGCTACCGCTCTGTGTGTGTTTGTGTGTGTCTGTTTGCGAAATTCACAAGTCTGTCTGCATTCTTTTAGCAACAAAAATACTTTATACTAAAAAAATATTTTTGCTCAATTTATTTGCGATGTCATTTGTTGCATTTCACTTCTCCTCTTGTTTGCCTTAAGTTTGTGCATTTTTGGATTTCTGAAATGGTTTTTTAAGTTGCTTATTTTATGCTTTTTGAGTCGCCAAATAAAAATACTTTTTTTAAGTTGAAAATGGTAAACGATTGTTTTCATGCACTTTTAAATATTTTAAGCTAATGTTAAGACTAAAAGAAAAATGATCTCTTCTATCCGCTGAAGATTAGTCCAATACATGTTTCATTACGCCTATCCTAAAATCAGTACAAGAACATTTTGATTCGGCAAGAAAGTAATTGACTTTTATGGACTTGGATGGTTTTAAAACAAACAAAAATTCTCTGATAAAATAATACCATCTGACAACTCTATAAGAAGATCATTCCACGATTCGACATATTTTCTTGGTATCCTCGTAAGAAGTAAAGCGCTGCTCAGCCAGGGCATGGGTCATCGATCTGAACATGTGGTAGTCAGAAGGGGCTATGTCTGGGCTATAAGCCGGGTGGGCTAGCACATGCCAATTCAACGCCTCTAACGTTTCCTTTATGGATCTTGCAACATGTGGCCGAGCATTGTCATGTTGAAAAACCAACTTGTCGTGTCTTTTGGCATATTCCGGCCGTTTTTGCTTCAATGCTCGGCTCAATTGTATTAATTAATGTTGGCAACGTTCACCAGTGATGGTTTGGTTAGGTTGCAGCAGCTCATAGTACACAACACCCTTCTGATACCATTTCGGATTGGATTGTCGTAATGGATCCACTTTTCATCGCCAGTAACAACACGATGCAAAAAACTCTTCCGATTATGGCGTTGAAGCAGCTGTTCGCAAGTTAAAAATCTCCTTTCGAAGTCTATTGGCTTCAATTCGTACGGCACCCAATTTCCTTGCTTTTGAGTCATTCCCATGGCTTTGAGGTGTTTGCCAACTGTTTACAAGTCAACTCCCAATGATTCTGAAACCAGTACTCACAAGTTGAAATTGATGAACATTAACCCCGTAAGCCTCACAAAGCGTACGATGAGCTTCAGCTGCTTTTATCTTGAAATGAAAGCACAAAAGCAAACCTTCCCGTAAATTGCGTTTTGTTGGAACAAAAGTCGACAAGTTCAAAGAGTAAAAAAAAAATATGTTGTTTACACTTCAGAGGAATGAGACATACTGAAAATTGAAGCTGATGAAGTAGGCTTTCACATGAATATTGTCACAGGTTTATCCGATGCGATTTAGTGTGAGTTACGCCATCTCTTATGAATCTTTTAAAACTAGTTCCAAACAATCATTCCAAACTAAATATAAATGTCATTTGAACTTATTAATAGGTTCAATGTTCCATAGACAGCATTCAACGGTGGTCAACGGCGATTAAACATATTGCATATTACAGCATAATTTACTCGTACAATCATGGACGACATAAAGCCGGTTATAAACTCAAAACCAATTGTTCTGTATGCGCTTAAGGTGCGCAGCAATACCAAAATTAAGTTTAAGATTAGAAAACACATTCCGTTGGGCAGATTAATGGACATCTACTGCAAGAGGGTCGGCTTACCGTAGCTTCACTTACTTTTTCTTTTCAACGCGCTGCATATAAACGAGAGAGACACAGTCAAGCTGTTGGCTATACAGAGTGGAGATACAATAGATGTATATCAACAACATGCCGCTGCATACGACCAAATTAAAAACTAAGCGTACATTTATTTATAGGTTATGTACAATCTCATTAATAATGCAAGCCCCATTACAATTTTTGTTTGATTTTGCGTCTTTGATCGTGGCCCGATTTATCGATAACGTTTTATTCAACTGTCAATTCCAATATACGAGGTGGAGGAGACCGAGATGCGTCTCAATCCTATCGCTATCGTACAATTCCTTGCATTGGTGTCCAATGCCGGTTTTGGCGTTAAATTATACGCCACTAAAACCCATGTCTGCTTCTTCTGCTTCCAGGTTACGGCGTCTGATTTTTTGTTCTCATTGTAGTTTTTGTTTTATGAACTACAATGAGCTCTACGAGAACTATCTCCTCCTCCAATACAAAATGTGTAGCCCTTTTCTATCGCTGGTCATTTTGTTTTATATTTCTTATTGTTTTGTCGTTTTATTGGAATTTTTCCCGATGCGCAGCTGTTTTATTAACCCATCAGTCAACTTTTTCTAATTTATCGACTCGCTGAGGGTGGTAACTTAACCGTTGTGGCGTTGCTACTTGTCCACACATAGATCAAATTTAATGATCATAGATCAAGATGAGAAATTGACACACAAAATTATGGCTGCCATAAACTTATTTCTGATTTAGTAAAACACAACTTTACACACAAGATGAGGCCTTAGACGTATACGATTTTTGTATTGTGAACGAAGACTGCCAACTGATTAAACCTGCACTACCATGTGTAACATATGCTACTAAGGAACTTCTTCTTAACACAGTTCTTAGCTTTAAAGCAATTTAGTTAAGCAACTTTGTATCTTATGAATGCGCATTCGTATAGAAAAAGCAACTCCAAACGAAACAACATCAAAATCATAACTCAAAATGGCAAACTAATTTGCGCCAGATACTTATTATTATCTCTCCAGTGGCACCATTTTGTCGAGACGTCACCCCTCCGCAGAAAAATACTAGAAGAAAAAATGAAGAAAAAAATAAAAATCATGGCAGACAAAACATGCAACAACGAAAATGGCAACGTTGACTACAAGGAGTATATAGCTGCAAGTATGTGAAAGACAACACATGCCAAGTCCTAGATAGACTATGAAACATTCACAGATAGAGACGACGGCGACGACTAAACTAGACTTTTGTGTCTATGCACATGTATAATAATACATTAACACCAATACAAAGCCGACAGCCACTGTGCGCCGCGTGCTGCACAAGAATAATGCATGCGCCATGTTGCTGTCCTATTCCTTCTGAATGTCCTGGCTGTCTGGCTGGCTGTTCTAGACTGCCTGCGAAGTGGCAGCGCGCTGCGACTCGAAACTGGCTGTTAAAAAATGAATGTGTACGCAGGTGTTTTGTCATTTTAACGCTGCGACAGTCAGCCAGGCAGCCAGGGTGCCAGCCAGCCACCAAGGCGCATAAGCTGCACCGTAATGAAAGCATGCGACATGAGTGCCGAAGCATAACACAGATACACTAGACGAATAAAAAGAAAATCATCATAATGGTGAAAAATACAAAATGAAGAGCGCTTTTGCTTATTTACACTTGAGCGAATTGTTGCGCATTTTCAGTGCTCGAGGGAGACTGAGCGAGGGAGATGCTGACAATAAAGTGTGGCAGTTTGGCACCGTAAGCCGCCCCAAGGCGCAGTAGCGCCTACAGGCATGTTGCAACAAAGGTTTGCCCTTTAATATTTATATCGTACTTTTCAGACTGTTGTGTGTGTAAGATTAAATCAGCTACTGGAATTCTACACATGTTCTATTTACATATACTATTGATGAGAAAAACTCTGTTCATATGAAATCCATTCCTTGATTATTCAAGCTCTCAAAACTAAACTGCATAGAAATAGAAACGAAAAACTGATCAAGCTAAGCGAAATTAGGAGTACAAAACAAGGATAACAAGTTCAAGCGATTTTCTTAATACGAATTAATAAAAATAAAAAGTTAATAGCATTTATAATTCGCAAATAGTTTTTACATATTCTTACATATTAAGAGCGGAACACTTGCTAGTGATGCAACTTATTTTTCATTGTTTTCTCATTTGTTTTATGTTTGCTATGATTTTAAATTAGTATATACACTAAAAGTGCATTCGATGCTTAATAAATTTTGTTTTTAAGCTGTCGGTGTATTGTTTTACGTAGTTTAAACATTCTATAATTTTCAACTATTTGGGCAGTGCGTTGGTAACGAATCACTCATATATAGAAGATAACCATTCCGGAGAAACACATGTTCAATTATTTGTTGTGAAGAGTGTACAAACTTCGTTTGAAATCGCTCGAATGTAGCAAACGTCTGCCATATACACCTATCATAGACGACCACCTACAGCATAATCGCGGCCAACAATTGTGGGAAATTATCTTTAAAAAGCAAATGTCAGAGATTATTCTTTAGGATCATAATAGAGATTCCGTTCTTCTTTATTACCGTCTTCATTTCTTCACAACAGCCAATTAGATGAAAAAGAAAACTTGGTTGTTTTGGTTCACATTGGTGCAAACGTAAACTTCTTCAGCGTTTTGCAGCTGACCGATAAATAAGACAAAAGTAACCGATTTTGAACGATAACAAACAAAAAATCGATTTAAACTGCAGAGCTACTCGAAATGGACTTTTTACAATTGTGAAGTAGAAAAGAGACACTGTTGCATTACTATGTGCGTCCAGATATTCCAAGGCTGATGCAAAACATTCCGATAATTCCAAAGTAATGCTTAGAGTACCAGAATTATACCCACTTCATTGCTTCTCCATCAAATAAACTTCAGTACACTTCTTCGAAATTTGTTACATATGGGCGCCTATATATATGCAGCACAGTTTAATTTTTAATCTTTTGTTGCATACTACAAGGCACACACTGCGAATTGAATCACAAACGAATGCTTTAGTGCGCCTAAAAAGCGGCAATAAAACTAAACTGCAACATAACGAAAATAAACCAAAAGCGCACTCACTCACTTAACTAAATAACTCTTAAAATACTTCTTCGCGGGTTTTTTGTTCTCCTGGCCGCCTTTTTTATGGCACAATACAAATATGTGCCTTCAATTTTGCACAGCTGCGTTCCTTTTTTGGTTTTTGATCCTGGTTTTTCTATAGGTCGCTTTAACTTGTTTTTTTTCTTGGCACTGCCAAACTTTTACGCGCAATAAAAATATTTTAATGTATTGTTTTATTTTTTTTTTTCCGTTGGCTGGTGCAATTTTTCAACAGCATCGCACATTACGAGCTCAAATAGCAGCAAAACAGCAAACGAGCAAAGTCGAAAAGTAAACGTGGCCCATAAACTAATTGAATATTTTTAAAGCCATTATCTATGCTCTGCTTTGGCGAAGCTTTTGCATCCCTTTGTCCAATAGTTCACGCGTCTTTTTGTCTCATTATGGCCGCAACTTTTGGTATTTCTTTTGCATTTGCCTTCGTGTCCTTTTTGTTGTTACTGGTTTCCGCTGAGGCGGGCAAGGGAGAAAAGGAAAGGAACCAAGAAAAAATAAAGGTAGCCGATGGCGAGTTTTCCATTTCGTTGCTCGGAAAATCTTTGCTGATTTTATTTATTCTTAATTTTTAAGTTTTTTTCTCGTTGTTGCCTCTCGACTTGTTTGCCGCTTGTAATCTGTTTGAATTGTTTTCCTTACATTTTCTTTTTACTTTTGTATTCTTTATCAACGGGATTTATTTTCCACTGTTTTTCTTTCCGGTTACCAGTGCCACCAGTCGTCCTGCGTGTCCTATTACTATAATTTAAGCATCAATTATACTATCATCACCTGCAAGTTGTAGTAAGCAAGCATTGCTGCTGTTTCATTTACATTATTAAAAATAAAAATAAAAAAAAAATAAATGGGAGCATTTTTTTCTTTGCTATTTACCGGCATTTTACGAGTATTTACACGATTCCTTTTCGTCCTTCTGCAGTGCCTGTTTAACGCTTTTGGGATTAAGACCTTCCGCTGCCATTGTTGTTGCCACTTGAAGTGTTTTTTGGTTGTAGTACTTGTAAGTCTCTGTTAATGCCTTGTGTGATCCATTGCAGCATTTTGATTCAGTCATCCATCAATCCATTTGTCCATTCAGCTGCCTTGTACTCTTTCCTTAGGCTGTTGTTTCGCTTGCAATGGAATTTAATTCGTCGATTTAATGAATTGTACATAAATACATTCATTCATTGTTTAATTTCGAAATTAATTTGACTCGCACATTTAATTGAAGTGCAACGGAAATGAATTTTCAGTACAGAAATTCAGCGTTGAGATGCATTTCAGCAGAAAATGAAGCGAAAAATGGTTAAAAGCGTTCAAGTGATATGGAGAGCAACTGAATACATATTTATAAAAGATATTTATTGTAAAAGAACAGAATTTTCAGGCAATGCAATTCATTCGATATGCGAATTGTAAATTGAAGCTGATTGAAGTCATGTTTTATTCTGTGATTCATGCGATCAATGCAAATATGTAAAAAATCTGTGCAAATTCTTGCATGAAATAAGGATTTCTATGTGTTCTGCGCTATTATCTCTGAGAGTAGTTTTCTGGCTTAAATTTAAATTTAAGCATATGAGCGAAAATTTATAATACGTTTCTATACATTGATAAGTACGGAAGTTTTCTAACGCCTTTTACGCTCGCATATACAATTTGAAAGAAGTGCATATATTTTTCCCATGCATGCTCTCAGTATTAACTAGGAGCACCAACGAGTCAGTGAGTGAAAACTGAGCCGAACTGTCTCAAAACCACTTTTGGCCTCGATATCAACCGAAGCGGACACACACTTTAACAAGAACAGTGTCAGCATGTTGACAGTAGTCCTAATAAAGGATTCTACCATTGGCCAAATGGTACAGCAGTTGAAAGTCCCATATCAGAATAGAAGATGCAAAGTATCAAACACCTTAAATGTGACTGCTCTGCACTTTTAAGAAAAATCACTCAATTTATCTGAAAGTCATTCTTTAAAAAGGTGCATAGTATAATGCAAAATAGCCACTGGAAGATTTAGTACGTTTCATTACATCTTCATGCTGGTTTCAAAGGCGCAGAGCATCAAACGAAACCAATTGTAATACCTTCCGCTAAATTTAAACCCAAGACAACAAGCATCACTGGCCTCTGGGTAAACTCGACCTCATCGAACACAAAACCAATTGAAATATGCTGCTCAGCAACCATTAAGAGTGCAAGAAGCACAAATTTCCGGGAATATAGTAGCAGTGAACAGTCGATTCGACGTCGTTCTTAAGAACTTGGCGTATTTTACTTCACAGTCTTGGCTTAAGGCATACAAAATTAAATTAGTGTATGAATTGCAGCTTCTGAACCTAAGGCAACGACATGTTTTAAGTAAATGTGCTCTAAAAAAAGCTCACTGAAAATGCACTGTTTTGTGGAATGATCAGCACGTTTTCCTTCAAAGGTGACATTGAAGCCCGTGTTAAGTATGATATCGACGTGAACCAATGACCTTCTTTAAAACACGTTTCACTGGGTAGTTAGTTTCGCGCTTCGGACCGGTAAATTGATTGCCTAGATCAATTGATATCACATCGCGACGATTTTCTGTTCGGATGTGTGAAGTCAAAAGTCTTCGTCGATAAGCCGATCTCAGATTCCGGTCATTATGCTCGAAAGAGTTCGTGAAACACTTGTAACGTCAAGCTTCATAGTATTGTATATATAATTATTAGAGAAGGGTAATACTTCACTAAGATTCATTTTCTCAACCGACTTATAAGTCAATTTATGTGTCAGTAAAATGATTTTTCACTTCCTAATTGGCTGTTAAACCATCTAGATGAGAGTATCTTATAAAGTAATTTGGTTAGGTGTTTAAATTAGAGAGATGCATAAATATGGACACTACATTCTTCTTCACATGCATTAGCCAGTTATTTTAATGAATTCAATCAAGGATTTAAATAAGACCTTTTATATTCATAAGCAAGCACACCAGCTTAAACTAAAGGCTACTATTAGTATCGCAAATATAAATATACATATGTATGTTAAACTTTAACTCTTTGTGTCTTACGCCTCTAAGTTCAACGTAGTTCATCTAGTTTTGCTGATATGAAGACGTATGTGTGTGGGTATTTATCTGAAATGCAATTAACGGTACTTTTATGCTCATGCTGGCTGTACTTAAATGGCATTTTCTGTTTTACTATTGCAATACAAGTTAATCTGGTACTCGAGTTGGGGTCAGCTCCGCTTGTCCGGCACTCAAACACTTTCTTTCTATTTAAGTCCTTTCGCGTGCACATCGTTCATTTGTCCATGTCCTTGTTGTCCTTACACTTGTTGTTGTTGTCGCGTTGTTAGTGTTGCGCTTATCTTCTGTTTGACGCGCGCTTGCACATTTTTCTTTTTTTTTAATACCCTACCCACATGTAGGTAATTAGGGGCATAATGTGTTTGTTGTGAATTTTGATTGAAGTTAAAGGCAATGGGCGCCTCATATATAATACATGAAGTTAGAACCGTACAGCGCAGATGTTGGTTAGCGGATCTCTCCAAACATAATTTTAATTTAAAAGTTTTTTGGCCAAAAACCGGAAATTTTTAACTATTTGCTCGTATCTCTGAAACTAGCAGAGATACTGAAAATGTACCCATAAACAAAGTTAAAGTAAATTGAATTTGCAATTTAGCGATTGCATTGAACCACTTGAAAGCCGTTATTACTCGTAATGATGTACTGGATATTAGTGGCGAGGAAGGAAGGCGAATTTGGTCGAATATTTGCTCCAATCCTTTGATGACACTGGCAAATTGAATTTACATTAATTTTGTATATGTGAACATTTTCCGTATCTCTGCTAGTTTCGGCAACACAGGCAAAAATGTAAAAAGCTCAGATTTTTGGAACAATTTTGGAACACCTCGTGCTCCGGCCCTATATCTCGGAAACTATCACTTCTACGACTTATGATAGTTTGACTTTTTAGTTTGAAAATCGAATTTACTTTAATTTTGTTTTTCGTATCTCTACTAGTTTTGAAGATACAGGTCAAAATATAAAAAAATTTCGATTTTTGGCCAAGAATTTTTCTCATTAAAATTTTGTTTGGAGATAACCGATAGCATAGCAGAAAGGTTACCGAAACGAACCAAAACCGCTGTTTGACGTGGTTTAAAAACAGCGTCGACTACAGAATCAGTGTTTTGAAGGTATCTCGAACCGTCGAACCGAGTTATTACCAATTTTCTACTAGTATAAACAGTAATATTCGCTTCCCTCTTGTTCGTCCAATTTGTTGATAGGTGCATATGCCACTCAGTACAGATTATTGCTGGGTATCATACAGTCGCGCATGTTGACTATTTATATTCGTTTGTAGATATTTGAGGGTGTATGTGTATATCCTTTTTATTTCGTTTAGCAACAGCATTAAGCAGGTTTTTTTCGTTTTTCATTTGGCTACCACATTTTTTGTTTGCGCCTGGCTATATGCTACAGTTTTTTTGTAATCTATTTTTTTTTTTTTTTTTTTAAAGCGCTTTGTTTGTTTGTGTTTGTATGATGATTCGTTTGTTTGTCCGTCTATCTGTCTGTCTGTCTGTCTGTCTGTTTGTATGTGTGTTGCTTTCCTTTTGCCAAACGGAAGTGAAATTGCTAACGGAATTAGCACACCAGCGCGCTGGGCAAAAGCAAAGGATAAGAGATGTACAAAAAGGTAAAGGACGCACAGCTGGCTGGCTCGCTGGCTGCTGTTGTTCAGCAAAACGCGTTGTGATGCTCCACTCTTTACTTTTGGCTTGTTTGCGCCGCGGCTATCTTTTTCAAATATGGCTGCGTTTTTTTTTTGTTGGTTTTTTGCCACTTTTTCGCAATTTTTCTATTTTTATGTCCTGTTGTTTTTTTCTCTGCTCTCCGCTTATTTGTAGCACATTCATATTTGGCTACAAATTCGTTTTCATCTTTTTTTTCGTTACAAAACAAGCCATTTTGTTTTTTGTTGTTGTTTTTTTTTAAGCTGCTGTGCTTTCTTTCCATTTAATTTTTGTGCACAAACGAGCATCTAGCATAGCATACAGTGAGGCGCTCGCGCGCGCAATCCAAAAAGCAAATGCTAAAATTCATTTATTTTTTCTTCTTTTGGTACGGTCAACCTTCCGTTGCTCTAGAATTCTTTCTATCTCGGTGTCCGTCTGTCTGTCTGCTGCTTGTCTGTGTGTGTGTGTTTCTCCTGTACAGCAGCCATTTTAACTACTGACACTCATGCCTGTCAGGCGTAGGATATCTGCAATCTAAATGTCTGTCCGTCTGTCTGTCTGTCTGTCTGTCTGTCTGTCTGTCTGCAATGGTTTGTATGAGTCCCACTTGGCTGTCGCATATTCATTGCCATTTTTGCCCAACTGTTTGTCGGTTTAAACTATGCGCAGCATACCGCTGCCGCAGTCTAGTTCACCAAAGCTCGCCAGCCAGCAAAGGATGCAGCAGCAGCGGATATACCCGTTTGTCATTGTTGCAACGAGCCAGTGAGCAACAAATGGACGTATGAGTGACTGTATATAGCTCGCTGACTGAATGACGGAGTGACTGAGAGACTGAGTGACTGAGTGAATGCTGCATTCTCGCTGAAAACCATATATATTTCAACGAATTTTTACACAACGAACGAAGCCAGCTGCCTTGCACAATCATTTTTATTAATTTTACAAAAAATTATTTATGGCTTGTTGGCATGGCATGTTGTCGACATAGCCATAGTTTAATTACACAATACTCTGGCACAGAGTTTTGCGTACAAAGATAAAAGGATATTCAAAAAACAATCTCGTTATTCAAATACCGACATTGATGCTCCTGCTGCTGCCAGGCGTTCTTTTTGTTTTTTTTTTTTTTTTGCTTTTAGTTTAATTTGTAGCAAATTAAAGCACAAATAAACTGAAGCCGCCATTAAGCATCAGCAAGGAACAAGGCGAAACTGTGTAATTTGTTTGCATAATAACAGGAGCTCCGGCGTCGGCCATTACGACGGCAAATCAGCTGCTCGAATTCACTGACCGCGTGGACTATAATGAAATGTTCAAATATACAAGCGGATGTTACGCACACACACACACACGCACATATACAGCTACAATTACTAACGCAAAAGCGGAAATACAAAAATAAAAGCAACCAATGTGCAGATTTAGGGCCGTATTTCTCCATTTTTTGTTTTGCTTCTTTTTATACCCTTCACACATAATATGAATAGTATTATAATTTTGTTATTCCGTTTACAATGCCTTAAATCAAGCATATTCCATATATTCCTTAGTTATTCCAGTTACCAAAAGTCCGCAAAGCAATATCACGTATCTCTTGCGAAGTATACTAACGTATACGGCTGCGCAAAAAAATCGGACTCGCATGTTCGTCTGATTGTGAACTAATGGATCGTAAGGCCGTTTTACCGTTTTAATAAAACTGACAGCATTGATACAAACATTTTTTAGCGACATGGCCACATTATTCCATTTCACAGCTGACGGCAGAAATTGTTAACATATATGAAAACGGATCACCAAAGTTCGAAATATAAGTAGTTAAAAATATTCACCACGAAGGCTATTGAGGCTCCAGGGGGACCATTCTTTCCAAACTAGTTTTTAACTTTTTAGGCGTCGCAAAAAGTTAAACAACTAAAACATCCATTCAAGAGTTATATCTTTAACGCGAAGTCTTAGTTGGAAAAGGACTACTAGCAAATTTTTAGATCAAAATAAATTTCGAAATTTGAAAATGGAAAATTGCTCTTTTTTTAAACTGTAAAATTTTAATATACCTCCTTGTAGTTAGACCAGGCACCAGTCCCCTGCCTTTCCCCCTGCAACACATTTGACCGCCGATTTTAGCATGACAATGCCATTAAAGGGACTTAACGATGCGACCTTATAACTCTTTTCCCTAGTCACACATCAGCCCCACAAGACTAGCCACTTCACAAGCCCTCGGTAGCGAAACTTGGAACCAGTTTAAAAATAGAAATGTGAAAAAATGTTTTTGCTTTGCAGGGACTGTCAAGAAAAGCTTATTGCCTGATGAGTTGGACCAGTTAGCTGACGTAGTAGTAGTAGTAGTAGTAGTAGTAGTAGTAGTAGTAGTAGTTATGCGAAGACTTCATGCTCAGCGGCGGTTATCGTGGTTCGAATACAAACTTCCTTTACCAAAGAAATTAGTTTTTGTATTTTTTATGCTGGTCAGTTAGAACTGGTGAGCTAGACAGTTACCACTGCCATGCGGCTAGGCCAGAAAAGTCCCAAACGACTAGCGAATCATCAATCGCAATGGACTTGCCCCTTCGTAGTAGTCCGTTTTCGTAGCGAAGTGGCCAGTCTTTTCGGATTGGTGCATGGTTGGGGAAAAGAACGGCAACGTCGCAGCACTCGGTCCCTTCCAATTATACTACCAGGTTAAAGTCACCAATTAAATGCATTGCCGGTTGATAGGCAGGGAACTGGTACAAGCGCACTAGTATGAATTATAGGATTCTAATGCACCTTTCTGCGAATTCTGGTTATGTTTGCATAGGTCGTTCCAAAAATAACAGCAATACTCCCAGTGTGTAAACATACGCGTATACAAAAATTACAGTCGCCTTACAACGGTCTACTTCTTTATACGCCAGAATCTGCATCTACAAAAAGTAAGGTTATGCATCTAGGGACTCTAAATATGAAGTCTATACTTCCAATTTTCATTTATTTTATTGTTTGATATGCGTTTTGAAAATTTATGTAAAGAGTATTAAAACTTCGGTTCTAATTAAGTTTCTATTTTTTCTTCATTTGTTTTTTTTTCGTTTTTTGCTGTTGTTTCGCTTGTTTTTGACGTCAAAACAGAAAAGTCGTTAAAACCAAATGCGTATATTTCGTTGTTTTCATAAGGTTGATTTATATATATATATATTTTTATATATTAAAGCAAACTTATTGTTGTTGTTGTTGTAGAGGCTGTACCTTTTTTCACACGGTTCATGAGTCAATATATCCTGTGCTCCTTGTTCAGTACGGCTTGCATGATGTTTAATTTTTTAGCTATGCTTTTTAACACTGATAAGCCGAGCAGTTGCAGTCATAAAACGAGGGCTACCTTTTACATTTTACGCGCCTTGGCAACACTAAGTGTTGTTAGATGCCAGCTGGCATGGTACCACAACAGCAGAGAGAATGAGAAAGATGCAAAATAAGTTACCATGAAGATGGTGTGAATAATAAGGCCCTGGCTGCAAGAATCCTGCTCCGAAGAACAAACACAATCGCAGTATTTGTATAAAATGTTTCACTAATCAATTAAGAAAACCATCAAATTTGTTTTAAAATAATTTTGAATATCTTTTCTTATAATTTTATTTCGATATTTCACATTAAAAATAAGATTTTGCGAGTATTTCCAGAGGACACATTCGATCCTCCGAAATGACTACAGTTGTAGATATTACTCTCAAATCATTATAATGCGCAAAAAGTTGTAAAATAGAACTCAATAAACTACAAAAGTACCAGAATTTTTAACTACAGCGAAGGAAAAAGTTCTTCTTATGCAACACTTTTTATTCGATTTTTCCAACACTATCAAAGATAGAATTTTCATACGTTATGACGATAGAAGTTGACACGATTGACTTTTCTAGTTCTTCAAACGAAGTCGCAACTCCTGCAGACTACAAAACTTTTCCATGAGGACCACAAAACAGTTTTCCACTCGTACACGGTAAAGAGTGTGTCTAATATTACACCTTAGGTGCTTGAGTAAATCCATTCTAAGAGAGTTGCTACGAAATGGAGAAGTATGGTCGCCCGCAATCCACTCCTCGCAAGTACAATGTTGATCATTGTCCCTATGGTGAAGTTCTTGAAATCTTTTGAGTCGTGGTAACTCCTAGGAGTAACTATTACGGCATCTCGTATGCGCAGTTTGTGATAACATACAATTTTAAGCTTTGCGGAATAAATGTGGTGTTGAGAAAAATAGACTTCACGGCTTTTCACTGGCTTGTCAAATAGCTTTACAGCGTTGCCGTCCACATATCCACTGCAGTGTAGCATTAACATCATAATTGTAGGCACTGAGTTCTGCTGCGTCGCTTTTATATTTCTGATGAGCGTTGAAACTAAGCTGTTTTGGTATTTCAATATTAAAAATATAGATACTCAGTTGTATTAAAAAGAACCCAAACACGCGCATTACAATCTTCTTAATATAAATCCTTGCGGTGTGGATTTACCAAAAAATTTCGTTCTTAGCTCATTTTCGGTCCGGTGTTTTTCGCTCCATCTAGCTGCGGTTTCTCAATCTAAGATTCACCAGCTTCTCTATGCGCTTGACTGCGGCTGCCTTATCAGGGGCGTGGCATAGCGTTTCGACCTCCGTCAGACACTTCACATAATCATCGCGCTGCCGCTCGGAAGCTGCTAGAAGTTCCCGAGTGCGTTCCAGTTGCTGCTGCGGTGAGTCATCACGTCGGTTCCAAACGTGTTGAAGTCTATCAGCATAATGTACGCTACCGGATGGTTTTGGCTGCATTGGCACACTTGCAGTTGCCTCAGCAGCTTTGCAGCACTCCAACCCAGACAGTGTGCCAGTCTTTGGCGGTCCATAGCCCAACTGAAGTCCACGACGCCTCTTCAGTGCATTGTATTTCAAACCCTTACAGTTGGCATTATAAAATTTTTTGAACCACTGTAAAAAATCGATGTGTGCCTTCCTCGTGCCCTTGACCAGATCCGCCACCGGTATATATTTCTGTACGCCTAGTTCATCAAATAATGATTCCAGCAGTTTAAAATTATGGACACATTCCACCTCCACGTTTGTGTACCACTTAATACGGTTCATGGGTACCTTGTAGGCGAAGAGTATATCCATCACCTGGAGATATGCTGCGCCCGTGCAAAGCTCATTTATATTACCGATTTTTGTGCTCAGCAGCTCATTCATCCAGGTAAGCAATAACGACCGCGACATCATTTCGTCGGTTGATTTGGGTCCGTACACTTGAACTACGTCCATATTTTTCACGATTTTTTGCGTCTGACGCGAATATAAAATTTAAGACAACAAATATTTTTGGTTTTGCCGAAAAATTACACCGAAATTTTGAAACTGCTGAAGTCAAGAAAAATCACACTGAAATTTTGAGCTTGCCGAAGTAAAAAGTTGAAATGAAATGATTTGACAGCAGTTCGTATTCTGAAATCACATTTCAATGCCTGCTTTGTTCCATTTTTTTCTTTTTTTATGCATGTAGAGATAAGTGGAAATTGATGTTCCATGGTAGCCAAGCCCATTAACACTTGATTTAAAGTATCTAAATTATTACTTATTCTTATCGCATCCCTCGATAGCAGTTTACCACTTAAAATCTATTGTAATAAAACCAGCGCCACTTTTTTTTTTTGGCAGTGTAAAAATTACATGCCACAGCTTAATAAATAAATAAAACCACAGCCCACTTTTGGTCCGCGTTGCCACCTGCCCAAAGTTGAGCGAACTGTTTGAGATATGTTTATGCTTGTTTCACAGCTCATCGTGCGCTTTTAATGACTAATTTGAATGTTGTAAATTTTTGAAGCAACAAAACAGGGCAAAGTATGCTCAAAAAAATGAAGCTAACTTCGGTGAAACCGAAGTTTTTATATTCTTCCTACAAAATTTGATTTTGTGTCAAACAGAAATGAGCGCAAAAAAACTGAAGTTTACTGATAATCCGCAAACGATAACGCTGGCGAATGTTTTTGCGAATGTTAATATGAAGATATGTCATTTGTTCAATTCAGGTAAGAATTGGGAAATATATTTTCTAGGTGTTTCTTTGAATCAGCGCACCAAACATCAATAGTTGCCTCTACATTAAATAGAAAAGTGATGACTACCTGAAATACCATCTTCCCGAACAACTCGCAAGAGTTTTTGTAAGGAACGCTTTTCCTGTTACGGGAGTTCAATGATTTCGAATGTCTCCGATTGTTTTCAGTACCAGTTCTAGCCAATCTCCTTCAGAAAATGGCACTAGAAAGAGTAGATTCCAGTAACTGATTGCGGTTTCCGGCATCATGAATCAGAGTTCCGAAGAGTTTAAGTGAAATTATGTGACTTCTTAAATTAAGGGAAGGGCAATGTGAGTTACGCACAGAAAAAAAAATCGAGCTAAAGTCGAGATTACACGTCGAAAAGTAAGATTTTGCACAGTGAAAGTGGGCTTCTATCGCAAAGTCTAGAAATGAGATTCAACATCTTGATTTCAAGGAGTGAGGCAGAAGATAATAGATTTTGAGCTGGGGGTATCTTAAACATTTGAAGGTTTCATTTGAAGGTTTCAGAGCATAACGTTTTTTATAAAAGATTATATGAAAACTGAAAAATTATTAAAGGTATTAATGCCCACAGATAGCAGATAGAATAACGTGCAGCTGATAACGGCTAGATCGACTCTCGTGCTGAAAAAGGTTATAAACAAATATATAATATATGAGATCTCTAATGTCTACTGAGTGTTACAAAAACTGCTTTAAAATTAATATACTTCTCACACTAAGTATGAAAAGCGAACAAAAAAAAAAAGAGGGACTTATATTCTTAAAAGTAGGCTACCACAAGAGGCAGACAGAGTGAAAGAAAGAAAGAAAAAGTGCGAGAAAAAAGGCACAAAACTAAGCTACCAAAAATAACTGGCAAACGCTTTGACTTTGTTATGCAAATGAGCATTTTGTGCAGCATGGTCTCACTCCAAGCTTCGCTCTTTCCAATCTCTGTTTCCCCTGATAGACGCACAGACGCCGGAAACGGAAGTTCGCACACAGTTAACACTCAGACGCACGCCATTGCAACTTATTTATGCTGCCTCGCACTACAACACTCTCAACTGCTGCTGCTCCTGCTCCTGCGCCAGTTGACACTTCGACTCGCTGTAAATATCATTAACGTGATTTTAAAGTTGGCTCATAAAATTACCAAAATGCTTGTAGGTAGGCAGGCAGGCAGGCAGGCAGAATTCCTGGCCAGGTGAAATTTGCCATTCAGTTGGCAGTTAGTTGGACGTTAGTTGACTGAAATTGTACTTTTAATTTGGCTTCGTGCGCTTTATTGTTCGCTTTGGCTATTCAAGGTGTTTTATTATACCGCTCCAAGGCCTGCGAGCGATTTTTGTGATTGTTTTGTGGCACAACATTTTAATGCATTTTATTAGCCTGCCACTGGCTTTTTACCAGAGTTCAGTCTTGCCTTCCGCCCATCCCAAATAATAATTCACTCCGCTGCTGTTTTGGACACACTTGCCATTTGCAAAGTTAATGGCTACTTTTAAATCAATTTAATGCCTGCATAATTTATGTCACGCACATAAAAGTGTTGCATTGTTTTCTAATTCAAACTGAGTAGCCAGGCAAAATTGGGGAAAACGCATCTGTGGAGCATACTTAAAGTAGCAAATCGATGCGAATCGAAGAGTGAAAGATATTTTTTAATATGCCACAATAAATACAATAAGACCAATGTGAGTGATATATGTCACTGAGACATATTAGTTTTTCTAGGAGCGTTTCACTCTGTGTTGAGGAAATGGTAAAGAAAAAAAGCAGCAGTCTGAGGAATAATAGTGCCAAAGTGAAGTATGGCAGTTGAGTTTGTATCTATGTGCATTTGTATCTAGTATATACTTTTAGTTGGGCAGACAGCTTACGAAAGAAAGGGAAATAACTTGAAACAATAAATGTCAGGCGAACGCATGAAATGACAAGTAAAGTTTTTGCCAAGGAATATAGGACATGAGGAAGTAACTATTGTAAAGTATGCTGCTGTTGAAATTTTCAATAGAGACAATATGGTATATTGGTGTAGCTAAACGTGAAGTATGTTTTTGAACAGTATATTATTTTTAAATTGTATCAGAATAGTTTGCATACTAAGCACACTAAGTTCTGTAGTACTTTAAGTAAAAGTTAAAAAAATATAATCTAATCGAATCAATTTCCAAACAATTGATCTGAGAAATCTAATTTACTGAAACCCTTAAACATAAAACAGGCTTGATTTTAGCAATGGTACGAATGTTGTTCTTTCAATTCAACAATTTTCGATTGAAACTTTAAAACAGTTTTAAGAAAAGAGCATTAGATGTTCTTGCTGCGTAATTTTGCCAATATGCGTAATATTTCAACTTTGAACTGCATTATGTGTACAAGAGTTCTATACACACATACATGAGGAAGCGTTCATATGCATTAACACGCGCTCACTGCATATATTCTCTTACGCATATACTATAACGGATAAGCTATAACATAAACGACAGAGAAACAAAAATACAAAGAAACAATAAAGATACCAGCAAAGCATGCTGCTCACTGTATATGTCTATGCATTGAAAGACACAGAGAGAGAGAGAGAGAGAGAGAGAGAGAGAGAGAGAGAGAGACAGAGAGAGAATTTGTTACATTCTTTTCTTTTCTCTTTTCATTATTCTCCTCATCTGTCGCTTTCTTTTGAAGCTTTTTATTCCATTCACAATTAGAGTTGCATGGTATTATCGTTTTGTCAGAAAGTTAGTAATTGATTAAAGGAGATCGTAGACTATATAAAATATATATAAATTTATATAAATGTATATACTTGTTCAGCTCGACGCGATTAGTCGAACTAAGCTGAACTCCATTTAGACCTTATATTTATTGTATTCACATAGATTATCCATGTCAATGTGACAAGTTCACTACTAGGGGCAGCCTACATAAAAATAAACCGCCCATTTTATGTTTTTTGTTTGGAAAACTTTTTATTAATCTGAATTTCAACTTTAATATTTATTATTATTTAATATTATGGTTTCCTTTGGAACAAATATTCACGTGCCCCATCCATTCTTTTGCGATGGTTTCATACAGTGATAGTATTGTTACAGTGTGAGTTGTTTTTGATTGTCATGATAAGAGAAAAGCAGCAGATTAACAAGCTCTTCTAACAATCGCTTCATTGATGTGTCGGTTCGTCAACAGCTAATTTAGCAAGGAATTAGAAAACTAGCCAGAAGTGTTCAAATTTACACAATATTCAAGATTTACTGATATCTTATTTGATAACAAATAATCGTAATTTGACACAATTTCTAACTATTAAATTTGTGAAAATAATGATCTCGATTTAATTCAATGTAAGACATCACAGACAGAGATACTAACAGACGTACAAACAGATAGACGGACATGGCTAGATCGACTGCTAATCTCGAATATATACTTTATGCGTCTGCTATGCTTCTTTAGAGGTGATGCAAATAATGTGACGATATTATAATACTACTCCCACTCTCTGTGAAGAGAATCAAAATTCTCTTTTTTTAAAGTCATCATAAAGTCTTCATTTTTTTAGCTCCTAAAGTTTATGCGAATACCGATTGATAAGTAATTGTTGCCTTCTTATCAAATACCATTCTTCCAACGTAATCATACAAAAACATAGTTTATTTTCTTTGTCAAAGTAATTCAGGGTAGTTCATTTTATAATGTAAATTCTTCTTATATTCACAATAATCACTCACAGTGTAGGCAATAACTCCGGTGTACCAATACGTATCGAGTACCGTGGGGTGGAGTGGTTCGTTTTAGTGTTCCCCTATAAAACTGATACCAATTGAATTTTTGATCTGTTGATGGATTTTGATATTTATTACTGAATAAATATAGCCATTTTCAAAACTGTGTGTTTATTTTAAGTTTGGAGTGGTTCACCCGCAATATATTAGACACAAAATACATAAATATCAACTCAAAGTGCTTTAAATGTTTGATCAAAGCTTCTCAAAGATGGATATAAATGAAAATATAGAACTTAAATTATTTAAAGACTCTGGAATAACTTTAAATACATTTTCTTGATATTGCGGTATCAAATTTCAAGAATTACAAAGAATTTGGTACTTTTTATTTGCACAACGACTTGATCAGGAAGATAAACATAATTTAGGAACGCTGAATTTAGTGGCATTCACCGTTTTAAAAAGTTATCCACAAGTTTTGAAATACTTGCGATTTGAAAATTTTAGGTTAAATTCAAAAGATTTTCGCTATATCTCCTTTGTATTAAGAAATATGAACTTGAAGTAGAAACTGTAAGTAAGATTACATTTATATCTTTCTAACAGGATCAATAAAGAAATATAAATACATATCTCGAAACTGTAGGCCAACTTTTAAAACTATTCTGGCACCGTCGCTGTTAATTTTTTGAACTAGTACAGTATAATCATACCAATTCACAGTGGTCGGTCTTCTATGGAATTTGCGGCCAAAAATACTTACAGTGCAGCTATCGAAGTGAAACTTTTGCCATAGGCTTCTTTGTAGTTAGATGACAATATGTCAAAATCGTCAAGATCGGACCACTATATCTTATAGCTCCCATATAGCCGACCAATTCGGAATGAACCCTTACTACGCCAAAACTTTATTGTTTTTTATCCGAATTTAACCAAATTTGGTACGTGTGAGTCTTAGGAGCCTCTACGTGTGCTGACCAAATTTAATTCGGATCGCACCACTATATCTTATAGCTGTCATATAACCTACCCACTCGGAGTGAACCCTAGTGGTTAGTCTTGTATGGAATCGGCAGCCAGAACTACCTACAGCAGAGATATCAAAGTGAAACTTTGGTCGTAGCTTTTTAAAATTGTAATAATTAATAAATCATAGAAAAGGTAATTTTGTTTTTAATTTAAGACATGTTTATCATAAGATATTATAAAGAAAATATAGCTAGTTAATAAAAATAAATAAAAAAAATCATTTGTACAAAATAATGAAAATAGAAGACAGAAAATTGATTTAAAAATTACTCAATTACTAATAATTTTTCTCGGTCTGGAGCATATGCTTTGGTTTCCAACTCCAGCTGTATCGACCGAACAACAAATCGAGCTTTTTAAGCATGAGTGCCCTTTTGAGAGCACCATGCTTGAAAAAAAGTGTGCGGGACAGTACATTGAAAAGAAAAGCCTATACCAATTTAAATGAATCAAAAGCAACGTTAATTATAAAGAAAAAATACACATTTGACATTTAAAACACAAATAAACAATAACAAACACATAAAAGAGCACTTACCACGAAAAACACAAAAAACAGGCACAAGTAATTGTTGCACCCCGATCAACATATTGCTACGAAAGGGCGGCTAAGGGCAGATAATTCAGGTTTTATTTTAATCTTAAGATATGCATCTATGATCAAAACAAATATGAACCTGGGAATCGGTGTGGAACACAACTAAAAGCTTAAGAGAAGTTAGAAATGGGAAACCATTTTGTTATTTTAGATTTTTGGACAACAGACAACAATGTACAAAGAGTTGGTTGCTTTAAATTAAGCTTTATACCTGAACGAACGATATCCCTATAACTTCAAAGTTATTGGCGTTTATTATAATAAGTTGTTTGTGTTGATAGATGGGGTTTACTCTCCGCAAAATCACAACGCACTGAATTGCCAAGCACGTGGCTTAACTTTAAAGAGTTTTTTTTGGCAAAGAGCGAATGGTCACACTGAAAAAAAAAACGTTGGATTCCAAAAGCCAATTTATCTATGAGATGATCAACATGATTCAAATTGTAAAATTTCGATTTCGGTTCTTTGATTTTTGTCGCATGGCAGCGACCTCAGTGCAATGCTTCCACGATATTGATTAGTTGTCATTCTTTCTCAGAATTTATAAATACTATGCTACGATAGAACAAGAAGTCAATAAACTGAGCCAAATTAAAATGGTGGGTTACTAACATAACCCAACACAACCATCGAGATAAGAACTCAACACCACTCTGCTGAAAAATAATGTATACAACTTATAATTGAAACTATAATTAATAAAAATAGAAACATGTAAATATAAATAATAAATTCATAATATACAAAAAAAAAAAGAAATTAATTAGTTAATGATTGTAGCAATTAGTCAAACATTTAAGCAAGAAATTTTAATTAATCATACAAACAAGTATACCCGCAGGCCTCAGTAGCCACTACAAATTGAACATAGGTTTCAAATAAATTGTTTTTAAAAAGTTAGGCAGCCCACAAATACCGCCTAATGGAACATCCATTTTTTTCTATGTGGTATCGAATTGCTAAATGATATTTATAATATTGTGTTCCATAATTAAAATCTAATAAAACAATGGCCAGCACGTTTGTCAAATAAACGTTATTTAATGCAAAATAAATAACAATTTAATGTGCTGCACAAAAGCAAACCACTTGCATGCTTTTAGGCGTACAAGCTCGTATATGCGTACACAAACACACATTTGAGTGCAAACAAACAAATTACCATATTCAATTGTAATTAGCCGTGATTATTAATAAAAATCAACCAGATAAAAGAACAACGAACAGGACAATTGCTAATTTGCTATATGTACACTCGTACATAAAAAGCGGCAAAAGCAAACAGAAAAATCAAATAACATAATAGATAGATAATAGACCAAAGAGACAAAGCGCAACAAATACATAAACACTTATAACGGGTTTATCATTAAGAACGTAACAGTTTTGTATTTAAATAAAACAGCGCATAATTGAGATATTGTGCTGAAATTTGTTGCAGTTGCATTATACTGGGTGTCTCAAAAGAAAGTTCACACTTGATTTGCTGATTGAGTGAACGCAACTATTCCTAGGGTCGCGGAGGTATGTCAATCGGTAGCCTAGCTATTGGGAATTTAATCGCTATGGAGCGTTTTTCGGGAGCGGACCGTGCGTTGTACGTACGTGAGTTTTACAAAAACGGTAATGCAGCGACTGTAGCGCGTAGAAACTTCTGCATTATGCGACATATTCGTCATTTAAATGATGCGCCAAGCCCTCGACTCATTGGAAAATGGGTCGAGAAGTTTGAAGAGACCGGTTCAACGTTGGAAAAATCAAAATCCGGGCGTCCAAGGTCTTCGAGAACGTTCGAAAACGTAGACAGTGTTACTCAGTCTGTTCGTGACAACCCGGACCTTTCGATTCGGAAGCGTGCTGTTGCTTTAAACGTGCATAGATCATCATTGTTCCGCATTTTATACAAAGATTTAAAGCTGCACCCTTACAAAATTCTGGTGCAAGAATTAAAGCCTCAGGATGCTGGGTAGCGGCTTGAATTCATAAACCAGATGATTGAGCGCTTTCCAACGTTTACCAACATCTTGTTTTCGAACGAAGCTCATTTCCATCTTAATGGACATGTAAACAAGCAAAATTTCCACTACTGGAGTGCAACCAATCCAAAACCCAAACATCAGAAACCCCTACTTTCGCCTAAAGTGACCGTAGGGGCTGCGATGTCGGCGCGAGGAATTATCGGCCCTTATTTTTTTGAAGATGAAAGGGGACGCACAGTTACAGTGAATTCAGAGCGTTATGTGGAAATGTTAGATGACTTCTTCGTGCCTGAACTGCAAAGCTTTCCTGGTTATAACCAAAGAACATGGTTCCAGCAGGACGGATCAACTTCACACACGCCCAACAGGTCTCTACCACGAGTTCATGAAATTTATTCTGGCAATTTGATCAACAGGAGAGGTGACACAAATTGGCCTCCACGAAGTCCCGATTTAACCCCTATGTACTTTTTCCTGTGGAGTTACTTCAAATCTAAAGTTTACGGCTACAAACCGACTTCCCAGGCACAATTAAAAGGAAATATCCGTCACGAAATGGCAGGCATCACGGAGAATACCTGCCGAGCCGTCATAGAAAATTTTAGTGCTCGATTAAATGAATGCCGTGAACGCAACGATTTACATTTGAACAGTATCATTTTTAAGAAATTAAAACCCAAAGCGTGTATTTTAATATGTAATACAAATTTTTAAGTAAACTACTTACTTTTTTTTATCGATTTTTTAAATATGAACTTTCTTTTGAGACACCTTGTACATGTTACATTTAAATATGAAAATCGATATCATTTATATGATTACCGCGATCACGTCTACAGCGATTGGTTCTTTGCAGACAATTTTCCAACAATCTTTGGAGCCAATTTTCCAACAATCTTCCACACATAGCGGCCGGTAATTTAGCGTTCGATATTGATCCTGAGCTTCTCTAATGTTGGTTGGCTTACTGTCATAAACCACAGACTTAACATAACGCCATAAAACGAAATCCAATTTCATTAAATCGCATGAATGAGGTGGTCATTGAACCGGATCATTTAAGGGGATTAGTCGGCTAGCGACTATATATCCCGTCATTGAAGCTTCCCGGAAGGGGAAGCTTCAATAGATCAATTGTGTGGTATATGGCACCATCTTGTTGGAACCACATATCATTGATGTCAACTATATCAAAACCAGGTTTTCCAACATGGCACGATAGCGAACTCTATTGAAAGTAATATGGCGATTATTTTCATCGACGAAATAATGTGGTCCAATCACATCTCCGTCAAAATGAGCTTCATCTCTGAAAATGTTTTTCGATGAAATACTGGCTGTTCTTTAAACGTTTGTAGATCCAAATCGGATAAGTTTCGGTATTTCAATTGATCAAGCTGCTTCAGTTCTTAAGCTAGTTTGATCTTGTAAGGGTGTAGGCCAAGATTTTTATGGAAAATTCGCCACAATATGGTTTCAGAGCATCCATATTTGGCTCATATTCAACTGCAGCATCTACCGAAGCGATACCTTGTACGACGTTTAGACGTTAACAGATTCTGAAAGAAATTTAAGCGTGCGATGGTATCAAAATGCAAAATGGCTATGTCTCTATTGGAAAACCCTTTATATGCAGATAGATTTATATATAAATAAATAAATCTCTACAAATACACTCAAACAAACGAAACATGTGTAAGGAAATATCATAAATCGTACTATACGCGTATATAGAGATGTAGAACAAAGAATTTCTATGTATATCTGTATAATATTTTCTAATTTCTCAATTTCCCGCACATTGACATCCGAAACTAATAAAAATAAATCGCTCTTTGATATCCTTGCTCAGCGCGCGTTTTTATTATTTTTCAATAAAAATGGCGCGGCTTACACTGTGTGTATGTGTATGTGTATGTGTGTGGGTGAAAGACAGTGCACAACAGCGCGTATACGCAACGTTCCATCTATTGTACTATAGTCATAGTTATAGATATAAAATAAAAGTATCTGAAATACATGTGTCGACATATCGACTATATACGACGACGAGTATCTGCGCCACAGTCAACGTGCTTTTTTCTACTCCGATATACGCGAATGCCAACAATATACTAGATATAAATAAATATGGCTTGCTCTCTGGTGACATGTACAGATACTAATGCTATAGCGTTATATTTATGTATATACTCTGTACGATACAATACAAAGCAATTTAATATAGAGAATATAGATGAACAGCGTAAGATATATACGTAGGTATGTAGGTACGTATGTATATATATGTTTGAAGCAGATGTGCAACTGAAACAGAGTTAAACGAATGTTTAGGTTAGTCTGTTTATGCGCAACCATTACAAATACAAATAAACACCAAATGACCAACTAAATAAATAGTTTTGTAACCAAACATATAAATATACAAACATACGAGTATATACTATACATATAGATATATATATATATATATATATATATATATATATATATATATATATATATATATATATATATATATATATATATATATATATATATATATATATATATATATATATATATATATATATATATATATATATATATATATATATATATATATATATATATATATATATATATATATATATATATATATATGAGAGAGAGAGAGAGAGAGAGAGAGAGAGAGAGAGAGAGAGAGAGAGAGAGAGAGAGAGAGAGAGAGAGAGAATATATATATATATATATATATATATATATATATATATATATATATACAAGTATACTAAGTACAGATATATAGCTTCAGCTGAAGACAAGCATATTGCCTAAGTAGCTGAAGAGTACCCAGTAGAAAAACACAAATTGTATCTGAAACGGAAATATGATTTATTTACTTGCAAAAGTATATTCTTAGCTAATTATTTGATATTTCAAGCAGTACACAGACACATTTTAGTGGCTATTTGTAAAATAGAAAATTAGCATTATTAAAAATTGCTCTGTCTTATTTTGGGCTTATCTATACTCTGTCTAATACATATAAGCAGTTTAATGTATGTAGGTACTCTATATCTAATCTAAAAGCTTAACTTTGCATCAGTAATTAATCTACAGCCATTTAGATTAACATAATCTGGATACAGCGAGTTATTTCATCATATCTGCCTCTATGGATAATTTTATATAAAAATCAGATAGACGGACAGCACTTGAATGCCGAAGTTGACATCAAATATAATCGTGTGACCGCAATCCAGATATATTAATAAGCCTTTCTATGACTGGGAATGAAACGTGAAACAACAGAGGTCAAGCACTAGTTGAAACAGTGATTTCCTTTGGCCGGATCGACGTGGCCGTCTTTTAATTTCTGTCCGTTGGTCTTCATGGCTGTATTTCAATTATTGTTAAACACAAATTTAGTAATGCAGTTTGGTTAAATAGTTGATCGCGACCTAATGATAGATGCTACATGTTGGGAAAAGGATTGTTTTAAAACTATGAAACATCTCTTCGATTTTCAAAGGGTTATCCATTTTCGATAGGTTTTCTAGAGTGATGCAGTTGCACAAGTCTCAAGAAACTAAATTTCACATGCAAAACTGCATTCAATTAATCAGTTAATCAATTATTCATTTGTCAATTAATCAATTCATCAATTAATCAATCAATTAATCAATCAGTTATTCCATCAATTAATCATAAAATAATTAAATATAATTCAATTTATCAATTAATCAATTAATCGATTAATCAATTAAACAAATTATAAATTAATCAATTAATCGATTACTCAATTAATCAATTAATCGATTATTCGATTAATCAATAAATCAATTAATCAATTAGTCAATTAGTCAATTAGTCAATTAATCAATTAGTCAATTAATCAATTAATCGATTAATAGATTATCGATTAATAAATTAATCAATAAATCGATTAACCATTTAATCAACTAATCAATTAACACTGAACGATCTATTTTTTTCGAAATTTCTCTTTTTTTGGCTTGCGTTCAAGTTTCTTTGGCTCAGTACTAGGATGACAATAGGTCAATAGTATGTGTCGAACTTGCCGCATCAACCCGCAGCACAATAACATCATTTGTGTTATACTCTTTTGATCAAAATTCACGTGTTTGGTTCCTTTAAATAATAAATGCCAAGTAGAACCTAGTTAGCCTATCACTAAAACACAACATATGTATCGTCAGGTTGTACAAGGTCAATAAATAGCAAATTTATTTAGCGACCTATATTTCGAAATTATAGAATATTTTAGGCTCCAGGTAATTTTTTATATTGAGCAATATTTAAATATTTTTCAATATGAGGAGAGAGTAACAACTTTTTATTTACACAGCATGTTAAGTCACGTAGTTCGAACTTAAGTACAGGTTCTCATCAGTCCGCTCGACGGACACTGCAAATTTTGCTACTTACATACATCACGCTTCTCAGAAAAAGTGCGTGTATCATATGTATTGATATATGTATTGATATATATCAAAGGCTAAATGGGGACTGATGAGCACTCGTTCCTGAGTTTAATGCACCTCTCTCCGGGAATGCCAAAACAAAAAACTCTGCAATAATAATTTCTCCATTTGATTTTCATTTGTGAAACATTTGATACAGAAATGATTCATGCTGTGATGTATTGTAAAGCCAATCAAAAATGTGAATGAGGTAGCAAAGAAATGTTTACTGCTGAGAACTTTGCCATGTTCGAAACAGTATTGTGTTGTTTACCCTGTTTTGCCTGTTTTCATTGAGTTTTTGTTTATTTTATTTTTTTTTTTTTTATAAAATCTCAAACAAAATGGCACATTTTCCATTGGGTTCGACAGTAAAACTGAAACTCAAATAGAGCTACTTCAGCTATATGCTTCATTGACAGACGACAGAAATTTTTCACAATATATAAAATTGCAATACGCCAAGCGTATTATTGTCTTCCTTGCAACAAAAGAATAAAAATATTTTGTGTTCTCTCATTTCAACTAGTTTGAATTGTCAAGAAAAGGTTAAAATATTTTATTATATTCGAACTAGCTGAATGTATAGAAGACATAAAGTATTTTAGAACGAATGGAATCAAAATAGTTATTGGGTGTTTGAAATAGTTCTAAGCTTTTTTGAAAATTGAGATTTAATTGTGTAAAAATGGTTGAAAATGATTATTCAAAGTATTTTGCATCGCTAGCCACTAATTTTTCTCATCGTTCTGGCGACTCGTCTTAAGAAGCAATCCAAGACTTAACCCATATTTCCTCACAATTACCAGAGTGCGAAAAAAGTAGTAATTAGAAGAAGCAATGAACACAGCGGATGGGAGAGGATTTTTCATTTGAGTGCTGCCAACTATATTATTCTAAATTGTTTTGCAGGTTGGGACTGGGAATTGTCGTGCTGAAAAATCACTTTATCGTGTCTCTGCACGAATTGCGAACGTAGTTTCTTGACTATTCGGCTCAAACACATCAATTGTTTTTGGTAGTGAGACCCCGTGATGATTTCAATGGGTTAAATTTGTTTATAGTGGACTACACCCAGATGGTCCAACAAAATGGACAGCATGCACTTGGATCCATGGATGTTCAGCTTCGTCGTCGATGTGGTTGGTTGGCCAGGCTTAACCCATGACTTTTTGCGTTTGAAGTTGTCGTAGCAGAGCCTCCATCTCTACACACAATTCGTTGCAAAAATCGACTGCTTTATTTCATATTAAAGTATTGAAGTAGATCTTCCTGCAAAACGCTTTATGCGGCACAAAGTTAAACATATTTAATGTAGTAAAAAGTGTTTTTATTTACGATTTTATTTACGATTTATTTAAAACGATGCTCAAGGACACTAGGTTTACGAGGGGATGCACGCCATATTTTATAAAACCGAACAAACTATTTCAAACACTCTATAAATAGCACATAGTAATCTAAATGAAAACAATTTTATTACAGCTTTAAGCTGATTGAATAAACTAACCAACAGCAACAACTTAAAGCAAACAATTTCACAATGTGTGAGTGTGTATGTGTGTGTGTGTATGTGTGTGTGTGGGCGTTAGCGTGTTAAATCCTTTTTCATTAGTAATATGATTAAATAAATATTTTGCTGCTGCAGTAAAAACGCCCCAGAAACTATGGACTCCATTCTAGCTAGCCGTCTACTACTAGATCAATGCGAAAACTGTTTGGTTTAGTTTGGGTTTTACGAGCTGGCATGCGTTTTATTGACTGTGTGCGAACGAAGTTAGCGGTGGCCATTTTGAAAATGCCGCCATTGTGAAAATGGTAAAAAACTAATACAAAAGTCTGCATTGTACTCTTTATAGGAGAATGCGTGCGTGTTGCTGCGCCAAGATGGCTCATAAATTTCGCGCTTTTCGTACTGGTTTTTCTCCATTTTTTCTCCATTTTTTTTTTTTTTGTCATGCTTTATTTGCTTAGGCAGCCACAGCTTCTATTTCACATGGAAAACTCGTACCAAAGCGGTTTTCTCTTTTCATTTTAGCAGTTAATTTTTTTATTTATTTTTTTTTTCACCATTTTAGCACTATGTGTATTGCTGGCTTTGTTCTAAATTTAATGACTTTGACAGCGAGTCTAGTAAATCAAATCTTTTTTTCTCGTTTTTCTTTTTATTTGCACACTTTTCTTTTACGACACAAATGAATGAATACACACCACGAACCAGCGATACACTTTCACATATCACGACTGGCAGGCTGAGTATTTATTTTTTATCCTTTTGACGTTTTACGTTGACATTAAATTAATTTTATTACGTCTGCACATTGTTGCAGTTTCGAATGCGCGAACAAAAAGAAAAAGAAACAAAATTAAAAAAATGGTTTGCATACCTTGAAAAAAATTACAATTTTTAATGTTTCAAAAATTTATAACCAACCAAGAAGTTTACACTAAAAAATGTTCCCACAATATTGTATATTTGCCTGTCCACCTATAGAGAACTAGAAAGGAATTAGCAAGAACTTAAAATTGCCGGCTATAAGTCGGCTACAGTTCACGGAAAATCATGGCATTTGCAAAATTTGTGAAATAGCTTGGTAGCATTGGAAAATGTAATGGTTAATGGTGGTTTGCAACACTGTAATTTCAGTGAATCACAGCATGAATGGTATACTTGGTTAAAGTTTGCGAGCACTCATCCTCTATTTTAGTTCTTACATGAAATGTGGAAATATGTACGTAATAGAGTAGATACTAATTAAATATTCGACATAATAAAATATATAAACTACAATAAAATGTACCAACAAATTATATTTAAAATGCAATCGCATTAAACAATAAACTTATTCATAAGATGTTGCATAATCACAAAATTACTAACACTGAGGCTGAACAGCTGCTAATTCACAAAGAAGAAAAAGTATTAGCAGTTTGAAACAAATAAAGAAACAAAACTCTCAAACAGCTGACTGTGCAGAGTGCACCGCTTTATTATATACAAGTGTATCCACGACGGCGTTTCTTCACTTCTTGCACTTTTGCACTATTGCATGAACTTGTGAACACTCTAAATGAATATAACTACAATTTTGCAAGTTTTGAAGAAGTAGATTTACTTCAAAACTTCACTTGTCATTCAAAATTCTTACGCTAAACAGAAGAAAAACTTCACTACTTTTGACTAAACTTCATATTTTCTAGTTCTTTGGAGTTTTTGTTCTGCTAACTTTTGGAATTCCACTAAAAGAACTTAAGCCAAGAGCATATAAGCCGCTGTCAGACATCTACAATTGCCCCAAGTCAATCAAACGTTGCATACACAAGTGCACACTATCATGAATTTCTATCTAACTTCTTAGCTATAGCACGTTTCATATTCGAATATAATTTTTTTCAGTGTTATATATGACTGTATTATTGCTACTTTACAACACTGTTCCGTCTACGCATGTTTATTATTGTGCGTTTTTTTTTTTTTGCCGTGTCTACTTAATTGTTATATTTTTCTGTTGTTATTTAGCTTTTTTATCTTTTCATTACCTTAAAAAAAAATAAAAATGAATAAAAATTTTACTGCCCTGTGACGCGTAGGTATTTTTTATATAGCATTTCTTTCTACAATTAATATTTTCATATCGCTTGCATAAATTAATATAATTGAAAGCATAAAAGAATACAACGAACTAATTAACATAATAAAGTGTAAAATTATTGTACTCCTTCATTAAATTTACTAAATTGAAATTGAAATAATTTTATAAAAAGAAGTTTAAAATTTAATCAGTGAATCGGGGTTTAATCTAAAGTTAATCTACTTTTAATCTGAAGTTAATCTTTTGATTTTATTTTAATTGAAAGTGAAGAGCTTAATCTGATTTTAATCTAAAGTTAAGCATATAATTTTATTTTAAAGTTAATCATTTAATCTTATGTTTCTGCACAGTTCGAGTGAATGGCAATACTGCGGAAATGCAATAAAGTTTCTAAGCTGACGCAAGAGTGTATAACATGGCTCTGGTGTATAACAGTTACGTTATGAAGTGTGCATCATATCAATCTGGTCAATGCAAGCATTAACCAAGAAAAATAGTTAACTTCAGTTGAACCGAAGCTCTAATACCATTCACACGAAATGTTAAATCGCATTGCAAAACATAAACGTATGAGATTAAATAGGGGCTACCCCAAAAAGTGGGCGGTACATGCCCACTACTAGTTGTGTATGAAGCGACCATCTATAAGATTTCCATATTCAAGTTGACATTGACGTCTTTCATACAAATGCATAAAAGTAAGCAGTGCGTTTGTATGGGACTACATCGAAAAGTGGGCGGGACACGCCCTTTTGTATATGTATATAAAGCAGTTTTGCGTTAAAATACACCAAATTGAATTTCAAGCAAATATTGATTTAAATAAGGAATTTTTTTTTATAAAAAACACAAAAGTGGGCGGTGGGTTTGTATGGAGGCTACTCCAAAAAGTGGGCGGGACACGCTCATTAGTCTATGTATGTTAAGCGGTTAGGTTATTAGGTTAAAAGCCCCACATTGCATTTTAACCTAATATTGACATTTATAAAGAAGTTTTTCATAGTAAAAATCAAAAATGGGAGGTAGGTTTGTATGAAGGCTACCCCAAACAGTTGGCGAGTCCAACCCATTAATGTATTTGTGAAGAGATCGTCTACCAGAAGCCATCATATCAATTATTAAGTTGATATTGACTACAATAAAATAGTTTTTCATGCAAAAAATCAAAAGTGGGCGGTGGGTTTGTATGGAGGCTACCCTAAAAAGTGGGCGTGGCAATCTTGATACTCTATTAAAATGCAAAAATGAATTACCTTTTCTGCCGCAATTGTTGTCGTAATTATCAATGGAAACCACATTAACTTTTCACTTCACTTTATACACAGTTGACAAAACAGTTCACGTGTAGGTTGTCTGTCTCTCTTCTACTCGGACGCATTTGATCGCTCACTTATTCGCTTTTGCACTCATTATTCATTGAGCACGCATTTAACTATGCGTGTGTGCCTGTGTATGCATGCCTATGTATAGGTACCCCACGTCTCGCACTTGACAAAACCACCGTCTAAAGCAAGAATAGCACAACAAATATACGTATGCATATACAAAGAGGCTGACAACACACACAGCGCCGCATCCCAGTTAACACTAATACGCAAATACACACACGCACACACACACATAACTATAGCTTTCACAAGCGAATGCTTTACAAACCGAACTCTTTTAACGATCGTGCCTCTCTATCGCTTGTTTCGCGCTCTCGCTTGCACGCACGGCTCAGGCGGAACGTGACAAATGGGCATGGCTTTTTCGTTGCCGGCGTTCATCGATTTACAGGACGTCATCACGTCAAAAATTATTTTTTTTTAAACCTACTTTACGATGTGTGAAATGGCTTTCGTCGTTCATCCGAAAAGTGTCCCAAAAATCCGGCTAAGATTCAACCATTCCAATGATGTTACTCGCATGAGTCAAACGACGTATTTCGATATGTGGTTTGAATTTTACTGAATGGACATTTCTGGCCATTTATTAAGTAGTTCCATTGACGTTTCCGCAACCAGTCTGGAACGACTGCTAGCAGTAATGCTCTAAAGTATTAATGGCTAAATCGCAGCACGCTTGTGGATCAGCTGTTTTCATTCTCTCATGCACAAAAGCACACGGATACTACGTGTTAATTGATCAACACTATTTATTATTCTATTGTGTGTAACAAGCACTAAAATAAAATTGATATACTCTGCACATTATTCGAACTGAGTGTGAAAAGCAAAAAATTTGAAAGGCATTCCTATCCAATTTCCTTAATGAGCTTTTCAACTTAAAAGCAATTGTATTCAATTTGTCAGCAATATATCCGATAAGGACAATTCTCGACGACGACAAAAACAACAACCACAACAACTAAAGGAAACAATGACCAACAAAAAGCTACATATTGGCCTACGCGGCGTTGGAGTTGGCCCAGGCAGAAATGTACCCAGAAACTGACCTACATTCGAAGAGCATAATGGATAGTACATACGTACGTATATATTTTTAAATGAATTTACATTTTTTTACAAAAGCATACATTTACGAAAACAAGCACAATAAATGCTACGGACTGGCGCGATGTCTGTCAAAGAATTTTATCAGTTTATGCAAGAAATAATACGAAAAACAATTTATATTTGTTGGAACCGAAGCTTAAATACGCTTTATATGATTTAAAGTTAAACTGCGAAGTATATTTCAATCAAACAATCTAAAAAATTCATCGGGTAAAATGCATGGCAGTACACAGACGAACATATGCACATGAGGGACTCGACTCAAGCTGAGCAAGAATATATTTAGGGTTTTCACAAGATCTTGTAAAAGTGCAAAAGTGCAAACTTGTTCAAAATAAGGTGGTGAATAGCATAGTCTGCTGTTTGAGACTTCGCTTTGTTTGTTTTGAACTCTTATTACTTTTCCTTATCATCAGTTCAGCCTCAGAGTTACCACAATTAAATACCAAAATTCGCGCTGCCATTTAACTTATGTTCGTAAGTTTTGCAACACTGTAAGAAATTATGTGGATAACGGTCCGGATCGTGCAAAATAGTGCAATATTTTTAAGTGGTAATTATGGTTGGTTGTGCAATATTTTTCTATTACTTTTGCACTGTTACAATACCATGTGAATGCCTTAGATACATACTCTCCAACAAACTTCTAATACTTTTTTTACTCTACAAATGAAGGGTGTACAAAAAAAAAAAAAAAAAAAAACAAGCGTTAAACTTACCTGCAACGAATCGAAGTCGAAGCGCAGCAATCTCACAGCAAAGCATGAGACAACAATGCTGAAACGGATAGAGCGCGCAAGATCTGTTTACTTCAGCTGCAACCAGATAATATTCTGTTAATAGTATAAAAAATTGAGTACACTGAAATATTTGCAAAGGAGTGCAGCAAAGAAGCAAAGCATCCAAGGACCGTCCATGCGTGCGTGATACTATTTTGTGGCATACACTCAGGCGCTGTACGTCCGCTGTCCACTGTCCGTACTTCATATTCGCATAGTGCACATTTTTAACATGTGGTCAACGTTGTGCAAAAATGCTTTTGTGCAACTTGGACAACGGCTCCAAGTGTACGGCATGTTGAGAAAGGAGTAGCAGCACGGTAGTACGCATTGGGCAAATATGTAATATGCATTAAAAATAATAGCTGCGGGAACTACTTGCAAATATATTGGTTTAAAAAGCGGGTTACGCATACTATTTCCTACATATTCCTCGCTCTTTCGAACCTTGGCACAGTTGCGAATTCAGTTCAATATTGTTCAGTAGAAAATTTATGCTGTCAACAAAAACCGAATATGGCAGCTGCAGTTCAGCATTCGAAATTTTCGCTTTCTTTGTCACTTGCATTACGTATCCGGTTTTTTTATTTTCGTTTTTGCCGTATCCGGAAGTTTCACTCTATTTGCGTTTATGACAAAAATTTATGCGCGCTTCAAAACATTTATTTGCATGCCGCTTCTTTGGGCAACGGAATTCTGTGAATTGAACTCAATTTTTGCTTCAAAAATAAGTTATTTTTACACAGTGACACTGTATGAAGCCAGTTTGTCATAATTTCATTAAACAGGGTGCCCAACAAGAGTGCACAATTTAAATTTGACGCTTTTTTTTTGTGTAAGTGGCAACTTTGAAATTGGACAGCTGGCATAGCCGATTGTTTCGATTATTAAAAATTGAGCGCTACATAATTGAACAACGTATTATCATTGTAAAAGCCCATTACAAAACTGGGGAAAGTTACGCCGAGACCGCTCGCAAACTTCGCCGAATTTTCGGTGGTGAAAGTACACCTAATGTGTCAACAACTCGAAGAGTGATCAATAAATTTGAAGAAACTAATTCGATTATGGACAGTACGTCTTCTGTGCATCTATGGACAGTGCACACGAGAGTGTCGCTGAACCGTGGAATATCAGTTCGGCATCGTTCTAAACAACTTCAAATTTTCCGAAGCAACACGCAGCGAATTTTGATAAAAGATCTTCACATTCACCCTAGAAGATTCACTCACGAGCTCAAACCGGCCATTTGTTCATTCGGTGATGCAGCAAATGATGTGAATGCCGATTTTTCTGAATCATCTCCCGCAATTCGGATATAAAGTGGCCTCCAAGAGAGTGCAATTTAACGCTGTACGATTTCGTTCTTTGGAGTTTTGTGAAATCTAAGATGCACCTATGTCAATAAACCACAAGCTCAGAAACGAGATCCAACGCGTCACATCATTGTCAAAATATCACTGAAAATTTCATGAAAACAGCAATTTCATTGCTGTTGTATGGTTGAAGCATCATTAAAAACTTCGTTTTCAATTTTGGGAATAGAGAGAAATCGTCAGGTGAATAAATCAGGTTTAACACACAGACTTGATTTCGAGCCAAAAACGAATGCATAATGATTCAGGTTGACACGGTGAATTATCGTGCAACAGACACCAAGTTTCTGAATCACAATATTCGGGACGAATTCTGACAGATTCTGACCATCAGACGATTCAAAACTTGAAGCCAATATGCGTCAGTAATTCTTTAGCCAGTTGGAACAAAATCACTGTATATAATTCCTTTGCTATTGATGAATGTGCTGAGCTTTTTTTGATTTTAGTGGTACGTCCGCGTTTTTTTGGCTTGAGATGCAATTTTTTAATTTCAACTCCGCACTTTGACGCTTTGTTTATGGGTCGTTCTGCAAGCATCCTGTTTCGTTAGTAGTAACAATTGATTTCAAGAATTTTGGATCATTTAGGACGTCTGCAACGACTTCTCTGGAATTATTGACACGCGCTGATTTTTGGGCATCCGTTAAAGTGTTTGGAACAAGTTTTGTACAGACATTTGTTTTGCCCAAATCCCTGTGAAGAATGGTTCGGATCGATTCGCTACTCATGTTTAAAGGCTGAAATTGGTCTCAGAACTTTGCAAAAAAAAAAAAAAAAAAAAAAACATATGATTTTGAACAGCTGATACAAACACAGGGATGGAAGATTAAATACTTAGTAAGTATTTTTATGCTATCTGAAGTGTGCACAATTCGAAAACATTAAAGAATTAAAAAAAATATTATCTTTTTTAAGTTTTTTATAAAAAAAAAAAAAACAGGATATTTCCGACAAGTGTGTGCGTTGAAAATAGAATACTCTTTCAAAATGCATCGTACAGCCCTCGTTGTTTACAGTCCACATCTACGCGTGTGTGCATGGATGTTTGCTTAAATTCTCATACATTTGCGTCTGCAGTTGTTCGTTTCCTGCTTCGTTGGCTGGCATGATGGCTGAATGTGAGAATGGAAGAAAGCCTGAAAGGCTTTTTGCTAATTAACTTGCTCAAGTGCGTCCGTCTAGTCGCAGCAAACTTTAAGTTTTGCAGAACAATTCAAATATTTATTAACTGAAGTGTGTGAATGGCTTAAATTTTGTATGCTAGAACTTTACTTATAACCAATTGACCGCATTAATTGTCTTTAATAAGCCGATAGTCCAATTATTACAAAGGCTCTTACCTCGCTGCCAATTTTTATAGAATAAATATACCTATATATATTTGAGCGGCTTATGAGCAATCAAGTAGTGAAAAGAGATCCAGCCATGATGTACTGAACCAAACACCCACACAGTGCAGCCATTGAACATTTAATAAGATTATAGAATTATGCATTCATAGAGCAAAAATGATGTCAGACGGCAGCGTGCTGCAAAATGGAAGCAAAATGAAAAACAAGAAAATGGCGAGCATCGAAAGATCCAAAGAAAAATGGCTTAATTTGCACACAAAATGGCGCAAGGACAACTGTTCGATGTCCTTTTGCAGCAGCTTCTTGCTGCACTTTAACAGTCACTTTAATGCATTTTACGCTTTGTTCGTTGTCCTTTGCTTTTGCGCAACCGCTGCTGCTGCTGCTGCTTCGCATATCCTGGCAGTCTGCTGTCACTTTGCAAGTGTTTAAAAGCCTCTTTCGCCCACGCTACATATTTTATTTACAAATATTTTATCATGACGACTGCTTTTTATATATAGTACACAATATTTTGTTGTCCTTTATAGTATTTCGATTTTTATACCATTCACACTGAGTGGCAAAATGGTATTGTTAGTTTGTCTGTTAGTTTGTAAAAGCATTAATGCGAGAATTGGAGTCCCCATTAAGTAAAGGTATAAATTCTTGATCGGCTCGACGAGCTGTCCGTCCGTCTGTCCGTCCGTCTGATAGTTGCTGTGAATTTGTTAGATCTCTGGCTGACTGTTGGTATTTAAGAATAAAATTCTTTGTTTAATGCATATGGTGTATCTATATTGACATGCCACGCCCCACACAATCCACCGCCCACTGTTCTGTATGAAAAACTTCCATATTTAAATCAAAATCAGCTTCGCACTCGATATGGTTGCTTTTTATTCACATACATATACTCACCATATACTCATCTACTAGTTTATAATAATCTTCTTCCACTTTTTAGGATAGTGAGTTTACAAAGCGACCGCTCCCCATGTTTATGTTTTACAAAACGATTTGAGATTCCGTGTGTATGGTATTAGAGCTTCGGCTCAACCGATGTTAACGTTTTTTCTTGTTTCTCTTCATTTTGTCAACACAAATGGAATGAAATACAATGCAGTGCTTCGCAAGTCAAAATATCTATTCTAGCTTTTGAAATAGTTGCAGCCAATGCTAAGGATAACAGTCTGAGTTGTATGTTTAGCGCCAGTTCGCTTAGTGCTCTTGAGTGGTTTTGAAGATACATAAATAAGCTTAAATGCCGCCGTTCTAAGAAAGAAATTTTTGCGCTACTAAAGTGCAATAAGTATGCCTTAAATATGAACATCTTGAATGTTGAAAAATTTTATACGAGATTAGTTTTCACTCTCGGAATTTGATGTCAGCATTTTTACAAACAATTACATTAGCACATTAAAGTGCTGCATGAAATGTAGCTCAAGAACAAAAGCCTGTCAACTTTATGAGTGTCGTCCTTAGCATAGGCAAAAGTTTTGCGCATAAATTTTCAACTAATGGCCACAATTTTAGTGTGAAAAATATGCATTTTTTTTTATAGAAACTTGCCAGTTTTCAAGTACTTGGCTGGCAGTACTCATGCACTTCCTGTGCACCCTTCAACTCACATTCAATGGCTCATTCATTTGTGCACTCATTTGCGCATTCATTGCCTTTGACATCAATTTGCATTGTCTGCAGCATACTTTTTGGCGCATTGCCTCCTGATAGATAGTTTGTTTCTAATTTCGATTTCAATCATATTTGGAGTATACATGTGTGCAAAGCAGCCCTACACCTTCGTGATTTCTCAGCTTATTTGCAAGTCCATGACAAGGGCAGAGTGAAAAATACTTTCAAATCAATAGAAAAAACCATTATTTTGGCTTAATCATATTTTATTTTCCATTATACTACCGTCTAATTTTATTATTTGTTATAGCATCCAAATAATACGACTTCTCAAACTTTTCAAAACAGGCAATTGTTTTAATGTTGAACTCATCATTGGAACCAAATCCCTTTCGTTGGCGCTATTTCTTCTGATTGTAATAAATCACCACTAATAAATGACTACGGATACTAAACGGCCATATATACCATATTGCGGTTGTTAATCATTTCTTCAAAATTCAATTGAGCATTCCGAACGATATTTATTACATGTGACGCAAAAGTCCGATTGTGGTTGTATCGAAAGAGATATGAGCGCTAAGCACTACAAAGAGTGCAGTTTCGGGAAAATATTTCATTTTGAACTTTTCGTTGCCGGTTGCGAGGTCTATACGCACTTCAATATCCTTATATACGCACATTACAACTCCACTCGTTCTAATTCTATACAAGTAATATTGACACTGCTTAGCATAGTGTCGATTGCAAGCAGACTACATCCACGCACGGGATAAATAGCGTAGATCCACAGGCATGTCATACTTGCCTTTGGCAACCGCTTTGTACATTTGAGCACTTTTAGTTGTTCCATCGCGATATTGTGCACAACATACTTAACATTCACACTTTTTAAAATTTTACCATTCCACTGGCAAATATTCGTTGTCGTTAACATGTGAGTGGCAAAATGACGTTCGCTTTGTTTAAATATGAGCTTTTTGTGCTGTATAATAATAAATATGATATGATATCGATATGGATATGGATAAGAAATCAGTTATTTCAACGAACATATCCGGCTCAACGGACCAACACTTTTATGTTGAATAATAACGTATTCGTTTTCGACAGAATGCGTGCATATTTCGGTCTGCTTACTAATATATACAACAAAAACATTTTCGATATTCTTATTTTCAAACTCATGCTACTACTTGTACATAGTATATACCTAACAAGCAACCTTTGTGATTATAAAAATATAAATAAAACATACAAATACGAACCCATTCTTCATATGAAATACCTGTCATAATTCGTTATGCCATATATTTGCATTATTGTTTTTGATTTAGGCCATCAGCGGTTTAGATATAATCACAAAAAGTTTTTTAATATTGTATTATCATCAATCTCTGTTTATTTAAATCATTAAAAGTGGATTCGATTTGAACAATTGAACTTTTTCAAGCCACTTATTGATCAACACTCGCATTAAAATATCTTTAAGCTCTAACATAGATATGTACCCCCCAGCGACTTAAATACATCCTACACATAATTAAATTGCCATGCCATTCTATGCTAAAAACAACTAAAGAAAAAAGCGAAAAAAAGACTAAAAGAGGCCGGCTACAAATTTTCTCACACTGCTCAACACTGACATTGAACATTTGCCAACTGGTAAATTAGAAAATTATAAGTTTTGGCAGCAAACGATAAAATTTTTAACATAATTAAATTATGTTTCAGCTTTATATATATTAATGAAAATGCTTTTAAATGGAAAATGGCGATTTTCATACGCATTTTGTATAGGGTGTCTCAGGATTTACGTCGGATTTGATTTTTATATAAAAAACTGTTGTTTTTTGAAAATTTGTGTAACTTTTATTGAAACATAAAGTAGACATCATGAGTTTATGTATGGAATAATTGCTGGCATATACGCGCTCTTTTCGTGAAATTTTTCATAAGCGCTTTGCATAAATGTTGCGGTATTTCATTGATGCAGCGTGTAATTTCTTCTTTCAATGCTTGACGTGTCGTGGGCTTATTCACATAAACCTTTGACTTCAAAAAACCGCAAAGAAAAAAGTCCAGAGGCGTCACTTCACAAGATCTTGGCGGCCAATTCTGGTCACCAAAACGCGAGAGGACACGACCGTGAAATGACTGATGCAGTAATTGAACTTTTTCTCGTGCTGTATGGCATGTGGCACCCACCGTCTTGTTAAAACTGACATGTCCTCCACATCAATATCTTCAAGTTTCGGCAAAAAAAAAACTGGTTAACATTTCACTATAACGAACACCATTCACGGTTTGTGATTGAACTGCCTCATTTTCGAAGAAAAATGTACCGATAATGCCTCCAGCCCAAAATCCACACCAAACAGTGACACGCTGTGGATGTATTTGTTTCTCAGAAATCACTCGTTGACTTTCTGAGCCCCAAATGCGACAATTTTGCCTCTTAACGAAGCCATTGAGATGAAAATGAGCCTCATCACTAAAGATGATTTTGTCTTCAAAAACGGCATTTTCTTGTTCTTGTTTTTTAACAATGCCGGATGAGCTATTTACCCGAAGTGTTAGTCCATACATAGCCTTATGGTGTCTACTTTATGTTTCCATAAAAGTTTCATAAATTTAAAAAAAACAACAGTTTTTTATTTAAAAATCAAATCCGGCGGAAATCCTGAGACACCCTTTATTTACATATGCACATATTAAGTGCTTTAAGCAAAGATTTATTTGATAACTCACTTAAGTCTGGCAAACTGCTCTAGAAACTTTACAAACTGCTCTAGAAAAATATTATATGGTGCATTAAAACGAAGACAAAACAAAGAACTTGTTCTATTTCTGTATTTATGTCGAAAAACTTTTTGCCTTAATTAAATTTTGCTGTTCAACTCAGTTCAGCGCGAAGTCTTTGAAGTTCACTTATATTTGGATTTCTTCTTTTCGTCAGCATAAAGTAATCATTTTAATTAAGCTTATTTACAATATTTGCTGCTAATAAGACATAATAGTATTTAATAATTTTTCTTAAGATCTTTTAAAATGAAAATGTTTTGGCTTGAAATAAATTTTTATTTAAATTTTTCAGCAGCTTGGTTTGATTTCACAGTGTCGAAGTATTGTTCCTCGCTAGCCATTACTTTTTCGCATTTTTCCGGCAGCATACGGATTTCACGTCGGAAGAACGACTCGTCTTTAGAAGCAATGAAACAATCAACACAATTTTAAATTTTCTCGTAATTACGGGAGTGTTCCATAGTCAGTGATTATAACGGCAATCAATAGTGAAGAGAAACACGGATGGACGCACAAATGCAGATAATGTTATTGTCAATTCATATCTACTGATAACTCTACTTATCCTAGATAGTCTATAATCTATATACGTATTTATCTTACAGACGGCGCCAGACGACTAAAGATAAGATGCAGCGCGTTCGGTCATTAGTGTCCCAGTTTCTGTGTTTGTTTAGGCTGCAATTACTTAGACTGCTTATAAGTCTAGAACCAAAATATTTCAATTAAACAATATTAGGCTAGATAGAAAATGTTACAGCTAAGTATAAGATTTAAATCATTGCAGCCAATGATAAGATTGAACAGTCAGGCCTAAATTATTCAATTGGAAATAGTGGAATGTCAGATGAATGCAGCGTGTGCTGTAGACCTTTCTTTAACGCATCTCTGCTCAAATGACTATTTTCGCTTGGAATTGCCAGAGTGGATTCACTTTTTTATCGCCAGTCACAATTCGATTCGACGACTTTCCATGTCTCTTCATCTTAACTCGCATGGCACGAAATATCGTTGCTTCTGGCTTATTCCCAGATCTTCGAGTCGTTTTGAAATTGTTTGTTGAGTTACTCCCAATGATCTTGAGTACTTTTCTTGACTTTGACACGAGTCTTCCTTAAGCAAGGCCTCAAGATGATAAAGTATTATATTTACAAGATACCTAAAGCTACTAGACACAGTATACACTGTATTTATTTCGACTCCTACACTTAACTAACGCCATCTAAAGGAAAACATCGACAGCAAAGCTATACACTTTACAAAATATTTTATTTAGCCAGAAAAATGCAATGAATTTGCTTAATTTTTAGCTAAATAATTTGAAAATAGACAACATTTCGACTATGTATGCCACATACAAGCCGCCGATGCCTCAAACCTCGAATTTCTGTCAACAACTGCAACAATTGCTACGAATTCTGAAATAAACCAATATTGATAGCATACATTTGGGCGCAGTACAGCGGAAAAGCTAAAACTTTGTTCCATTTGATAGCTATAGATACATGTACTCATATGTATGTAGATTCACTCGAACATGGCTTCAATTACGCTGCCGGCTTGCCAGATTAACACCAGAAAAATTGGTAACACTCAGATAGGCGGCAAGTCGACAACCAAATGCGGCCGTAGCAGTCACTGGTATAGCATAAAATGAAAACATTTTGCTGGAAAATTCCCAAACTGCCCACATTATTTTTTTTTTTCTATTTATTTTTGGACTAGTATAGTAGTCAAATGTGATACTCGTATGAGTGGTTGGTGGGTGTATCTGTGAGTTATATTTCGCATTTAGTTGCGAATTGTTTTGGCTATGTGCTTTGTGGTATGTATCTCTCAGGCTTGTATTCATTTTTTTGTTTTCGCTTAATAGAATTCTATAAAAACAACAATCAAACGATTCACTTTGAGGCTAAACTTAACAAATTTATTGTAATATTTTTCAATATATATAATTTTTGAGCTCTTATTGCATATACAGACTGGTTTGATTCGGTTCTCAGTTTTTGCGAATTTTTGCGAAAGTGTACTCGATAGAAATGTAAATTCTACACTCATGAGTTGATTTCGCGATTTGAAAATACTTGTTTTGAATAATATGAATTGCACTTGATCAATACCAAGTGAATTTAAAACGCAAAATCGTGCCAAATGTTCTTAATTTATAAGTTTGTCGAATAATCGTCCCGAAAGTGAGCACCGTAACTGACCTGATCGTACGTTTAGCAGAGACTTTGGCTTAGGTATTACTGAATTCTTGGTTATGCTATTATAAAATCACAAAGTAATGACTATTTGACACATTAAGTTTCTGTTTTGAAAGCCATTGAAAGCAGATATGAAAGGCAGGCAGATGGACAGAGCGCGGGCCAGTGCCGAAATTGACCTCAAATGTCATCGTGTGATAACTTCAAAGTAGTGTTGGACTGCAATATTGTCAAATTTTTAGCGTCGCCTTATGAACGTGCTTAAAATATGAACCCATTGCAGCACATCAGCGACAGTGTGTAGATGCTAAATGGGTTTTCTTTGCTAGGATCGGTGCAGCAACCTTTGGATTTCTGTCCCTCTGTCTGCCTTTCATGTACGGTTTCAATGGCTGTCAAACACATACTTAATGATGTAGACTGTTTCAAGTTTAGCTCTAATTTAGCTCGGTAGTTGACACGAGCAGTGTCGCATTTGAAGTTACTACTCAAGGAATTCAAAAAACTACTGATTTATCACATTGGCCTCGCAGGTCACTTTTATACTATTCTCTTATAGTAAAGGCCTGTTGTCGCTTACAACAGAAACTTAAACGAAACTGAAACAGTTTCAGTGGGGGTTGCCGCATAAACTGAACTGAAGCTAACAAAAAACAACAACAACTCGAAAAACTCGTGTTGCTAATACGAGTGTTGCAAATAGTGAATGGCAAAACAGCTAATTTTCTGTAATTCAGTAACAGATTGATAGTGCATACAGTAGTATTTTTCATTTCTCATCCGAAAAAAACTCTTCTTCGTTGCCTTTGCATCAGCTACTCGTAAGTGAAAAATCGCCTTTCAACGTCTCTCAGTTTCAGTTCATAAGGCACCAAATTGCCTTGCATTTGAATCATTCCTATGTATTTCAATCGCTTAGAAACTGCTTGTTGGGCCCCTCCCGATGACATTGCAAGCTCCTCTGGCATTTCAGTTGGATCTTCATCGAGTAAGGCATCCAATTTTTTGTCTTCGATATTTTTTTGGCCGTCCAGAACGAGGCTTGTGTTCAACGCTGAAATCACCAATCTTGAAACGTCGAAACCATGCTATACATGATTTATCAGTTGGATCATTGTGACCATTATCTTCAATGTGCTTCAGCTGTACTTTTATTCTTATTAAAGCAGACAACTAAAACCCGGTTTCTCCCAAAACTTAAGGCAATATAAACAGAATATTATTGACAAATGTCTAACCTCTAACTAGCGAAATCAGCTTTGCTATGCAACATTCACAACAGCCGGATCCATCTAATAGAACGTATTAATTTGTAGACCCTATAATTCTCCATCCTAATGCCATAAAATTATGTATGTAAATATTCAATCGGCCTTTCGATAAACGATAAACATTTTGAGTGTTGCCACATTAAAAACTTATCAGCTAAAAACCAACCGTTATATATACGTAAACTCGTTAGACTTCGTTCTTTTCTCAATGCATTTCCGTGACTTTTTGTTTCTTTTTATTTATTTATTTTTTCTAGTTGTAAAGTGTATAATTTTCTACATAGGTCACCTACCAGTCTGTTCAAGATATATTAATTTTCATAACTCGACTTTAATATTCTTGTTTGCGCTTACTATAATATATGTACACATAGTATATATACTAAATAATAAATTAAACGCTCACAGCATGATGCCATGCTAGGGGCAGGCACAGAAATATGCATAAATAGAAAAAGGGTCACCAACTGCGCTTGACTTCGTTGATGACATAATACCACGGAAAAACTTTTGTATTTGTTCATCGTATATTACAAGTACATATACATATTTTATATTACAACAATTAGCACAATATAAGCTTTGCAAACGGCAAAAACAACGATTTTTGTCTCGATAATGAAATACAGCCGAATTACATACAATTACAGCATGAAATTCGAAACATAAATCGTACAATCGATGAATCTAAATACGCTTACACAATTGCCCCCACTGCACATAAAAATAATCAAATGTCCGACAACATTTTAGCCAATTACTACGATATACAAGTTTATATATAGTGGAATATATTGTTGTATTTATTATATGATACAACAAGCAGCCGTAATGTTGCGCTACATGTAATCCAACCTCACTGTTTTCGATTTTGTAGTATATTGGTCTCATGAAATTATTGTTCATATTTATAGTTGTAGTACTCCCACAGAACGCGATGGCGCGCTCTTAACTGACATAGAATATATAGCATATAAAATCTATAGTAAACTACTACAATCGACAGAATTACGGACGGACAGACAGACAGACAGTTGGGCAGACCGTACAGTCAGACCGCACTAAGTAAAAATTCCACTCGACTTTATCTAGTTTTCGGGCATATCATGTGTACTACATCGTATACCCGTATGTGTATATGTGGTACATATTAACAAATTGCAATGTACGTGCTTCGCATGAGTTTTTGCGATTTCAGTTTTTGTATTGAAATTTGTTTTGAATAAAATTACGTATACGCCGTGCATGTACACGGATATGTTTTTATTCAAATGTAACAAAATTACGGAAAACATACAACACATATATATACGGAGTATATAGCGCATAATAACAAGCGTTGGAAAATCTGTTAGTGTTTTACTCTTCACATATTAAGTTAAATTTTTAGTAGATGAACTCTTCACTCCATTGCACAAATTTGCAATTTTTTTGTTCTATGTTTTTCTATAGACCCTTGCCAATGATGCATAGACAAATTGTTTACCTGCGTTCATATAACTTAAGCATTGATAACAGATCAGAAGTGTTATTCGAAATAGGCGTGATTTGAAATGTAATGCAGCAATTTACAATGAAACCGAAAGTTCGGCAGTTAGCTAAAAATATGCAAAAAACTCAATCAAAACTCAAGCGGTGGCAAAGAAAGAATCAAACTTCTTAAAAGTTCTACAGATATTTATAGCGGCATGACTCACGTCTAATATGTGCATATATTTGCTCCATCATTTTTTTGGTATTTTAAAAACGACAGAGTGTGCGAGAGAGACAGCTAATATACATACAGCAATATTTTTCACGTCGAGTCGTATAGCTCACACTTGACTTTTGTTTATGTTAGTATTAAAATATAGAGAATCAATTTAGGAAAGTATTTTAAAAGTGCATGTATTGAGTAAAAATATAGATAACGTAGTAACCGGAGATGTAACACTCTTTGATTAATCTTTTCATTAACTTTGTTCTGAAACAAATGCATTTTTGACCACAAAAAAAAAGCAGACCAAATTTTTACTCCCAAATATACTCTAGCAAACGGCCGCTGCGGGGGTGCGAATACATAATCTCCAGAAATAGACCCATCGCTGAACTACTTTCTGTAGGTATACGTAAAATCGTTTACGTTTGTGGACCAGCGAGCATCGATATCTGACATCGAGCGCAGTATTCGTGAGATACGACCTCAAATGAAAAAGTGGTGGTATATTATACAGCCAGAATACGGTTTGTCAGATGTTTCCGTGACGGTCATATGCTCGAAATCATTTTCTACTATCAATGTCAGAAAATCATCTACAAAAAAAAAAAAAAATGTTTCATTCATTTGTATGCTTTATTTCAATTTAAAGCTCTATACTTCTTAAAAAAATCAAACTGTACCATCACGATATACCATGCACCGATCATCTCCATACACTGATCGTTTGGATTCACTTGAGATACGCTTTCGTAGGCTTGTAAACAACATGACAGACTGATGATTGACAAAACAAGAGCGCGCTGTTATTAGCCGTTTGATTACTACAGCAGCGTGAAGTTGGTAGCACTTCGAGCACTGACCCCTGTATTATTTGCTATTAATGAAACTAGCTTTTCCAGTGTTTCTTTGAACATTGACCCCCATATATGGGAGGCACCATTCGTTCCCGATTAAATTAATAAAGTAATGTACTGTATTTCATTAAAAAGCTATACCTGTAAAATTGTAGAATTTGCGAAGCACAAAATTCTGATTGTAAATATATTAAATAATTTAGTAGCTTTAACTTTTATAGTTTTTGAGATCTAGTCGCTGAGAACGGACGGAATGGCTAGAGAGACTCTTACCGTGTAATAGATATACCTGCGTATTTTTAGTTATTTATATAAAAAACTGGACTAGTTTTAATTTCATAAGTCAAATTCTAAATATAAATATGCTCTAATATGTTCGCTGTTGTGTTGGAAGCCAGTTTATAAATACTCTTAAAGAAGTTCATGCTAAAATCCTTTTTTCGCTACACTACTATTTTGCAACTTAAGGTACTTAAATTAAAAAAATATATATATAAACGCAAAGCTTCTTTGCAGCACTCACGCAGCAAATATAAATCCATTTTATGAATCAACAAAATACATGCATAAAAATGTTGAAAGACTCAAAGGAAAAGTTGTGCCTTTATTAGTTTCTTACTTTGGACGCTTATTTAACTTCCTGTTTCTGTGTTACCATTGCGGCTGCTGCTGCTAGTGCAGGATCTACTCCAGCGTCTGGTGTTGAAGTTCTGCACAAGTAATGGACGCACGTGTCCGCTTACTTAGTTGGCTCTAGACGACTGCTGTTGCTACTCAAAGTATTACTATTTGTACTGGGTAACCACTTGAGTACAACGATGCAAAAACAACACACAGCAAAATTTTCCTGTGCAGAGAAATTAACTTAATTACAAACAAGAGAAATATGAGAAAAGTTTTGCATTTAAATGTTGAAAGCGTTTTACACTTGTCGTTGTAGCATAGTCCGTTAGGGCAGACGGACAGACGGACCGACGGACTTCCTGCGTGCGTGCGTGCGTGCATGCATGAGTGCGTTAGTGGAGTGCGCCTCGATGAGAGCCAGTAGCGGCGTCTGTTTAGCTTTAAAGGCTTCCAATGTTCTATACATATATATATATGAAGTATATTTATATATGGTCTGGTCTAACTATAACCAGGCCGTTACCAAACCAGCAGCCGCCGAGTACCAACCACTCTGACAGCCGCAGTGCGTGCGTTGGCAGGACATTAGTGTGAATGTTAGTGTTGGCAAAATTTAAATTGTTGCAATTTAACATGAAACATTTATTAGAAATAACAACCGGACGGAAACTAAAACTGGTCGCGTAGTACGAATTCACGTCATCGTGTGTCCGTAGTGTCCTCAACATTTTGATTTATTTTTGGCGTTGACTTTTTAGGTTTATTTTGTGGTTCGGTTGGCCGTTAGCAAATTTTTGTCAAATTTGAACACGTGACTCTGGAACTGTCTGGCAGCCAAATTAATTATATGTTAATGTTTAATTATGCTGCAAAGGCTTTGATGCGTGTAAATTATGCTTTTTATACCATTCACACATAGTGTGAAATGGTACTATCAGTTTGTCTGAAAGTTTGTAACGCATTAAAGGAGCCATCGTAGACCCCATAAAGTATATATATTTTTGATCAGCTCGATGAGACGAATCGATCTAGCCATGTCCGTCTGTCCGTCTCTCCGTATGTCTATCTGTCCGCCTGTCCGTCTGTATGTTGTTGCGCATTTTTTGGGGACCAATTTTTATTCTATCCAGTTGAAATTTTGCACATATACTTCTTTTTATTGTAGTTTAATATAGTATCAAGCTTGACCTGCCACGCCCACTATTTGGGGTAGCTCTTACTGCCCACTTTTGTCTTTTTGTAAGAAAACTTCTTTATTTAAGTCTATATTAGGTTGAAATGCGAATGTGGTGCCTTTTTATGGTCAGCCGATTAACAGACATAGACTAACGGGCGTGGCCCGCCCACTATTTGGGGTAGCTCCCATACAAACCTATGGTCCTCTTTTGACTTTTTGTAAGTAAAACTTTTTTATTAAAATCAATATTAGGTTGAAATGCGATATGGTGCCTTTTAAGAGACAGCCGCTAAACATACATTGAGAATTGGGTGTGGCCAGCCCACTTTTCGAGGTAGCCCCCATACAAACCCACCGTGCAATTTTGTGTTTTTTACGAAAAAATCCTTCATTTAGATCAATATTATCTTGCAATTTGATTTTGTGGATTTTAATGGACAACCTCTTCATATACATATACAAAGGGGCGTGTCCCGCCCACTTTTTGAGTTAATCCCATATAAACCCACAGTTCACTTTTATGCATTTGTGTTGAAAAAGTCAATATCAACTTGAAATTCGACATGGCGGCATCTTACTCAACTACTACATGGCTTCATACACATCTACTAGTGAGCGTGTACCATCCACTTTTTGGGGTAGCCCCTATTTAAACCCACACTTTTATGTTTTACAATACTATTCAAAATTTCGTGTGAATGGTATTAGAGCTTCGGTTCAACCGAAGCTAAAGTTTTTTCTTGTTTTATTTTTTTTTTATGTAACTTGATATTTTATTTTCTATTGCCTTTATGATCATTGGATAATGAAAATTCTGTAGTTACACACATATTTTCTTTGTTGCCAGACGTCTTGTTGTGGTTATCGCCTTTTGCGTCATACTCCATTCGTTTGTTGTTGAGAACATGATGAAAGTACTGTTGTCTGTCAAGAGTAGCCCGAGCGTGAGTGCGAGCGAGAGAGCTATTGTGTTACTGGTAAATAATATGTATACGCATACACCGTGTCTTGTCTGTGTGCGCTTTATTGAGGAGTAACATCAGGTAGCGTACTACGCCTAGCTGCTCTCTTTTTTGTTCCTTTCAGTTCCATTGAGGCTTTTTTGGCGCGAAATAGCTGAAACAAATATAGTGTATAAAAAATATCTACATTTTTACAAAAAGCGACAATCGTATAAGATGTACGAGTACAAGCGAATGTATGTAATTAGCAGAAGTAGACATGAAGGATCATGACAAATAAAGCTATGTTGAAACATATCAGAATCTGTAAGACACTAGAGACACTAAACTTGAATATTTTGATTCTGCTGAGATAATTTAAAAGTCTGCTTTAACTATATAAATAAAGGAGTAGCGTATTTCATAATCGTGAACTGAATCAGAACTGCAACATTGTCGCAAATTTTAACAAAATTGATTGGAATTGTAGGAGCGTAAATAACCTTACTAAAAATACACTTGCTTAAATGCATAAATGTCAAAAACAGCAAAGCATTTATTCCGTGCTGTATCCTGCTGTTTTTATATATTTCCCTCAACGGTGTAAATTATATCAAATAAAAAACATCTTGATGTGTCGAACGTATTTTTTGTTTTGTTTTATATTTTTATTTTAGGGATTGATTGGTGATTTTTATATGCTATAAATTACAGTTTTGTTATATACGACATTGTTTTTTATATTGTCAAACAGTTTATATTTTATTTTTTATCAATACTTTCATTAGATAAGAAGAATGAAGTGTTTGCTAACACTACAAATGAATGCATGCCGATTTTTAACTTTTAGAATAGAGATATTGCTATGAAGCAGTCTGACCACTCTAGCCAAGTGAAATATGCGCTTGTATTCAATTTTCCGGCTGAATTTCGTAGAAGAAAAACAACTATTTTTTATACTATAAACCTGTATCAACAAAATTTAGTTTTTCATAAGCATTAAAAAGCACCAACTATTTTAAAAACTCCAAAAAATTTCATAATCTTCCCACGTGCCGCAATACTACTTGAGATATGTATTTTTCGGAACGATTCCAACCTGATTCGGACGTATTCGAATTTAAAGTAATAGTTAGGCTGTCATAACAGGAGATAAGAAAATGTATAGAGAAGATTAGTTGGCTAAGGATTACTCTATGGCGACAAGTCCAGCATACACGTGTGAATGTTTGAAAAGTGAGTCAGATAAGCTTGGAAGTAACACTTTATACTGTCAGAAACGAATCGACATGGGATATTCTTAGCTTTATAATTCAAGTAAGCAAGCAATCTACAAAACATATAGAGGTAAGGCGCACAAAATAGCTCTTTTCTAGTAGATATTCTCTTCTGTTTCTCAGATGTCTACTGAAAGACTATTAAACTCAACAGGCTGCTTTAACCTGGTTTCATCTAGCCACTTGCTATCTAGTGACACAGGTCGTGATTACAGGCACTTTCTTATGGTTATGCTTAAGCAGAACTGTAGCAATCTCTGGGATTATTTCTATATATATAAAATGCCTGATAGTTCCGCAATTATTATTCTAAAATTACAATCGTTCCATTTCCAAAATACAATCAGGAACGAAGCTTAAAGTGTTGCCTTCTACAATGTACAACAAAGTTCAATTAAACATTTCATCAACACTTGTTTTTAGTAAAATTTACTTTCAAAATTATTCATCAACAATACAAATAATATTGAAACAAGAAAAAACGTTAACTTCGGTTTAACCGAAGCTCTAATACAATTCACACGAAACTTTAAATAGTATTGTAATACATAAAAGTGGGGGTTTAAATAAGTGGTTGTACACGCTCACTAGTAGATGTGTATGAAGCCATATAGTAGTTGAGTAAAATGCCGCCATGTCGAATTTCAAGTTGATATTGACTTTTTCAACACAAATGCATAAAAGTGAACTGTGGGTTTATATGGGATTAACTCAAAAATTGGGCGGGACACGCCCCTTTGTATATGTATATGAAGCGGTTGTCCATTAAAATCCACAAAATCAAATTGCAAGCTAATATTGATCTAAATGAAGGAATTTTTCATAAAGACCACAAAATTGCACGATGGGTTTGTATGGGGGCTACCTCGAAAAGTGGGCTGGCCACGCCCAATTGTCAATGTATGTTTAGCGGCTGTCTCCTAAAAGGCACCATATCGCATTTCAACCTAATATTGATTTTAATAAAAAAGTTTTACTTACAAAAAGTCAAAAGAGGACCATAGGTTTGTATGGGAGCTACCCCAAATAGTGGGCGGGCCACGCCCGTTAGTCTATGTCTGTTAATCGGCTGACCATAAAAAGGCACCACATTTGCATTTCAACCTAATATAGACTTAAATAAAGAAGTTTTCTTACAAAAAGACAAAAGTGGGCAGTACGTTTGTATGGGAGCTACCCCCAAATAGTGGGCGTGGCAGGTCAATCTTGATACTATATAAAAATAAGTATATGTGCAAAATTTTGCGAATTCGCATTTGTATTTTAGTTTAAGTTTTTAGTGACTTTATCTCTCTCTCTCTCTCTCTCTCTCTCATCTCTATCTCTCTCTCTCTCTCTCTCTCTCTCTCTCTCTCTCTCTCTCTCTCTCTCTCTCTCTACTCTCTCTCTCTCTCTCTCTCTCTATCTCTACCTCTCTCTCTCTCTCTCTCTCTCTCTCTCTCTCTCTCTCTCTCTCTCTCTCTTAGTGCGATATTACTAGCGTTGTTAGCAAAACTTCCCGTAATGATTTAACAGCAAATATAAATTTGTATAATACAAAGCAGACTTTGTATAAACTGAATTATTCCTGCCTTTGATGGATAAGCCGGGTGGGTGACCTTCACAAAATTTTGTGTTTCTGTGGCAATGGGAAACGATTTTTCCGTAAAACACTCGCAATTCTTGATTTATTGCCACTCAGCGTTTTCGTTTACACTCTAGAATGTAATGCAGTATTTTGCTACGGCGCCTACGTCTAATAATAAGCAATAATTTTGCATGAAAATTCATTTTGAATAAATTTTAGAAATTATTTTAGCATTTACATATTCTGCCTAATGAATGACTAGATGTTGCCAATTATGGATATATTTAAGAAATTCTATCGAACTCTTTTACTAACTAGCAACTTAAATGGAAAATGTTCATTCGAATTCATAACTTTAGCTTCACAGAAGCAGTTGAAAATATGTACGTAGTTAGATACTCATAAAATATGCAAAAATTAAAGTTTCATTGAAATTGCTGTAGAAATATTTTGCTATATGAAGAATTGTTCTGCATTGATTTTTAGTATGCCTCATTCTGTGTGTAATTTTATATTTTTCATGTGTCTTGTCAATTTACGCATTGAAGCCAATAATATTGTGATGCATATTTAAAGAAGCAGCTAGCACGAAGGACACTTGTATTGGACACTAAACAATTGGTAAAGTATTCTTGTAGCTATGTAAGAAATAGGCAAATTTTTGTAATCAAAACCATGTACGACAACATGCAGCAAATTTTAAATGAAGCATCAGCAGGCGAACAATTTGCAGCTGCTACAGTTGCTCGTCAGGACTCCGCTATAGTCCTTGTTGGTGCTACTTGTTAATTATATTTTATAGAAAGCTCAGCTGGCAATCTTGTTGCATGGTGTTGATGATAACAATAACAATAATAATGATAATAATAATGATAACAATGATGATTATAAAAATATCTCAAAACAAAGCAGCAGAAACCACATGCATACAATATATGCATGGCACAGCTTGCTAACTTATAAGTCAAATAATATATACAATAAAGGACATGCATATAATCTTCTGTGTACATATATATTCAATATCTGTAGAACCACAGAAAAACAGGAAATATATATGTACTTGTATATACAAAATGTTGTTGTGTTCCTTAGCTGTTTGCTGAAATTGCACAAATAAAATTTGTCGAAAAAATTTTCAGCACTTCATACACAACATGACAACAAAATGCAAAAACCTGACGACAGGTGTTAGTTTATACATGACAGATTTACACAAACACACACACACCCACACACACAAACAAACATAGTATGATGAAATCAGTGCTGGCTTGTTTTATTCCATATACAAGTGCATACATAAACATGACAATGAAATATTTCTCAACACAAATTATTCCCTAACAGAGTTTTGTTGAAAATGTTTCCCTGAATTAGAAAACAGGAAAAAGTTTTTAACAAATTTTTTGTTGGTTTTTTTGTGATTTTTTGCACGTTGGCAATTTGTAGCGCATTTTGTGCATTTTGCTACTTTTTGATGCTTTTTTTCCATTTTTCACCATTACTTTTTTTATAGAATTATTATTATTTTCTGTTGGTTTATTTGTTCATATTAAATTGCATTCTTCCGGCTAAAATATTTTTATTAACCACAGAAATATGTTGTTGTAGCAATATTTTATTATAGTGGTTTTAGGTTTTTATATTTTGTCAGAATGATTTAGTAGTTACGATGTAGCAAAAAAAGTTTGTTTAATAATTTATAGCAGGAAGCTTACGTGTTTCACTCACACAATATGCCAACAAATTGTGTTTAGGAATGCAAACACTATTTTCGGTCAATTTAGCAACGAATAGTGTTAAGACTCTCATCGTGGAATATCGTCAAAAGAAAAGCGCTTCCAAGAAAAAAGACAAGTCATAATGCTAGTTTATTACTGCTAAACATTTAAGAGAGTTACTGACGTTTTATAAAGATAAAAGATCATCAATCATTCTGAATTGTTACAAACCGAGGCTTATTTAGCCAAACACCCTTTTCGTTTGCCAGTTCAAACCTAAACGATAATTTTAGTCCATTGTAAAATTGTTAACAATACTTGTGCGATTTTAATATTTTAAAGGAGATTTAATCGAAAATTTATTGTTCCAAATCAAATGAAGTGCGTAAGAATAACTTTTAGTTTAGGGGTGTTCAAAATTGATCAAAAATGCACAATTATTGTACACGAGACGACATATAACACACACTAGGTCACTTTAAAAGTACTTCGAATATTTTGGTTGTTATATAAACCTGCGCTATACATTAATCTGTAAATGCTCTTGGACATCAGTCGCTCCTGTAAACAGCAGACCCAACATGTAACGCTCTAGTGTACTTACCGTAGCTCTGTGAAACAGGTTTTTAGAAAGTTAATTTACTCTCTAAAAACTGAACTGTGGCCGAATAAGAGAATAAACTCGCCTAAATAAAATTCACAATGTCATTCCTCAGATATGAAACAGGTGCCGTTAAGCTAGTGATCCGACCGTAAATAATATTGGTCACTCAAGAACAAATTCCGCGAGCGATACTATAAGTTATATGTACTTTTATAGGCACAGATTTTCATTATAAAAAAAAAGGAAATTACTAGATATGAAAACTCCAAACCAGCCATGTGTGCTTTTCCCACATATATAATGCAGCTGAACACTTCGGTTGAATGGCAACGCTGCACAAGCGTCATAGCATTGCCAGCTTAACTTAACAGTGTTACCGTCTTTTGGCATTGCACACATCTAGGGCTGCAGAAACTAATATTCAATCACCGTGGATCAGATAGTATGTATTTATTTAGATATACTGCACAAACTAGACGAGATGATGCAATTAACTACTAACTAGCAAATTCAGAAACTCTATACAGCATTAAACACACAAAACATTTAAAGACAAACAAAGTTGCTTAGCGACCAGCAATTTCAAACTTGTCAAAAGTTGCACTTTTGAACATTGCAATTTGTTTAATGTTTGCTCAACAATGTTCTGTAAGCAATTCAAGCATATTATCTGACTTGAGTTGCTAACTCGTTTGCTTTGTACAATTCAAACTTGCTATGCAACAAAACCAAAATGCCACAACCTGAAACTGCCAAAAGCAGCGCTTTCAGATGCGTTTCATTTGACTGCAGGCCGGCAATCAAACGTGAGTGTTCAATAGCGCCAAAGGCTGCAGTAAATTTCACATTTCGATTTCATTGAAATTGACATGCAGCAAGACGGGGAATTCCGGCATCATTAGAAACTAATTTGCAAAGGCATTTTTTCGGCGATAGCTGGAAAGCTACTACCAGCTACTGTTATTCTTCTGAATTGCAACTGGTTACGATATGAGTTGCAGTTTGCACGTAAATCAGCCCATCGATACGAGTCGATCTAGACTAGTCATTCAGTCTATTTGTCTATCTGTCTAACTGTCTGTCTGGGTGTTGCTTTGCATTTTATCTTTTCAGCAATTTTTTAAGATATATGGCAGAATTCCGGTAAAGAGGCTTATTTTGGTTGTAAGCATATAGAGAATCCATATAAATTTGCCATATTATAGAGCGTGATTAAGCAAATATTTACAAAGATGGAAGAAAGTTTTACTCGAGTGGAAGTTAAACTTCAAAAAACTGTTGCAGATTTCGCAAAATGTCAAACTTTTTATCCTACAATTTAATATGTCATAATTTTCCACTTGAAAACCGCCAAAGCGAAACTATGAAAAACTATTAAACTATAATTTTCATTTAGCAGTGAGCAGGAAGTGCTTTAAAAACTTTTCCGAGCAACATATTCGTTTCAATTCATAGGGCAAAAAAGAAGCAACAAGCAGACGAAATGCACATGGCTGTCTTTTCAACTGTCTGTCTGTCTGTCTGTCTAGCTATTTGTTCTAAACAAACTACTTAATATCTGTGTCTATCTGACTGAGTTTGTGACTGTGCAACAAATTAACAACAAAACTTTAATGCGCCGCCACAAACAGCAATTAAAAAACAACTACAGATACAAGATACAGATACAAATACAAATACAAACAGATACGAGAAGCAACAGACAGCGTACTCAAAAGTTAAGCACAGCATTAGGCGCATTCAAGTGGCGCGAATTCAAGCAAAGTAAGTAGTTGAGTTGAGTTGAGCAGCGTAATAGGTAAGTGGGTAGAGTAGTTGAATGTCAGTAGCCCAAAAACCACAAAATAGCGAGCTGTCAGCAACAGTAATGAGTACGAAATAAGGTACTAATAATAAGGTACAAGGACGATTGTGTGAAAGCCACAATGGCTGAGGTACCAACAGTGACAGCAACAACAAAAAACAAGAACAACAACTTAAGTCATATTCAATTTAGTGTAGCTTTTAATTTTAATTATAGCCAATTAAAAGCAATAAGCGAAAAGCACACTCTCAGACACACACACACACAGACAGCTAAATAACCCAAAACACACTAACACACACACACACACACACACACATACTTACAAAACACTTCCTTTTATGCTTTCTTTAATTGCCTTTGCAATAAGAAACAACTTCTAATTGCTCTGCAAACGTAAAACGAACCGCAAGTAGCGCCAACCATCGAACTAATTGCGTCAATTTTAATACTCATTACATATATAAGTGTGAACGGTATCTTAATTTTGACACAAAGTTTGTAACAGCCTTCTATCAATTCGCACTGGCACCGTTTCACGAATTTCATGGTTATTTTATGATAATTTTTATATTGTACGAGACATACATATGTACCAAATCTCATCACCTTGCATTAAATAGCAGCAGAGTTACGACGAATTTGGTTTTTCCAGAGTCGTCAGAGTAGAGTCGTCAAAACACTTTTGTAACATTTTGAATGATTGGAAAGACAAAATTTCAAGTAAACTCGTTCAATTTTTTTTTTTTCATATTAAAAATCGCCATACAAACTTTTCGCGTCGTAAACAAGCAGCTATCAAACATAGACTAATTATCGCATCCCGCTCAAACTTGGCATGCATTTCAACCAATTTAAGCAGAAGAAAAATTACCGATTCGGTTTACCGGTTCGGATTAAGTCCACCAGTCCGGGGCAAATTCAATCGGATGGTATATGACAAACTGCAGGCTTTTGAACATAGCTACAGCATTATTAGCCTTAAGCACAGTACTAACCTCAGCACTCAAGTACAGAATAACTTCATGAGATTATAAGGAGAAAGAGACTTCTGTGCCATCCCCGATAAAACAAATTATCAAGATAGAAAAATAGTTTCTTGCTTTGGTTCTCTGTCATAAGTCATGTAAACAACTCACCAATAGCAAAAAACAGGAAGTATTTTGCATTATATTGTATCTGATGATGAAAAGTGTATGCATTAAATAACTGAAAACGCAAAAAGTCCATGGGACAAGACCGGTTCGACACCAAAGCTGAATATCCTTGTATGTTCTGTATTTTGTGGAATCAGCTAGACGTTGTGTATCATGCGCTGCTCACACAAAATTACTAGGGATCGAACTAGCTACTACAATTAAAGCGTTTGAGTCGAGCAATAAAAGAAAAACGACCGCAATACGAGCAGAAAGACAATAAAGTTATTATTCAGCATAGAAACACATGCTGCAAATCATATTAGAACATACATGGAAACTCTGAAATGGAAAATCCTACCACATTCGTCGTAGTACGTCGTCGATTACCACTTATTCTGGTCGATAACTAAATGATGTTTCTTGTATTTTGTTCCATAAAAAGTATTCAAGAGTGAAGCCAAGAGCAAATGTCCATCGTGCCATAGCCCCAGCATGACGACAAGACCTTAAACACTCTTCGAGGCGCCCAGACTATTTAACAAACAATTTTAGCGTTTGCAAAGTATAAAAGCTTCGGTTTCACCGATCCTAATGTTATCTCTTGTTTTTAAGTAATTTCATTTCTGGTTTTACTGTTTCGTCTACTAGTTTCCGCCACATCGTCTTAGTTTTCTGCTGTTACTTCCGCTTGCCGATTTCCGTTTTGTGTCTTTGGCATTTCCGTTTTTCATTGCTTGAGGCGCCATTTAAATGTGTGCCGCACTTTACTATGCCATAGCACCTATCCCGCCACACCCTGCTCTACCACTGTCAGCTGTCTCTCAATCAACATGCATTTCGTTTAATTTTTATTTTTAATTCGATTTTTTTGTTTTCATTTTCTTCTCAATTATTTTTTTTGCGCCATTTTGGCGCGTCAGCACAAACAGCAGCAACAGCAATTTCATATGAGCAGCTCTTGAGGCCAGCACTCATGTGTGTGCGTGTCTGTCTTGTCTGAATGTGTGTTTGCGCACATGTGTGAGTGTGTATCTTTGTTTCAGGCATCTTTACTATTTGTTTGTTTGTGTAAATGCACAAAGTTAAATGGTTTTTTTATTTAGTCCTTCGTTGTCTTTCGTTGTCGGCAAAATGAAAAGTTTGTTTTTCTTGTTTATTGAAGCTTCACTTTGAAAGTCGTCTCTCGGTTTTACTCATCACTTTATTTCGCTCAATGTTTATTGTGTGTATTTGTTTGTGTGTGCATTTGCTTTTCGCTATAAGATGTCGAAGTAATTAAGCTGAGTCGCTTAAAAAGTCATTCGCCTCAAGTAAAGTCAAAGTTTCTTTCTTTTTTTTTTTTTTTTTGTTTTTCGTTTGGCAGAAATCAAGGCAACATTTCAAACGCAATGAAATCATTTATTTTAAAGTTTTTCATAGCAAGTGGACAGTTCCATTGCCACACTACAAACTTCAACTAGTTTCTTTGGTTTTGTGTTATTATAGATTGTGTCTGATTGTAGAATTCAATAAATTTGAAATATTTGATATCTTATTTTCGTTTTTAAAAATATGTCTTCCATTTAATCAGATCGATATTATCTCGCATTTTCTTAAGTCATGACGATTGGAAGCATAGTTCCTGAACTAATACTTTGAACTGAACTTCAAATTTCACTATATGAGAAAGTTTCAAAACTTTCCAAAATGTAAAAGTAAATAACAAGTTTGTACAGGTTGATATTATGCATGTAAAAAAACCATGGTTGTCTGTAAAGTCGGTTTACGGACGATAATTTTACGTGATAACGTCAGACGAAAACATTGAAGAAAAATTGCATATTTTTGTGAATTGAATTCCAGTGAAATTCCAATAATTCAATCAGTACACAAACAACTTGTCATATAAAAGAGTTTCGTTACCAACAATAAAGAGTGAAATATACGCACTCTCTCTCTCTCTCTCTCTCTCTCTCTCTCTCTCTTCGACTGACCACCAGCAACTTTAAAAGCCTTCTGTTGTTGTTTCTGGTACTCAAATGCAAAAGTAACTGTTATTGTCGTCTTCCTTGATCCTTGTGTGTGTGCTTTGTTTACTTTGTACATGTATTTTATTTGAAACAAACTTTATTATACACTTACAATGTTATTATTCATACATTCTACCATGTACATACCGCACGCTAGATAACACTAATTCGCAAACGCACACACACATAACTATAGCTTTCAACAAGCCAATGCGCGCTGGTCTGTCTATCGCTTGCTTTTTCAGGCGGAACTACACAATCGTCACATGTATTCATATGTTCCGCCTTTTGCTTTTCGTTCGTTTAGTGTCATATCGTAACGGTAAACGAAACGTCAGAAATGAGTCATGCTTCTGCGCTAAACCAACCGATTTAATAGACGTTATCACGTCGAAATATGTATGTATGTATGTATTATGTGGTTAACTTAAGGTGACAGCTAATGTACCAGACCTTATTTGAACCTAAAAAGAGCTGTTGTAATACCACAGAGTTTTTTTCTTTCTCTCTAGTTCAACCAATGAAATTAAGATGCTTCCGAATCTTCATGATGCATAGAGTGGTTAGTTTCCACCAGAAACCCTGTTCCCAAATGTGTCTGTGTTTTCGTTTATAATGCAGAAGAAATAGATGCCTACTGCTTTCAGGCTCTGCTCCATTGTTGCAGCTTCTGCAGAAGTCGTTCCAAGCGGATCTTAGGCGCTGTGCATGGCGCCGGATGAGAAATTGCACTGAGTTTCTTTCTAGTGACTGTGTGAAGCGGTTACATCTCTTGTTGTTTTCTTTATGGAAGAATATCTTGGTTGCTAGTTTGCAGGTAGTTTTCGCTTGAAAAACGTTGCAATTATCTGGTAAACATAATGATGATAAAATGTCCAGATGTTCTTAAAACGCGCCTATCTGGACTCTGTTGTACAATTTTAATCCATCGCCAATAAACATAATAGAGTTTAGGAAGCGCGGGGTGTAGTTCTCCCAGTCTATTTCACTTTCTTCACTTCACACTGCCTTTAGTGCATTCATGTAGCAAGACGGTCTAATAGGGTAATAAATACTTTCTCTGCGTTCTTTGATTATTTTTCACCTACGAAATAGCTTCAACATTACATAGAGTATCTCTGTTAACATGGTATATAGCGTGCCAGTGATGCCGAACTCAGTCAATAGTCTTATCTATTCATTAAAGATGGGCAACAAACTGCTATTCCGTAGCTTATTATGAGCCCCACAATTGCGGAATTCACCTTCATCAATATGATACATTTCAGTTCAGGTATCCAGAGCTATTAAGGTTTTCTCTACCCGCTCATAATCCTAACTGGGCTTCAATCTGGTTTCGGCAAATACTCGTGTTCAAATTGTTGGATTTTTTACCTTCTCGAGAAGTTTATGAGTTCGGTTTGGCTCGCGTTTACCTCCGATCCATTCATTATAATTCAGTTTTCCAATAATTCAAGTTGCATCGCAGTAATTAAATATATAAAATTGCTAGGTATCTAAAAATGTTTCATATAACTCCTTAGTGAAGATTTCCAATTTTCGGGTTTCGGGTTTTCGGGTGGTGAGATGCACTTGAATTTGTCTATTGTGAAGCAGGGCCTGCCAACTATGATACAAAGATCACTTGCAGCTACCTCAGGGATTTCATACTTGTACTTCTCTCCATGTTATCAAAACTTCCGGTGAGTGTCTACTGCTTGCATTTGTAGTTGAAGAATATTATTGTCTATGTGTCATCACATACTTAACACTTGCATAATTAAACGATTTAAAGTATCTTTTAGTAAGAATAAGAAACACTTACACTTCTAGAATATAATATACTTATATCGCTGTATCTAATCTTAAAAAACAGAAACATTATAAAAAATATATAAAATACAAACAGCAACAACCAGAATTGCCACAAAGAAATTCTTTGCATATTGATTTGATTACGAAATCATTCAGATTGCCAAAGCGAAAAGTATCGAATCGAGTCAGGAGTGAACATTCAAGCGAACTGTCAAATGTAACTGCTGTGAACCTTTTTTCTTAAAAATGTTTCCTTTTTTTATTTTTTATTTTAATCAGCCATTTATTTTCATGCATAAAAAAGCACGTATTCTGACTGAGTATTCTCAAATAAGAAGAAGAAGAGAAGCATGGATGACAGAAGAACGTCGTCAAAAGCTGCCGCCAGCAACATCAACATTTCACCTTTGGCATACAAATACATTTAAATTTCCATTTAAAATTGGCAACTGACATAAAAGCACACACATGCACACACGCACACACATAGATACACAAACAGATGCACACACACATCTACATAGAAAAGTTCAGAGCTCTACAAATGACTATATTGACTCATATGCTATGCTCGCAACAGCAACAGCAAAAGCAGCAGCAGCAGCTGTTTTCCTTATAGAAATGCTCGTTCTACATCTCATTCACTGCTTCATCCGTCCTGTCACAGGATGTTGCTTTTGATTTGCCAGTTTTTACCGCTTGCAACACTTACAAAGACACGCAGCGTCTCAGTATTGCGTCTCAATGCGCGACATGTGAAATTGACGTCAACTGCAATAGTGTCCTAGCTTTATCCTTTATGGAACATCAGTTGGCACAAAATTAAGTGCTTCATTTTAATTGAATTGAGACGAGTTCGGTACGGTTCAAAACATTTTCACACACTCATTTTCCTTCTCTCCTTCATCTAGGAAGTATTGCCTTTGCTATTTGGCATTATTTGTGTAAAATAAGCACGAAATACGTTCAACATATGTTTAGCTGCTCCTTGGCGCTATACAAATATAATGAAGTGCTGATTGTAAACATGTTTTTCGATTTTTATGTGTTTTATGCAGATACCGAATTCAATGGGGAAGTTTTCTGTACTTTCATACTTGTATTTGATATCTTCAAAAGAAAAAAAGTGCTGCGAAGCATGAGCAACGCTAATGAGCGAAAATTATACTTAATGGTGGGGAATTTAATTTATTTGAGTGAATATTTACAAATATTATGCTAAGTTTAAAGGCATACGTAAGGTTTTAAAGGTAATGTTTCAGGGGTACTTAAAAAAATTGATCCGAAGATGATATATAATAGATAGATATATATAAAATGTCTTAGTACGCATATACCCTGGAAGCCTAGAGTACACTAAGTGCAAAGGAGGCGTGGCAGTCTTCATAAAGTATATATATATTCTTCTTCTAAAGCTGAGTCGATCTTGATATATCCGTCTGTCCGTCCGCCCATCTGTATGTTTGCACTACGAGATCTCGGAGACTATAAAAGGTATAGCCATCGCACTTCGATTTGTATATTCTCCTGATATATACGCAAATCAAGTCTATTTTCGACGACATGCTCAAAATGCCCAAAATAATGCTAAATATCCATAAAAACAGAAAAAATATTTATGATTTTTTTGAGTTTTTTTGAGGCAGGTTATTTCGAAGTTGAACATATTCTTTCCATTTTGAAGTAAAGCTTCTTTAGGCGCGATATGACGAGCTTTTTCTAACGGAAGTAACTTTTTGAAGCGGAAATAACGTTCAGTAAAAAAATTGTGGTCATGAGTTAATAGTCAACAGACTTGGTCACCAGCTGTGTAGATTATACATTTTACGGTTAATAGTGAAGACGATAGAATAAAAAAAAAACAGCGGTTACACGGTTGTGAATTTTGAAATTTCAAGTTACACTTGCACCAAGAGGTTCAATATCGTCACTTTAGTTTATCTAAGTCTCCTCTATAGAGAGAGAGAGAGAGAGAGAGAGAGAGAGAGAGAGAGATGGTTCGGTGTCGATGGTATTCGCAACGCATTTGAGTACGTTTTACATAGTAAATAATAAGTAAAAAATAAGGCTGAATATTCTGCCTCATTTTCAAACATGAAATAATTCTACTCAGCCACCATTTAGAACGAATGAATAAATACTCAAACAGTACATGATAATATGTGTGTTCTAAAGCCGAGTGGTGATATTTTTATTGAATTTGATTATGAATTAAAATTGAGTAAAATGAGTGTTGATACCCTGACACATATGAAAAGGGTACCGGAAGAACTACGATCCAGTTATGTGAAAAAAAAAACATATTTGTCATATCTCAGCAACTAATTCACGCAGATAGGTGAGATTTGGATGCACCATGTTAAAAATTATGTATCGAGTTAAAAATTATCAAGGTGAGTGCTCTGTTTGAATTGACAGTCGTTGCATTTTGGCGCTGGATTTATATATGTAAAGGGCACAATTAAAAATAGGATTCACTAGAAAATAGAATGAGTCAGGCCACCATATAATAGATAAGCAAGAAGGGATGTTGCAACGCAGGCTGAGTACGCTAATGTTCTAGAAAATTTGCTTAATTTTGGTAAACATTTTACCCGGGAAGCAGTCTCGCTCGAGCACTGCTATTCATTTAGCAGAAGAAAAAGCATTATCATATGAAGTCTAAAAGCATTAAAATATCCGAAATTTCAGAATAAATTTCGCTATAAGTGCTTCTTAATCTTGCACACCTTATATGCCACTTTATGACACAAGCAGGATCAACCAATACGAGTATAAAGAAATTAATAAAATTTAGTTTGCCTTAACTCCAAAATTGTTCAAAATTCTCTTTTTCTTCTTATAATTTATAAAAAAATAAATAATAATAACATTAATTGAGTAAACTGATCCACAATTTCTGCGTCACTTACCCCAATGTGCGACTATTGCAGTGTTAAATCTTCAAATACTTAGAATATCTGATTGTTGAAAAATCATTTCAATTTACTGAGCGACATATGCAAGTTAAGTGCTTTCAACATACGTGCGTGTTTGGTTCTAAACTTCTCAACCACTTGACTGTAGAACGATGCTCATTGTCGACTCCATCTGTATTAAGATAAATATTACTAAAGAATCTATATGAATAAACATATGCTACACAAAGGTGCTAAGCCTCTTTAAGTGTTATACTAACACTATGCATTCAAAATACAATCTGATTGCCACGCATTAATGAGATTTTGATGTAAGTTTAAACGCACTTTCCATAACAAAGTGTAAAAAAAGCTAAATCATTCCAATCAACACATAAAAATCGCACACACAACTTATAAAGACCTAAACCGAAGCCAGGCATACAACAAAGTGAAAAGATACAACAACAAAAAACTGCATGAATGTCACGCAGACACATGTATATCTTCCAGCGACATTTAACAACATTTTCAAGTAAGCAAAAGGAGAATATAACACTAAAGTGCGTGACATTTGATAGCAGCAACAGTTCGAGTAAAAATCCACAAACCAAAAAACCCAAAAAAAAAACATAAAAAAAAAGCGAAAATTCGCAACAATCAAAAACCTTAAAAGGAAAACTGACACGCTCTGCGAAGTGTTTGCTGGCGCAGTTTTGTAGCGTTTTGACATATTTCGCACGCTAAAAGCGTCAGATAACGATGATCTCAACTGTGCTGAATGAATCAGAGGCTGAGGTTGAGACTGACAATGACGTCGCTGATGCTGCTGATGCTGATGATGCTGCTGATGCTGATGATGGCAATTGTAGCAGCAGCCGATGATGTTTCAAACATATTTAACAGCGCATCAATCGATACATATCTGATAGTTGTGTGTGAAAGTCTCGTTCAAGCGTATGTGTAAAATTGTATTTAAGCAGCAATTGACGCAAGTTTCAAGTTTTGGCGTAGAGCTGCCGACAGTACATGCCAATCAAACTAGGAGCAACAAGGACGTTGGCAACAACATCATCATTGACAACAGCAAAATCAAGTGCAATTTTATATATACTTGCAGTATAGCGTTGAGAGCAACATTGAAGTTGTTGCTGCTGTTGCTGCTGCTGCTGCTGCTGCTGTTGATAATGATGTCAAGTACTTTGCTTGACAAATGCTACATATTTGCTGGTTATAGTCCTGTCCCCGATGCTCATTAATCTTCATGTCCCATGCCTGTAGTTTAATAATGTCACGAGTCGATGCAGCCAAGTGTAGCATTAAATTGTCGATAATCAGCTTGATAATATTGATAACTTTGCGCATTTCTTACTTAAGGTGAGCACATCCTTTCATTATTATTATTCTATTACATATAAACGGATGTGTGTCTTAAGTAGTTTAATGATACGCTCATATAGAAAGATGATACATTTAGTTTTACTAGAAAAGTTGAGCCAGTCGTGTTAATATATCAGTCTAATCCAATTCAATAGTTTCACCATGCTGGCCAAAAAAATTTCTACACGAGTAAATGGAAGTGCATCATTATACTTCTAGAGTGGAACATATCAATACACAAGCGTTATCATCGTACACTCGATTCAACCGTTTTCAATGTTAATCCTAGTATTCATCAACAGTGCATTCACAGGGTGCGGCAGCATAACTTCTTTTTTTCAAAACTCAAAAAAAACGCATTTTATTAATCAGATTTTGTTTATTATTTTTTTCGTTATAATGTTTTTCAATATCCAAAATTTTGATAATCATATCAGGTAGGTAGTGTCCTTCATTGTCCATACACTGAAGAATAAGATTTCTGGCGATTGCTGGCCTTACTAGCATATAAGCGGGTACGTTGGCAATTTCTTCCCTTCCTTGGGCGGTTGACATAAGCGCGGAATTTAAAAAACGCCCAAAGTGCGCTTCATTACTGATGAAAATAATTGCCTCCTCTGAAACATTTTCGAGAAGTATTTTCTCATGCGTACCTCCGAGAATTGAAGACGCGTTCGGATCGTTCCTGCACAGTCGCCCATTTGTGTGGTTGGTAACGAACGGTTGGAGAGTCCATGGGTAGACGCATGTTTACGCGCAGACCACCCCTGGGAACGCAAGATTGCAGCTCGCACTGGCGCAATGTTGTCAGACTACAACATTGAAGTTCGGTTCTATTGGAAATACGCCGTCAGTGCAAAGATATACGACTACTATTTTAGTCTTGAATAGTGTATATTTGTAATTGATGTAGTGCATTAAATAATTTGCTCAAATTTGTATATGGTAGTGTGTAGTAGGCTGATAGAAGTTATCCTCTCTGTGTCTGAAGTCATCTTTTTCAGCAGATGATTCAATTTAGTTCCATAATGTAAAATTTATTTGACATGATACAAATAAAACTATGTAAACTAATTTAAGTATCACATGAAGTGTGCCAAAAGTATGGAAATAAAAAACTAAAACTCACTATCTAAAATTACAATTTATTCATTCAGATTAAAATCAAATTGAAAAGCCGCAATCAAAATGTGTTTAAATATAGAAATGTCCTTGAAAATGACATAAGCACGCAAGCTATTGAACAAGAAAACAAGAAAATAACGAAAAACCGAACGCAAACAGCAATCATAGCACCACAAGCTCATTAACACAAAAATCAACTGTTTGCAAGGATGTGAGTGGGTGAGTGAGTGAGTGAGCGAGTTAGTGGGTGAGAGAGAAAGGACCAAATGTGCTCGAACATCAATCATACGCAGTGTGTGCGAAAATTAAAAACACACACACAGACGCACTCGATGAGTTATATTCATTTGCAATGCTTATTTTTAAAATAGAATAGGAAAAAAAACTCAATACTAAGGACATGGTTAAGTCAAATAGTCAAAAAAAAGCAGACGATAATCGAATGTTCTTTGAAAGTGAAAGCAAATAAACGAGTGTTGCCAATGTCAATCAAAATGTCAAAAGTGCTAATACAGTTAACACGCTTGGAACATATTCTTCGCTTTTTTTTATTTGATGAGGAAATACACTCAGAAAGGACAACGCGCAACAAATACAGCAAATACAGCAAATACAGCAAATAGGATTAAAGCCAATCTAATGCAACGGAAGAACAAACAGGAATAATACACAGCCTGAAGCAGCTACTGCTAGCTGAAGTTTCTCTAAACAAAAATACAAGAAAACAAAACCAAAAACCCAAAGGTATATTGCAATAAAAGTAAGTTCTGAGTAGAGAATTGTCTACGAGTCTTTGTGCCGTGACAGCAAGTTGCGACGCAGCAGCCCTGGCAAACGGATATGCTACGTTCTTGCTGTAGTGTAACGAAGCGTGAAGTTGCTAGCGCCACTGTTATTGTTGTTGTTGTGGTTGTTAGTGCTCTAGTCAGGACATTAGTGCCTATGGCAATACATTCCAGCATGAAGCATATACCTACTAAAATACAGGACATCAAGCTGCAGCAGCAGCAGTAAGTGAAAATATGCGAAAAAGGATACCACTGCCTGCAATACTGGCTACGATTCAATTCTTGCGATATCTCCCTTTTCTTTATTTTTATTTTTATTTCGTTTGTTTTTTTTTTCTGGTATTGGAATTTTTTGCCTGTATGATTTTTAGCAATAAGATTATCATCAGAATCCCATTAGAATTTTTATTGAATTCCACATTCATACAAACAAATATATAGACTTAGCATACTTACCGAGAGTGGTGAAGTATACATAATCATTTACGATAAACATATATATTTATGTATGTAGGTATACATATAGAGTAAGCAAAGTGACAGCTGAGTCCTTAAAGTGGCATAGATGTGCGCTTGGCAAAATCTGCTGTCTACTTACACCTTAACTCAAATAAACATCTACGCACTTCATTTAATATTTAGAAATAGAAATGCGTCTGCTAAGCTACGAGGACGGTATGATAAACTTAAGAGATGCGGGGCACCGTGGTAGCCATAACGAAGAAGATTGACTCGAAAATTTCGAAGAAAAGTGATTGAGATTCATTTAAAAAATGACCATTGTCAAAATTTTTTCCCAAATCCGTATATTTTTATATCTAATTTCCAACTTAAATTAGCGTAGAAAGCAGCACTCAAGTGAAAAATAGCTATTAATACTGTCAAACTTGGTAGACTTTTCAGTTTACTATATGCATTTCATTTAAAATCTATGTAGGAAAACTGCAATAGATGCTCACATAATTCACTTAAAAGCGAATCACATGGTAGAAGATGCCGGACCAACATGTTGGGCTCAACGTACTGCTTTCCCATGTGAGCACTTCGCCAACGCGCTCGACAACATGTTCGAAGAAATATCAAAATATTTTTATATTCATGTGCTCGACTCGATACCAAATTTTTGTCTGTGAACAGCTATTGTCGAGCCTCTCACTAAATATTATTCCCTTTTTGTGTTTTTCTTAGTATTTATGCTCTCTTTGTGCATTGCAATAATTAAGAGAATTTTGGTTGGTTTTTATTTTGTGCAGTCTTACGCTTTTTGTTTTAAATTTTTTTTTTTTTTTTTAAACCACTTCTTGTAAAATGTTACCAACAAAAACACTATGAATTCGGCAATTCACACTCTCAACTGATGCTCGCCAACATGTTCGCAAGTGCACCCAAAACAGTTTTCAGCCTGACGGCCAGCTGCTCGAATGACTTGCTTTACAACGAGAATCGCTCTTTAAACTGTCTCGCTCTCACTCTCACTCTCTCTCTCTCTCTCTCTCTCTCTCTCTCTCTCTTTTCTAACTAACTCACTATTTCTCTCGCTCATGTCTTTGAAAACGTCCAAAAAAGATAGAATTACTTATCTTAAAATTTGACCTCAACATCGGATCCGCCGTTTAGAATTTTGAAATCTTGCATTATATATCATAATCATAATCTACAAAATACCATAAGTTTCAGAAATGTTGAATAACTTTAACAGAATTTGTCCACCATATTGAAAACGGAAAGTTTGACAGCCAACGACTACAAGAACTAATGATCCATGACAGATGATCGTCCAAACGAGACTTGTCTTTAACTATCTCTCGTCAATCCTTAAATGTTTTGAACCACTCGCACGTCCGTGTTTTCTCTCTGATGCACCGTAACACTTTTCTAGCATTCCAAGTGTGCTGCCAACTTACGAAAACAAGTGCATGTAACATTTACGTGCGGTTGAAGCAAGACTTCTTTGACTTTTGTAGCAGGTATTACTAAAAATATTAAACTTAAAATAAATCTCTGTCGCAGCAGATCCATTTACTGGCCGTTAGATGGCGCAAACAACAATATCAAGAAGTATCAGCGCCATCTACTAATTAATTGTTTGTACATTTCGTGGAACGACCACGGTTATAATAAGTTTGTGCAACATATAACATATTTATTTCAAGTTCAATATTTTTAGTAACACTTGTCACAAGAGTCAGAGAAGTTTCACTTGAATGGTTACATACACACATAATAATTTTTTTCGCGCGAGCACATGAATGCATGACCAATAGTCGATTTACGAACGCATGACCAATTTTTTTACTGAACGTTATTTCCGCGTGGAAAAGTTACATCCGTTATAATATTTATTTGCATATTTTTCCATTAAATGTTGTATCTAATTGTAACTAACTTATCATACAGCACTCGCATCCTTAGTTTCGTTCTCAATCTTTCAATCATTCGCATTCTCTACTCCTATAATTAAAACTTCAATCAGCTTTGCATATACACTAAGAAATGCTAAATTATTGTCTTCACTCACAATCCAGCGCTTTCATTCTCTAACACACTCTAACTAAGTCACTCTTTATGACTTATCTCACACACTCTTTCATCTGTTTCTATCCATTTGACTATACTTTCCTATACGATATACGATACATATAGACATACTCGTTGTATAGAGCGTGCGTTATCTTTTGCGCAACACTTGCATATGTATTTACAGGATTAATCATGCAGGATTACTACAAATATTCTATTGTGTATTATTGGATTCGGATCGACTTTTGTGTGGAATTTGAATTAATGTTGTTGTTGTTGTAGTTAGTAGTTCTGCCGCTGTTGTTCTTGTCATTCAATATCCTGTATCTATATAAATTTGTATCTGCATATATGTATGCTTCGAAGTCAGTGCTAACACTGAGCTCTCTGAGCTCTGGTAAGCTTTTATAATTAAACATATTCTTCATGGTGCAAATAAATACCCATGTATTATTGCTCTATTTGGAATGTAGTACTTCTTGTTTGCAAAACTGGTTTGCTGTGGTTTGATGTACTTTTGCCGCAGCTCTTTAACACTTAAGCTGCACAAATTGAGCACAAATTTGAGAATCCTTCCAAGGAAAATTTGCACTACTCAATCGACTACCTCTAAAATAAGTACGTATTCTACACTGGCAGCTCAGTGTGTAGTTATTGACTGGGGGTGTTGTTAGTTGTTATTGCTGTTGGCATAATTACATATTAATATCGTAAATTCTCATTACATCGTACAATTTATGTACTCGTATATATAGCACAAACCGATGTATGTCGGGAATGCTAGCAACCAATTTGGCAATTGTTCGGCTACATTGTCAAGTTAATTATATTGTTCATCGGAAATTTGTGAATATCTTTGGTATTAGGTATGTGTAGATACAAATAGATACTATCAGATACATATATTACCTAATTGAAATTTAGTTACTTGCTTATTGGAATTTGTTTGTTAGCGAGACAAAGAGTGCATATATGTCTAGATATTTCAACCGCAACACCAGCAGCAAGACGCATTTCAATGTTTGCCCAAAAGGTAACGAATTTGATATGTATATGTATCTACGATATATTTGCTAATGTATCTATGCGTGATTAAATGTTTTGTGGTTAAAATTTAATAAGCTGCAATCGTGGAGTTTAAATGTAGCTTTAAGTGTATAAATAGTTCAAATTAATTTTATATTTAGCATATTTACAAAGCAAAGCAGACAAATTGAATTAGTCGACAAAGTGTCGATAAACCTTTAAACCTTTAAGTCACACCATACAAAGTTAAGCAGCTGTGATAAGCCGTCTGTCAATGAGTAACAAATTATCTGACAAAAAATCGAGTAAGAGTGCTCAGAGTTGAAGTTTACGACTATAAGATACTCTATATAATTTCATGGTGCAGCTTATAGATACAGAAAGGGTGATAAAGGAAGAGAAAGGGTGATAAAGGAAGAGAAAGGGAGAGAAAGGGAGAGAAAGGGAGAGAAAGGGAGAGAAAGGGAGAGAAAGGGAGAGAAAGGAAGAAAAGGAGAGAAGGGGTGAGAAGGGGAGAGAAAGGGAGAAAAAGGGAGAGAAAGGGAGAGAAAGGGAGAGAAAGGGAGAGAGAAGGGAAGGAAAGGGAGAGAAAGGGAGAGAAAGGAGAGAAAGGAAGAGAAAGGAAGAGGGATGGAAGAGGGTGAGAAAGGGAGAGAAAGAGGAGAGAAAGGGAAGAGAAAGGGAGAGAAAGGGAGAGAAAGGGAGAGAAGAGGGAGAGAAAGGAAGGAAGAAAGGGAGAGAAAGGTAAAAAGGGGTGAGAAGGGGTGATAAGGGGTGAGAAAGGGGAGAGAAAGGGAAAGAAAGGGAGAGAAAGGGAGAGAAAGGGTGAGAAAGGGAGAGAAAGGAGAGAGAGAGGGAGAGAAAGGAAGAAAAAGTGAATACGGGTGATAAAGGGATAAACAGAGTGAGAAAAGGGAGAGAAAGGGAGCGAAAGGGAGAGAAAGGAAGCGAAAGGGTGAGAAAGGGAGAGAAAGGCATAGAAAGGGAGAGAAAGGGAGATAAAGGGAGAGAAAGGGAGAGAAAGGGAGAGAAAGGGAGAGAAATAGAGAGAAGGGAAGAAAAAGTGAGAGAACGGGTGATAAAGGGATACACAGAGTGAGAAAAGGGAGAGCAAGGTAGAGAGAGAGAGAGAGATTGAGAAAGATGTGCCATAGTAAACAAATGATGTCTCCGAATCAAATAGAAGAAGCTGTGCTTATAAGTGAGCATGAAAATACCACCCGCGTACTTCACCACACCATGGTGAAATTATATACATGTTCAAAATATATACATGTACATAATCAGACATGCGATATATTTCCATTTCAATCTACTTTCGATGGCATTTCAGTTTTATTTTTTTTTTTTTTGTATTTTAAGTTCCAATTTTGACATGGAATATTTTCAATGTCGAAACTTTCTACCGATGTCCAGCATACACCTGATAAAATCAATAAGCGTAGTAGATGAGTACATGCAACAATTTGGTGCTGATCTGTATTGCCCTATAATCTTAATGAAATTTGATAGCACAAATTAGAGACACAGAGTATACAAAATTGACGATACTTTGAACACAGCTTCATTCGTTAAGAATTAAAGTCGTACAAAATGCAAGACTTCAGTCTGGTGATAATGGTGTACATTCTCGTAAAGTAAATGCTTCAACAATTTTGGGCTTACTGAGCTCTTCAGAAATTGGTTTCAGTTGTCGTCGTTGATGATACGCAGCTTCTTATTAAATCGTTGCTGCACAGAAACAAGTAGTACGAGGCTTTCCAACGTCTATATTCATACCGCTGTGAATATGTACCATTTTTGGCTATAAGTGTACATTGTACGATAAAAACATGGGATCTATATTTAAGTTAGTTTCTAGAACATTACTAATGGTTGATCTTAACACCATTGAGTAGCAAAGCGACATTTTGTTTTAGCGCTTTACCCTAGCTTCTAGAGTAAAATCTTATGCATCAGAGAAAGTTAGACGACCTACGTTGGTGAAAGCATCTTTTCTAATGTAAAGAAGGCACTAACATACTTCCTTCCATTAAATACCATCTCTGCTTGCTGTCCACATTCCTATGCAAAAACTTCATAAGCGATTTTGAAATTAATCTTGAATAATTAAACTTCGGAGAGTTTGATAACTTGTAAATCTTCTTATAGAGAACAATATGCTTTAAAACTTCAACCAGCTCTACCACATGAGCATCTTCTTAAGGGTGCACCATACACTTGAGCATCCGTTATATACTTACGCGTTTGTGCTTCGTAAATACAACACATCATACGCTTCCCAATATTTCAATGTAGTGTATCTGAATCACAGCGTTACACACAAAAGAAACAAAAAATCTCAAAGATAGACAGAACACAATACATATGCAATAACTAATCCCAAACTAATGCACAAAAGGATCAAGTTATTTTGAAGACAATCTACTATATAAGCTGATTGTGGGTGCGGGAACTATGTGTGCTGCATGGTATGAAGACTTCTACTGTGGCGGAGTGCGTGAATATAAAAGCCAGTATGTTTCACAGAGAACACAAATGTCACTCAAACACTTTGTACGCTTCAGTTTTAATACATCAAAAACAGTGTCACGCAAAAAGTGGAAATCCAACCAGCTCACTCTCTCGCTCTCTAGCACTGCAATACATCCTGTGGGAAAAGTATTTGCAAGTCTAAACTCTTGCACTTCAAATGGATGTCAGTAGCTCCTTTAATCACACAATGTCGGAAATAATTTAACAGTTACATTTTGATGTAGTGCTCTAAAAAAAAAAAAAAAAATACCCTACTTAAATTTTTAAAATGAAATTTTGGCGCGCAAATTCATTATGCAAAATTTTCACAAAACAGCCGTCGAGAGCATCAGAGTTGCTTCTGATGTTGTGACATATGTCGCTTGCACTGATTTGAACAGCTTTTGTCTCATAACTCATACAATACGAGTAAATATGTATGTCCTTGTATGTAGAGATACTATTTATATGTAAAATATTGTAAAATGTAATATGTATGCGAAAATATATAGACGTAATGTGTGTGTGTATATATATAGTACCATTATACATCAAATCATGTAAGCCACATGTGTGCACTACAGCACTGAGCTCTTGAGAAATTAATTTCAAGTGGTAATATTATACAAGCGCTAGGCAAACAAATAAACAAATTGAGATAGACAAGACTAGCCATGATGCTACGGAGCAAAGATTTGCTAGACAGACAGGCAGACAGACAGGCAGACAGACGGACAGACAGACAGACAAAGACAGAGCTGTATACATTGATAAGCACATATGGCAGATAATTCCAAACAAATTTGAGTGATGTGTGCTTGAACGCATTAAGGCTGCAAGGAATTGAGCTGGACTTGTGGTTAATTAAGCTTTAAAACTTAAAATTTGTTTACGTTTTAATGCAATAGGTGTAGTTGAAATAATACATAATGCTTTACGATAATATATACACAAGAAAATTAGCCAAAGTTACATAATTTTAAGCTGCGACTCAAGCAGTGTTGCAAATTAGATACTATAACACAATAAATTTGACTCCAGCACATAAAGTCGGAGCAGTTTATAAAAATAGGAGCAACACAAGTTACAAAATTACCGCAATTTATTAAATAGAAGGAATATGTCCCATATAAGAAAACTTTGTAATTATTTTGTTGTATTGAACATGTTTGAGTTAGATCAATTTTTTTTTTTTTTATTAATAATTTTTTCTTAAATTGGTCAACATTGTATGCAACAAAAGCAAAATCCAATTAATAATAGCAGATATTGTATAAATTGTATACTTATATCGTATCAGTATATACGATTTATGAGGCATCGATAGCTGAACTCTCTAGCATGCGGCCTAACATTCCAGGCAACCGCTCGATCAAACAATTCTTTTATTTTTAATTTAATGCTTTCTAATAATTTCATGAGCAACATTCATGCACAGTGCTTGTTTTTCTTGTTTTTTAATAATTTTGTATTGAGTGTTGCAGTGAAAGCACGAAATCAATTTTTAATTATTAATTCAGTCCTATTTTTCAAATAATATGGATTCTATTCTAACGTTTTTTATATCTCATTCATCTGTTGTGTCCTACCGGCATTCACTTGTCGTCACATAGACATCTGTTTGTGATATTTTTTAGGTATTTTTAATGCAAATGACATTTGAAACAATGTATCTGCGAAAGTACACACATTACAACGTCAGACATTTGATCAAATGGTGTTTTTTTTTCCACTTAAGCGGTATACTACTATCGTAGCATGAATAAGTAATTATTAATGTATTAATAGTAATGTTTATTAATAAAATATGCAATGGAATAGTTTGCATATTAGCCTAATAGTAAACAATAAAGTAAAGTTCTTAATGTAACTTAACTAGAGCACGAGTGTATACGACGATCAAAGACGATGCGAGACGTTTGAAGGTTCACGAGTGACTACTCGCTGTGCGCTCGCAGCCAACAGTAGCAAGTGACGAAATTCACCATGCTGCTGTTCAACATGCGTCGTGGTGTACATTCAGGATATCTTTTAACAGTAATAATTAAGATACTTTAAATCAAGTGTTAATGAGCTTGGCAACCATGGAACATCAATTTACACTTATCGCTACCTGCATAAACAAAAAATAAAGAAACAAAGTAAGCATTGAGATCTGATTTCATACTACGTGGTGCTGTCATTTCATTTTATTTCAACTTTTTGCTTCGGCATGTTCAAAATTTCGGTGTAGATTTTTCTTCATTTCGGCAAGCTCAAAATTTCAGTGTAATTTTTCGGCGGAATCTAAAAATTTTAGTTTTATTTATTTCAAATCCGTATCAGACACGAAAAAACTTGCGCAAACATGGACATAGTTCAAGTGTTCGGACCCAAATCAACCGACGAAATGACGTCGCGGCTGCAGTTGCTAAACTGGATTAATGATTTGTTGCAGACGCGTATATCTAACATTAAGGAGCTTTGTACCGGCGCGGCTTATTTACAAATAATGGACATGCTATTTCCGCATAAAGTCCCCATGCACCGGATCAGATGGTTCACCGATCAGGAAGTTGATTGCATTTACAATTTGAAGATTCTTGAGCATCTCTTCAACGAACTTGCCATCCATAAAAACATACCAGTAGCAGATCTCGTGAAGGGCACGCTCAATGAACACATATCATTTCTGCAGTGGTTCAAAAAATTCTTTGATGCAAACTATAATGGTTTGAAATACGATGCACTCGAAAAGCGTCGCGGACTTGAATTGGGCTATGGACCGCCAAAGACTGGCACGCCGTCTGCAAGTACGCCAATGATGCCAAAACCATCCTGTCAAGTGCAGTGCACCGATAAACTTCAATACGATTGGAACCGACGTGATGACTCACCGCAGCAGCAATTGGAACGCACGAGGGAACTATTATCAACTGCAGAGCGTCGATGCGAAGATTATGTGAACTGTCTGACGGAGATCGAAATGCTATGCCACGGCCCTGAAACAACTGCCGCAGTCAAGCGCATCGAGAAGCTGGTGAGTCTTAGATTGAGAGGCCGCAGCTAGATGGAGCAAAAAACATCGAACCGAATGCTCGTTTTTGTGTTCATTTGAATACAACTGAAATCTATATTTTTTAATGTTGTTATACCTAAACAGCTTTAACTAATCAAAAATATAAATTCGTTGCAGACAGACTTTCGTGGGTACATTGTGTTACATTCTTTCCTTTGGTTTTTTTACTTTTGTTTGGTCGATAATTTTATGGTGGAAAATTATTTCGAGCATATGGCCACCACGAAAACTTCTGGCGAAACTTTTGCAGCCGGAAAGGTCGAATATTGGACCACTTTTTCAATCATTTGTGACCAAATCTCACAAATAATCAGCTCCATATTGGCTTCCAAGGCTGAAGTCGACGCTGACTTGACCGCAATGACCAACGATTTCAAGTATTCTCACAGAAAGTAGTCCAGTGCTGCCAGATCATACGTTGTTGCTGGCCAGGCAATGGGTTCATTACTAGAGATTAAGATGTCTTTCCTTAATAAGTGATTTTAATAGCTAAACTGTTGACACATATGGATGTGGCACGGAAATCTGATAGAGATTTCGAGATTTCTGTGTCACCACCGATTTACTTTGTTATCAAAAGATTTCTTAGCATCGAAGTAATGCCGAAAAATAATCTGCTCAGCTCTTTATGCACACCACTCACTACCTGCCATGAAAGACACTAAAATTCTTTGTTACTACTTTTATGTGCGCTGCATTTATTTGTGGCGTAATTTGTGGTGCCATGAAGTGGCAACAACTTTTCCACTTGAACTTTTCTTATGCAATTTGTCTATGCAAATGTCTAACAATCAAGCGACGACTCAAAAATTAAAACTAAACATGAAAACTTTCGCTGCGCGAACCACAGAATTCGCTTTTATTATGTTTTTTCGGTGAAATAAATTGTACAATTTCCATAAAAATGAAAAAAGCAAGAGGAAAACTCGTCGACAAAGTGGCAAAAAGGACATAAAAAAAAGTAGCAAAAAGACTGCAGTAAAACTAATTTCCCCAAAGGCAAAGTTATGCGTGAGGGAGATAGAATGATGAAAATAGGATAAATATAGTAAGAGCAAGAAGGAGCAGGAGTTACAGGAAGATGAGTCGCGCATGTCAATAGTAAGATGGGAAAAAAATTGTATAGCAGCATGTTATGCGCAACATTAGCAACTGTCACAACTAGCGTTGATGTATGTGTCTGTGTTTGTGATTATTAGCAAGGATAACAGGCGAAAGTGAAAGCACACACATGCATAGACAAAGTGTACGCCTAAAAGTAGGCACTGCTTTTTTATATATGCGCGCTGTGTGTGGGTTTGGGTGGAGAGTAAAAGTTTGTTTGTATGTCAATGCAGCAGTGTGAAAAAAAGCAGTAAGGACGAAAAAGAAGAATAAAAACAAAAAAAAAAAACAAAAAAAGGCAACCACAAAATACGCAAAAGTAAATTAGCCCCAATTCGTCACTTTGCGTTTTAAGTATGATGAAAAGCGAAGGAAACCAATGAATGAAGGAACAAGGAGCTCCTCGACTTAAAGCTGAGCATAATTGTTGCTTTTGCTTCGTACACACATACATGAATATATTTACGTCTATGTATAAAATAGGAAAACCTCTTAGCGAGTATAGAACCAAGTGACGAAAGCCTAATTGCAACTACCAAAATTTCTGAAAACAATTTTGTAGCGACAGATTTTTGGTTTTTAGGTTTGACTAATCATTTTTTTATTCCATGGTGGGAACATATAACTGTTATACGATTTGAGTAATGAGAGTATTACAATTATTTTCTATTAAATGGTGTATGCCAATGAAGCGTATAACAAATATAACAGCAATTAGCTTGATGTATTATGACAAATAACAAAGCTTGCACAACCTGATATTTGCGATACTATATCTCTGCTTCCAGGATTTTTGCGGAATTTGCACTATCTCAGCACGTATTATCACACGAAATACGATCAATAAATTTTGGTCTCAATTTGTGGCAAATAGCCAAAATGTACTTTTGAAAATTTGTTTTGAAAATGTCTTTTTTGTCTTTACACAGCTGCATCTAAGAATTCGTTCCATTCGTATTTAGAAGAGCTTTGAAACGACTTATTACATGTTGAAAAATATGAAGCGCTGCAGTAGCCAATTGAAATCAAGTATTTTTATGCTCATGGACTCGTTGCGTTGTTTAGAGTGTTAGCTTCCCCACGTGCCCACATTGAGTTGAGCTTTCGTCACTTGCATGAACCACCGTCCACAGTAATAGGAGCATAAAAAAGTCAGAGTTCGCTTGCTTTCACTGACAGCTTATACCGAACGCAAAGCTGCTTTCTATACATAGATTATTTGTGCAAGGACTCGTTTTAACTTCTGCCTCGTTTCCGTTTCTTATACTTTGCTACACTTTTTTCTTTTTTTCTTTTACGACTTTTGGCTTTTAGTGGCTTCTTAAGAGCTATCCAAAGTAAATTTGGTATGGCGTCGTCGCGTTGTCTTCACACTGCGTATGAGTAATGTTCCGCAGAAAAATAGAAAGCAAGCGACCGTAATATTACTTATACGCACATTATTCCCGTGGTGCTAATAAACACCTTGACAGACAACTACGAAACGCCTACAAAAATGCATAAAACTGCTGATCACGTTACGCCCAACAAAACGTAACAACAAAACAAAAAATAAATATAGTTCAAACGTTAAATTAAGCCAAAATTATTGTTTATTTGACTTTATGCTTTAGCTTACTCCAAGGTTTGACAAATTATGTCTGGCATACGGCCACTCACTTTTGACTTAAGTGAGTACTATCGGCAACAGCGACGGAACCGGAAGCGGAAATAATACAAATAAGAAAAAAAAGCAGAAAATATGCCGGCATTTGTGTGGAAACATGCTGTGATTAGTTTGAAAAATGACTAAGAATGCTGCTGAATGTTACTATATATTGTAGTATGAATATAAATTGGTATTGAGCTAAGGCGGTTTAATTAATCTTTGAAGATTATAGCGCTCCCAACTACTCAAGTACCTTCATTATGCATTATGTATTGCTTGGCTTTTCATTTGAGATTGTGCAAAAACTAAGAGCCAACTTGATGAAATGAGCAATGGATTTGTAACAATTTAGGCTCTTGCTACTTGCACCGGGCTTTTACATAACTTAGAAATATGCAAGACATACAGGGTGGCGCAACCGTTTGAAATCGTTCTAATTTGTTTTTTAGTTTTAGAATAAATTAACAGGTGAGTTTCGATTTTCATAAAATTTCGAGAGCATTTCGATTTTTTTGGTATTCTGAGTCACAATTTCGAGAGTGTTTCAATGAATCTGTTGCTGTGGAAGCATCTGTTTATTTTCTTCATGACTGTTGGCATTCTCAAATCTCGGTGCAAGACTTTGTTGCGCATATACCAAAGAGCATCAGTGATTTTACACAAGGCCTTGTTTTGAAGGACTTGTATTCGGTTGATTTTTGTGCCCCATAACAGTATACCATACATTCAGGTAGGCATAATAATTGTCCTGTATAAACAAGCCGTTTATTTTCGAGATAAAGTTTACTGCTTGGGCGAAGTAACGAGTTTAACTATTTGAGTGTAGCATAACAAACAGTTTTACGAATATGCTTAGGCCAGGTTGCACGTCTTTCAAAGTTAAAACTTAAGAAGCATATAAGATATACGTTTAGTATGACAGAATTCTTGCGCAAAACGGGTATTCAGTTCCTTGCCTCAATGTAAAACTACAAGTACTAGACTTTTCATTATTAACTCGTGTATACCAGCGGTTGGGCCAACGTTGAAAATCTACAAGGTAGTTTTGTATGTCAGTGGAAGCTTCATTTTACAGTTAGAGTTTGCAAGAATGGACGTATCGTCAGCTTATATAGCCAGAAGCATGTTCTCATTTACTGGAATTGGCATGTCAGCAGTATATAAAGTATAAAGGAGAGGACCAAGCACACTGCCTTGCGGTGAATCTTTGAGTGCTCATCTTTGACCTCGACTGTGAAGGCACGCTCAAGCAAGTACGATTTCAAAATATCGAAGTGCAATGCTGGTAATATTGATTTTATTTTGAAGAGAAGGCCTTCAGACTGCACAGACTTCAGACTTTATCAAAGGCTACATGTACATCAAGAAATACAGGAGAGCTATAGTGCTTATTCTTATAGGCCTTAAGAATATGTTGAAAAATCGCTGCACTTATTCTGTGGTATCATGGTGATGTCTAAAGCCAAACTGATGATCTGGAATGGCACTCTGGACGTCCAAACCAGGTAACATTCTGCCAAGAAATCACATATTTTTGATAAAGTCGGTAGTAAACTTATTGGTCTATAAGTTGCAACAAGATTTTCTGGGTGGCCAGGTTTCGGTATCATAATCACAGCGCAGCGCGAGGGGAAGTGGTGGATGCAAATCATGGTATTGATGAGTAGTACCAAAAACATAATTGCTTCAACAGGAAGATCCTTTGCTACTCTGCCTTCAATTCCATCATACCCACTTTTTCTTGTGCAGTTTAATCTGTAGACGAACCTCTTTCAGAGAGAAAGGCATTGAAATGCGCTAATCGAAGATATCCTGTTACAGAGCCCTTGCAGTATGTGCTGTGGCTCCATCCTAATGGAACCACACATGTGGATAATTTTGCACAACTGGTATGAACAAATTTTCCAATATCATCATCCGATATAGAGCAGCATTGATGATATTTGTGGCACCGGCTGCATTTTCGAAGAAATATTGGCCAATAATCGTTTCGGACAATATGCCACACCAGACACTACACTAAAGTGTGTGTTATTGTCGCTGCGTAGCCCATATCCTTCAGTTTTACTTTTTAACGAAGCCATTTAATCGGAAATTTGCAGCCTATTTTTCACTTAGCTTATGCAAAATGACGAACTAATAAATGGTCCATGTTTGGCGTTCTCGGTTTGATATGCTACGCCGCTTCGGTTTTTCTTTTATATGGTGAAATAGGCGCTAATTAAAATAATTATAAAATTAATGCACGAAACTAATTCAATTGATTAGAATAATATCTGCAACATATTTTTTTGTTCTGTTTTTATTCTAATCTCTTTCCCGCTTTTCTGCTACGCTTATTGAATTACTTTCAAATCACTTTACAACAAATTTGTCGCGTTGTCAGGCCGAATAAATGCCAAATGTCCAAACGCGCTTAAACTAATAAGCTGGAAAGGAAGAAAATCTGTATCCAATAGAGCGCAGACAAGCGACAGACAGACCGAAAGACAACCATGAAGACTCACCAAAGTCTAAAGTGACTAGCTATAGCTAGTCATTTATTTATTTCATTTACCATAAAGCACTTATTGGTAGCAATTTTTCTGCATCAAATGAAATTGAAGTTCTGGCAATGTCTAAAATTCGGTCTAAGCGAACGAAGTTTTGAAGGACGACTGCTGCGTTATACCAAATTCGAATACCAATAACAGGATATCAATAACGAAAAATGAAAAACAACAAAAATCGCAGAGATGCGTTCAAGCTATATAGTCGAATATGGCAATCAGCAATTGCTCAACAGCAGGATATCGAATTTAAGGCGGGAGCAAACGACATAGCACATTCAGGACGAAGATGCGAGAAGACAAGATAAGACAGCAGTTGTTGATGCTTCGCTGCATACGCTTCATGATTTTTATGAAATTTTGTATGCTTCATTTCATAAATTTCAAAAAAAAAAAAAAAAACAACAAAAAAAAACAAAATTATGACGTAAAAACCAAGAACTTTGGTGAAACCGAAATTTTAATACTCTTTATACAAACTTTGCAAAGGAAAAAAAAAATATTTATAGTACGATTGAGAGCAATAATGGATACTGGTTTAATATTACTTATCAACTTATGGCAAAATACATAAACGAAAGGACGAAAGTCTTCCAAGCCGACCGAAATAACTGCACACAGAGTTTACATGATGAAAAAGTGATAACAGTCGATCGCTCTACACTTTATATAGTCGTATATACCAAATTATTATATTTACCTTACGTTCTACGTATTCAAATCGATGTAGGTTGTACTACACCAGGAGATTTAAAAAAATCGCACGATACAGCATCACCCAGGCTGAAACTTAACTTGGTATCAAATGGCTCGGAGAGTTTCTTTCCTAATCTAATAGATATCACATAGAAACCTAATCAACATAGAAACGATCTTTGTTAGAATAACAAGATCAAACAGAACACTGAAAAACTTCGTTCTTATCGGTGTGTTGAAAGCGACCTGGGTGGTGGTTGGTCACTTGTCAACCTTTTTGGTCTAAAGTACGCGGGGCAGTGATTTTTTATCCAATGAGAAGAAGATAGTACAAAGAACACTGATAATCCAATTGTTGGAAATGCATTAATTGAATCATAAGTGTTGATGCATAGCAACTCCTCGCCAGCGGTCTTGAATAACTCAGCTGGCAGCTCATCGGGTTCTACGGCCGTTTTGATAATCTTCAGCTTTTTAAACTACTATCGTAGTTCGGTGGCAGCAGAAGAGACCCAACATCCCAACTGGTGGTACTAGAAATACTTCTCCATCGGCGTCAATTTTTCCTACATCGCCTTCAAATAGCTTCGAGATGACTTCTTCATAGTTTCAGTAATTCCTGTGCATCCATTTTCAGCCTTATAGAAAGAAACTCCGCGCTTGATCTTTCCATAAAGTTTTAGAGCCTCATTTCCATCATATGACACTTCAACATACTCAAGCTCCCGCCTTACTTGTTCCTTTTTCTTGACGTTTGAAAACACGTTTCTCCTCTCGCCGCATTCCACGATATAGCGCCCAAAAATGTCGCTTCTGCAGAGTTCTTCTGTAATCAGTATCTTTCTCTGCATCTAGAAGATGCTTATACAAGGTCCCTTATCTGGAACATAGAATTGAACAAAGTTTGTGAGCTATATTATTCTAGAAACGACATAAATAATAGACATATCAGATTGGAAGACCTCAGCTTGGATAAGAAGGAAGTTTCCTAAGCAGAAGTCCTACTCAGTATTAGATATAAGCGGTCACTGTGCATCAAGTATATCCGTCCACTCTTCATTATAGAGAAGAAATTAGGTCTATCCAGATCTTAGAATTTTATGAAACGTAAATGGGAAAGAGGTCCTGCTGTAATATTGATATTTCATGGGACAAGAAGCAAAACATCAGTATGAAATCCGCTCTCTTAAGGCTAAAATAGAAATAGTTCTCCATTTAAAAATAAAAAATGTGTGTTGTCTGATTGAAGAACACAATTTTAATGTACAAGGACCAAAATGAAACAGCATAAAGCATCAATTTCGAATTTTAACTTAATATCTTAAAAACTGTTTGATTGTCGAGAATCAGTCAGCCGGACTAATGGACGGACTAGATGGATATTTCCGGAAGGACATGTCTCATTCAGCTAATATAGAATACGCCACAAGCTTGCCGACAAAATAGCAATACTCTTTTCAGTTAATGTGTGAAGCGTATAAAAACAAAAATCTAGTAAAATAGATTCTGAATAAAGCGTCTAAGAAAAAAAAACAGCAGAATCTAAAATGAACGTAGCTGAGGAAGTAGCGAAAATATTTTCATTTCCGCTTGACAATATTCATATTAGCGGCAAATTTTCGCTTTTATCGAATGAAGATTCTTCTCTTCTTTCTATTTGTTTGCTATTTTCCAGAACTGCCCGCGAGAAACAAATAAAAATATATGTACAAAAATATTTCGCTAAATTAAGTTTTCTGTGCGCATTTTGAATTCCAGACATTTAACCACAAGTGATGGAAGTATCTATGAAATAAGCCAAGAAAATGCGGAATTTCTTCGAAGCCAAATACAACTTTGATGTTTTTCATTTTTGTTTTTTTTTTCGTATTTTTTTTTTTTTTTGTTTTGTAGAACAGAAATGAATTTCAATTCGAGCCAAGTGCTTTTGTTTTACATTGCTGTTGAGATTTTATTCTTATTCCGAATTTTCCAGATACATTCATATATAGTCATTTATTTGTTCCACAAAGCGATTTCATTTATTTGATACAAACTGCTATGCGATATCTCATTGCTTATGATTTTTCCGATGTCTTTCTGGTGCATTGATTTTTGCTCTTTTTGCAATTGAAATGGTGTAGAAATGTTTTTGTTTTTGTTTTTTTTCTGATGTTTTTCTGCTGTTATTTATAACTTTATGCTGAGATTTATTTTACTGCCAAGTTATTATGCATATCGATATGGTAATAAATTCTTGAAGCAGCGCATAAGTGGGGGAGAGTAGTCAACAGTCAAAAAAATACAACTCTGCACAGTTTCCTTCGATTCCATTCAATCCATTCATTCATGACAGCATAAAATTTGAGTTTTATTTTCGATTAAAGTATTTCGTTAATATTAATCCTTTTACTTGGCACTACGATATAGTCTTGATTTTTAGCTGCAATCATGTAGAAATAATTTACAAATATAGATTTCTTTCTATGCGTCAGACAGTCTATAATAAAATGTAAAGACATTTTATGGCAATTGAAGCTTTTGTGAGTGCTGTTTGGAAAAGCGTCTGACTTTAATTAAATAGCAAGATTTCAAAGAAGCTTTGAGCTGTGTAGTATTTACTTAGAGGCATTGTAAGTAAAGATATAAAGGTTCTAAATTTTAAATAAAAGTGTATAAATATATTAAAATTAAATGGTAAACGTTTGCTCCTTGAAAAGGATTGCATGAATTGTAGAAATAACTAAGTTTTTCACATGCTCTGCATCATACTTAAAACATAGAATCTTGACAGATCAATGACAACCTTTGTTATACAAAATAATCGATTTAACATAAAAATAAGTCTTATAGTTTTATAAGGTCCTTACCACAATTATAAGACACTTCGTTTTATTTGAAGACTTTTCAGCATAAAAAGCACATTAACATATTTCATAGCAGAATAAAAAACTTTTTTCAGCACATTTGCTTTTAAAAAATTAAATTTGTTACTCTTTTTTAACAAAGTAACACTTTTTCCGGACAATTGAAAAAAGATAGGAGCAGTACGCAGTCTAATTGCTTGCTTTTTTAATAATGCATCTGTAGTCGCCTTCACTTAAGATTGGTTTTCGACCACTGCTACGATTTTTGCCATAATATTTTGGTGACAGTCCTGCCAGACTTCGAAGAGCCCCTTTCCGCCATCCGAAGTAATGTTGAGCGAGCCATTTTATTGATTTTTTGCGTCTGATACGAATAAAACATTAATATGTCAACCCCAAGTCTTCATTTCATTTTAGGCTGTTAAGAATGCATTCGATTTATGAAACGAATACATTTGTGCAGAGCTCTAGTTACAAGATTCTGCTTGAAATTGAGCTGACATCTTATAAACCACATGGCAAGGAGTAGCCTAATGAAACTACATATAAAGATCAGTGTCATTTCTATTCTCTAACAGCACTTTGCTTCAGTTATGCACAAATCAAGCGTCAGCAACATTACACCATGACACACTGTCACATAAGACGACATCAACTATGGAATGCCGAACATGTGAACATGTGAAAATATTTCAGCGCCCTTAAGAAGATTTCAGAACGACCACCGTAGTTATCTTGTATTAAATAATATTCCAAACTAAACCATTTCTGTGCAAAGCCGGGTATAAATATCACAAAAAGCTTAAACCACACTGCCGTAAAAACTGCTTAAGTCAGCACTCTGACCCCCAAAGTCTATACACAAAAGTCAGACATCAACTTTAAGAAAATTAAAATGTCCAAAGCAACAATTCAAAATTGTTGCCAAAGGGACTTTAACAAAGACTGACAAATAGACGGTGGGACAGACAAACGGAAGGATGTTTAAACCGACAGCAGAACATCAAAAATACGCTAAGCATTCACACGAAGCAAACATCAAACGACAAATTTGTTCACAAATCCTTTTATATCCAAGACAATTTTGACTCCAAGTGCGAATGGCAGCAGCAGCAGTCGCAGCAGCAGTCGCAGCAGCAGTCGCAGCCTTTATATTTCATATTTCCGTCGCTTGCTTCCTTAAATCCTTGCGCACTTCCTTGTCCGCTTCCGCAGCGCTTTGATGGCTGCGCGCTTTAGCATCCACTCAAAATTAATTCAAGCAGCAAAAATTGTGCGCTGCTGCTGCTGCTGTTGATAACTAGAAGAAGCTGCATTCAAACCACAACAAACAAAAAAAACTAAAAAAAAAAGAAAAGAAAAACCAGCTGAATGATGTCTCATAATAGTAGCTGCAAGAAAAAGAAAAAGGACTTCACACATACTACTAAATGCTGCAAAATATTTGCAAACTACTGCTTAACATTACAATGCCAAAAATATTTCAGACTTGTGAAAATAATTTTGGTTATTTGGCGCAAAGCATAAGAAAGGGACATGCACAAGGATAATGTACAACAACACACGCTGTGCAAGAAACAACTGTCAACAGAAGCAGCAGTCATACGCAATAGACAAATCCTTAAACTATCTACAAGATACATATATATATATATATATATATATATATATATATATATATATATATATATATATATATATATATATATATATATATATATATATATATATATATATATATATATATACGGACGGTTGGATTCAAACGACAGACACTACATTACATATGACTTGCCGGCCTTCTGTGCCATATTTTGTTGACAAGTGTTTCTTGCTAAGAAGGCCAAATGGGAAATGCTTAGCAAAATTGTTGGGTCAGCTTGTAAATCGTATGCCAGCGGGTAAGTAGTTGAAATGGCTGATGTTTAAGTTCATTGTCTGCTGCATAAAGTATCTTACGCAGAAAAAAAACCAAACCAAAAGGATACGAAATAAAAATATATAATTGTTTCGTCTGGCAGTACAAGTACTTTTCATTTGGGCATTTGAATTACTGCAACAGAATTCAATTTAGCGAAACAAACATAACTCAAAATAGCTGAGCAGAGCAGAGCAGCAGATATGCTACATACACTAAATTTTCATATTAATTTAAAAGAACTTGTACTAGCATTGCCACAAAACAAAAAAAAAAACAAAAAAAACTGAGAGAAGAAAAACGCTGGAGAAAAATAGCTAACAACTAGCAAAAAGCAAAAAGCAAAAGGCATCACCACCGAACCACAAATTTTAGTAGCACATCCTGTGGAGCGAAAACTCCCAGCCAAACAGCAAGTATCGCTTTTGTGTCTGTGCCAATAATTCAAAGCAATTTTTATCTACACTCGCGCCATTTACATAAAATGACTTTTGGCTATGACAGCGCTACAAAATAAAAAAAAAAAACAGAAGAGAAGAGAAGAGAAAAGAAAAGAAAAGAAAATGGCGAAGTAAAAATAGACAAAATGACGAATAAAAAATTAAATGGCAAATAAAATATTATATTTCTCAAACTATTTTGCATAAATTGGAAAAAAAAACGAAAACATGCTGTCTATATAATTAAATTTCCAATGTCGCATGACTGAATACAGCAATTCTACAGCATTTTATAAAAACTGAGGCACAAATATGCACAAACTAGCAACTCAATTAATTTTCTTCAAAAAAAAAAAAAAAAAAAAAAAAAACGCCTAAAATTTAATTTGCAGGGTATTCAAAATCTCATACAACCTATACTATTACAACAGCGTAGTGATATATAGCCAATTGGAATGAGTTATAGCAAGTATACAGTTACATGTATCTACATATATACTCGTAGATATGTATAACCCTCGCGAAAATGAGCACACGATAAGCGCCTAACAGCAGGCAACAGTTTATTCAAATTGCATAGCTGCCAGCGCTACCAATCCGCTTCACAGTGGCAGGCTAATTTTTTTTTTTTTTTTGGCGCAGCACACTAAATTTCTTCTATTAGTTTTATTATTTTTACAGCGGGTGGCAACACTGACAGTATGGGATGCTGTATGGGATGGTATAAGTGGTTTCCTGCCACATACCAAATGTCATCTAAATTAAAAGAAGCATGAGTTAATTCTTGTGATACTATGTAAATTTTTTATTATAATTTTAATGAAAGATGGCTTAGATTAGATACTTGTGGAGAGGATGTTATTATTTTGTTTTGTAGAAGGTAGTTGATTATTATGCGCAGATAAAAGAAAAGTTGTACCGTGATAAAATAAAATCATAAGAGCCTATTTAAACTCTGGAGACTTGAAAACGTGTTTGAAACGTGAAGTGAAATATGTGAGATGCAATGTGATAAAATCTTTTTGACGGCCAAATGTTCATGCAAGTTTTTGTTGATACTTGTTATACTAATGCCCAGCGGGTAACTCAGTTTCAGAATATGTCACTTGATAATCTTGCAACAGCAGTTCTCGCACAGGATCAATGTTTTGTGGTACAACAACCGATTTAGACCTTCACGAAATTCATGCTTGAGCGAAGAACGCCCGCGTTTTAACGCCGACGCACAATGATGTTTGATGCTGCATCATTAACATATAAAGAAATAAGGACATTAATGCAGTCTTGCAGAAATGAAACTACGCCGAAAGCTACATAAAATTTTCAAGTACCTGTAACAAAAATATATCACTTGCACCCAAGTCCAAACAATCTCAGTACGTATTTGCAATTAACTGCCAAAATTTTATGACACTGCCGTGTGATTTACCGTGGAGATGCCAGGGTTGCAAAGTCCCAAAATATGAATAGCAGACCTAGTAGCCAAATTAAATTTAACTTATTTTGCATTCAAAGTAGTTATCCTTGAAAAAAAAGTATGAATTTAAATAAATGTTTCCACTGAGGTGGTTTTACTTAATATTTACAGCGATTTTTGAGTTTTTATACGGGTGTTCAACCTACAATCCTAAAAATGTTTAGCAAGTACATGCAAACGTTTATTGAATCAAAGTTGCAAAGTCTTATATGCTCTTTCTGCGTATATTTTTCAGATACAAGATAATTATCTTTAGTCTGCGGAAAATTATTGGTGAAAAGACTAATAAACTTTGGATACACAAAATTTGGCGTTTAATAGCAAAAACCAAAATAAAATTCATGTTAAAATTCATAACTAAAGTGGTTTGTATGGTGGCTACCACTTATAGTTGGGTTGACACTTTTATCTAATGCACTTTATCTGAAACGGAAATGGAAGTGTATGTATATTCAAACTTGAAGTCTCTATCTCTTATAGTCTTCAGAATAGATTTGTTCAAACAGACGGTCAGACGGACAAGTCTATATCGACACGAATTTTGATGCTGATCAAGAGTATATCTACTTTATGGCGTCTGCCACACCGTCTTCTGTCTGTTACATAGTTTTGCACAAACTTAATTAATCGTTTTACCGTACCTATAGGGTATTAAAAGTATCGACTTTCTGAATCATATTCGTATAAGTGGATCAGATACACTTATACAAATTATGTCACACTGATTAACGAGAATGCTGTGAATGAACAATGAAAGTTGGGTAGTAACTTTGAAAAAATGGATAAGACACTTTGAACCTAGTATATTTAAATCTGTTTTCAGTAGGGTAGACATTGCACGACATGATATTTGCATAGACTTCAAACTTTTGGCAAGTTTGAATAAATCTTCTAGGCTGAGAAAACCTTTCAAAATCTTAGAGATGAATAGTATTGTAGAATTAAAACGAGTTTGTTTCTGACATCAATCTTTAGACTACGGAAAAATTCTGAAGCAATCTGATGGAGCAATGTTAGATGATACCAATCTAATGATGCTTTACACTCTTTAAAAACTAAATCTAATATTCTTTGCGCTACTTACAATAAATATTAAATTGTCATAATAAGAGTCCAAATGTTTCGCAGCTGTCACGATTTCTATGAAAGTCGAATATATCCTAAAAATCATTAGTGGATATTTTAGAATCGGAACCAATTTTCTTACCCTTGCGAATTTTCCAAATTCAAATACAATTTTGGTATTCACAAGGTCGTGTAACAATGCATCAGTGCAAAAATGCAAGAAAATAAATTACACTACATAACCTCACATACATAATACATAACCTCAATTAATTCTATATCTTGAGTAGCTTCATTCGTTTACCTCACAAAAACAGCTGACTGTGCAAAGTTGCACCACTTTATTTTGCACAATTGTGCACAGGACACCGTTTGTGCAATTTTACACTTTTTTATTGTTGCAAGACCTCGTGTATGCCAGAATTATGTGATTTGGTTTTAGCTTGAGGCCACAAAATATGGCACTACTGACTGCAATCAAGCGTACTATTACTAACATTTGATGCTGTATTGTGTGAACTTATTCTACGATTTGATATTATTTTCAACTTTTTCCCTTTACAAACTTATTTTACGAATTTGAAATAAATCATAAAAACTACGAACAAATTCATATGAGTTTAATTCTCTAACAAAAATATTTTTCAAAAGTCTGTTGCTCTATTTTCATACGTCTCTTTGTCTGTCTGTCTGTCTGTCTGTCTGTCTGTCTATCTGTTTGTCTATCAAAACTCTGTCGTACTTTTCGCTTGCCAACTTTTATTTATGCAAATTTAATTTCCATGTTAAGTGTTCGCTAGAAGTGAAATGGTTTTTCTCCATAAATATACTTACTACAAGTAGATATCTATGTAGCTGTGTGTGTAGCTGCAGCATGCTACTATGCCTTGAAGTATGCTCTATATTTTCGCTCGTTTTCTTATTTATTTTAGTTACTTTTCTACGCTATTTGCTTTTATCAGTGATAAGTGTTTTGTGACTATGTATATGTGAGCGTGAGCGTGTGTGTGTGTGTGAGTGCGTGTGTGTTTAGATGGAATGTGTGTGTGTCTACGACAGCCGCTATGGCGCGTTATATTCCCTTATATTAATGTGTGTGTGCGTGTGTTCGGGAAATGTTATTATGCTGTGGCTAGAAAATTGTTTTCTTGGTAATAGAAAATGATTTTTTCTCGTTTTTCTTTCTATAGAAAAAAAAAAACTGTTTTTGTTCTAGCATACCCCACACGCTCACAACTTAATTTGAATGCGCAAACATGGGCGTCTCATTAATTAAGTTGCAACGTTGCGAAGTTGCAAAGTAGCGAAAATTATATGAAAACCAAACCATTCCAGGCAATTAGGAGTATGATTTACTTTATAGGGTTTAGTTAGCAATTATAATGCGTGAATTAATTTTAAACTAGTTTTCGGCTATAGAATATACTAAGGTACAAAGGTAAGCCGAAATGGAGCAACAAATGCTTCATATATGTAGAATATTTCACAACTATTAAACAACGCACAGAGCTGAGATGTAGGGTGTGTAGTATAAATTTCCGCTCAAGGCGCTGCAGCGAGTGTTGCATACTTCTTGGCGCTGTGCTTACATTTTAAGTAAATTTGCGGTTTGCAACGCTTAGTTCCGGCCACCACTTAATTGCTTTCGACTTCATTTACCGAATGCTTCGATTAAGCTAATGCTTACTCTACTCCTGAAGCTATGCTGCATAGATTTTCAATATATTAACTCTGCCTCATACACACACACACACACACACACACACACACACACACACACACACACACACACACATGCGCACACATGGCAAATGCAAAACCGCAGAGTAGTATATATGAGAAAAACAAAATTCTACTAAAGAAAATCACGCGGCAAACAGTTGCTAATCCTTGAGGCAGTCATGGACATTTTGGCGAGAAGTTTAAGCTATTTGTATGCCAATGTAAGAATGTTTATATTTACATATGGGATATTCCATAGAATGCATACTATTTTTGTTATTTTAAGACATACAATGAGATCTTCATCTAGCTATAAATCTGTTTATAACTCTCATTATCTGTATTTGTATCTATCGGCTTGACAGATTTTATACTAATTCGTTTCTAAGTTTCAAGGATATACCTTATGATTGTTGTACCAATTTTATCTATCATAAAATTCATTGAAGAGTTGGGAGATTAATACTTCAGACTGTTGAACCTATATTTCCTATGTGGCTCAGAGCACAGTTGTCAACTTGAATGATTCCCACATTCATACAAATTTGAATCATTGCTTCACAGCTCTATTGTCAAGTTAATTTATAGTTTAATTGGTTCAAGGACGCAATTGAGAAACTCCGCATTACAAATTGATGCTTTCTGATTCACATTAATTTTATACTAACCGAAAGTATCTTGAACAGCGCAGCTATCTTGCCATTCAGTGTCATTCAGAATAATTGATAAAAACTTTGTAAGTGATCCTAGCTCTCTTTAGCTTTTCAAGATCTTCACTGCTTTAATTTAAAGCTTTGTGCGGCTTACGTTTGAACTAGTTCAATTAACCGCATCTTTTAATTTTACGACTGAACTATATCATTGTTTTTAGTTCGTTTAGTTCACCAGACTGCAAATGGATTAATTTGATATTATACTGTTTATGAAATCATGCAACTTAAGCACTAAATTGTTTATAATAATAATTTTAATTATGGTTAGTAACACAGAAATTAAAAAAAAACAAACTCAATTACCGAACTAGAAAAACTAAATATCTGAAATAACCGACTGCAACTTCTGTGAACTAAGAGTATTAAATGATTTTCGAATAGAATCTGTTAGCATCTATAACTAATATTCGCTGAACTAGAAGAACTAACTGACAGATGAATAATACCCTAAAGTAATGCTAACAACACATTCTAAAATTATAAGTTTTGTGAACTAGAAGAACTAAATGAGCTATACGTTTAAAACCTATAATTATAAAGCCGTTGTTAACTAAAAAAATCAAATGAGTGGTGAAGTATAAAAGTTCTGTGAACTATATGCTCTAAAGTCTAACCTCTGTGAAAAACCAACTAAATAAATGTTGAACTACAACCATTCAGTGTCATTCAGAATAATTGATAAAAACTTTGTAAGTGATCCTAGCTCTCTTTAGCTTTCCAAGATCTTCACTGCTTTAATTAAAAGCTTTGTGCGGCTTACGTTTGAACTAGTTCAATTAACCGCATCTTTTAATTTTACGACTGAACTATATCATTGTTTTTAGTTCGTTTAGTTCACCAGACTGCAAATGGATTAATTTGATATTATACTGTTTATGAAATCATGCAACTTAAGCACTAAATTGTTTATAATAATAATTTTAATTATGGTTAGTAACACAGAAATTAAAAAAAAACAAACTCAATTACCGAACTAGAAAAACTAAATATCTGAAATAACCGACTGCAACTTCTGTGAACTAAGAGTATTAAATGATTTTCGAATAGAATCTGTTAGCATCTATAACTAATATTCGCTGAACTAGAAGAACTAACTGACAGATGAATAATACCCTAAAGTAATGCTAACAACACATTCTAAAATTATAAGTTTTGTGAACTAGAAGAACTAAATGAGCTATACGTTTAAAACCTATAATTATAAAGCCGTTGTTAACTAAAAAAATCAAATGAGTGGTGAAGTATAAAAGTTCTGTGAACTATATGCTCTAAAGTCTAACCTCTGTGAAAAACCAACTAAATAAATGTTGAACTACAACTATGTACATACGAATTATAATTATATACCTGACAACTGTATATTCCATAACTAAAAGTTTTGTGGAATAGCAAATTGTTGTTATTGTTGAACTAAATATTTAATGAACTTAATGGGTGACTACTAGTTTACGGGTTACAATTCAATAATTGAACTTGGTCTTCGAATTTAACTAGATTTAACTAGTGAACAATTTTTGGCCTTTCAACAGTTCATGCCTTTGAAGAAGATGAACTATCGTCCTTTACTCAGCAAACACAGATGTTAAAGGTTTTTTTGATTACATTTGCTAGTTGTCTGAGTCCGAAGTATTCTCTGAGTCAGGCACTTTTAATATAGTAACGAAATATTTACTTGGTCCCTGCTCGGGCGCTACAAGTTCGCATAACAGCGTACACTAGTTTACCACTGCAGTTCTAACTTATACCCGTATTCAGACTGCGATTCAATACAATTTAACTTTACTTTCGAACTATTTGAAACATTGTAAGAGCTTAACAAAATCAATATGCCGGTATTTTAAGTCAAACTAAGTTAATCAGATAAGCAGCATACAAGTAATTGTAGCTATAATCTGGAATCTCCCATATACTGTATGTATTTGTATATTTTGTAATATTTGCTAAGCGATTACTGGCATAAACAAACGCAGTAGCGTTTATTGTCTTCGCGAACGAACGGAAGCCAGAAGCTGCTTACTCCTTCAACTCTATCAGAGATAGATTCCATGCAACTTAAACCCTGCTATACTAACTCTTTACATTCAAGTTTGTATCTCACAAAGCGTGTCTATGTTAGCCCGCATATATATATATATATATATATATATATATATATATATATATATAATATATATATATATATATATATATATATATATATATATATATATATATATATATATATATATATATATATATATATATATATATATATATATATATATATATATATATATATATATATATATATATCTATATACTCGTACATCTATGAAAATATACACATGGAGCGCTTGCACACAATTGGGGTCACGCCCAAAAGCGATTTGCATGAATATCACTTTGTCGTTTTGTGGTCTGTGTAGCGCAGTGTGCGGCAGCATTGAAGCCAATGGAGGCAATGTTGAAACGCTTTCGTCTAACAGCGCGCTTAACTAACTCAAAGGTAGTAGTCAGTGTGTAAACATAAAGATATATGTACATATAAACATACTTATATACAGGGTGAGAGAGTGGTACAAAATTGGCAAAATCTGCGGCGAAAGTCATCCAGAATTTCAGAATTATTGCTTTTAATGTTATTATACACTGTAAGCTTTAGCTAGAAGGGTATATTCAGTTATGCAAATGTATGTTACAGTCAAAAGGATGTTTGGCAGAATTGAGAAAGCATATAACTATGCGTTATGTCCTTAATAGACGTCTTTATGAAATTTATAGTGTGTAATCAAGAGAAGCTTTCTGTTATTACATTAAAATGATCCCCTCCACCAAAAAAGAGGCAGACCAAATTCGTCATATCTCAGTAACTAATTGACACTGTTGAAAGCGATTTGGTACATGTGTAAAGGAATTTGGCATAAATAAGTTCCGCTGGTACCCGACGCGTTGCTGCTCTTCCCCGTGGCTCACCGTCCCATGCCACTCCTTCCCATGCCCCACCTTACCCTTTCCCCACCTTCCCCTTTCCACACCATCCCCATGCCCCTTTACTCTACCACTAATTCTCCTACCCCTCTTTCCCTGTCCCTTCTACCCCTTCTCCAACCACTCCTTACTTTCCACCCCTTTTGCCTACCCCTTTCGATCCCATTAGCATGTTTTCAACATTTCATCCCTCTATCTTAAATGGTACCCAGTGTGTTGCTGCCATTCCCCCTTCCTCTCCTACCTTTACCGCTCCATTCCTATGATCACTTATCCTACCTTCCATTCCCCCCTGCCTTCTTTAATTTCACAATCGGTATCAGAGAAATGTTGATTTTTGAATTCTCCTAAGACGTGGTCTACTAAACTGTATGAAATAAGCCAACTTACAGTAGTATTCTCATAAAAACTTACCGAAACACTTTACAGTTTGTTTGACCTCTTTAACTAACAAATAGCTACGCCTTTGTCGATTACTATAAAATAAAGAGAACATATATGTATATGTGGCAAATAAGGACTATTAGGATGACTACAGGTTAGCTCACAGTCGAATACACTCGACGACAGTATTCTTTCTTTCTTGTACATTTGTACACACAGATTTTTAGTACATTCTGTGGCTGCCTTTTGTTGTTGTTGCTATTGTTGCTGTTGTTGTTGTTGTATTTATGTTGGTGCATATTTCCTGTATACTTTATACAACATTTATTTATTGTTACAAAAATATGTCAAGGTATACGCAAACAAACAAATAAACACAGAAGCATACTTCCTTTTAATATACACACACACACACACACACAGAGACACACACAAAGCCACAGTAGAAGCGTCTCTGGAACGCTTTGGGAACGCTGCTCACACAGAAGGCAACCCAAAAATATTTGAGGCTTAAAGCTTAAATAATGTTTGTTGAAATATGCTACTATGACCAAACAAAAAGTGGAACACCAGCGCTCTGTAGCGCATAAACTCATGTAAAATAATGAAGACTTTAAGTTGCGGCAATTAGTTGGGCAGCAGTTCCTGCATACTAACTCCCTACCTGTAGGTGGTACATTAGAAGTGTGCTTCGCTGTAGATACTCGCACTTGGGTGTATTGGCTAATGAACTTTGTATGTTTTTGCTGCGTTTAATATTAAATTTTGTATTAGTGCAAGTATTTTGTAGTTATTTTTAATGCTTTTCACTGATATCAAATTGAATTAAATCACAATTTATTTGAATACAAAAGAGATGAGGGTTGCCTTTTATAGTGTGCGCCTTGGCAACCATAAGTGTTTTTTGCAAATCATGGTCCCGTGGCACAAGTACCATTAAAGCAACGTAGAACGATCAATTCTGAACAGTACACAACTATTTGTTTGCCAGAAGTTTTTGAAGAATTGTGGTAAGCTAACCGCTGAAGATGGATCATTCTCCTGTACGTCAACGAGAGCTCTCACACATCGGTTCACACAGGTGAAATTTTAAGTTTTGAAGACAGCACATTGATGGATTAGCCGCCTTACAGCACTAACTTGGCGAGTAATCACTTCTTTTTGTTCCAGCACAACAAAAATGAATAGCGAGTTCAACGTTTTGGATGACTGAAGAAACTGTTGAAACATCTAAACATTTCGTTTTGGAGGAACCCATTTTTGAATGGCAAAAGTGTTTCGAAAATTGAACGTGTATCAAAACATTCTGCGTCTTTCATGCCATAAAATCCCAAACTGTCCCATGTAAATGTCAGCTGATACCTCACCACACTTAGTGTTGCCAAAGCGCACAATAAACAAGGCAACCCTCATGTTACTAAAAAGTGTATTGTAATTTATGTAAATTATTTTTTTGCATTTCAATTTAATGCACATTTTAACAATTTGTAAAGCAACACAGCATATTACGAGGGTTGTCTTTTATATTGTGCGCAAAATAATTTTAAAAAAGTGACATTATTGAAAACGGCTTTATTGTTTTTCAATATATTTTCCATGAAGATCAATACATTTTTTTTTGCTTCTGAAATAATTTTCGAAGCACTTAAGCCACACAGATGTAGGTTTGGGCATCAAAAAACGTGCACAAAGAAAAAAACTCATTGGCTGCGAAGTCAGGTCTGTTCGACGAATGATCCATCAAATCGTTGTTTTGAGTGTTCAAAAACACTTTTGTGTGAAGGAGGAAGATCCGTGTTCGACAGTTGGATTTTTCCAATTTTCCGAAAACTTCTGGCAAATAAATGATTGTGCTATTACGTTGTAACAATGGAATAGTTGCCTACTTATTTCGAAATGCATCGTCTGCGAACAAATTACTGGACGATTTGACCCGTATTTGAATGCCCATACAGACGATTACTGTTTTGTTTCCGGCTCATATACATTTCTTCAGTACTTGTTCAATATATTTTTTCACAAGTCGATACGAGCATCTTTTTGTGTGATTGTCAAATTACGTGGTATTCAAAGCAAACAAATCTTCTTCTTAATATCGAATGTATACTGGTTCCACTAATGCACAACTGTGCCACAAACTCACGGTATATGACATGACTGTCTTGCCTTATCAGTTCACGCACAGCATCGATGTTTTCTGGGACAGAAGATGTTTCTTTATGACATTCTTTATATTCGTCTTTAAGAAAAGGGCGCTCATACTAAAAAATGCCAGATTTTCCAATGCAAATGACAGCTAACACTGTACAAAACGTGTGCTTGCCAAGGCGCCCAATATACAAAGCAAACCTCGCACAATACACATATATTCATATCATAGAACTTCAGCTATGCAGCAAATAAAGCAATAGAAATGAATTTTACAATAAATAATTGAACGGTCTACCAAAAATATGTTTCTATTATGCAGCACTGCGGAACAATGCAACTCTATACAAATTTTCTATAGCAAAGCCACAGAAAATGAAAATATATAGCGCTAATATTATAAATATTTTTTTAAATTATAGCGCAAATTAAATTAAGCAAAATGATTTAATAAACGCGATTTAAATCATTTAAAATTTAATATTATCATACGGCTACAACAAATCTACAAAATCTAAATAAATACGCGTACATACTTCTGCGTTTCAGAGTTTTGTATAGACTGAGAGTCTTTGAAATAATTCACTTCCTCTAATTTCAAATAGTAGCTTAAATCAAGTGTTTAACATGCACTGTTAACTTAACAGTGTGGCTAACAGCAGGGGAAGATGCTGTTAATTCTAAACAATTTGGAGAAATTAGTCGAATTTCGAAATTAGGAGAAGTCCTTTAAACATTTCTATAGCACAAAAAGACAACCTTGAACCATGTGAACTAGTAAAGACAGCACGCTACACACAAGCAATTTCGCTGTAAGTTGCACCCAATGGATTTGCTGTTAATGTTGCTAATTTCGAAGACTACAAAGCATGCAAAAGTATTACTCATGGTTGAAACATTTTTATTTTAAGCTTGAGTCTCATTTAGCTGGAATTGAATTTTGTAAAATTAACACTTGGCATACAAGGAGTAAGAAGAAAGTTCTAATGGCATTCTGAGCAGCTTGTGAAATTAAAGTTGTCAACCGATGGCATACATGAAGACTGATTTAGACTAATTGATCACTATAGTATACAGAAAGCCGAAGTTCTAGCAGACAAGGCGACTGCACACTAGCTAAGGCTGCACTCAATTAACCAAGTACAGGCGTAGAGTTTCAGTGATGGACAAAATACTACAAAACTTTTGAGTGTCACAGATCTCTCAACGCGATAAAGCATCTCACTAAACTAACATTATTACTAGCGTAGTCCCTGATATACCCGATCTGACGTTGAATGGTTGAATGTCGTTTACAAACAAGTTTGTTTACCTATTATTAGGTTACTTTCAAATTTTGAGCAATCTGCATTATCGCAATTGTGTTTCACAGTCATTAATCACGGATTTGAAAGGCAGATGGACAAACAAAAAGCAGATGGGTGCCCAAAATTGACCTCAAATGCAATCGTGTGGCAACTTCGAAGTAATGTTTCGCATTGCTTATCCGGAACATGGTCAAATTTTCAAGTCGTTTCATGACCGTGAACTAAACATGACTGCAACGCAGCGCATCAGATCTCTGGCCGGATCGGGGTATAGAGCTTCTGGTTTTTTTCTGTCTGTCTAACTTTTATGTTTGCTTTCAATGGCTGTCAAAAACAAACTTAATAATGCAGACTGGTCAAAATTTACAGATAGTCTAAAATTAACAAGCGCTGTCTAACATCTGGTCGTGTTCTGCTGGAACTACCTGCACGTACATGTATAAACTAGAAAAGTGGCTGATCTCTATTCCAATTTCGAGCCGTAACGAGTCGATGCCTTATAGAAAAACATATTACAAGACTAGGGATCAGCTTACAGAACTACCAAAGAAGATGCGCTTGAACATCGAACATACCAACGCCCGGCACACAGCTGTAAGAGACTCGCTTTGCTCATTAGTCCCATCTTAGAATATTATCTACAGCATCATACAATATGAACTTTTAATCCTTATCGTTATTTCTGATACCGACGAATTTCTCTAATAGGAGCGATGCGCTATGAATGTCTGATCTTAAGCCAAGTCCGTTTCTTGCAGTATAAATAAATCTCAGAACTGAAGCACAAACAGTCGGTTGGAAAGAAAACTCCAATGCCGAATTTGATATTGATTATATGAAAATCTTGAATTGGATCTCCCTAATAAGTGTCATAACATATCAACTTGAAGGTTTTGCAGAGAGTATCAGAGAGTGCATACAAATTTTTAGAATGCAGAAGCTAGATAGATAAATATGGCTAAAATAATTCATTTGTTAGATGTGAAAAAGAATACTTGTACTTAGTCAAACGTTTTGGTGTTTACGATATCTCCTAAAATGTAATATATACTTTCTGAAAACAATAAATTCTTGAAATGTAAGGTAAGCAACGGAATTAAAAAATATTTCCTAATATTTCTTGGAGCGATCCACAACGATTTTGAAGACCAGCGTGAATAAAGAAAAACCATTAAACATTTACTGTGCAACTGCGCCGCACTTTATAAAAAAAAGCAGACTATTGGGAGCAAGTACTATCGTGAGCCTAACTGACTTTGCTACCTTGAAGATAAGAACACTACTTAGGCTCATCAATTTCATGAACTGACTAAATTGGGAGAAAGAACCTGGATAACCTAAGAAGCTTTAGGCTTACAGAAGATCCTTTGGAGCTCTGTAAGCCTAAATGGCTTACCAACTGACAGTCCAACCAAACCTTAACTACCCTACACTCAATCATAAACTAAGTTCAAATATCAATACACATATACCGAGCGGAATATTTGTTTTAAGAACAAATAGATACTGTAGTCTCCGACGTCTCTGCGATCAGCTCAATGAGTGAGTCAATAAATTAAGTACTTATGTCAATTCATGTGTCCGAAGTTTTGCACGTCTATTGAACTCTTTGACTGACCAAAACATTCAACTGGATTGGGTAAAAAGAGAAAATTCGCGGAGAGCTCTGAAAGTTAAGTTTAGAGAAAGCATTGGAAAATGTGTATTTTATCCAATGGGAATTAATTTGAAGAAGCCAAAAGATAGATCAAAGCATAATTAAACCGTTTTCGTTTTATTGATACAACTCTTGGAACTTTTTGATCAGCAGGTAGTATGTATATTACTTGGAACTATTATATACTAGCGACTTCGTTCGCAACGTATTTATAAGCATGAACAATTTTTGTTATACAATTTGGAGTTCGTTCCATATAATTCTAACCACGCTGCCAACTCCGTGTCCTTTCACTTTAATGCGGTACAAGTTTAAAAAAGAAAAAAACCTCAATGAAAAGAAGTTTCAACTCAAAATTAAGCAGTTTTCCATTAGAGCCGGCAATCAATTTCCAGGATCGCTCTAAATACATAATACTAATCTATGCTAAGATATTTATTTGTTCGGTTTGTTATTTTTTGAAGTAGGTACTCTAACTCACCTACTGCTCTACTAAAATATACTATACAGAGAGAAATCAAATCACGTAGCTCTGACAATAACCAAAAATAACTCAAACTCAGCGTGAAATTTTCATATATCAAGTCTAATGCGTTGTCCTTGTTGCTTGTTCAATCATGCTAAAACACACAGCAAAAAACGCGCATTACACACACACATACACATACACATACACATACACATACACATACACATACACATACACATACACACACATCGCAGCAAAGAACTTCCAATCAATTTTAAATTATCACACAACTTCCTGCAACAAGGACTCAAATAGATAGAGAGTGAGCAGCAAATGCGTCAAATTGAAGTGGTGAACAAACGAAAGCAACCAAGAAAAGAAATCATGTTTGGCCATAAAATTTATTGCTTTTGGGTTTTGCAGACGTTTGACAAACACAGACAACAGACGGCAGATATAGATACACACACACACAGACACATATTTGTATGCAGATATACATATGTAAGAAGACAATCATTTTTTATAAGTTACAAAAAATGGCACATGCAGCCACTTGATTTTTTTTTTTTCCTTTTATAGCGCAGACAGCCTTGCACGCCTTGCTCACGAAAGTGTTTTATAAACCTTCAATTGCTGTCAATTTATTGACAACATTTAAAGGATGCTTCTCAAAAAAAAAAAAAAAGTGTTTTTCAATGACAAGACAAAAGTCAAAATTGATAGCAGCGCTTAGAAAATATGATGCTCGCATATCCTTTTGATGTGCGCACAGTTTTAGCATATTGAAAGTTTTTGCACAAAAAAAAAAATAATAAAAAAAATGGAAGAAAAAAAAACAAGAAAAATCTACACAATTTGCCGAAATTTCCGAAAAATATTCCATGCAGACAATACCTTTGCATAGATACACACACATGCAATCAGTGTTGCAGATAAAAATAACAACACATTTTAACTACGGTGAAACCGAAGCTCTAATAACCTTCAAAGATGCTTTAGGGATCTACACTGGACCAACGTTGTATAATTTTTAGCAAGTGTTATACATGAAAAATTTGTATTGAGAGCATTTTTGACAATTCATTCCATCAGTTGGTTGCTAGGACAATGCAGTATCAAAGGCTTGTCCAAAGGGGGTTCTTTTATCTCCACTCGTGTGGAGACTAGTTATTGACGATCTTTTGAATACTCTCCCAGACAATGGAATGCCAAGGCTATGCAGATGACATATTTATAGACTGCGGAGGTAAATCTGAGGACATATTATATGTTCAAATTAGACGGCGCAACGCAATTACAAAAAAAAAATTGGGGTAGCAAATTAGCCCTGAGCGTTAATCCAGGAAAAACTATTATTTACAAGGAACTAAATATTGAAAACACTCAAAATAAGAGTAGATAATACGTTAATTTAATTCTCCAAAGAAGTTTAGTTTCTTGGGATAGCACTCAAATAACTGACTACATGGAAAAAAAACCCATGATCATTAAGATAAGAAATACGATAATAATGATGTGCATTGATCTATTGCAGGAAAAAATTTAGAGCTGCAAAGCTACGATTTTAAGATGGATGTACTTAGGTACTGTGGTCAGACACGTGGTAACATACACGCCGTATGTAGTTCGGACGGATCGAGCATAATTAATGACAGCTAGCAAACAATTGGTTAGGGTTCAAGGTACTATATGCATCACTGGAGACATGCGCAGCTGTTCAGCTAGTTGAATTGCAACCAAGTCTTGTCTATATCAATACAAACGAACAGAAGGGGTTTAAGTTACTTACACAATCATTTATATGTAGTAAGGTGGGTGATCGAATGGCCGAAACAAGCAAGATCTCAAAGTTGTATGCTCAAAATTTATTCAAGGTGCCCCTTGTATGACGGCGTCTTAAGTATAAAAAGCACCATTAGGTTAAGCCGACGAGGCTGGCAACCATGTAAAACCACAATATGGGGGATTCTATCCCAGCAATACTCTTAACCTTGCCTTGAAACAGAAATGAATCAAAAGTTTTAACATATGTATTGTACAATTCAGCGAGAAGAAAAGTTGGAGGAACATAAACTTCAATTATAATATTAAACCGGTGAGAAAAAACTGTTACACAGACGGATCCATAACGAATGAAGGAGCATGTGTTAGGCTGTTCGAAACTCGCATAAACTACTTCGAACTGTTAGGGTAACTAGTCAGTATCTTGCAGCTAGAAATCGTTACTATAGAAAGATGTGCATACTTCAACCCATACTTCAGAGCACTAAACTCTTGTTCAATCAATTCCAAGCTATTAATGGAATGCCTAAAGCAGCTTAATAGTGTAGGAAGATTAAATAGAGTAACGAGAAGATTGCGCAGCCTTGGCTAATACGAGGCTTATTAATGTGTAATTAATTATTAATGTGAATGTGCAAACACTGAAACCGAAGAACCTTGTTTTCGTTTTCAAGGAGACAGAGCTGGATGAGATATTGTAGGTAAGTGCACAGCAGGGCTAGATCGGTTTCAGTACCAACTATCTTTAAATAATAATAATAAAATGGTAGCAATAACATGAAATATCCATATTGAGTTTATAAAACTGAGTGAATAAAACGCAAAGCAACGAACAGCCAGACGGACAGACGGACAGGCAGACGGACATACCGACCGATATATCGATTCGGCTCTTGGAAAAAAATATTACATCTACTTTACCTCAATCAATGCGTTACAAACGCTTTGACAAACTGCTAATACCTTCTTCAGACAACATACGTAAGGTTTACAAATAGCTAAATGTCTTTTGTGCAGCATAGATGCGAGTGGCAAAAATGTTTTACATTTCAATTGTTTTTTTTTTTTTATGATTGCAGCGCTGCCAACTTGGCTTTCTATACGCATAAACTTGGCTGGCATTTGCTGCCTATTCCTGCTGCGTAGTCCTACCTTCCTTTCTTCCTACCTTCTTCTTCTTATACTTGTCACAATCAACTTGTTTTTGCTGTCAGTTTGAGCATTGGTTCTTGTGTGCGTGCGTGTAAATTGCACACCATATGTTCCTTCTTTTTACATCCTCAGCCATTTATACATTCATTCATTCATTCATTCATGCGTTGCTTGCATTGACAGTTTTGCGTATATGCGTTGATGCGTGCCTGTCTGCGTACTTAAAGGACGAGCTTTTTGGTTTATTTTTTTTTTATTTATTTTTTTTTTTTTTTGTATTGCTGCTGCTCCTGTCGATTTCCATTTCAAATTGAAAGTGAAAAATGCGCTTCAGGTGTTAAGTGATGAAGTGCCAATTGGCGCTCTGATTGTCAAAATATTGATTTCCTGTAAATTTCACACCTGAAAGTAGGCAACAAAATTTTATGTGCTGGTTTCTCTTTTTACTTTTTTTGTTCACGTAGTCAGCCACGTATAACGTAATGTCTTTTCTTGCACGTGTCTGCGTGTGTGTGTGTGTGTAAATTATCGCGTGATGAGTTAGTGTGTAATATGAAGGCGGAGAAAACGCAATAAATGAAATTGTAGGCAGTTTTTTGAGTGCTTCAATTGTTTTCGAAATGCATAAAAATGGAAGTAAGACTTCAAACAATAGAGCATTGCTAAAAGCCTGCAAACATATATACATATATATATATATATATATATATATATATATATATATATATATATATATATATATATATATATATATATATATATATATATATATATATATATATATATATATATATATATATATATATATATATATATATATATATATATATATATATATATATATATAAATTGACTACTCTTATCTGAGGCATTGAAGCATGCTTCTTTATATAATACCTCTGTGGCAAATATCCCTGCCACAACTTTGCAGATTCAACTGCATGTATTTTTCTTTATGCTGCGCTTCTAGCGTAATAAACAAACATAAAAACAAATATCTTATTTGCATACAAAAACTTTTAGCTCTAGCGCCGCAAAGTAGGCAACAGCATAAGGAATTCATGTGGGTGGGCAAAAAGAAAGTGAAATTTCGATAAATATTAACAACTACATTTGCATAATTTTAGGGTTTAATTTGTTTTCAGCTAACACATACACACACACAATCGTAAATAGATACAATCATATAAACCATACGTACCCGAAACGACAGAAAATAGTTCAACGAGAACAACAAAAGAGTTGGGTAGTTACGAAGCTGTTTGTCACTTCAAAGATTATACTTATGTCATATGTGAAAAATTTAAATCTAAATTTGTTAGTTTGATAACTTATAGTCATTACTGCTCTAATAATATGATGATAAACTTCGCAAGAACGTCAACTTCCATCAAAAAATTTGCATAAAAAAACCGAAATTAAAAATGCTTTTTTGTGAGAAGTAATGATGAAGTTAATTAACTCTTTTGACGAGTGTGGAACATTCGTATAACATGAAGAACTTACCGTCATTCAGTTAGGACTCAGGTTACGATTGCTGCACTCGGAACCTAACTACTCAAATTGGAATAAGTAGACAATTACTACAGAGAATTCTGATCTAAGAATTTAGCTTATTTCCCTAGAAACTTCAAATAACAAGGAATTTCAACCTAGCAGACTTGCAGAGTCGTATTTTATTTAAAACTAGACGGTCACCGCGACGTTGTGCGACGTTGTAATATTCGCCAGTCACTTTTTTTAAATTGATTCTGTCAGTTATTGTAATTACAGAAACACTACTACCAGTTTAAATTTTCGACTGATATTCATAGAAGTTACACCACGAAATCCAAACTACGTTCACAACTCCCCATGCCCCCAACTATGGAGTATGTATGCATTTGCAATCGCTTCATATACGCGTTTTAGCTCTTCCGAAAATTGTATCAAAAGTACCAGACTTTATGGCGAGAGACCATGTCTGGCTTCTCGTTTCAACGAAAAACGATTTATATCTATAACCGCACTAGCTGACCCCCGAAACGTTGTATGCACTTTGTTTCACAAAATAACATACAGAAAAAGCTGGTTTTCTCTTATATGGGAGCGTGGCACCGAAGATTTTTCTAGTGGTTATAATTTTTCCGGAGCACTTAATATATGTACTAAGCCCTTTTATATGTACTTAGTTAACTCTCTTACTTAGTTAACTTTCTCTTCTATGCCATATAGTTATTGAGATATAACGAATTTGGTTTTTCGTCTATGTAGGAGAAGACACCCACCACTTTTTCAGTGGATTTTATTTCTCCCGTTATCCTTTACAACTGCACCAAATTGCAATCATTCTTAAATGGTGGGCGTGACACCTCCCAATTTTTCATTGTATCCTTTTTCTCACGGTGCCGTTCACGTAAGTACCATATCTCATCCATCTGTCTGAAATAGCTACTGAGATGTGACAAATTCACGTTTTCTCTTACACGGCGTACGGCGTGGAACTGCATAAAAAAATTAATTTGAAAAAAAGAATTACTCATGTACATAATTTTTCTCTAATTTTCCATTTTTCCTGATAACTTTTTCCATTTTTCCTTTTCTAAAAATTCGGACTATTACGAACATTAAAAAAGAATTGTGATACTCATTTTTTCTTCAATGATAGCCTACACTGTTGATGTATATCAAAAAGTACATATAATAAGCAAAATATCATCTTTCGCTATAAAGAATTTTAATCGTTTAAACTGTCCAGGCCATTATTATGTGCATATAAAAAAACATGACAATACAAATTTTCTATGAAGTTCTTTCAAAATCTTCGAGATGCCTTGCAATTTTCAAACAAGCTTGTTTCAGACAAGTAACATCTATTGTTAGGCTACTGTCAAATTTTGAGCAATCTGCATCATTAAGTTTGTGTTTCAACGTCATTCGAAACCTAAAACCTAAATGAAAGACAGATAGACGGACGGAAATCATGTGGCTGCCGCAATTGAGCTCAAATGCAATTGTGCACACCTTCTTATTTGATTGTTGTTCAAGTTGCCATTCGATTTTGCTTGTAACTACAAGTACTCTCATAGTTATAGTCATATGAATGTGTGTGTGTGTGTGTGTGTCTTTCTCTATCGCTTAATCAAACAAGGTAGGAGTAGTCAGTAAGTAGTTGCTGTTTTATGATGATAATAGATGATATGTATTAGCTTACACAGCTTCTAACATTCCTCTCAATAAATTAATATAAGCCACACCAAAATATATGAAGTGTACAGAAATCAAAATACAACGCACAAAAGTATGCAACGAAAAACAAATGAAAAGAAAAACAAGTAATAAATAAAAAATAAACCAAAGAACAAAACAACAAAAAACAGCAATAAAAACAAAATGGCAAGCAAATCCAAAACCAAAAAGAAGCACAAAATATGAAAAATAATAAAAAATGAAGAAAAAGTTTACACAAATTTTGACATAAATACCGTAAAAGTGCGCGCTACGCCATGCTTCGCTGTGCTTTTGAGTTTTATTTGGTTTTGGGTTGTGTTGTGTGCATATAGGCGCTAGAGCCGGATGAACACAAACGGAATTAACACGCCAGTTCGTTGCACCAAAATGCGGCGAAGCGAACAGGACATACGCGAAGGCGAAGGCGAAGGTGACTTTAACTGCTTCAACTGATTCCCAGCTGAGCATTTTCGGATTCTTTTGTTTCTATTTAGTTTTTTCTTTACATTTTTTGTAGCTTAGTTTTTGGCGCTTTTTCGACGATGATTTCGCGCCAAATGCGCTACATTTTGGACAATTTTAGTTGGCTTCGTGATTTTATTTGTCGACTATTTTTATGCATAAAATGCCTACGAGCAGCGACCGCTCTTCAACTGCTAAATTGTGCTTTATTATTTTTATTGTTATTATTTCTGGAATGCGGTCGGTGGCTACACAAATAAAAAAACAACAAGCTGTAGAACCAAACAGCAACAATTTATTATGATTATTTTTATTGCTCGACATGTAGATGTATGTATATTTTTCTTCTTATTTTGGTAGCAACACGAAATGGTAATAAATATTTCAGCTATCCTGGCAAAAGGAACACCAACAACCAACAACAACGAATGATGTATGCCAACAGCGTCGCTTCAATGCGAATTTACGCCAGATACGAGTCAATAAAAGTCAATTTGTAGAATGGCTATTTAATAAGTTATTTATTTATGAGCCACAAAATGTAGCAGCACCGGATTTGATGCGAGCTGAAGCGTTAAATGTTTGTAAATTTTATTAAAGTGATTTGAAGCGAAGCATTGAAGTAGTTGTGTGCATTAAATATGCAAGCGCTTGGAGGAAGCAGACGTTGTACATTTTGTATAGCATATATTTTGGCTTAGATGCAAGCCAGCAGCCACACACACACACACACACACACACAGCCACACACGGCAAGTCTTTAGGGATGAAAGTGCAAATAGTGTAGAACTAGATATGCTTACTTGTGATTCTATTTTCCAACAGGAATAAAACTGTCATAAATTGATCAGATCTGGCAACGCTATTGTCATTTCTGCACAGTTTGGCATACCATTTTATTATGAACCAATTTTCAGTTTTTATTATATTATATAATTCATTCCAAAATTCTCCACATTTAAAAAAACCACCCTCTGTGTAAAAAGGTAACAAAATGATAGTCAAGCAAGACATTTTGTCATCAGTCTTAAGCGCACATGTCGCCCAAAAGTATACTATGAACACACACTTAGCACTGTATAAACCGCAGCATGGCAAATCTCAAAAATAGTTTGTCAACAACATTTATACGAAAAGAGCTTAACTTTTGTGCATATTTTATGCAGACTAAGTATACATACTCGTACCTAATAGTGAGCGAAGCGCATAAAAAGCCATCCTAAAAATATGTTACTGAAACTGGTGCAGCTTTATTTGTTACTTTAGCACAAATCTTAACTCAAAGCTTACTAGTAAACCTAAATTAGGGGTTTTAGTTACGGCTAATGCTCTACATACGTCTTTTGTTAAGCTTCATTCGCTGTGCAACATGATAAGGTAACAAGTGTGTTTGTCTAGGATTTGATATGTTCAACGCATGTTCTTGATTCGTTGTGGCTTAGAAACCACAAAATTAAATGGAAAATGAGACTGCACAGTTAAACGCTTAGCAATGTTTAGTTTAATTTGGTGAGTTAACTACAAATTTTAGCATAGTGAATGATTGTAGTGAATGTAGTTCGGTTTAGCATGGTTGTTAATGCTACTTATTTTATAGACTGATATATATAATATTCCGTTGTGCGGATACAAAAGCTCGTTTTCCAGCTAGAGTTGACCTAGTCAGTGATTTTTGAGTAACAGCGATTATCGTTACTGCTACTTGGATATAACAGCAACCGCCACTGTGATCACTTGCTTCAAAATTTTATTAAAAAAAATTGACTTTAGAGTGTTTTGAAACAATTACCGAATACAAGGGTAAGTTTAGGTTGGTATTTATTGTGAAGGAACAATGGAGTTATTAAGGTAAACTGGAGTTAAACATTGAAATATTTAAGAATTCGTATCTTCTAAGCTTTTATTTCAAATCGACCTTAGTTGGTAATGTGGATATATTACTATGACTAGAGTTTTCCCAGTGGTCGAAACTCGACATTTTGTCTTTAAAGTATCCAAATATAAAAAGACCTATAACACAGGATTGTCCAGTAACTCCAGTGGAACGAAGACCTTCATGTTTTCATAACGAATGCATGCCGAAATCGGCTGCTGGATGCTAAATAGAAACAATAATTTCAATTAGTTACATTGCATTGGTGTTGTATTTTGACACACTGTACAAATTATGACTCAGAAATAACTCACACTTTGGGTGCTCTCCTTCCCACCCAGAAAGAGAGCCGCAGTTATGCAATTAATTAATACACAGTTATAAAAGAGTTTTAGTTGCTGTATTAATTCTTTCTCGTATTTGTTTTAAATATTTAATTGATTCCTCTTCTTTTAAAATGTTACCAAATAAAATACTATCAAAAACACACTCAACAACATGTTTGCACAGAGAGAATAGTTTTTTCTCTATTCTTCCAACTGAAAGAAAAGGAACCGATAGAAACAAAAAAAGTAGCAGTTATAGCAAATTGAGAGAGCTGAGAAAGAGAGAGAGAGAGAGAGTCTTTGTGATTGACCAAAGGCTTTACCTGGTTTTTACCTACCTTAGACGCAATACTAAAAAATTACCTTCGTCCGTGCTTCTCTTAGCATTTAGAATATGTTGTGTTTAAGAGGGTTAAAAAGGGTGTGAATGATTTGCGCTTGCCTATTTATATATAGATAAGCTTTCAAAGACGACATTTGTTGGAGCCCGCTCCGTGTGTCTTAACAGCTGAGTTTTGTTTAAAAATGTCTGCTCTGTTCACAAAATATGAACAAAAGTATCGCAATTCCGAAAATGGCGTCAAACAGTCACCCTTTAGTGATACCATATGAGCAACTAAAAATCGTTTTCTAACTATTTTGCTACGTATGCATGCGAAATCAATGGAAAATGAAGCAGGATAGTTTAGTCAAACCTTGGAAGAGAGCAACGTCATACGAAAGTCCTGATAAATGCTGATTTTATTGGTGAATAGGACAAGGAGCAGCGCACTTTATCATTAAAAAAGTGAGAACAGGCCGAACAAGGACAAATAAAAACAAATTGAAAGAAACACGCAGACGCTGTCAACTATTGAAAAGAGTCAATCCCAGAAGCAATGGAAACGATAATGGAGAATGAAATGAGGTCGCTGTAAATGCTCTGCGTCTGGTCGGAGTTTCCTTTTTCGCAGCTGCAGCTGTGAAATAGGCTAGAGAACGAATTTTATTGTGTTCCCCCATGATCAACAATAACTTATAGACATTTTATGATATTTCAATAAATAAAAACGAATTATTTCATTCAGAAGGCGTGTTCGTTGGCATCTCCAGGTGGTCGTTGGAACCCATGAGTAGGCCCAAAACGGCCACTTTTTTATGTTACTTCTGGTGCGGCATTGTCTACAAGTGTTAATGTTGCAGCATGCTGCTTATAGATCTTTATCGTCATCCGGCAATGACGTCTCCTGTGCCTCCTGCAGATCACGTTCAATCCTCGTCCGTCTTGACCTCAGGTGGCTGCAGCGCTGTTATGGCTACAAACTCCAGACTTGGATCGCCAACAAGCTTGCGTGCCAGCCAAAGGAATTACTTTTCAAAATTGTAATTAGATTTTGCAGAGATGTCATAATATTTTTTTCCGATGGAACACGACGCTTTTGGCCTTGGCCTTTCTGACTTTAATATCGACTTTATTGCCGCACAACACAATCGCTATGGTCTTCAATATTTACAAATGTTTTTTTGAGTATATAAAGTATTTTCGGTAGCAAACATTTTTGTTAGCTGAGTACTGTATGATTGTTGTTTTACAGCGTTTTTCTATATATGAACTTTTTTCGGTATTAAAAATTTTCATCGATCTCAGTATTGAGCTTTAACAAGAACTATTTTTGCGTTGAAAGGGCGTGTGATTACTTTCTCACTGTTAACGAAATGTTGTTAAACCTGCCTTGACCTTAAATGTAAAGGCAGGTTTAACAACTCTCGTTAAGTTTGTTGTTACTTTTAGTGCAGCGCGATGAAGCTGTTAGATATATTTATATCAATACGATTGTCTGAAAATAACTTGTGCGAACAGCATACAGATCAACCAGAAAGATCGTCTCTTACTAAGTATGTGTCTCAATAAATATCGCTGCACATCTTTGAAGTGAATCTTTGCTGAAAAGGAAAGTACCTTGAAGTCAGGCTTTGCTGATAACAACTATTTTTATATATTTATTGATTAAACAAATAATGAAAGCAGACTAACCATACCAAGTAAATTTCATGCCACAGAAGAGGGAACTACTTATTTTTAGACAAAACCAAAAACGATCCATTAATGCGAACAGGCGCGCTTGTCAATATTAGTTTAAATCCATATATTTACTTACATCCATGTGAATATTTGACTACGCGTAAATAAAACTCTGCGCTGTAATCAAATACAACTCTGGTAATGAAAGCAATGGGAAAACGGCTGAATGAAAGGCTGCGTTGAATCTGCGGCAGATATAGGTATTTGCATTCGAGCAGCTTTTAATTTTATTTTAGTTTCGCTTGCTGGCAAAATAATTTGACTACCAAATAAAAAAAAATAGGAAAAAAACTTGAAAATCTGCATTTTCAGAACAAGCGCAAAAGCTTAAATTGTGCACAACAAAAAGTTGGAGGAGAAAATAAACCGAAATGTTTGCTCCATGTCAGTTTTGTAAGCGAATCAAATTGAAAACACAGGAAAATGTTTTATTTTTTTTTTCTTTTTAATTTTTTTTTTTTTTTTGTAACAAACTTGAAACATGGAAATACCTGTGCAGCAATTTACCAGCAAATAGGAACAACAGCAAATGATGAATTGCAGTCAAATTGTGTCAGCTGTCGAATTGTTGTAGGATTTGAGTTTGAAAGTAGACAGGAAACAGCATATTTTTAGGTTATAAAATTTTAAACGCTTTTGCATTTTACAGTACATCATTTTTAACAAGGATATAATTTTTTATTTAATGTATAAACATAATTTTCATATTATAAAGTACTCTCATTTTATTAAGTACTCTCATAACTGCATACAACAAAAAAAAAGCAATTTATCTGAGTTTTCTGTAAAATATTGATAAAAATGCTTATAATTATTTCAAAATATTGAACATAATATCAGATTTATACAAAAATCAGACTAATACACCAGATCCGAGTATTATAAAGCTATCTCCCTTATACAACACATGCATGAAGCAACTGCACGTTTGGCATGAATGGCAATGCTACAGAAGCGCTGTAACGCTGCCAGGCTAGCGAAAGCAGAGTTGCCTTATTTACGCATTTATAACTTTATTTCATTGTACAAGCTTCGGTTGGAGAATATATTATCGAAGCTCGTAGTTCACTCACCAATAGATACTCGCCTATTATCACAAAATTGGATGGCTGTCAAAATTCAAGACGAGCTGCCAAAAAAAAACATACGATGTGTGTAAATTTATTTGAAGAGCTGAGGTACGCAAACGAAGTGGCATTCCGCAATTTCAGCCAGACGACCACCACATATTATAGATAAAGTACCTATAATGTATATTTATTTCATATTTAACAAAATTATCTCCAAAACTTATCCCATCCATAATCGTCAAAAGACGCTTTTCGTGTCAAATATTTCGAATTAATAAATTAATATTTCATTAATATTAAAATTTCAGCTTCCTGGTGTCCAGGCATACCTAGCAGTTTAGTCTTTATATATTCTCCAAAAGATACTTTGTGGGCTGGGAACGAACTCTTTTTGGCAATGGCATCCACAACAAACCTCAGTGCTTCTTTCTCTTGAAAACAGTTCGACGCTGCTGCTAACTTGAGAAAGTGTTGTAAATAAATTTCATAACTACATAGTTGAAACGATGACAAGCTATCATATCAATAACCTAGGGCCAAGGTGGACCTCGATTTTCTTGTACAAGTACGCTTCTTCAAAAAACTGTCCTCCGCACCATGACGAATCTTCTTAACTATCAGCCTCCATGCCAGTAGTAGAACTAACCATATAAATCTGCAATGAACTATTTTTAGCACTCGCGCCTCGAGTCATGCAGAACCGGTCCATCTTCGTGCAGCACATTCTGCCATTTCTACTCAATAACCTGCTAAGAAACAAAAGCACAGAGTTTATAACTGAAGAGTATATATAGATACATTTCGTATAAACCAAAACAAACACAAAACACTAATGGTGGAATTTGACACAAGTGTTCGTAGATAATGTACTAAAAATTACCACAAAAGTGTCCAGTGTCAAAAAACTTCTTATTGCTGTCATATTTGACCACAAAATTAGGCAAGACTTTTTCATCTTGTAACATTTTTCCCAACAAAATTGGATGAACAAATGGTAAACTACTTAGATCTCCCTTTATGAAGATCGACATTTCGATGTGAACACCTTTGATGTATTTGTTTTTCGTAGAGATCTTATCGGAGTATACATATATAGACATTATTAAAAAAAAAATTTAATTATTAGTCAAATGTAATGGAGAATTGCATTCAGACAAATAAAAATCTGTTGGTCATATGATATGAATAGGTATATTTAAAAAAAAAAAAAAAAGAATTTATAAATAATTAAAAAATTTTAAAATACGTTTAGTTCTTTTCATTACTTCTGTTCTGTAATACTAATTAAACATTCTAATTTAAAAAAAATACAACTCGAATTACACAATATGTGTTTTTCTATAATTATGACACAACATTATTTTTTCAGTCTATCAAGCAGAAAAATATACTTAAATATAATATTGTAAAATCTATAGAAAAAAATATGAGACTTTATTAAACGGAAACCTAAGCCAAAATATGCAAACAAATTGTTTGTTCCAATAAAATAAATAAGCTTAATTGCAGAACAAAAATTTATAATAAATTTTTGTGCGTGTTGAGTGGTTTTAATTAAAACTTTTTGTTGTATAAACTACAAACAACAACAACAAAAAATAGTCTAAAAAACTCAGAAAAAAACTAGCTACGAGGGCTGTCTTGTATATTGTACGCGCTTTGGCAACCCTAAGACTTACGTCCGAGTGCACGCTAGAAGCTATTAGCGATAATACGGCGCTAAAGGCCGTATGACACACGAATACTTGATTCCCCTTCATTGTTCTGGGATTTAAAAAAAAAAAGAGAGTTGGCGAAGTTCTGTCTGCCACGCTTATATATTTTTGATCAGCGTTGAAGCTGTTTAGGTATTACAACATTAAAAATTATAAATCTCAGCTGTATTGAACACAAAAGCGAGCATTCGGTTCGATGTTTTTTGCTCCATCTAGCTGCGGCCTCTCAATCTAAGACTCACCAGCTTCTCGATGCGGTTGACTGCGGCAGTTGTTTCAGGGGAGTGGCATAGCATTTCGATCTCCGTCAGACACTTCACATAGTCTTCGCATCGACGCTCTGCAGTTGATAATAGTTCCCTCGTGCGTTCCAATTGCTGCTGCGGTGAGTCATCACGTCGGTTCCAATCGTATTGAAGTTTATCGGTGCACTGCACTTGACAGGATGGTTTTGGCATCATTGGCGTACTTGCAGACGGCGTGCCAGTCTTTGGCGGTCCATAGCCCAATTCAAGTCCGCGACGCTTTTCGAGTGCATCGTATTTCAAACCATTATAGTTTGCATCAAAGAATTTTTTGAACCACTGCAGAAATGATATGTGTTCATTGAGCGTGCCCTTCACGAGATCTGCTACTGGTATGTTTTTATGGATGGCAAGTTCGTTGAAGAGATGCTCAAGAATCTTCAAATTGTAAATGCAATCAACTTCCTGATCGGTGAACCATCTGATCCGGTGCATGGGGACTTTATGCGGAAATAGCATGTCCATTATTTGTAAATAAGCCGCGCCGGTACAAAGCTCCTTAATGTTAGATATACGCGTCTGCAACAAATCATTAATCCAGTTTAGCAACTGCAGCCGCGACGTCATTTCGTCGGTTGATTTGGGGCCGAACACTTGAACTATGTCCATGTTTGCGCAAGTTTTTTCGTGTCTGATACGGATTTGAAATAAATAAAATTAAAATTTTTAGATTCCGCCGAAAAATTTCACTGAAATTTTGAGCTTGCCGAAATGAATAAAAATCTACACCGAAATTTTGAACATGCCGAAGCAAAAAGTTGAAATAAAATGAAATGACAGCACCACGTAGTACGAAATCAGATCTCAATGCTTACTTTGTTTCTTTATTTTTTATTTATGCAGGTAGCGATAAGTGTAAATTGATGTTCCATGGTTGCCAAGCTCATTAATACTTGATTTAAAATATGTAAATTATTACTTATGGCCGTATGACACACGCATACAATCAGCAAATTGTTTTCCCCTTCAATAATGGATTTAAAACACAATAGAGACCTTGCAAAAGAGATTGTTATATACATATAGCAACATTTTTCACATCGACTCGTATAGGTCACTCTTGACGTTTGTTTATGTTGCTATTAGAATCAATAGAGAAAAGCATTTTAAAAATTCATGCATTGAGTATATTCACCATTTGAGCATGACATGCCAAAGTAATTGTCTTTGCATTATACATTGTTGCTCTTTTTTCTTGTTTTATTGTGCACTAGTACACGTTTTGTGTAAAGAGTGATCGAATGAAGAAATAATCAAAAACACCATAAAAATATAGATAAATACGTTAACGAAGCGAGAAAGCAGTTTCAAAACTGCTTCCCCTCATTGGTTTTCACTTTGTTGTTATCGTTTCGTAGTTGCATGAGATGGATTCGTCTTTAATCGACGCACAATATACAAAGCAACCCTCGTGATACTGAAAAATTCTACAACAACAAAAAACAATTAAAATCGAAATATTTAAATAAACAATGATGCAGAAAATTAATCGACAATGTATTAATAGTATCCATATTAATAATAAACAAATAGCAACAACAGCAAAAAAAATGGTTTAAAAATAAAAAAAGGAGATACTCACAGTATTAAAAACACAAATACGAATCTCAACAAACTGCAACTGATTCACTTGCAGATAATTTGTAAAATTAATACTTTTTAATAATGAAAATGATGCTAAATTTGACTCACGCTTTATGGTTCCGACAAATTGTATATTCATTTTTATGTAAAGTTGGTAACACATTATTAGGAAGAGATGTAGCAGATCGCTGTGATTGAAAAATCACTAATTTGCCAATCACTTTAACTTAACACCTTAATCACTGAATAACAGAACTTCTGATTAACGTATTTTTTCGTTTGGTTTTGCTTTTATTTTTACAACAAAACGTACAAGCACAGGCTCAAACTGTCATTAAGAATCGATTTCTTTTTATTTCATTTTTGCTTTCGATCTCTTTAACACCATCAAAATTAAACAAAAATAGCCTAAACAAATTTTAAAGTTAAAAAAAAAACCGAAAAACAAAAAAAAAAAATAAATCATGTTGGGTCTTCCACCAAATTTCGAGGACTTGGACCTCAATAAGCGCTTAGAGCTGTTGGAAGAAATGCTCGTGGAATCAAGCAAAGTCCTCAAGATGTGCATAGTGGAGTTACACAAGGTTCGGCAGGGCTGCGAGGAGAACAGCCAATTGCCCGAAATGGAGCCCAAGGAAACTGAAGTTGTCAAAACCGATTGAGTTGCAGCAAAATGGCAACGCAGCGAATTGCTATGATCAGTAAAATTATCTATCAAAATTCATTGCTATGATTTATCAAAATTAAAAGTTTTGAATCATTCTTGAGGCATACAAATTTCGTACTTTAATTTTTATTATTATACTTACTTTCCAGCTCCTCAGCATCAACACAGTTCCGTCAAAAGTCAAGTCCTAATAGGGTACATGCTTCCGTTTCCATTCTTGTTAAAGTGCATATGCCCGCTTCACTTGATATCGAGGCCAGAGTGCCTTTGAAACATGACTGCACTGTCTAATCGCTGATTCTCTCGGTGGTGTCAATTAGGATGTCTTGAAACTGGCTGTGTGAAAATGTCAGTCACCACAAGTGTTGCTGGTTGCGTAGATCCAGTTCTGACGCATTCGTCGCTCATCTCCTTACTTGGTATGCCATAATGGCCAAGAATCTACCATGAGTTCACCTGAGTGCTGTTGGACTTGGTTTAGGGCTGCTACCATGTTCCGGCTGAGTGCGTTTTTTGTAGTGTGCGAAAATAGTGACTTAATTGCAGCATGACTGCCGATATAAATTACTTAGTATGTGCCTTGCAGTTGCCGAACTCAAGGTGAATGTGGACGGCATTGTCATACCCACCCAAAACTTCCAATCTTTTTGTTCGCCAAATATATTTGCAACGTTGCCAAACGAAATGAGATCCAAATACCGAAGGCCATCTACATACAGAAACTAAAGTCTTGAAGGTCAGAGATCACCTTAACACAAGTCAATTTGTATTCCGCTTCCTACGTACAAACCATATCAACCACGCCACACTTATGGCCCCGTCAACAAAACGGAATATTAACCATCGTAACCACCACAGGCAAAATAAGTGACAAAAGTGTCTTAGGTGAACCAAAGAAATCTTATAATTTGGCAACCCTGGCCAAATTTAAATCAATTTTAATTTAAGTTTCAATTTATACTGGAAAATAAAAATATCATATCATTTAAAATATCATAGTTTTTTTGATATATGCTCTCATAACTCTGCCCTCTTCTAACATTACTGTTCATACTTACATCAAGTAGTTTCGTCTGTGTCAATTGAAGATTATGCAGCGTTGCGAAACAATGGAAACTGCAGAAATTATGCGTTCTGTGTTTTGGTCTGTATCGCTTTAATTTTCCTAATTAGCTAACAAGATTACATAAAATATCCTTTGCATACGCAAGTACAACGCATGGGAGACAACGAAGAATTCATTCAGTTTACGCAGCTAACCAAATTGTGACTAGCAACAAGAGCCAAAGAAGAGCCAGAAGAGCCAAAGTGCAAACTGTTGCTAAGCTGTTTAGTTTTACAGTATACAGGATTAGAGCTACACATACAACCCAAGTAAGTATCTGCGTATCTGTAGTTATATTTCGATTTTGTTGCAGTACGTCACAACCATCAAGTTGAAGCATGAACAAAAAGGCACGTAGTATATTCGCTTGTTGCAAGAAGATTAGAGTTGCAATATCGTGATAATGATGCTCGCGAAATTGTTGCAGCCGAAACACCGTGCACTGCTTACTTAAAACTAAATACATACACACAAGCGCTGTGTAGTCCTCACATACGAGTAATGCAATTTGGAAGGATTTGTATCGTTTTTGATGGACTTTGACATTGAACCATCGTGGCGGCAAATAAGAACAGTTTGTGTATGGAATTTTGGTTCGTTAGTTTTTTATGTCAGATCTTTGATTTGAGTAGAAAGCAAGTTTAAGATTTGTAGTAAAATAAATGAAAATAAGATTTAGACATTACATTAGACATAAAAATAGTATGAAGTATAGCAAGTAAAACTAAATTATACAATAGAATACTCGTAATAAATATATTAGTTACTTAATTAATTTAAAATTCCAATGCATTAATCGCAAAAATCTCTTACTCCGATTATGAAACTATTTATGTTATTTCAATATTTTCAAGACGATTAAATCTTATCTCGTATTTGAACTAACAACTAGAGATAATAGATTATTATTGAGAACAATCGCTCAGTCGCCATAATCGGCAAGAATAATCGATTTGTTGACTTGCCGAATAATTTCTTTACAAGAAAAATAAAGGAACTCTACTTTTGATATTCAAAAACTGTGAAACACTTGATAATTGAATAGTATAAGCCAACTATTGATTATTAATCTATTGAAAATACTGCAAATATGTTTTTTTTTTATTATTTGGCACCCAACGTGGGGCCTAGAGCCATGAGATTATTAATAATAGTTCAATTAATCTAACATCATTAGAAAATCGTAAAATAGGGCGATTCCACATGTACTTATAGTACTATACTATATAAATATACAACGTGGAACATGTGTCTACGACCCTGAGATTAATAATAGTAGATCAATTAATCGACCATGTTTACTCGTAATTAGCATCATTACTAAATCGTATATACAATTTTTTTTTGGCGCCCAACGTGGGGCATGTACCTACTACACTGAGATTAATAATAATGAAGCATATAATAGTGTGATTTCACATATTAATTTTTTTTTGGCACCCAACGTGGGGCTTATACCTACGACTCCGAGTGTTATAATTAAACTGCCAATTAAAAAAGCTTTGCTTAACGTCCTCTCCTCTTCGCAGAAAGTATATCACACTTAAATTCTTCTTAATCTGCTATAGATAAAACAGACAAATATACACTCTATTTATTTTCTACACCTTAAATCCTCAACAGCATCAACGAATCCACTGCAATTTTAATTCCTTCAAGCATGATGCTGTTCATTAAACAAACTTTGTTGCATTGCAAATTCACCAGCAATCTGAATTTCACTTCCATTCGCGCCAAAAAAAAAAAAAAACAAAAAGGGCACAAACACACTCGAATATTTTGAGACAAACAGCGAAACTTTATAACTTTGAAGTTGACAATGACGGCGACTAACCTACTGCTGCAGTTGGGCTTTCCGGCTGTTGTGGATGTTTTATTTTTTTTTCCCTTGTCAGTCTCCCCAAACAGGATGGCAGAGCAGTCATTCAAAAAGGCTGTTGCAGCTATCTGCCTTACCGCATAAATGCATATTTTAGACTTTGTGACTACCAATACTTTTTTTTCTTCCTTTTTGCCGCTATAAACGCAGCAACATGCAATCTCTAACCAGCAGCAGAAACAACATCAGGCGACACAACTAGCGCCGCATCCTGTTACTCATAGTTGTGTCCTGTGCCGCTGCAGCTGCTGCACGTTGCATGTTGTAGCTGCTGTTGCCATTTAACCGAATCATAAAGGCAGAAAAAGGGTCCTTGCTGGAAAAAATGCACAGTACTGTTGAAGTTATTTTGTTGCATACTTTTTGGGCGTAAAGCATAGTCGCATTTTCTTTTTTTTTTTTCTTTTTACGATAAAAGTTCTTAATATTTTAATTATTTTATGACCTGTACGTGCAAAGGATAATATTGACATTATAACTTTCGCTGACATGTCAACGGGCATGCTGAACTTTTGCTACTGATATGCTTGTTTACTTAACTTGAGTTATTTTTTTCTGCTATCAATTAATTTTTTACAGTTTTTGTTCGATGCAAAGTTGATTTTTTCAGTAGCTACAAGTATTTAAAGAAAAACTTTAACTTGAAGTAGTAGTTTTTGCATATACTGTACGATATGTCTCTTAGCAATTTTGCACTAATCTTGTCTGTTCAAAGTCGTGTTGCATGGCTTGTCGCCTTAATTGGACATCATGGGCTTGTAGCTCTTGACAGATTGCAGCGACAGCAGTGCCGTGTTAGACAGTTAGACTGACAGACAGACAGACAGACAGACAGGCAGACAGACAGATAGTTACAAAATGCTCTCGACATCGTCAGTCAGACACATCGAGTCACCAAGTAAGCAAATTAAGCTAGAGCTAGGTATAGCTAGTTGAAGTAGAGTCAATGCACGAAGTAGTGAACGCAGGAACAAACGAGCCACTGAATGACTCACTGACTGACTGACTGACTGATTGGCTAACTGACACATCCATGTGTCACGCAATCATATCCATTCAGTTATTCATTCTTTGAGTTGTTGACAGCTAGAATATTTAACATGCAAATATAGCTCAACATGTTATTTATATAGAAAATTAGAAACTTTGTCTTAGACTTTTTCATAGTAAATTGAGTGCGTTGAACACAAAATAATATCGCAAATATCTCTCTCTCCTTCTCTCTTCGTTTACCTCGTAAAGTTTGCATAAAGTTTTAATTAAATTTATTGTAAATAGCGGGTAGCTTTTGCAGTATCATTTGTAATGAATATCTAAATTGGCTGCAAGTTCGTCGAAACACCCGTGGTCTGTGATGGCTGATTGATGTTAGATGAGATTGATTCGCCATTTTAGTAGCACGCTTTCCAAATAATTCTACTTGTAGCTTTCCAGCAATTATCTACCATCTATTTCTGCCCTCAGTTTAAATGAGTGCAACCAAAGCCTTTCTACCGGAACCGTTTGAAGTTCCTTAGCTGGATTGTCGCTGTGATCTGAATCAAGCGATGAGTTTAGTTCATCTGTTAACCATATGCAATATGATTATGTGACAAATGTTTCCGATTTTTCTAATAGTAGATTACAAGCTTCTAGTATATCGTGGAATTTATTCCGAATGAAATATACTACAAAGACTAGGAAGATGAAATGCTTTCCCATCCTAAAGTCTGTACTTGTAGTACTATAATATAATTCTGTATATACACTAGACCGCCATGCCGAAGTTCATCTCTAAGCTGTCGGTGTAGAGTAGTTATCAGATGCTGAATGTAAGCAGTTATGCTATTCAGTGTAATTTCAAGTGCTTTGAAGGATATACTTATATGTCATAACATGGATACGATGTAAGAATTGCGCTGTTACTTGACTTCCTAAGGCGGAGAGTGCTTGAAGACATCATTGCTTTGATGTTGATAAGCAAGGTTAGCAGATTGAGCAGCGTGTTTTTAGCTTCGGATGGACAGACATAATTGCTGCCGTAAACCGCGGCAACTGAGGCAGAAATTCGAGCAAAATTATCACTTTTCGTTAGAAAAACATGTTTAATTTTTTCCAAAATTTAAGTTTTTAATGTTTTGCCAACTGGTATTTCACCACTGTGATGCAAGGCTATTTGTCTCAGAAGTCTTCAACTTCAGAACTTCCAATTTAAGTCGTACAAGAAACTCGTGAGCATAGTTGTTTCATCAGTTGTTTCGGGGGTCATCCTGTGCACAATTCTCGGAATCCGCGAGTTTCTGTAATTATTTGGTGTAAGAGATACATGGAGAGTTGTGGAAACATTACAAGAAATTTCCTTCACTGTTAATCGGTGGTTTTCACGAACAGTTTTCTCACTTTTTTTGCACTAATTCATCTGTCAAAATTAAACATCTTCCACTCGTCTTATCGTCGTGAACACTTAAACACACTCATTCGGTTTAAAACAACTTCGCCATAAATATTTTTTATGAAGGCTACACTAAAAATAGGGGATCACACCCACTAATAGTATATATATGAAAATTGATCTCAAAACTACGCACCACCATTCAGACAGATGGATGGAGAGAGAGACAGACAGGCAGACAGACAGACTGATCGAAAGACACGGACAGACAGACATAGCTAGATCGATTAATCTCGTCAAGCAGATCAACACTTTATATGGATTACGATATCTCCTTTAATGAGTTGCAAACATTCTGACAAACTTATAACACCATTTCATTTTACGTTTAAAGAGTAGACAAATACTGAAAGATTTCATTTTATAGAGCCGTTGTCCAGCTTTATAAAACGAGTGATACCATTAAAATTTACTGTGCATTCAATTGACATCTGCTTTTCTTGCTGAAGGATATCGTTCTGGCGTATAAGCAGCTTAGTAAATATAAGTTTTTGAAAGCTTATATAGTAAAAAGTTTGTTAAAATATAAAAAATACAAAATTATACACCTAAAAGTATGTGACAATCTGTCGCTAATCGCAAGCATACATAAAAATCGCAAGCATAAATTTATAGGACCCAACTTCAACATGAACGCCATCAAGGACATGAACATCAACTCAACTCATTTCTATATGTAATATCTGCATAAAACAAGGCGCGAGAGCATTCTGCATACGCATTAGCGCCAAAAAGTGTGACTTGAAATTTTCATACCAAAAAAATTAAAAAAAAAGGAAACAAAGGCGAAAAGTTTGTACACTAATGCCAGGCACCACTGTGTGTGTGTGTGTGTGTATGTCCTTAAGCAAGTTTTTAAACTACATTTGGCCATAGGCAGCAGCTAACACTTTCACCGTGTTTATATCTCTTCATGTGCATATGCATGTGTAATTGTGTAATTGTGTGTGTGTGTGACCATTTCCGGCGCTCGTTGCCGACACATTTTACACATAATTTTTAGCACCTAAATCCGCAAGTTAGTGTCGAGTGCAAGCATCAGATTTGCAGCACATTTTTCACAAAAAAAAAAAAAAAAAAAAAAACATTTTTGTTCCGCTACGCTTATATTTAATGCCGCTCAACGCGTTGCAACATAAAACGCAGGATTTGCATGCGGTTTCTGCGTATTAGCGCAAGGAAGCAGCCAAGCGCAGCATGCTGCAGAAAATTTAAAGTAGCCTTGAATCTGAAACAAAGCAAAAAAATAAGGAAAAAGGTACCCTGTATACACATTGTCTACAAGTTGGAAAAAAGGTAACAAAAAAGAAAAAAAAATAGAAGAAAATACCAACGAAAATATTTTTACAAACATTTTGCAATCTCAGCTTTCGTCCTTGTCGCAACCAACAACTGCATTTAAAAAAAATATTCTGCATACTTTGCGGCTGATACTCATTCGTTATGGCAAACATATAGTTAACTGCAGCTCATATATGAGTATTGGGTGTTTGAATTAATTCATAGCTTTATTTTTTAGAAAATTGATACTTTACTGCGCAAAAAATGTTTAAATGTTTAGATTATGCAAAGTATTGTCCATATAACACTACTTTTTTCCATATTTCTCGACTCGACCAACCCAATTTTTGCCATATTCACCGATCGAAACAGTCTGGTTAACATTAGTTTCGATAGAGAGTATTGTTTTAAAGATCTAGGTATCCTTATGGAACCTGAACTTGTCCATAATAATCAAATTTGTTCAATAGTGTATAAAGTTAAACGTGTTCTTCGCTTTGTTAAGCGTTAGTCTGCGGAATTTAATGTGTCTTGTATCACTAAACTCCGCAAAACTTCTATTGTTCATCCGATTTTAGAATTTGGCTACTGGGTTTGGAACCCTTACTATGCTATTCACAAAGATCGTATTGTGTCTGTTCAAAAACAGTTTCTTGGCTTTGCTCTTAGGAGTCTCAATTGGAATCCCATTATAAAACTTCCATAAATTAATACACCCAACCAATCCCACCAAAAACAGAGCATAAACATGAATCAATGAGTGTTTGGCTTTGCCGTTGATCTTGATGTTTGCCGGTTGACTTTCTGCATTTGGGATTGTCGCCCTTCGCTTTTCTGTTGTTCAAGCAAGTTCGCTGCTGTTGGAACATTCCCAATTCTTCATTTTCAAATTTTTTTCGGCTGCCCAGGTAGTTCCTTGCCTTCCAGCTCAAAATCAACACTTTGAAATCGAGCAAACCACTTCTGCATAAACTTCTACTAAAATGCGATGGCTTTCGGCAGCACTTTTATTCATGTTAAAGTAATAAAGTAGATCTGCCCGCTAACACTTTATAAGGCACAAAGTAAGAAATATGCAATTAAGTAAAAATTGTTTTAATGCAACAACTTTGGAAAGTGGAATGTGGAAAATGCTCTAGTCCCGCCGTCTCTTAGCAAACACTACGAACTTTTTCAAACACCCAATATATGTATATACACGTATAGTAGGGTGAATATGCAACTGACAGCGGTAAGAGCAACTCAAAGTTCGTGTCCGGTATAAGGCAGCCTGATTTTGTACTTCAACAATGCACTGCGTATTGAATGCCACTCAAAATGCTTGTTAAACTCGTTGTTCTTGTTGTTGTTGTTGTTGTTCTTGTTGTTGTTCTTGTTAAAGTTGCTTCTATAATATTTGCGCCTGTTCACACAGACATCAAGAAATTGGTACTGACTGTAATGCATACTCCTATACGAGTCTATAGGTAAATCTGAAGGCATGAATGTCAGAGTAAATGTCAGCATACAGCATACATATGTATGTACATATATGAGAGAAAAGACAAACAGACAGACCGCCAGACAGACCGACAGACAGACAGCCATTTACACGTATGAGTAGAACAGAATGAATGTCAGACATTGTCTAAAATGTGTGACATATTTCCTGTTTAATATGTACAAATTTAAATTTATCTACCTATAATGACAATGAAACGTTGAATATGTTGCACTGGTGCACAGAGTAGTCAAATTACGAACAATTTGAATACCCTGCATAAGTGCATAAAAATTACACACTTTAACACATTTGACATGAAGTCCCTTTTTATGTTAATCTTAGTCAATAATAAACCAATTGACTGATGAGCAACAGATTTACGTAAAAATAAATAAAGAAAGGAATTACTTACTTACTTACTTACTTACTTACTTACTTACTTACTTTCTTACTTACTTACTTACTTACTTACTTACTTACTTACTTACTTACTTACTTACTTACTTACTTACTTACTTACTTACTTACTTACTTACTTACTTACTTACTTACTTACTTACTTACTTAGTGAACAGCTGTTCGCTTTTCAAACTAGACACATATATCTAGCTTATTTCATGCATATATAATGCAATAGTTGAGATGAATGGCAACGGTGCACAAGCGGAATAGCATTGCCAGGTTGATTGAAATTCATAATATTAGCTTAACCTTTTCATCTACAAGTTCCAAAAAGTTCAATTAACTTCAAATATCCAAACTAAAGCCGCAGCTATCAGGTTTTAGAACAAGTGCACAATAGTCAAAATAATCAATTTTGATCAACAATGTTTATACATCGTCCAACATCGTCAGAATTATTAATGCGCCATTTTATGGGTTGACTTCTACGCCAACGATAAAACACCTTTGCTTTTATTGGAGTCAAAATCAGCCTAGAAATTGGGGGCTGATGTCCTTCACTAGCCTCAAAAGTAAATTTGACAAGCAAAAAAAAAAAAAAGGAATAGTAGAGATAAGGCTTCACTTCCCAGGTCACTAGGAACTTTCAATCCTGAACCCTTTTTTATGTATGCCTGTTCTTCGACCGGTGGCTCGAAGTTCCAATTCACTAGCGATTCACTAAGCACTGGTCGTTAATCTTAACGATTTAACTAACCACTGTTCGTTATTCATTAGCCAGCGAAAAGGTTTGCAGCACCGCACCGCCTAAAATAGTATTAGTAGCAGGAAAGTGTAACGATTTACCAACTACTACTACGAAAAAGTTTGCACTACCGGTGTTGATGGAAATTGTTAGTGCAACGCCGGTTCCAGCGAACAACTGTGAAAATTGTGACTTTAAAGCATAAAAATTTGTTTTCCTTTTTTCTTTTAATAAATAAAACTATTAAAAAAAATTTTAAATTTTATAAAAGAATTTGTTAATAAATGTTTTTTTTTTTTAATTATAAAAAGGTTATTCTATGCTCTATCTCTTATGGATTTTATACAGATTCTAACTATCCAAGTTTCTACACAGCTATTTTAGATAACCTATTAAAGTTTGGGTGCTTCAGCACATATTTTTATTTGCAGAATATCTTCTAAACCGTTATGGCGTTTTATGTTAACTACTGAATTAGCTTTTAATCATTCATTTATTTTTGTGTATGACGGCCAACTTTTGCAAGCCACTTTTGAACCACTTCCACATATTCGATTAAGTTAAAATTTCTTATGCACATGTTAATCTGCTTACAACATTCTCGAACTCATGTTGCCGACTGAGAAATTTTTACTTTCTTACTGATTATATCAATTCAACAAGTTCTGCCTTAATGTTAAGGTTAACCATGAGCAAAAATCTCCATTTCACTCTCAGGCACATCATGACCGTATTCTACAATTTTAAGCACAAACAAGCCGAATTGCATAACTTTTGTTATAAAAATCAACAAATTAGTTGTGAAAAACGTGCACACAGTCCACTGTACCGGAAATGGCAAGCGGATGGCAAACATTTCTGATGCCGCAACCAAAACTTCGTCCAATGCAATTTTCTCAACGAGAATTTTTTTTTTTCTTTTCTTTTTTTAAATGCAAACTTTACATATGCGGCAAGTTTATGCATACGGAAAAAATATTGTACGTGTATCTGAAAATTTTATAATATATTTTGTACAACAGAATACAAAACTAAAAGAAGCAGTTGCGTGTGTGTGTGTGTGTGTGTGTGTGGAGCTCTGGACATCATGCACATTATGATTTTTTTTTTTTTTTTGCTTTAAACTACCCAAAAGTTTGCTTTACATTTTTGAAACAAAAACGAATAAAAGGTTGTTGAGGAAATGGGCGTGGCAAGTGACAAGTAGGAGTGTTGATGTCTGTATGCTAGGTGCAAACATTTTATAAAAGTTTCACATTTATGCCCTGTAAACGGAAATTAATGAAAAATAAAAATACCTTTTGCATGAAGGACAACTGACGGATGTTGCCGACATGTTTCCGTGCAACTGTCAACCGATTTTATACCTCTGTCCGTCTGTCCAGCCGTCTGTCCATCAGTTCGGCACAAATGTTTTGTCTTTCTTTAGATATCTAAGTGGACACTGGACACTGGACGAGTGTTGACATTTCGCACTTGTGCACATTGGTAAACGTTAAAATAAAAAGACACAAAATTTCTGTATTGTAGGTAAGTAGTCGAAAAAGTTGTTAGTAAAAGTTGGCATAATTAAATTTTATAGCGGAGCACACTCAAGTTGTTTGCTTAAAACATTTATAACAATTTCAAGTCTAATTTATATGCTTTGTTTGCTTAACTTGTTTGCGTTTGGTTCTTGCCACCGCACATGCTGATGTTAGTACTAGAATAGAAGCAAGGATATGCTATATGGTAAATTGTGTGTAATCAATTACATTTATCTTTGAAGAAATCAAGTGGAACGCAGCATTTGTATAAATTAAATTCTCAAACATTTACTCAGGCTGACTATCAACACATTGGCTGCTTGAGAACAAAAAACAAATCCACAAGATATTCTTAGCTTCGCTACATAGCATAGAAGATGCGAGGGCAATTTGATAAGTCAATGTATTGATTTGAGGGTAGTCCCTGAAGTACACAATCTATGTACATCATTTACTTTGTGTTTGACAGCGCCCATTTAAAACAGACATGGAAGGCAGACAGACGGACAAAAAGCAGGTCAGTGTCGAAAGTAAACTAAAGCATAATAACCCCTTCGAACTAGTGTTTAACGTTGATTAACCGGAATATTGTGAAGTTTTTGCACCGTTTCATGAACGTGCCTAAAACATGAAATCAAAGCAGCACAACAGCGTCCAAGCTGTAGGTGAAACAGTGCTGTTCTTTTTTTTTATGTACATCTGTCTGTCTTTCATAACTGCTTTTAATGGCTGTCGAACACAAATTGAATGACAATTGCCTAAAGCTCTTAAAGTAGTCTATTAACAGATAGTAGTTGACAGAAGCAGTATTTTAGCTAATTTATTACACGTGAAATTCAAAATATTACTGACTTATCAAATTACCCTCGTAGCATATATGAATTTGTTTTGTGCTCGAGTATCTACTGTAGATGTTTGCATATTTATCATTTGCTGTCAATGACAACACAAGTTGACTGCCATTTCTACGCCACCTTCGTCATTGCCTTCGACCAAAGGACTGCCTGCCATGGCAACTACTATTTTGCCAATCGAATTGACAGGCACTGCAAATTACACATTTGCTCAGTTGTTTTTCCGGCAAATAAACATCTCGACAAACAAATGTTGTATCTATATGCGGCTTCATTGCGGTAATACATGCTGTAAACAAATAAAAGGCAAACGCAGCCCTTGGGGCAATAGCAGCCACATGCTTCCTCGGTAACAATAGTATTGACAATATCAACGATCCATGTGATTCATAGAGCAAGAAAAGTACCAGCTTATAAGTTAAATGCCCAAAAGGTCTGTAGCTTTTTCTAGTTTTCAATAAGCTCGTTGAGTTTTGTAGGAAAAGAAACTATTTAAGTTGGAAATGCCACTGAAGCAGGCGATGTAAGTCATTCAATGATGCTGAAAATGGCAGCAGTTATTCCAGTATTGCATACTGTAAGGGGTGCAAAGGTAGTTTCAATAGAAATTGAAAGAGAATTGCCAGTGAGCTGTGTTGCAAAACATGCAAGTGTTATACATACTTATAGGTAGGTCTGTGAAAAAGTAAACTAAAAACGAAATAAACTCTGCAATAAGAATTTACTGTTAATGATTATTTACTTCTGTGCTTTATAATACATCATTTGTTTATATTTAAATGCACTGGAAAGCAAATCGAATGTATGTTAAGGTATAGAACAAAACTGCTGATAAGGCTTCGTGTCTGGTTTCAAAACAGAACTGTTCCGTTCGACTATTTGTTTATAAGCTTAGCATACATACATATCTGCCATGTTCCATAGGGTGAAGTGGTTCGCTAACCTTATTTCGCATTCTTGCACAGCTTGGAGCATTAAAAATAAATTTATATTTCGTTTCAATTAGTTAGAAAAGTTATATTTTGAAAGGTTTTGATAAATGAACCAATTATGCTGACAAAAACAGAAATAATGTTTCGTGCATTAATACTTAAAGAGATTTTAGGGTATTCACACCTAATCTATTAACAGCTTATTTGATATATAACTACTGACAGTGGTCGGAAGTTCGAAAAAACTGGCCAAAATTCGAAAAAAATTGAAACATGCGAATGTTATTTTTTTTAATGAGGCTGTACATGATAAACTAGTCTAGTTATCGCGACTTGAATTACAAGATTGATGATATTAACAGTAAGAACTTGAATTCATCAGATAGTGACTAAAATTTAGGTTGCACTATTCTTCTTATTACTTGTGCAATATTGGTATAAAGAAGTTGAGCCCGTGAAAAATAAAAATTATCTCAATCAAAACAGTCTAATATACTTCAAAACCTATCTAAATTACCGATTCTAGATTCAGTTTCATACTCCGCAATCTCAAAAATTAGCACCGCTCGTGTCGTTCCACGTTGGGCGCCATTTATGCTGCGAACTCTAACTATATTCAAGTATGTTTATAGGTGTGTGGATCTTGCGCATTGGTACGAAATAGGCTGTAGCTGCATTTGGAGTAAAGCTAACATACAACACCAGCTATTTCTTTCAGTTACTAATACCAAACAGTACTGCAGCAAAAATTTAGCTTAAAAACAAAAATAATGACCCACTATGTTCTAAAATCAAAACAAGCATTCAATTTGCAATGCTTACATGCATTACAATACGAACTCGACAAATCCGCTACTAAATTTCATAAAACAATGCATTTATCAAAGACAAATATATGCATGAAATCGCAGAGCAGACAAAATCAGCTAGGACAAACATATAAAAAAGAGCAAATTAACATATATACGCTACAAATAATGATTCAAGGATACAAGTATCAGTCTATATACACACACATACAAGGATTAACTCACACTGCAATGCTCTAAATTCGATAATAAATGGTTAAAATCGAAACAAAACAAAATAAACCAAAAAATATAAAAAAAAAAACCAAGCACAAATTTGGCTCAAATGACATATTGTCATTTACATACAAGCAGCAGCAGAAAAAAGACAACAACAACAAAAATATATATAGAGTGAGATATCTGAATAAACATGCATGCATATGTATATTCTTTTGGCTGTTGTTCATCTATCTGTCTGTCTGTCTGACTGTCTCTATATACTTGTATATATATTGTATCTATCTGTCCATACGTTCATCTATTCCGCTGTCTCTGTTTGTCTAACGTAAATATAAAATTTATTATCTAAGGCAACGCATAAATTAGCCTTCAAAATAAGTTACAGCGACGTATGACGCAAGTAAACAGCAGGAGCATCAAAGCACAAGGACAATGCTCATCATCATCATGAACAACAACAGCAACTACAACAATAACAATAAGAAGATTTACATCAACAAGGCGTTGATAACAAATGAGAAAGCAAAACCAGAGAACTAGGAAAGAAAACAGCAAAAACAAAAAAAAAACAACGCAGAATAATGCTCGGCAATACTCACTGCCACAAAACATTCACGCTCGAAGGCAAATAATCAATTTTAGCGCAGCAGATTCCCCTTCCACAAATTTCGCTGGCAACCCTCTCCAACTAAGCACTATTGTATACATCCATAGTTTCAATCACGCGTCCTTGTTCAAAACTTCTGTGCATTCGTGTGGCATAAAAATTATGCGAAACGCTCTTGGATATTGTGCTCTAATTAAAAATAAATCGAAAATAATTACAAGCGAATGTTCAATGTCATCATGCTATCGTATCAATGATTGCCTACCTCCTATGCTATACACTTGCTTCATAAAGTCTTTCTAAGCACCTAAAGCACTTTGATAACTTTTATATCCTTGTAGATACATATGTATCTACGGAATTTCTGATGCTACTTTGATCTTGTTTTTCGCTCTTCGTCGTCTTCTTGACAAGTACTCGTACTACCTAAAGTGTATCTACAACTAATTGCCTTCATTTAGACATCATTAATATTATTTAATTAACATAAGCAGCATACATTGTAAGTACTTGGTGGGAAACACAGTCGAAAATGTTACACAGACAAACTTTTAGGCAGCATTTCTTGTTGAATGAGTTCTCTCGTACAATTTAACATTAATACACTACATCGAAGCATCTATTTGAGTATGTTTAAATGTGTTTCTTTGCTGGGAGTATGTTTGCGTTACATAATTTTATAGTTTTATTTGTGTAAGTACAAATCACTGTAAAACAAGTACTCAAAGCTACTTATAATAACAGGATTTAAGTCTTCAAAAATAAACTTCACATACTTATAAACCAATAAACTATAATAAAATTTTTCTTACATACATAAAAACTAGGAGTATTTCTCAAAAGCTTTTCAGACTTATTGCAAAAAGCTGAATTCAAGGTAAAAGATTTTTGATTTTCCATTTCACTTCTCACAAATCTGCATAGGATTTTCTTGCTACTTTGTATTTTGATCAATATTTCAACTGATTTTTATTGTATTTGCTGTTCTTTTGCATTTCCGTTTCCGGTTAGGAAGAACAAACAAAAGTACGGAGTGAACGGAAAGGAAAATGTACGTGCTATAGTTTTACGGAAAAGACTTTTCAACGAAATAAATTGTATGCTTGTGAGTGTGAAAGTGCTCTGTACATGCAGAGGCAGATACATTTTCATATTTTAACTTCAAACTACAAATAGCAATATTATTTTTTTTTTCATTGCATATATTTGCATTTATAATAATATAAAAAAAAAGAAGTCAGTTAGAGTGCTGCGAAGCTTCTAGGTGTTGGGGTTTATGCGGCTCAACCTGTTCCAATCAACGATTGATGTCAACACAAAAGGTGAATGTAAAAACTTTCATGCATAATAAACATTTTTCAGCTGAAATTAATGCTGCAACGCGTTTTATGTTTAAAATTTTTTTATACGAGGGTTGCATTTTGTATGGCGCGATTAATAATGGCAAAATAGTAATTTATTATTTTTCAGAATATTCTACATGAAGAAGAAGCAATTTTCGAAGCATTTTTGCCACTCAGAAGTGAGTACCACCAAAACGGACAGTTTAAAGCGTTCAACAGCTTCTTCGAGCGCCAAAAAACTTTGATCTTGCAATTTGTTTTTGATGTGCGGAAAAAAGAAAGAGATTTGGGAAGCCACACTTATGCGGTCTTCTTTTATCACCATCGAGATTTTCTGGAAGAACACCTGTTTTTGGATGACCTTCTCTATTTTCACTTTTATGCGAACTGCGATCTCGTTTGAATTCAGCACACTAGTCATAAATACAAGAAACAGGACTGTTCGAAAAAAAAAACAAACAAATAGTTTTCTTGTGCTTCGATACAGCGTTTAGCACGGTCAAAAATCATTTCGAATAAGTGTTTTAGGTCATTTTTCGGAATGTCATTTTTCGGAATGGTTGGCTTCAACGTCCTCATAGCGGAGCCCTTTCATCGGCAAATGAAGTTTTCCAAATGGATAAAAGTCACATGGAGCCAAATCAGGCGAGTACGGTGAATGGTTGAGGGTTAAAATGTCATTTTTGGTGAGAAAATCGGTGATAAGTGTCGACCGATGAGACGGCGCATTATCGTGCAACAGGCGCCAACTCCATTTCACACGGATTTATGGTCGAACACGGTGAATACGCGACAGAAGACGCTTCATAACACTAAGACAAAATACAGCACTAACCGTTTGGCCAGGTGGCACGAACTCTCGGTGTACAATATCCTCGGAATCGTAGAAACGAATCAATATTGTCTTCACTTTTGAATTCCCAAAACGACTTTTTTTCGGTTTTGGCTCGTCTGGATACTTCCATTCGGCACTTTTACGATTGGTTTCGGGATCGTATTGAAAGCACCACGTCTCATCACCAGTCACAATCGAATACTTGAAGTTATCGTCCTTTCTCGACTCTTTAATCAAGTCCTTAGAATACTGGATTCGGAGCAAACTGTTCGAAATTCATTTTTCGACCGATGCCCAAAAGATACTGGCACTTTTAGCGCGATAACTTCGCTTGTAGTGGTCCGATTGTCATAAACATTTTTACAAGCTGTCAGTGAAGGATGTAGCTTTCCAAAGCATGTAATAATACCAATAGGTGCGCCACCTGAAAACAGCTATTTCTTTTGCGACAGCCCTTGTAGTAGTTATTGATGGCGCTTCATCGCTAAAAGTCGAAGTACTTTAATTGATTAACTCTTGTTGAGATATCCATATCGCAAATCGTAGATAATCACCACCTATTTTTTAACCGAAACGAATTTTTCAAGTTACTGTAAACAATACAATTTGTGCTAGTACACCAAAACGTTCTGCGTACGTTTATGCTAAAAAGTGTTAAACTTTCCAAGAAAAACACTTACGGTTGCCAAGTAGAATATGCAAAGCAACCCTCGTACAATGTCGCACAATATTTTGTTGACATAATTGCAAAATATTTTATCCAGTGTGTTGTTGTCGCCAATGCAGCCATTAAAAACCCAGTTCATTTATGCACTATTAAACTTTAAACCGAAAGTTTATTTATACGCCTAGTATAAAATTAATTTAAGCTACCAAAATTATCATCACGCATCGGCAAAATTAAAAGCGAAAATCAAAAACCACTCAAATAAGCCGAAATTAATGCAAATTAGCCAACATGAAAATCTATTTAAAATCGCTCAGACGCAGCGTGTAAATTGGGAGAGCTTAATGCGGATAATCAAATATTTTCATTGTGGAATTGGCCAAATTAAATTGCAGAAAAGGCAAAGTGCGTCGAAAATGCGTTTCATTTAATTTTATATGAAGTAGTGTGCGCGAGTTTTGTTGTTGTTCGAGAACAAGGAGGGTGAGTGAGGCATGTTTGAATAGGCTATGGTTTCAAATTTTTGTCAACTATTGGCCAGTGTCATACAAATGAGGGTTGCAGTGGTATGTGGAACGTAAAGTGTTTCGAATTTGATTGTGGAACTTATTTATTTAAAACGAAATTGAAAATAACTCGCTGGCATAAGAAAATATGCGATTAGAGAGTAATGGTAACAAGTAACAATAACTTTTTGCATAGAGGTGTCAGTAATTCACAAAATGGAATCCTGTTAAGGTTTTGATTCAGAGTTGGACTTGAGTTTTGTACTTTGTGGAACATTCTTAAAAGCGTGCTGATCTGAATTCCATGAACTATGGAACTAAACTAAATTACAGTCACAATCTTAAAATGAGCAGTTTGCTGAAAGGGAGATCATTTAGCTTTTCTAGGAGATGACTGAAAGATTGGTTGAGCTTTCTTTCAGTTGTTCAATGATTCAGGCATACAGCATAAATTATCATTTTTGCTAATGATCAGGTGAAAGTGGTTTTCTACAAAACATCTATAATGAGTCTTCAACGGTTGCTATTATAGGCAAATAGTAAAATTAAAATGTTTTTTGATTGTAAGCGTTGATCTAGAATAATTACTTAAAGGAAGAAGAACTTAATTTCAATGAATATTTTGAGAATGGAGAAATTCCATTATGGAGATTGTGTTAATTTTGGTTTGGTCTTTTTGTTAAAATTAGGGGTTGGGTGGGTTGAACGTTCCCCAGTTCTCCCCTTGGATCCGCCAATGGCTGTTGGATTTTGTTTCGGAAGAGGAAATAGAATTTACTTCCTGGTCAAGAAAATCTTCTTTCGAAATGAGCAGGGGTACTTAGCTTAGAAATGTGGAATAAAGGTTTATTATTAAATTCTTAATTCTAAGTATTATATTACTGGGGCAATGAAAACAACACCGACATTAGGTATGGAACCCAAAAACCCTGGCATTTGAAATTCAAAGTGAAGCGCCAAGGGAGCAGTCCCCACAAGCTTTACAACTGCAGAATAGGTAATCACAAGGAATATAGCAAAACATATGTTCACGTTCAACAACCATATAGATTTCACCACAAAACTGAAAATGCGGTACGAGGTCATCATACCCTCCCCTTTGGAATGGTATACAAAACTAAACTCCACACTCGAATGTCACAAGAATCTCAACATCCTTGCTAACTCAAATAGGGTTCGCCTTATATGGATACCAGGAAACAGAGGATTAACAGGCAACCAGGAAGCTGATGAACAAGTCAAGAAATCCCACAATACTTTTTGTGAGTCCAGAGCCTCTCTACGGCTATTCCAAGCAAGATCAAAACTATATTATAAGAAACTGACTCAACAAAGCCACTGACGCATACCTCTCAAACTTCAAAAATCTAAAAACCACAAAATAATTCCTAACTTTTCACAAAACAAAAGGGAAAGAAACAATAGCCATGAGTAAACGTAGCCTTACAACCCTGTATTATTAGATCAAAATGTAGATACTGCTGCGTGGAAGAATATACCATGGAGCATGTAATAGCCACGTGCTCTGCAAGTGTGCGAATAAGACTGCAAACTCCAAATAACTCCGTAACCATTCCCCATTAAATCCTCATCAAATTCCTAACACAAATCATGGATCATCCCTCATCTTATTGTTATTATCATAAGTGTCCTTCAAAGTTTTTACTTAAATTTTTGATGAGATGGAAATGTGGAAAAAGGCAATATTAAGCAATAAAAACTTGAAGCATAAATATTAAAACTATAATCTATAAACGAAAGGTCTGTGGAACATATGTGGAACGTATTAAGTATAAATCAATCAAAAGCTATACCAACTTCAAGCCACTTCAAAATCAAAACAACCAACAACCCGAGGACAATGTTAACACTTGACATGAATCGATGCTATTGAATGAATACATCATTTATGGAGCATTAACAACAACAAGACCATCAGCACTGAAACCAACACAGATACACAAAGTTACACACACAATGACACGCATCGAATTCAAATCCTGTGCGCTGAGCTGATTAATCGCATTTGATGGCTTATAATTATAGCCAGTCTGTATACACGTATGATATGAGCTGGGTGTCCTATATACATACACCAACATATATATATATATATATAGATACGTGACGAGTACAAATACAGATGAATGCTGGGTCAACGCGTGTTAAATAGCTTAGCGGGTACTAATTAAAATGGCAACCTCAGCGTGAAGCCACAGTGTGCTGCTGGTGATGTTGCTTTTGTTGTTGTCGATGTTAGTGTGACAGGATGCAAGGATATATGCGCGCATTTAAACCAAAGCAACGCGTGACCCAACCCACTGAGACATGTCATGCAATTCAACTCTAAGCGAAGCATAGAGCTGGGACAACACTCACTCATGTCGCATTTGCTTTATACTTTAATTAATTTGTAATCCTTGGCATTATTAGCCAACACTGCGAATGTGGAATGAATGGATGTCTGCAATTAGTGTGCTTTGAAGAAACTCCACAGCTAGAATTTAGAATTATTATTATACATAATAGACAAGGGCTTTTAATTTAAATACGTGCGCATTAAATTTGAATTGTTTAAATTTGATTATTTTGAAAACGTGGAGGCTTTCGAAATGCATAAAGTTCTAATGTGCTTTATGGAAATGCATGATTGAAGTTCTCAAATATTGTTTGCTATTTTAGTTTCAACTCAGTTAGCTATAAATCCCTTGAAGCTTTAGGGTTGAATTGTAGCATATAATATCTACATAAATACACATATTAAACATATGCACTGTATATAGTTATAGGAGGCTTTGGTCCATTGTCTTCCATAGCGTCATAAATAGCCGCTCAAATAGGCTAATGGCGCAATTAATGTCAGCTCACATAAGCACAACGGATATCCTACTTCGGTAGACTGAAACAAGTTTATGTCTGATGCTTACACGCTAATCTGCATGTCTTGTATTGTAGTTACTAGGTTCCATGTTAGCAATTGTTGCCGTGGGCGTTCCAGCAGCATACCTAATTGATGAGTAGTTTGTGTGTTTGTGCGAATAATGTTAATAGCAGTTCTGAGAGTTCTACAATTTAAATGAAGATCTAAATAAATCGAAATTTCATTTGTTTTGCTGTTTGAATTTATTTTAATTTAATTATGCTTGAATAAATTTTACCAGCTTTTATTAAATTAGCACAGCTATTTTTCAAAAAAAAAACATTAGGCAATTGAGTTCTGTACTCGTTCGTACTCGATTTTATGGCAAAAACGTGGTGCCATTATCTATTGCTGACCAAGATCCCTGCTCAGGCGCCACAGTGCTAAACTGCTGATCGAATTTTTGAAATGTTTCAATTTAATGATTTTTGTATTGCGTTGAACCGATTTATTAATTAATATTTTAAATAAATAAAAATAAATCAAATCGATCTATACATGCGGACAGAAAACAATGCCTCACTCAAAATAATTAAATTACTTACAATTAAACGCTTATAAAGCAAGCGATTTTAAGATACTTGTGAATTAATTTTGAATTTGAAATATCAACATAGGAAACTCGATAAACGGCAGTAGAGATACTGTATTGAAATACCGATTGAAACAAAAACTAAACAATAGAACAAAAATGTCAGATTACATTAGACTGCTTACTTTAAAACATATGAGCATAAACTACTTGGGAATTGTAATTGAAGAAAATGAAAATCTAGAAACAAAAAATTAAATTCGGTTATTAGGTGGAAATATCTGGATATTCGTATATTCCTTTCATTTAAAATCAGTCCACTATGAGACAATCAATAAATTTTTGATTGTGGTACATTGAATTACAATTTAATCGTGGTGGTTTATGATTATGTTGAGAGTACTGATGTAAGTAGTGGATGGTTGGGATGAAAGGAGAAGGACGTCACGTCAATCTTCAGCTCTAAATATGAGGTCAAGAATGTGACGACGCTTAAGACTTCTGTATAAGCTATTATCCAATAGATTGATTTCTCGCCAGATGGTTTCGGTGATCACTAAACTTTTGCACAATGGTGTTATTGTCAATGATGATATGTGCATTGGCGATCATCCATAGCACCTCTACAAAATTCTTATGCTCGAATCACTTGCCACTCCCCAGAGCTGAGAAGAATCTTTATCGCGATGTGGAGGCCGCCATGTAAGCCGTCTGTCTAGTGTCCAACCAAGGGATTGTCACATTATTTAGCTTCATAAGACGGCAGTTACTTCGTTTGATTGTAAAATTGTAAAAATTGTGTGAGAATATTTCTCGGCATTGAGCACAATAATTTCATCTAAGAAGCCATAGACCGAGTGCGTTCAGTTGGTGTTGTAAGATGCTTGAGGTATAGCAAGGAGTATCTAAGATTGCCAAAAAAAAAACCCCCCGTGGTCGGTTGGTTGACAATGATTGGAATGTGCGATGTAAGTATGGTGTATAGTGAGACTTTCGCTCTGAAGTCTGTTAGCTCGGAGTTATTTTTAGAAGTTTCTGTTTGACATCTAGCAGAGCAATACTGTTTATACTCGAAGGCCCCCAAAGTTATTTTCAACAACCGATGACATTAATCTAAAGCGCCGTTGCAACGTCTGAATCCGAAAAAATGTTCTGGAATCAGTCCTGCTTCGTCCAGTATTGGAAGTAACATACGCAAAAATGCTACCTCAAGTATTTTGGAGAAAACCGACAACAAAAAACTGATTACACCATATGAAGCGAGTTTACATACTGGCTTGACTAGTTTTGCAATTATGATGACATTTCAACTGAGAGGGAAGGTTACCTAATTGCAGTCAGCCGTTTATGATTATCGCAAGTAGCTCAATGCAGTTGGTCGGTAGAGATTTAATGTCTGGAATTTGAATGCTGTCGCAGCCGGGAGACTTGAACTTGACTTCGAACACATTCTGAAATTTCTGTATGCTCACTTCTAGTTTGGGCAGAGCTATTTGCTATGGAGTATCTAGGAAAATAGTGTTCTCCAGGTGCTCGTTAGGGCTGCAGATTTTGAGAGGCGAGAAGATGCTTTAAAAGTGATCCACGTAGGCTTTATAGTACTTATTACAATGACACTAAGTGCAGAACAGGTAGTTGGTCTTTTGAGATATTTGTTGGCTTTCCATTTCACGCTGCTGCCTCTAACAACTCGTTGAGTAACTATTCATGCAGTCAGTGAAGTAAGTCCTTGAGTTCTTTAACATGAGCAACATTGTTATTTTAGCTTAATATTTTTTAGATCTAAGCTGCTTAAAAGCAAGTTTGTTAATTGAAGGTAATAATTCAAAAACTCGAAAAATGTTTCTATGTTTATTTAAAAGAGACAAATAACTTGAAAGGAACTTTATATACTCTTAGTCATAAGTACAATTCCCACATTTCCTAGCTACATTCTATATTTGATTTATCAATTAATGCTCTGCTTAAAATTTATGATTTTGTAAATTAGTAAATGTCTCCTCTCCCTCTGTCTGTCTGTCTGTCTGTCTGTCTGTCCGTCCATCCGTCTGTCCAGCTGGCTTTATTGCCTAGTCGCCGCCTTAATTAAGTCGCATTAAAACCAATTAGAACCAATATTTTCAATATGCAAATAAGATATTCATGTAATTTTGTAGTGTTTCATAAACTTCGCATCGGAATTTGGTTCGGAAGCAGTAAATGAAAATGAAATCGAATTGAAAACAATTAATCAATATAAGTAATAAGTAAATACAAGAAATACAAGAAATACCATCATATGCAAACAACTAAACTAAATAACTAACTAACAAGATATAAATGAAATAATGTTTGTTTTAGAAATTTGGCAATCCAATTGGTTTTAGCTGTTCATTTTGTTATATAAATCATGTGCTATTTGCTTTAAAAGCAGCTTCCAATTCTAGCCTAAATGCAAATTTTATTTTCGGCAAAGTAGTAGCTCGTCAAGTAGCTGTCGCCGTCCAATAAGCACGCCATTGTGATAGTATTTACATTTGCCATTCACAGTGTCACCTTCTTTTTTAATGATGCCATTTGTGGTTTTTGTGGCGTTGCCGCAAATTTTATATTTTATGTCCGTCTGTCTGCGTGGGTGTTATATTCAATTAGCATGCAAAATGTTGTTCTTGGTCAGCGTAATAAAAATTGTTTATGATTTTGACATGAAACTTTGTTGTAGAGCGATGAGTATTTTCAATGTCTGCGTGAATATTTAAATCTGATTGGAATAGAAGTATATAATGCGTTTTCAATATATGTATGTACTGCAACTAGCGCTTACTCCATCTCCTAAAATTTATTGTATATATATACAGGGTGTTCAGAAAACTTTTCGCAAAACTTACTCGCGTGATAGCCTGCCTGGGTGCCAGACTCATGTCATTTATACAGATTTTAGTACACTTTTCAACAGAGTATGTCATAATCAGCTTATCTAATAACTAAATGCTTCTGGATTTCCTACTTTTTTGTTAATTGGTTACTGCATTACCTAGTAAGCAGATCTCAAAAAACTGGTCCAATAGTTTTGAATTTTTCTGGGAATAATATTTAATAAATCCACGTCAGCAAGCGTTTTAGCATATCAGGGTATCTGAATATATTGTACAACAATAACCAAAATAAAAACAAGAAAAAACGTTAACTTCGGTTGAACCGAAGCTCTAATACCATTCACACGATATTTTGAATAGTATTGTAAAACATAAAAGAGTGGGTTTAAATAGGGGCTACCCCAAAAAGTGGATGGTACACGCTCACTAGTAGATGTGTATGAAGCAATGTAGTAGTTGTGTAAGATGCCGCCATGTCGATTTTCAAGTTGATATTGACGTTTTCCATACAAAAGCATAAAAGTGAACTGTGGGTTTATATGGGACTACTTCAAAAAGTAGGCGAGACACGCCCATTTACATATGAATATGAAGCGGTTGTCAAGCTAATATTGTTTCAAGCTAATATTGTTTTAAATAAAGAATTTTTTTTATAAAAAATTAAAAATATCACGGTGGGATTGTACGGGGCTACACCAAAAAATGGGCGGGCCACGCCCATTAGTCAATGTATGTTAAGCGGCTGTCTCTAAAAGGGCACAATATCGCATTTCAACCAAATATTGACTTTAATAAAGAAGTTTTTCTTACAAAAAGTCAAAAAGTGACCATAGGTTTGTACGGGAGCTACCGAAAATAGTAGGCGGGCCACGCCCTTTGGTCTATGTATATTAAGCAGCTGACCATAAAAAGGCACCGCATTGCATTTCAACCTAATATCGATATAATAAAGAAGTTTTCTTACAAAAAGTCAAAAGTGGGCAGTAGGTTTGTATGGGGCTAAACCAAATAGTTGGCGGGTCACACCCATTAATGTATAATGTATAGGTCACAAAAAAATGCACAACAACATACAGACAGATGGACAGACGGACAGACGGACAGACATACAGACAGAGGGACATACGGACATACGGACATATATATATACTTTATGGGGTCTACGATACTTCATTTAATGCGTTACAAACTTTCACACACTATGTGTGAATGGTATAAACAATGTTCCCATAAGTAATGACCTTAGAATATAATAGTGTTTATATAGCAGGGTCAAGGTCCAAACCAAACCCGTTCAAAAAACTTAATTATCCAATATATTATTTATTAGCTAAAATATTCCAGACGTCTTTGGTGTCCGTCAATCAGGGCTTACTATTATTTATATATATAAAATATTATAAGCCAAAATGCGCCGGCATCACTTGCTGTCAACATGAGTGCCATCCCCCTCAGTGTAGGGCACCGCAAGACTCTGTCGCCAAATATAAGACAAAAGAAAATAAGTTCATCACAGCGAACTCAGACAACTCTCTTCACTATCTTTGTGAATACCATACAATATCAAACAAAATTAACCAAATTAGTATTAGCTGCATTAGACAAACTTATCAATTGATATTGAGGTAAACAAAATTATAAATACAAAAAGCAAATAAAATAAAAATATTTCAACTAAATAACTGTTTATATTAGCGGTGGGCAAGCCCTTGCTCTCGTTGCTCTGAGTGCTCAAACCGTTACTTTTGCATGCTTGCGATTTTCGAGGAGACAACAACAACAACTTTCGGCACAGCCGAAAACGAAAGAACAACCACACACGATTTTCGGACCGTCATAAAAGTGTTCATTTTTGCTATGATTTATGACTTCTGCCGCATCTTGTACACTGAGTAAGAAAACGATTGAACAAAGTGAATGAATTTAAATGGTATCAATAATTTTTTTCAGTGTTGAATATTTTTTACTTTAATAAACCAAACAACAACAAGACAGCGAACACTCGATTATCTTCGCCACGCACAGAATCATAAAAGTGTTCATTTTGCTTAGATTTATGACTTCAAAAACTCTGTTTGTTGTAGATGTTCTTGTACTACTGCTCCCAATTCAAAATTTCGTGCCCGCCGCTGGTTTATACAACTCAGCTAATTAGCGTGAACTGCTTGTGAATTATAAGTCAAGTAAATTAAAATTTGAAAGAAAAAATATGACAAAAAAAAACAATGCTGCTTCTAATCGATGTGGCCGATTATTTGATACCTTCTTTGCACATTTACATCTTATGACGCATATTAAAGTCAATACGGTGAGAATGCAGTGTACTGTAAATGGGTAAAATTTATACTACTCAAGGTATTGAAGTTTTGGGTTTTAACTATGGAGATAATGGTTTCAGCTACCACATGTATGTATGTCCGCTATAGACACACTCTAGCCATCCAACTCATATTTTCAGGAAACCAAGTTAGTTCAAGACCCTGTTTAGATATGATTATTCAGGCCCAATTTCAACCTGTGCGAACGACTAATTAGCAAATTCTCGACGTCAGACTTCAATTCTCGTGCTAAGACCATCTTATACGGATTCAGAACCAAATTCAACCGCAAAGTTCGTCAGGTTTCCAGGTTTGTCAGATAAGTCTGCTATTGAGGCAAACTTTTCTGTGCTTCTGTTCGTGTAGAATAAATTCCAACAAAAACATGAAATAAAATATTTTGCTGCATGTGAAAATTATTAGAGCTTCAGTTCTACCAAAAAGTTAACAATTTCTCTTGTTTTTCAATTATTTTTATTCACTTTACTCATTTAATCAAATATCTTTCATCATTTTTGTTCAGCTTTCAATAGTCATCCACAATCAATGCAGCTCCGGATAGTAGTAAGTGTTCCGGTGTTTGTTTCATTTTCATTTCCAGTTGGCAGATCAGTTTCTCGCGACTGGAATTTGCATATAACGGCAGACTGAGAAGCTGTCCCAACTCCAAATCTTTGCTGTTGTTGTATTTCGGAACACTCTTCTTGCCGCTCGTTGCTCGTTCATCATCATTGTTTTCCACAATTTTATAGAATATTTTAAATTCTTCGGATTTTTCATCGGTGCCATCGATCTGCAAGTGAATGAGATAGAAAAAGAGTGAATGTAATATATATTAGTGAGAGCGAGACAGACTAAAAGTTGTAGTTGCGCCATCTAGCATACAGTGACGGTATCTATAGTAACACTCAGCAGCCGCTAGAGGGCACTACACATGAAATCGAAATAATTAAAAGCAGGGCTGAACACCAACTGGAACTTGAACAGCTCCGAAGATACTACAAAAAGGAGCAAGGTGCTAAAAAGTTAAGTATGAGATGCTTGAAATAAGCAATACTAATGGACGTACGACACACGAATAGTACAATCAGCAAATTGTTTTCCCCTTCATTGCTGTTTGATCAGATCAGAAAATAGACAAAGCAAAAATTCTACAGGTGCGAAAGGTTGAAATATAGTTTCATCAAAAAGTGAAACAAAAGCCAAGAGGACAATAAGGAGCAGAAATACCATATTAATATGAGCATATATGCGAGAGATGAGACAAGTCTGGACTCAAAAATAACAAAGTAATACAAAATCGTTATGGTGTTTTGGATTATTTCTTCATTCGGTCACTCTTTACACAAAAAGTGTACTAGTGCACAGTAAAACAAGAAAATAGAGCAACAATGAATAATGCAAAGACAGTTACTTTGGCATGTCATACGCAAATGGTGAATATACTCAATGCACGCATTTTTAAAGTGGTTTCCTCTTTTGATTCTGTATATTTTAATAGAAACATAAATAAAAGTCAAGTGTGACCTGTACGAGTCGATGTGAAAAATGCTGCTGTATGTATATTACTATCGCTTTCGCAAGGTCTCTGTCGTGTCTGAAATCACAGAGCATTGAAAGGGAAAACAATTTGCTGATTGTTATTCATGTGTCATAAAGCTATAAGTACAGTAACAATAATTTTGTTTTGATTATTTAAAAATAGCTTTGTCTTACAACGATTAGCTTAAAACGTCTGGGTCGTCGCCTCCAGATTGCCACCTGAACTTTAAAATCAACAATTTTGTAAGTTGAATAAATTTTAAAGAACATATTTGTTTGTCAGAATCTAGGTAAATTTTACAAGATGAACAAATATGTAAATATGCATTGGGAGCACAAAATTAGTACCATCCGGGTTATTTTTTTGTTTTTCAACTCATTTATTTAAAAACGAAAATACATTAATCCAAGTATTGCCCATCGCTAGACACTACTTTAATCTATTTTTCTGTAAGTATACTGATTTCGCGACTAAAAAACTAGTCATCCTTTGTGGCAATCCACGAAATTCATAATAAAAATAATATGCTAAACGTGTCAAGACATTTACCCTCAATAGAAGCTAATGTTTATGAAGAATTAAGATTTTAAGCAATTTGAACCTCAATATAAAAAAGTGTGTGCGTGGAATTCGCACACGGCAGAAGTGAAAGTTCAGAAAAGTAGCCTACAATAGAAAGAGATAAATATAGAGTATCAGGAGTATTAGGATAATTAAAAGGTTTCTTATTTTTATTTATAATAAATGGTTTTTCTGCCGGTACTCACGATATTTTTCAGCATTAGTTTTCGGCATTTTTGAAAATATTTTATTAAATAAAAGCACTTCGAAAAAAGATAAAAATATTCACACCTGTCAAAATCGATTTTATAAATCACAACGGGTAGAGCATCTAGTTCGTAAAATCTAAAAATTGTGAACATAAAATCACCTGCTAAACAATTTTCTTATACGTGTCTGCAAGATCATGACCACTTGTTATAAGTTATGACCATTTGCCTGTGCTCATCTCACACTTCCGTTGCTATGTACTCACCACAGTTTTGCGCCATCTATCGTCCTACTTCAACCTACCACACGTTTGTGTGGTCATAAGTTCAAAAATTGTTCCGATTTATGGGAGGGAAACATCGACTCTTTTCGATTATAGTATTTTCACGATCGAGTATTTTCACAAACCTTTTCGAACTTATCAACACAGTGTAGACACCATGCAAAAAATCTAACTCGTTCTCTCTCAGGCTAAATCCTATATGTCTCCTTTTAGTTGCACTTTTTCGTTTCATCGAATTTTCAAATGACAACGATGCTAAAGAAGTTTCACTTCAATAATAAAATGGTAATGTGTTTCGCCAACAGTGGCATACAGTTAAGGTCTGTTGTCCAGGATAAAGTACAATTATCTTTGGTTACATTTTTAAAGTGGTTGAAAAAATATTATTTTTTCAATCACTTTGCTTTGATTTGTAATTAACCACTGCTTTAAGTTTATCAATCCGAATGCTCAACACTTGTTATTCAAATTTTTATATCAATCACAGCGCGTGCAAGCACAGGAAATATATGATGTAGCGCAGAATGGTAAAAAATTGCAGACTTTACGATACACTATACTGTTTGTATCATGAATTGAACGTTTTACAACTGACAATAAAGCAAGCTAAAGCTGTTTGTGAGCTATAATTGCAGTTGACGTATAATTCCTAAACAGTTTGTGCTCGTTTGATTTAAAGTAAACGGCATTGAGAGCGGTGCAATTACACGCATATTTTGTTTGACCCTTTATTCCTAACGCTCTCATTGTTGGTTCTACCAAAACGAAAACGGCGCTTTACATTAATCCACAATGGGTGAGGTGTTTCGTTTCTTTAGCGATGGCTACGTTAGAGCGCGAGTGGTATTGAGAAACTGCAAACTGAAAGCATAGGAACAAAAAAAAAAAAAGAGAGCAGCCAAGCGATTTACGGAATCTGTTGTTACATGTTTGTGTATAAACCAGACGGTTCCCACGGTGTTCTCAGAGCGAAAAACAATGTGGGTATTTTGAAGGATGCCCCGAATATTCCTCGACCCAAAATGAAAAAGACACCATGTTTGCTTCAACATCATAAGGAGGCTCGCTTAGAATTTTACAAAAAAAAAAAAAAAAAAAAATAAAATTTGCGCACAAATTGTACACAAGTAACTCTGAACTCATTGAACGTACAATAAGTTAATATTTATTTATTTTACGTTTAGATCATATTTTCTGACAAGAAACAAAGGAACTTGTATGGCCCTGATGGACTAATGATTATTGGAGGATTTAAACAAAGAGCCTTTGATTTTTTCAAAGCGCAACTTTGGTGATGGCAGTTTGATGACTTGGGGTGCATTTCATGACGATGGTTTGCTGGAATTGAATTTGGCAACAGAACGAATGAAAAGCATAGACGGCATTACAATGTTACAAAAATCTTTCATTTTTCAACATGACAAGTAAGGAGACGTGCTAGTAAAGAAACAGCAGAGTGGCTGCAATTGGAAAATGTCAGCGTCATGCAGTGTACAGCTTGCATGAATCCAATTAAAAACATTTGGAGAATGCTAGCTAGAAGTGTTATGCCAATCACAAGCACTACAACAAAGTTCATGAACTCAAAAGTGCGATTTCGGAATGGGAGGCATTTCAGCCTTCAATTCTTCATAATTTAATATCTTCTATGAATGAACGAATGTTTAAATGCATTCAAAACAAAGGAGGACTAATTAAATAAAATCAATTTTGATTTAAATGCTTTTCAAAGTGTTATTTTGTTTCAAATTACAGAAAGAGAAAAAAAAACTCAAATTGTTTTGCTCGTTGTACTCCAGTTATGAAACACTTCTTCATATCAATTGAATTTGATAATGGTAAATAGAATAGAGTGGCAAAACATGTGCAAGGAATAATAGAACAAAATTTGAAAAGAGAATTAGCAAATAAATATTTCTGCATTAAAAGAGTAGTCATTTAGTGAGCACAACAAAAATACAACAGAAAAGAGCTGTAATTGGAAGAAATACAGCAGATGCGAAACGAAAACAATGGAAAGAGCAGGCGAAACGCCCGAACAACGTGAAGTGTGTTTGGAGTCAAACCGGCTGTGAGATCAACAGTCACGCCGGGTATCCGCTAGTAAAAAGAAAATTAAAATACTATGTTCGTTTAAATAAATATTAAGGGAAGGCCACAAAAAATTAAAAAAAAAACAAAAAAAAAAATTCAAAATTATATAAAATTAGCTTCTCCAAAAACCCTATTTACAAATTTTTATAGATATACAAATAGTTTTTGAATTATTTTCAGATTTTTTCTGGATTTTGGCGGACCTTGCGCCATAGTGCCACGAATAGTTCCTGACATATATCGATTCTATTACATTAAGATTTGCATCAAACACCGTACTGCTGTCATAAATGAACAAAGCAATACATTTGCAACGTAGCATATCCAATTTTTTGAATAAAATTAATTTATGTTGCATTTAATTTCTTTCGATTTAAATTCGCAACGCAAATCCGAACCAAAACGTTTAATTTAGCAATTTTGCAGCCCTGCGCAATAGTGTGCACTAGCGATAACACCAAACCGGTAAATGTAAGCATTTCCGGTTAACATAAACCAGCCAACCGCAGGCCATTGTGAATGCATACAAACAATTGTGAATGGCGCATGCACCGTTGCGCTGCCGACGTCGACGCCGCAGCCGGAATGTCAACATGTCAACTGTCAACAACGGCGAAAAAACGGCGTCATAAAAACGCGAAAAAGCGCACAAATTCAACAAAAAATTAAATAAAAAAACAAAAAAAAAAAAATCAAATTGTGTTGTGAGAAAAGTCAAACAGAAACAGCAACAAACTGGAGTCCACACATTTTATGGCCAAAATGGGCAAGGTGAGCACAAGACACTAGACGAAGAAGAAGAGGAGGAGGAGGAAGCAAAGCGAAAGAAAAAACTCAAATTAAAAAAAAAAAAAAATACAAAGCGACACGAGACAGACAGGCGAATAGGGACAGACAGAGACAACAGACAGACGCCATCGCCGCCACCGAATGGGACGGACAGACAGACAGACAGACAGCCAGATAGACAGAATGCAAAAGAAGAAATGCGCTGTAGCTTGTGGTGCGGTAGAGAAGAAGTGTAGTGAGCATAGGAGAGGACAAAGGCGTTGTTGCAAGAAGCAACGGAGACGGCGACGTCTGACAGGCGCCAGCGTTCAACGCAGACAGAAAAAGAAAAGAAAATTTCATCCTTTTTAATTAAAAAGAAACAAAAAAGAAAAGAAAGAAAACTTACCCTAAGTGGAGCAATTTTAACAAAATGCAGACCGGCGGCAGCAGCATCTCCGGCGGTTGCATTCGCCAACTGCAGCCGCTTGCATGATACGCCCAGATGCTGCGCGTGCCACAATTTGAGGCAAGCAAGAAAATTCTCACAATTAAAAATCTGCACAAAATCAATTTCTGTCGTAAATTCGGCAGCGTTTTGCAGCAATGATTGTTGTTGTTGCTGGCGATAGCGCAGCTCAGCGGCCTGTGCGCGCACCACCAGCGCCTTCAGATAGTCCACAGCATTCGCTGGTCCAGCGTGCCACAGTTTGCGCCAGGCGCTGGGCAACTATTTAGATATAGGTAAATAATTATTTAATTGGTATTTAAACTTAAACAAATTCATTAATACAAACACACCTGATTTTCAGATAGCGCCTGCAGCATTTGTGCATCCAGATGCGTTTGCGGTTCCTTTAGCCAACTATGCAGCTGCGTCAGTGTACGATGCACAAGTTCGAACAGTTTGGCGCCCAATTTAAGCTCCGACAGCACAAAGTGCGCCCAATGCGTCGTCGTCGTCGTCGTCGTGTTCGTCACTGTTGTTGCCTCCACTTCTCCGGCTGTCTGCATAATGCTACAATTAGCGGCCAACTTACGCCAAAGATGTAATATAGGCTTCAATTGCTTCTCCAGTTTTTGTGTGTCTTCATGTTCATGTTGTAGTCCATAATAGGCGCCACGTAGCTCTCGAATTACTGCACTCGCTTGTGCTATATCACGACTTATGTTCGCCTGTTTGGAGAGACAAAAGCTGGCCGGTTCGTCGACATCCGGCAGTTTGGCTATAGCATTATAGTATTCCGACAGCTGCGCTGTTGTCGGTATAGTAACTTTAAGGTTTAGCAGTGTCCAACGATTGCTTAGCACATCCGTTTGACAAAATTGCGCCAAATAGCTTTGCAACACTTCCAAATCACGCATATTATTTATGCGTCCACCGAACGCCACATTTTCCAGCAGACGCTGCATTAGCAGCCAATCGCAGCGTCCGCTGCCCAGCATGCCATCCAGCCAGCTTAGTATTTCTAGCGCAGCCTTCAAATCTGCTTCGCCGAATTCATAGTAACGTGACCAGCCCTGTGGTATATACTTGCGTCGTTCCTGCAGCACTGCCATTGCCATGAAGAGCACAATACGCATCTTCAGTAGCTTGGCATCTTTCATTGTTGCAGCGCGCATTTCCATGGCAGCGTAATTCTGTGTCATGCGTCGCACTTTCTGCTTTAGACCGCTGGGTGATTCATAGCGTATCTTAACAAATTTATAGACCACCGCCTCGCTGAAGCCTTGCGTCGTTTCGCATATGAGCCAGAGTCGAAATTCTGCTGATTTCTTTATGAAACTTAATTCGCGCTCCAATTCGCTCAGCCAGTTGGGCACCAAATGCACATTTTTAATGCAAATCCATTTGCCTTGTTCGCAGGCTTGGCGTATGCCTGCCAGCGCACGTTGTTCCATGCCTTTGCCTATGGCTAGCTCTTGATATTTATCCTTGCCGTATTTTTTCAATGCAACACTTTTGATTTCGGTTGCTGGATCATTTTCAGTTTGTGTTATCATTAGTATGGGTTTCTCCGCGCTGCTCTCCTCGAGTAGTTGCTCCACCGTGGGTTGTACTAGCGCATCCGGCGCTATGCCAAGCAATTCGGTAACAGTGCGTCGCATTTGTATGTCTAATAAATCCGCACGAAAGATTTGCGCTATGAGCACACGTTGAAATGCATTTTTAATGCTAGCTAAAAATAGTGTATTAAATTAAAATTAATAATATTCTCATTTCAATACACGAATTACACTAGGCTACAGTGTTTTTATACCATAGCGTAAAAGGGGTATAGTAAGGAGTGGCGGACGTGTAAATATAGACATGTTTGGCCGTCTGTCTGTTTGAACGAACAGATATCGAAGAGTATGATAGATAGAGACTACAATTTCAGATAGATCTATCATTAAATAAACGTATCAGCCCCATTTTAAATAGTAACCCTCATAGAAACCTAGCCCCCATTTTAAATTTTTGTATGAATATTGATTTTGTTTTGTTGTTCAATACGCTAAAAATATCAAATTCGGTATTTCGAAAGGAAATTCGAATAAAATATACAATATAGCTCTAAATAGGACTACTATAAGGTGTAGTTCCCATGCAAAGTTACCCTCCATTTTAATTTTTTGAATGAAATTTTTTGGTTTCTGTTCTTAATTAGGAAATGTGAAATTTGGCGTATCTTACGTCAAATCTTACAAAATATTTCATATTAGCACAGATGGGACAACTTTAAGGGTTAATTAGTTTGTTTTTAATTCTAAATTTTCATTAATTTGTGTAATATGTCCCCATGGTTCATATTAGGAATCTTAAACAAAGTACAGGATATCTGGTAATCTAGAGACAGTCGACTGTATACCATTTACACATAGTGTTAAATGGTATTATCAGGTTGTCTGAAACTTTGTAACATATTAAAGAAGGCATCGTAGACCCCATATATTCTTGATCAGCTCGAGTCGATCTAGCCATGTCCGTCTGTCTGTATGTTGTTGAGCATTTTTTGGGAACCAATTTTTATGCTATCCAGTTGAAAATTGCTTATACAGTTTAATACAGTTTAATAGAGTATCAAGATTGACCCGCCACGCCCACTTTTTGGGGTAGTTCTCATGGCAAACAATTTTCAATAAACAAAAATTAGTTCGAATAAAAAATTGAAAAATTAGTACATTTTTCAATAGCAATTATCTCGAAAATGGTACCAGACATAAAAATAGTTATGCAGTATTATTTCTAGTAAATTTCTCCAACTTTCTTTTTCGCGCAGAGAATTATTCGACATTGTCAAAAGTTAACGGATTATAAGCCAAAAATTTGGAGTTAAAAATGGTTCCTGTGGATTTTCTCATAATGCTTGAACAATTAATTTAATTATTTAATAAATAACTCACGTAACACATCATCCGTTTGCTGTTCGATAAACCCACGCCATATATAATCCTTATCCAGTTGCAGTTGCGCTTCCAAATCCGGCACTTGTATCAGGAACAGTTGCAGCTTCAGCATTTGCTCACGGCTCATGCAATCGGGCAGTTTGCCTGCAGTCAACATGCTGCCATCAGCGCTGGACATAAAATTTGAAACAAATAGCTCCCATTCCGCTGTAGTAATGCGTTCCGGATAGGCACACTTGCAGATGTACAAAGCCAATGAAAGTTGACTTGCACGTTGCGTTGCACGCGCTAAATATTGAAAAGTAGCGCGCACGAGTGTCTCATAAACACGCGCTTCACTTTGTGCTGTAGTCAGCTCGGCTAGTGCACCCAGATAGAGTTCAATGTAAACCAATGCCGAGAGCTCGTAGTGCGCAGTCAAGCCCGTATAGAACTGTGCTGCACGCGTGCAGAGCTCCTGCAGCTGCTTGTACTGCTCCATGAGCGTATCCTTGACCTGTGCGCTTTGCTGCAGCGATTTATCAATGTGACTACTGCTCTCCTTTACCTCGTTAAGTGTCTGCAGCAACTGTTGATTCTTCAGTATATCGCCCTGCGCATTTGAGAGCTCCTCTAGCAATTTATCCTGTAGCTCAATGCGTTGCTTTAGCAGCTCACCCTCTTTTTTAAGCAGTTCAATGCGTTTCTCTTCAAGCGCTGCATTTTTCAGCACTATAGCCTTGGACATTAGCTGATCGCAGAGTCCTACCGCGGTCACCGTAAAGTGTAGCTTTGTCAGATAGCCACTAAGCGCAGCATAAATGTTTATTTTATCGGTTTTCGCACATAGCACCAATTGAAATTGCTCATGTAGATCGACCAGCTTAGTGCCCACTTCCACTTGACGTTTGTTGTACTTAACATAAACATGTCCTGCAATTAATTGCAACAGCGGTGGACGCAGCTCCTGACAATCTTGTATGACCAGAATTTTACCAAAACGCACTGCCAGCTCTAGTGTGTAACTCAAACGTTCGCTGTTCTGTGTGGTAAAGTCACATGCTTTACCCTGCGTGCGCAGATATTCCTCCAGCCAATTGATGGCAGTCTGTGTGGGATCTATGATCAAGGGTATTGGATAGCTGCCGTATGGCAATGCAAGCATTTCACGCAGTAGCGCAGCATTTTCTATAATTTGTGCATCTCGAGCCAGGCCCATACTCTCCCAGATTATTTGCTCCTGCTCGGTGAGCAGAGATTTGCGTATATCATAGGGTTTGGGCAGTTGCAGATCTGTAGTTAGACGTTGCATGGCGTTGCTGTGGAAGAGAAGTTGGAAAAGTATTTTCTCGTATAAATTTTGTTTAATATTTGGGTGTATTAGTAAGTTTATGTCTTTTTTTGTTTGTTTTTGTTATGCAAAACGATACAAACATTTAACACTCATTGCACTGACTATTTTACCATCGACTTCTACAATACAAAAAACACTCTTATAAATAAAAAATTTAGCTACCAAGGGTGATAAAGGAATTTATATATAAAGCTGTTGACTATTTATTCTAGATATTGATGCTAACTATTGTAGTTATACCTGTCCTTAGTAGCTATTCTGTCAGTATCCTAGTATTTGGTGTCTTGGTAGTATTGAAAGTGATCCTGAGCAAGTTAATGGATCATCGGCCAAAATAAGTAGTACTCAATTGGGACAACGATTGATGGATAAACATGGTTGGGGTACGATTTTTCAGCGAAGCTTTTTATTTTATTTTTTGTGAACCCTTTTTTTTTGCGAGGATGTCGGATATGATTCCTCTCATGTTTCGCCGGCTTGGCCTAAATATTCAAAATTTTAATATTTAAGCCACGTATTCCTTATTTAGGCAAAGTGTATGGCATGAATATATGAACTTGCTCCAATTTTGGAGTTTTTGTAAGAAAAAGTTCTCTGTTTTGTTGTTAACTAAGATTGAAAAATCGTAATAAAGAATATCACATGACTTCAGATCTCTATAGAACACAGCAACCATACAATTTACTGTTCAAATAAAAACTATACTATTTACTAGGAAATATAAGCTCACAAAACTAAAGACCCATCCAGTTGTACATAAAAGGAAGAAAATTAATTTTTTTGGAGTAACGCTAGTCAATAAGCTTCTATGGAAAATACACACAAACACGACTGCTATAAGGAAATTCACCAAAGCAACATTTGACCATTCCGCACTATGTTCCAATTCAAGTAGTACTTACTTTTATAGCCATAGATTTGAAGTATCACGCATTAAAAACAAATAAACCCAAAAACCATACTCGGGATGCACAAAATTGTAGTGAAAGCATTGCTACTACTATATGGACGACAAGGACTCTTTATAAAGAGCAGTTTGTGCAATGCGTATAAACGCAGACATAGCGTTGGAAGCAATTCTAGACCTAACACTACTTTATAAATTGACTAAGTAACAAGGAAATACTCCTGAGACTACTTTTTGACGGAAATAAAGCTACCTCAGACATTTTTTTAGAAACGCCTCACTGCCAGGACGCAGGCCACATATATAATGTAGTACACAGAAGGAGTCACTGTGGGGTTGACATTCATTTAGGATCCCTAAGTTGTCTTGATACGACCACTGCCTACTTTTGGGTTTTTGTATGAAAATTTTTTTTTATTAAAGTCTATATCAATTTGAAAATCGATCTGTCGTTTGACACACTGTCCACTTTTAGGGGTAGCCCCCATATAAACCCACGGCTTTTGTGTGTAAAACGTTCTTATTTGTTGAGCTGACCACATAAAATACAGAATAAAATATTTAAGTGAGTGTGAAAAGTATTAAAACTTTAAAAAAATTTCATTTTTCTTCAACACAAACGGTATGATGCAAAACATCTAACTGCATTTTCTTTGTATACTTATTTCATAGCTTTCAAGCAACTGCAAATGGATAATTGAGGCACTATCAAAATTATTGGTAATTGGTTTTGTGTTTGGAATGGATTCCATCTTGCAATCGCTCCAATTCATGGTTTTCGATTGTTCTCCAAGCATAGAAATCTCTTCTCACACATAGCTTTTAATAAAACACGTTTACCATAAGTTCCTATAATTATTCGATGGCTTGGAGTAGCATTTTTTTTTTACTTAAAGCATAAATGAAGCACTCCATTGATGAATATTTCGCTGAAACTAAGACAACTTTTACACAGAATATCTGATACATAAAATGTAATTTGAGGTTATTCTCCGTGCTCCGGTTTTCACGTCCAAATAAATTTTTCGAAAGTGATTTCATTAAAATATTCCATTTTTAACTTTCAGCATGATTTCGCAGTTTGAATTTACTACACCTTGAGAATATGGATTCCATAGTACCAATTCCAAGTGATTTCAAATGACGCAATTATTCTGAAAAAGAAAAACAAACAATTTGAACTAAATCACTTCCACACAATTTATTCGGCAGTAAAAATCGGAGCACGCGTGTATATGCCGCAATCCCCCAGTTCTATTTTGATAAAAGTTTGCAGCTATTAGTAAAATAGATATAAAAAAGGAGAAAACAACTATACTCAATAACTTACACTCTTTTATCATAGTTATAATGCGCATAGTAGTTCAAAGCCAAGGCGACCATCAACGCCTTCGTATCGAGTGTCTTGTGCGATTGCTTATACTCATCCAACTGCATGCTCCATGTATGAAATTCAGCGCTCAATTTGTCCACCAAAACTTGAGCCGCCTGCAGCGTGCCACGCGCTTCCTCCAACTTTAACTCCAGCACTGCAGCCTCCTGTGTGTAGGCATTCAATTTGGCAGACAATTGTTGCACACGTTTGTCCACATCATCCAAACCGGTAGCCAAAGTTTGCATTTCATTCTCAGTGACTGCCAGATTACGTTGCAGCTCATTTTGCTCACGTTCCAGCGGTTTTATGCTTTGTATAACTTTTGAATAACGCACGCTAGCCTTGACCCAGGCAGCTAACGGTGCTGCAGCTGCAGAGGCTCGTTTAGCATTTTTCATATCAAAAGAATCCGACTTTGCTGCAAGCAACTTTTCAACTGCATGACAATTCTCTGGATTAATGCGTGCCGGGTCCAACGAGCGTATATCTTCCTTAACGCCACGCTTTGCCAGAAATGTTTTCATGCTATTCCATGAGGTGTCGCGTATGCCCATCAGCCGCAGCACTCCCTCGAGTATATCGCGCACTGCTTCCGGTGGTGCACGCAGCGAACGTATTTCGGATAGCGCTTCCGATTTTATTTGACCCACAGCATTACTGGCTTCGGCTAGTATAGGTTCCACTTCACTCAGCTCCAGTTGTATTTCCTTTTGTCGCTTCTTTAACTCTTCACTGCTCAGTTGTGTCTTCTTTTTCAATTCCAACATATTCGATTTCTGTTCATTGGCATTACGCATGGTAGCCGAAATCATTTCGAGTGCATCATTTGCCAGTTTACGCTTCTCGGCGAGAGCTTCCTCTTGTTTTGCAGCATTCGATTTGAGCGTATCGACGAGTGCATGCGCGGCAGCTAGTTTATCCACACCATGCTGTTAGTTTTTTAGAAGTTAAATATAAAGTAATGTGCTCCTATATATAGATAGTATAGTATACATACCTGCAGCTTGCTTAAACGCTTGTCAATATCCTGCGCTGCATTGTTATAGATATTGTAATAACTTTTGATCAACTGATAATAACGCTTGGGTGCCTGTGTTGCTATGAGTTCCTCCACGGCATCAGCAAAATAACAACAAACAGGCACTTTGCTTTTAACGCTGCTTGTGCCGCCGCTGCTGCTCGTTTGCTCACTCAATAATTCTATATATTTCTTAGGCAACATGGCTATGGTTTCATTTGAAGCTGCACGTACATACACCAGCTCCACATTGCGATACAGCGCTGGATATTTATTAAAGAGCGCATTTACCTCGCTGCTATCCGACGGATCCAGTATGAATACAAGATGCAAATTCTGACGCACGCGTTTCATAAAATATGCGCCCAGCGTATCCTGATGTCCTTCCAATTGTGCGGCATGTTTTAAGCCGCTGGCAACGGACTCCAAATCATCGCCGAATAGATCTAATATTTCGCTGCCCTCCAGCAGCGCCTCCAATGGTTTCATAATCTCTGGCACATAGCACAGCCAACAGTGTTCAATAAGTAGGCAAATGCATTGATCCTCCAGAGCAGCAGCTTGCATGGCCTTTAATTTAAAAAATTTACAACTTAAAAAGTTTTTAATTTTTGAATACTGAAACTCAACACTCACCAATTTCAAGTCATTGTAGAAATCTGTTAGCGCATATGTTGCACCGCATTGTATAGTTTGCACATTAGCTTGTTGCAACATAGTTGCTGCATAAATTGCATCCATGTGTCTGCCACCCGGTTGCGCCAGCAGCACCAAATGTGCTTCCTCGCGCGCTAAAATGCGTGCTACTTTTGCTGTCTGCTGCAGCAGTTCCTCGGTTATGGGCGCATCAATGCTATAGCTCTCCGCATCTGTACGATAGAAATGTAGTTTAACCTATAGTAAACTTAACAGCAGTAATACTTACTGCAGATGATTATTTGTTTCTGCACCTCTTCCATCCATTCGTCATGTTGCAGTGCACACAATTCGACATTAAACTTCTTTGCCGTCTTCTTTGGCACAAAATAGATTTTCTACAAGAAATTTTGTACATTTTTTACCTCTAGTTAAAAATACTTTTTAGGCCTAGCCGGAAAAAAAAACGAAATATTAAAAAATAAATAAATTTCTTGTTCTTTGTTGTTGCATAAAAACGAAAATTCAGCCAGATTTTCTGTTCCCATCTGTCTTCTTCCAGTTGATGACCCCTGAAGAGGAGGCACGCAACAAATTCCTCATGCGCGAAAGGGATCGCGAACGAAAACGCATCAAACGCATGAATCCCGAATACCGGCGTATGGAACGCGAGCGTGATCGTTATCGCAAACAGGCACGACGTGCTAACGTAGCATTTTCCAACTTATTTTACTAATTTTTAGTCTAAAACACTAAACACCAACAACCAACCAAAATCACATAATACACACACCATATAAAACACCATTTGCAAGCACCATATACCACACCTACTATTACCACCAACTATTAGTTATTTGCTTTTTTATACTATATAAGTTTGTTTAGAGAGAGAGAGAGAGAGAGAGTGGGATCTTCTTTATCAAATATAGTAGATACTTACCTCCTTGCCGTAATATTTGCGCATAGTTTGCTTTAGTATAGCCTCAAATTGTTCCACATGCTGCTCGTTGGCTAAGCGATCCTTGAACATGGACAGCAGTTCACAATAGAGCGCCTGAAATTACAAGGCACAGCTTGAGTATAAGACTTTTCCATAAATTTGGACTTTTCGCTTTTAGTATTTATAACCGCTCTTCCAATTTGAGATTAAATGGCGTTCAACGTTTTTCAAATTTGCGTGTTATTTTTGCAGATATTTAAGTTAAACAATTTTAGGTCGTATGATCTTGTGAATTAAAATTTTAATTGGGTCTATATTTGCACTTTTCGAAGAAGATGAACTTCTTTGCCTTTGGTTAACGTGTTTCATAAGCTAAAAACTGCAGAATATTTTTCACTTTTTTTTTTTAGTTTTGACCTATAACTCTTAATCGCTGTTCAGACAATCATATTATCTGACATATTTATCATATTGCATTGAAAATAATTTCAAATATCTACAAACTTCAACTAAAAGTGGCTGCAAACTCAACGAAATTTGTTAAGAACTCAAATTATTGCCAGCATCACCATCTGAACCAGCCTTAACTCTCTCTTACGCCTTGAAAAGTATTACCTTTAAATAAAAATCGTTAGAGTTGTATACATAAACTAGCTAACGGTTTTCATTTTAAATTCAAAGTTTTTGAGGTGTAGGAACTATAGACGAAAATTAAGAGCAACTAGAGTAGACGTTAGCTTTGGAAAACTTCGATACGGTTTAATACTTACTAATCACATGTAGGGCTTACTCCAAAATGTACGTAGTATTTAGTTATACAAGCCAGTTAATTCGAGTTTAAGTGTGTGAGTAGAGCTATTTCGACATAAAAGTCTCCGTTTCGAGTTTTAATACTATTTCAAATACAAAAATCGAAAAGTGTGCGGTGGGTTTTTATGTAAGCTATATGTTCCAGTGCGCATTATACGGTAAATGTTATATAAAGATCTGGCTATGATAACAGGAAACCTACAAACCCAATTTCAAATTGTTAACACTAAAACAGAGGGACTAGCGACAGACGGACATGCTTTATGCTTTCTTTCCTATAAATTCTGAATGAAAAGTCTAAATCTCTTATTCGAGGGTGACACAGAAATCTGTTTTGCCTCAAAATCTTCAAATTTCATTCATAAATTTTAGTTTTATGAATGAAGTTTGGAGATTTTGAATTGAAAGCCACTTCTGTGTCACCCACTTTTTTTTTTTGTGAGATTATCCGGATTCTTTTTGTTCAGAAGGATAGTATTTCTGGAGCAAGTGTATCGATTGCAAAGAGTTTATTTTGCTCGAAAACAAATAAAGCAGAGATGCAATCTGGATTTTAAACCGAATCAATCCGATAAGAAATGACAACAGCAAATATCAACTTTCGAACTTCGAATGCTGATTAAGAATATATGTATTATGGGGTCATCATTCCCACAAACTTATTGTACCCTTCTTTTCTTATGTATATTGTATAATATCAATTATTGTAGTCCACACTCCAGTCATGCAAAAGCACAAACCAATTTTTCTCCAAACCTTATATCACTCCCGCAGGATGAATCTAGCGACATCTTATAGTTTGTAAAAATTCATCAAGCCGTTTAGGCCATAGCTCGTGCCAAAGAATATACAGCCATACATTTTACTATTTGTTTGCGTAGAAGCTTCGCTTCTGTCGGGCATCCCCAGATACGCTCAGATTTTTTGTTGTTTAAATAACTTCGCATTATTAAATTTATAGAAACCATTAGTAGAACTCCCGTCTCTTACTAGCTATATAAATTTTTTTAACTCGATTTTATTTGATTCATGGTTCAATTCGAAAACCGGTATAAACACGAAGTAAATGTTTTCTTTTTTTAGTTGATGTGAAGTTATAGCTTCAACCGGAAGAAATCCCTAAATTTTTGAAACCCAAATATCTGCAAAACTTTAGCCATCTCGAAAAAACAGTCTGCTCAAATTAGATTTGCCAACTTGAACCATCGGTTTTTAATTTTGTTGCATTAGCACATTTCAATTAATACCTCATTAAAAGCATGCTCAGGATAATAACGCAAAGCATTCAATAGCTTCATAATGCTTTTAGGACTCATTTGATAGTGCGCTTGAACACCACTCTGTGCAGTGGGCGTAAATGTTGCTTGTAACTATAAAGAAATAATTGAAATAATGTAATATACAACTTTAGTAGAATACCACACATTAATTGAGACTTACTTTCTGAAAACAGGACATTAGTGACTCTGTAACATGTTGCGTATTAATGCTGCCCGCACTGCCCGGTTTTTTAAAGTGTGCAGTTGCACCATAGAGCAAGGGTTCCAAACGGCTTTGTACTATGTGCTGCATATCTGCGTCTGTGGGATGGCTAACGCGCACATATTGATTTATAGCCAAATAGCGTGGTGCTATTTTCAATAGATTTGCATTGGCCATGTTGCCAGCAGTGTTGCATGTTATAGAGCCACAGATTTGTAAGCCGACTATGTTAATCCATTCCAGATTGTCTGCATAGAAACCATTGCGTTGCACGAGCTGCAGCAGCAGCTCAACAATTTCACAAGCACCCCAAGCATCCAAATAGCAGAGATCCAGATTTTTAAGAAATAATACCAGCCGTGATTGCTTGGGTTTATATTCGCGACCGCGTAGACCACTCACAGTGACACAGTGCTATGCATAAGTAGAGTATGTGCATTTAAATTAGTTTATTTAAATAACAAGAGAAAACGAGAACTTCGGTAGAACCGAAGCTTTGATACTCTTCACAAGCATTTATAAATTTACTTTCAAAAAAATTGATTAGCGACAATTTGATTGGTGATTAGCTCGAAAAATACGACAAGAAAATGTTACCTATAAAAACCACAGAGTGGGCGGTTTGTCTTAATGAAGACTACCTTTCAAAATAGATAAAATAAGCCCATTAATAGCACTTTCGTCCATAAGAAGTCACCATTTTAAATTTCAAGTTGATATTGACTAAGAAAGAAATTTTTTCATACATAAACCGAAATGAGGGCGGTGTGTTTAAATGGGCAACGTCTAAAAATGCACAAAAGAAACCACCATTGGGTGACGCCCAATTACAGTTTTTGTTTTAAAAACTGTTTTATTACAATCAACATCAACGTGAAATTCGATCAATGTTCAGCATAGAAATATAAAGAGTCTCCGTACCCGATTTCAGCAGGATATCTTAAAAACCGAGGGACTAGTTTTGATTCAAACAAACCGGGGACAGAGTATAGTATATACTTAATGAGGACTCCGATGCTTCCTTTAATGCAAACAAAACTATAATAAAATTCACACGCTGTGTGAAGAGTATAAAAACAATATTTCTTTTAATAAATACCTGTCGCAATACATGCAGTATATAAGCAGGCGTCAATTGTGTTGAACAATTAATAATGACCAGCTCATAGCCTGCTTGCACTTGCACCGCTTGCTGCAGCAGCAGCGTCTTGGCAGTGCCGCTTGGTCCTACCAGTAGAAAAGGCGTATTTGCATTTGCTGCAAGCAGCTTATTTAAAATATACAAATACGATTTGACAGCAGCAGTTTCTATCAATTGTGCAACACTGCTGCTGCTGCTGCTGCTGCCATAATTATTGTGCGCATCGGATTCAAATAGTTCCAGACTGTTACGTGTTGCATTGTAATAGCAAAATGCTGCCTGATTTGGATTCGATATGTAGAGATTAGCACGCTTTATCACCATATTAGCAAATTCATTATGACGCTCCGTGGCTAAAAATCCCAGCAATGCGTGCAGCAACGCAGCACAAAACTCTTCAAGACTTTGTGCGTCATGCAAATGCAGCAGCAGCGCATGCAACAAGTCGGCATGACTGTAGACTTGTAGTGTACTAGAAAAATAAGACACTTTTACCATTTTAATCTTCAATTAGCTAATCACTTTATACGCACTTTAAGTATTCGCGTTCCAACCATGCTGCTGCAGGCATAAAATGTAGTTCGATGTAGCTCTGCAGTAGTTCGCCATATTCCTGCTTCGACAATTGATGCGCTACAATTGCTTTGAGTGGATAGTCCTCATGACTGTATTAGATATTGAAATGTTTAACAGAATTGAGTACTTTATAAAAATGTTATAACCACTCACTTAATATTCACTATGCCCATGCGTGAAATTGTCGCCGGCGAAGCATGTCGCACATCATCCGTTTCGAATAGAAAGTTGACATTTGCACCGAATTGTATACGCCAGCCGGAAGGCAACGTCAGTAGTCTTAAATATGAAACACAAAGTAGTTAGACTTCTTCTTAAGCTTTCATAAGAGGTGTGGAAAACAATTAAATGGAACAAGTTATTTTGAGGTTTAATGTTTTTGAAAAGGTTTCTGATTAAATATGAATTAAGTATTGAGAAACATTCATTTTCAATGTAAAAGAACACTTGCCGTCTTTGCTTTGAGTTCAAACTTACTTGCTGTTTTTATTGCTTTTCGAATTAAAAATTATAATCATATTGACCTAGGGCCTGACAATTTCATAAATGGGGTCGCTAAACAAATATAATTTATATAAACCGGAACCGCACGTCCTTAAGAACCCACCACATATAGTTTCAAGTTGATATTGTTTATAATATAATTATTTTGTATATAAAAACATTAAAACGGGAGATGGGTCTACCCAGAATAGTGAACATGCCACGCCCATTTATTCAAATAGTAAACATAGCTCCATTAAAGCCTTCATAGTCCATTACAAGTTAATATTGACTTAAGTAAACAAGTTTTAAATACCAAAAAAAAAAGAGAAACGGACTTGAAGTTTGTATGACAGCTGTCCTTTAAAGAGGGCGTGGCATTTATAAATAAATAAAATGACTAAAAAGATTTCGGAGTCTATAAAATGTAGATAGTACAAACTTTGTATGTAGATTCTCCTTATGAATTTTTGTCGCCTACCGCCCATGCAATTCATTTGATTTTTGAAAAGAATCATATTTTGAAGAAACCGATTTGATAAATTTTGATCGTGTTTGCATGATTTTTTTTTAACCATCACTGGAAATTTCGTTAAGATCAAATGATAACAATGTGCTATAGATGAACACAATTTTTTTCATATTAATATGTATATTCATCTAATAAGCATGGCGATATACATATATTTTCACCATATGGTGAAATACAAGTAGTATTCTTGTGCTCACTTGTCGCTCTGTTTAATCTATTTGGTGAAATCAAGTTTCTTCTTAATACACATACCCATCATTTCAGTCGAATCACACCAATGGTACAGGATAATTTAACTGTCGGGCAAGCTTGACTATAGTGTTCTTACTTTTTGTTTTAATGAGGTTCTCTTGTAAAATATTTAATGTAAATTATTTTATGTTTTGATTATCTGAATTAATAGGGGACTTTCTAGTTGTGAGTTTAGACACATCTGTTTCGGAATTAGCATTATTTTTTTAAAATAATCGTATTAAAATAACTTGTCCATTTATTTGTTTAAAACATTTAAATAGTAATCTGTAGTATATAGTTAGTAGCACTTCCTACCTACTCCTCTCTCTGTCTCTCTCTCTCTCTCTCTCTCTCTCTCTCTCTCTCTCTATCTTTCTTTCTATTTCTCTCTTTATATATATAATACATATACATATACTCTATATAAACTATATACTTGTTGTTTGACGATGTTGTAGTTGTTGTTGCAAAAACTTAGCAAGATTTTCTGTTTTTCTACCCATTTATCTTCTTCCAGTTGATGACCCCTGAAGAGGAGGCACGCAACAAATTCCTAATGCGCGAAAGGGATCGCGAGCGAAAACGAATAAAACGCATGAATCCCGAATACCGGCGTATGGAGCGTGAACGTGATCGTTTTCGCAAGAAGGCACGACGTGCTAACGTAGCATTTTCCAAATTACTATTACCTAATAATAATATAATAATAAACACAACACCACCACAACTACAACCACAACCAACAAAAAAAAAATTTAAAAAGCATCCACCAACAACAATAATACCTACTACGCAACTACTACCACCACCACCACCACCATCAATACAACAACAACAACCACCACCACCATATAGATTTAAGTTAGAGGACCATCACGGGCTAAGACCACCAACAAGCTTTAAATTAGAGGACCATCACGAGCTAAGACATCCAACAAACGCTCTAATATACGAGTACGCGAAGACGTATACGCCAATGACGACGGGGACGCCGACGACGTTAGCAACAACAACAACAGAAACTGAGAGTACAGCAACAACAACGACGACGCACATGGGACAGAAAACCGAGCATAATGTTAATATTAAGAAAAAATTAAAAAAAAAACCTCTTCAAACGGACAAGTTGCTTTAACAAAGTTTCTATTCTTTTCAGTTAACCCCCGAGGAAGAAGCACGCCTAAAGATGATACAACGCGAACGTGATCGCGATAGAAAACGTATTAAACGCTTAAATCCCGAATACAGACGTCTCGAGCAGGAACGTGATCGTGATCGTAAAAAGGCGCGACGTGCCAATGAAGCCTTTAGGCAGTTAGAAAAGCTGCGTGATAAAATACGTAAAGAACGTAAAAAAGGACTGATTGTCGGTGAAGCTGTGATGCAAGCAGAATTTGTGACAATGCCACCAGTGCCTGTTGAGCCTGAGGTGATTATATCAACGCCTCAGCAGCAACAACCACAACAGCAGCAGCAGCAACAACAATCGCAACAGCAACAACAGCCGCAGCAACTCACACAGCAGCAGCAACAACAACAGACGGCGGCCGTAGCGGCTCAACAACAGCAACAGCAACAATTGGCGGCAAATGCACGTCGACGTGCCGATGCAGCTGCTGCAGCAGCTGTTGCTTCCAATATGACAGTTAATGTCAACATTTCGACAACGCTCACAAATCTCACGACTGCAACGATTAATCAGAATGCAGCACATCCCTCTTCCGCACCGGCGCATCTAGCAACATCAACGCATCTACAGCAGCTCAATAAACTACAACAACTCTATCCACCACCCAGTTTTCCACATCCGGCGTTGCCAATTACGGGTGTTACACTCATGCCACAACTCTGCCATCCCATACTGCATCAGAATCTGAGTGCATCACTCTATGCGCCCAATGGTATTAAACAGGAATATAAAACGGAATATAGTAGTAATGAAGCGACAACATCAGCAGCCGCAGTTGCAGCAGCACAAGCGGCAGCCGCCGCAGCTGTAGCTGCGGGACAGTTACCCGGCCTTAGTACGAATGCACGTAACAACGGCTCCGGTGCTGTACAACACAATAATGAAGACTCAGATATAGCGCTCAATCTCGAACCGGAGATCATTTTACAGACGCCAAATGATGTTAATGCGGCACAGCATCATTTTAATGCAAATCATGCGCATCAGCATCACTTGCAACAGCAACATTGTAATATGTTCCAGCATATGGCGCCACAAGCGCATATGCAGCATATGCGTGCACATGCATTGCCACCGCCGCCAGGTGTTGCGCTGCCGCCACCGACAACACATGTCCAGCAACAGCAACAACAACAGCAGCAACAGCAACAACAGCAGCAGCAACAGCAACAAATGCAAGCAGCGCAGCAACAGCAACAACAACAGCAGCAGCAGCAGCAGCAACAACAACTTGCGCAACAACAACAATAGAGACAACTATAAAAATGCTACGAAAAAAGCACGGCGCAACCAGAAGAACAACAAACCGCAATGATTATTTCTGTAGTTTTAACAAATTAGTTTTTTAAACAAATTTTTTTCAAATTTTGCATGTTTTTTTCTACATTGTCATTGTCACTCAAACATAATATTCCATTGTCATCATTGTCGCCATTGTCCTCGTCGTTGTCATTGTCATTGTCATCGTCATCGTCATGTTTTTGTTTGTTCATACGCGCCATTTCAAAAATGTCGTCTTGTGTTTTAGTTTACCTAAATCTAATCTAATCCTAAGCTAATTTCGCTTCATGCTTCCTATTTTCCAACACAAAATATGGCATTTTTAGTTGATACGATTAGTGTGCTAAGAGATTATTAAGTAAATTCGAACAATATTTGAATTTGTTTAGTTGTAAAAGACAAGTTAGGATTAAGTAAACACAGCATTATATCGAATTTATGCGCAATAAACCATAAAATTAAATTTAAAATTGAATATATAACGTGTTGTGCATTCATTAAAATTTTATACGAAACTATACTCGTATTATGGTAGTAGGAATCAATGGCAAAAAATTTTATGCGGTTAGATTAACTGCTATTATCCTCTTCAACGGTCGTTATTGATCCATACCAATTAAAGTTTAGCCCATAAGAAACCAAATCACCGAAATTCATGTTGATATTTGTTTTAAATAAATAAGTAAAAAAATGAGTCGACCCCATTCAAAACAACTACAAACAGAGAGACAGTCACAAAATTAATAGCGAAGCGCATACAAAGTCGAACACGGAGTAATTCGTGCTCGCATAGTCTTATCAACTTGTAATTGACTACTCGCATGCTCTTTGTTTTGTATGCGTTTGATTTGTTGTGTGTGATGATAGTTTAAGCCTTTACGTTGAAAATACTCAACAAAAAAAAACACCTTTCAAATGTCAAAAATCGATTGTTTAGTGTGAAAAATCGTTTGGAAAAATCGGTAAAACGGATCTATTAAGAATATGATGCGTGACACATATGTTGAGCTAAATGCGTACTATATAAAACACGAGAAACCCTCACACTAAATTCCGAATATATTGTATTATACAAAAATATAAAAGTGAACGTTGAGTTTGTATAAGGACCACCTCTCATAGTGGGCATTACACATTAAGTTAACTTAAAAATTTGCCAGTTTCAGAGAGTCTTGATTTTGATTGTTAGAATGTTTTGACGAAAGCTGAAGACTATTAGTTTCATATACACAAATAGAGAATAGTAAGACGAATCAGACCAGATATATGCTGATTAAGAATAAATAAACTGTAAAGGCTCTCCGACGTCCACTGAGTTTAACAAACTTTGTGACGAAAATAATACACATACTCTGCAAACTACTTTCTAAGCTTTTATATAGATGCCTATATTATATTCTATATACCTAGATAGTTACATATTAGTCAACCTAAAAACCTCATGCAATCTTCAATATAAACATTCAAGTACGCGTTAAAGTCGCTTTATGTGTCTATAAAAAAAAAAAATCAATCAACTACGGCTTTTTGAGTACTCACTTATTGTCATCCAACACCGAATTGAGCGCTTCGATCCATTCGGGGTCAATGCTGCCATCACAAACAATCCACGAATGTGAATGTGCTGTTTCCTGATTAACCATAACGGCGGTGTTGGTCAGTACGCCATCCATCCACTGACGCGTATCCGGATCGAGGCGACCCAGCAATTGTACGCGATTCATTGACTTCGGACTGATGGTGTGCACACGTATCTGAGCAGCAGCAGTGCCACCCATGCGACTCAACAATGCCTGACGCAACAGTGCAATGATTGTCGACTTACCGCAGCCAGGCGGACCGACAACCACAACACCCATACGTTTCTGCAACTGCTCGTGCAGTTGGAGTGCCTTCTCCACTTGGCTATCGTTCTCGCACAGTCCAAGTGCAGTAAAAGCAACGCGGATTGCATGCTCCAGAGCCGTTGATTGTTTGCTGACTGTAGTAATTTCCGGAAATACATTTTGCAGTAACATTTCAAAACGCGACACATCGTGCTGTGCCAGCTTGGACATTGTTGATGCGCGCAGACACTGCACCACAATGGACATTTCATCATTAGACGTTGAGTTGGGCTCATTAGCGACACCATTGTTGGCGCCGGAATTGGCATTGGTTGCAATTAATTGCTGACGCAAGCCCTCACCGCAGCCAAGCAGCACAGTCTTCAGTTCGCGCAGACCCCAATCGTAGTGACGCTGTGCGGAGAGCATTTTAACGCATAAATCGAACAGCTCAACAATGCGTTCAGCGATTTCCGCCGCTGTCTGATAGCCCTCAACGAAGAGCATAACGCGCGCTATTTCACGTGGTTCCGGCTGTTGCATGACAATGGGTCGAAACAGCGCCTGTATATTGCCGGGTAGCTTTTGACGGCCACCATACTCAGCGCCAGCTGGATTCAGTGTAACAAAGATGCCACAATGTTGATTTAGTTTGATCTGCATTTATCATATTTAAAATTTTAATTTATCTAAAAAGGATCAAAACTTATTATATGTTTACATTACGCTCGCCCAGTTGCACCATATCAGCTTTATCCTTTAGCGCGCATTGTATGGGCTGTATAAGCATCGAAATAGCTGAGAGTGTTGCCTCCTGCAAGCGATTGAACTCATCAAAGCAACCCCAAGCGCCACAGCGTGCCAGACCGGTTAGTATTAGACCCATTGACTCGGTGTCGACATTCTGAAAGGATTCGCACAAATGCGGCGCTTGCATTACTAAGTCAATCAGCACTGATGCTGCAACTTACCTCATCACAATTGAAGACCAACACTAGGCGTCCCAGCATAGCTCCAAGCGCTTTTACACATTCCGTCTTGCCAGTGCCCGCCGGCCCAAATGGATTACCACCCAAACCCATGTACATGGCTTGTGTCAGTATGAGATAGCATTTATGTGTTAAACTTGTATGCACCAGCTTATTAGGATTACCAAGAAACTCATATGAATATTCAAATTCGGCATATACCATGCGTGCATGAACGAGTCGTGTATCTGCAACAACACCAACACCAGCCCCAGCGGCAGTTGTTGTTGTTGTTGTTGTACTGCTGCCTAAATAGAATTTCAATTGACTAAGCCAATGCCAATCGGTGACATGCATTACATTATGCTGGACCAACTCGCCCACAATCGATGCATAGTGTACCAAGTCGAAAAGCAGTGCGCTTAACTTCAAACTGAGCAGCACATTCTCAGCCGCAGCCCCGTTCCCAGCGGTACGATTCTTTAACAAAGCATATTGTGCAATTTCTGCATTGAGCGCCTGCTGTAACTTTGGCAAGGACATGGACACAATAGCCTTTTCCGTCTGCTTCGTAAAGTGCAATGCACGCACTGTGGACAACACTTGTATGGGATATTGTTGCATAATATGCTCATTGAGCTTATCGCCGACGGTGGAGCTGTTCGTGTAGCAGGCATAGATTTGATCCTTTATTGTCTGCTGTATTGTCGTCACAAGGCTGTTTAGCCAGAGCTGTGAAGGAAAATGGTTGTCGTTAAAATGTTTTCGTTGCAAGCAGGATGTCACCTGTATAGTCACCTCAATGGCGCCGTACATCTCGACGGGTTGTTTTAAAATTAAAACATCACCTTCGGCACTGTGCAAGGCATTGATTACCAATTTGCCGCTAGAGCCTTGTACAATGCCCAGACTATGACAGCCAGGAAAAAGTTTTCGGATGTGTTTCTGTATGACTTCGGCATCTTTGGAGGCTTGACCGAGTAGTTCGAGCAAATCATCATCGCCCAGAAAGTAAAAACGTGGAAAGGAGTTGCGTTTTTCCTGAAAATTTTACAACATATTAAGTTAATATGAAATTAAGTGGACTTGGTGCAACATAATTTACAGAAACAAAGTTCCTCCTAACCGTAAAATGCGGAGATGAGATTAACTCTTGCTAAGAATACAGAAACGAAACTCTGAAATAACAGTTTCAACTTTGATTTTCATGCATGAGACATTATGATACATAAACTGTTCATGCTGAAATACAATACAATGTAAAGCAAATCAAAACGGTGAATAAGACAGCAAACTAAAAATTTCTGAAGAGATAATAATGGTAAAATACGAAACAATAATTTTTATGGTTTACTGTCTTTTATTTCGGCCACTTATATCAAAAATGTATTTTACTCAGCCATTTAAGTCGGGAAAACTATTGCTTCTTTACAGCGTCATGCGGTTATTAAACAATTCTTCTGAAAAAAGAAAACGTACGACGTGATCAACAATGAAATGACCAAATTTTATAGCAATTCTTCACCTTCGATTTAAACGAAAGTCGTACGAAAATGTTTATTTATGAGTGTTCCTTCTATTCAGATGAAGTCACAACATCACGAAACCCATGGTCTGATAATGGACGATCGAAGATTAAAGAGACAATTTTGAAAAATTCAAAAAATCTTATTATTCAGAGGGTATCGAAATATTTGCAAGATCGATCGAACTAATTGTATTGGAATAAAATATTATTATGTTGAGAAATGAAATTAGTTTTGCCAAAAAGATAATTCAGAATGCCGAGTACTTTTCAGCTCGTCCACGTACATACAGTCTTGTTTAGCTCTATGAGATGAGTCGTACTAGTCATTTCCGTTTGCCATTAACTATTGGTTTTGCTAAAGCTTCCACAATTATTATTTAAGTATACTATAAATCGGTATAGAAACTCTCTGGAACCGCCGGATGGCTCAAATCATCAAGACAGTACATAATCAAATACGTTCCAAAATGAGGCTACCAGAGCTTTGAAACTGTGGTCATCTCCGAAGATTATCTTCTGAATCGTATATGATGACTTTGAATAGACGTCAACACTGCTGTAAGCACCAAGCATCAATTGAACTTATTACACTGCCGCACAGGATTTACTCATTAGAATCAGGCCAAAATGTAATAAAGTTCCGGTTTTTTTTTTCAACTAATGGTTCCTGCACTTTATCTCGGAAACTATCTCACGACTTAGGACGTTAGGACCTTTTAGCTTGCAAATTGAATGTATTTTAATTCCGTATCTCTGCTCGTTTCGGAGAAATACGTCAAAATGTAAAAAGTTCCGCTTCTGAACTACAAACTGTTGTCTTTCCCAGTCGCATGAATTGGGAGGATGGCATACATTCACTTATCGCAACAGAACCATTGCTGAATTATTCGGACCCAAAACCAGGATGTATATTGCTATGGATACATAGCCTGCAGAGTTTCAGTCTGATGTCCACACTAATTTTAATGTATACTCCGATATCCAATCGTATATCAAATCCCAAACCTCCTGACACTTCTTTGGGATGGTAAAACATGGCTTCGATATTCTCCAACTATCGACTGACTGAAAGTTGACGATTTGTAGGGTTCTTAGCTATAACGATTTTGAAAGAAACGAAAAAGCTGGCAAGAACTGGTTCTTCTTGTACGACCTTTGGCCATTGCCGGGCAACCGGGAAGCCCACCATACAGTTCTTGTTACAGTTAGCAATTATCGACATGGAGAAAACTCAGTCTTAACAAAGAAAGAGAATAGCTAAACTTGAACTGTGGAAGCTTTATGTGGACAGAGGTCTCAAACATGAATCAATGGACTTTTCATTTAACTAGTATTAACTTAAATGGTATGCAGATGTCTTGAGAAGGAAAATTTCACAAACGCTTTTATTTTGATATGGAATAACTGCCTTAGTCACATCTCTCTCTCCATCTCTCTCTCTCTCTCTTCCTTATATGAGACACCTCCACCTATCTTTTTAATGCGTGTAAAGAGTATAGAAGCTACAGTTTCACCCAAGTTAAGGAGTTTCTTGTTTTAACTCACCGTTATATATGACATGAGATTATTTTGACAGCGTGCTAGTTGTGTTTCCAGCGTATTTACTATAGATGTTATATTATTGATCTTGACAAGCGATATAACACGCGCATCCTGTTGTATTTCATGCATAACAAAGCGAAAGTCCTTATCAATGCGCTTGAACAGTGCTTCCTCATTTTTTAGCGTTCCTGCACCAAAGACAGGTTCCAGATAAACCCAGCTGCAAGTATAGAAAGAAAAAAAAATTTATCTTTGCAATTTAGATTAATAAATGTTCTTTAATGGACTCCCACCGTCTTTGCGATTGACTCAAACTGCTCAACAACATATCCAGCGTATTTAGACGCTCTTCCCACAACTCCGCCTGATCTGAGAAGCTATCAAATGCCGCAGAGTTCTTAGCAGCTTGCAGCAACGATTGATTATCGCCGATTTTATGCAGCACCTCCTGATAATCCTTGATAAGTGTAACCTCAGTCCCTGCAGCATCTTTGCTTTTGATTAACTTGAGCTGTGCAGTGACCGACCACTGGTCCAGCTCCAGCAGCGCTTGCCGTACAATCTGCTCCGATGCTGCCTGACGTACTATGCTGGATATCTCCGCAGCAGCTGTATGCAAACTCTGCGTATCCGCTAGTATATCATTAACCAAAATACTATGCATGGGTTTAATTGCATCCGTTTTGCGTAGCAGCATGAATATACGCGCCCAGTGACGCTCGTTGAGTCCGTCTGTTTGCAACTGTTGCAGTACGGGCAAAACGCTTTGCAAACGTTCAACATATTGACGTATACGCTTCGAGGGCAAATCAATCGATGCATGTATGGAACTCTCCCATTTACTAATGAATTCATTCAATACATACGGACGTCGTCTGTAGATGGCCCACTCTTCCTGCAATATGGGTTCAAGTTCTTTGAGAAAACTATCGTAGACCTGCCACTGTTGCGATTGTGCGGACATTTGTGCTTCAATCTCGACGAATGGAGCCAGCACCTCCGCTGGGAACTCCATATTGAACTTAGCGCATTCGCTGAGCAGTTGCTGTTTCTTGCTTTGTATCTGCAGCCAATGCGCCTGACGCTCTTTGAATAGCTCAAGTGTCGCCTGTTCATTGGATTCCAATTCTGCAATTGTGGACTCCCAACGCAGCTGAAACTTCTCCGCCTCATTGCGTAGATTTTGTATTTGAGATTGTGCCTGTGTCTTGATCATATCTACCTGACGTTGCAGTATGACGGCATGATTTTCCAGCAGTGGCTGCAACTTTTCCCACTGCAGCAGTATGCCAGCCAAAGCTGAAACGCGTTCCTTGCACCAACCAGCCAAGCAGGTATCTTTTGCTTTGACTATTTCCAAAGTCTCCGATATCTTGGGTAAGTCAGACATTATTTTTTCGTATTTCATGCCCGATTCGGTAATCGAACCATCGTCCATGGGCACATTCTGTAGAAATTGTAGCGAATTTTGTAGAAATTCTTGTATAACTTCGACATCGGCAAGTATAGAGGTGCGCAGGCTGCTCGAAAGCGCCTCCCAGTAGCGACGACTGATGAATTCGATATCGGTGCGCAACGGCAGCACATTTATGATAATACAATCGATGGACTCCTCGGAGTTTTGTAGTTTGGCAATTTTCTGACTGAAATTTTTGCAGGCACGAAAATTCCGATCCCAATCGTCGGCATTGCTAAGATGTATGCTGCACAGTTCCTCAACATCAACGCAGCCCAAAGCAATCCAAGGCATCCAGAGTTCCTTAAAAGCAGCCAATTTGGTAAATAGTTGCTCAGCGCGCTCAAAGAGTGGACCAAAGTGCTGACGATTCAATTCAACCATTGACTTGAACAGTTCTGTGCTCTTCTCGGATAGACCACGAAAGCTGGAAGGACGTTCTATAAAACGACGCAACTGTGTAAAATATTTATCGCGTATTTCCTCCTCGGGCGGATTGTAGCGCAATTGGCGTTGCCTGTAAGGTTGGAGATATATTTTCAGATAGTTTCGAATATAAATAAAAAGAAAACGTTAACTTCGGCAGAACCGAAGCATCAATACTAATTATCTACTGACAATTCGATGCCCCGTCCTTCCAAAATGTTACCTATAAAAGCCATAAAGTGGGTATTTGGTCTTTATGGGGACTAATTTTAAAAGTTTCAGTCTATAAGAAGTCACTATATCACTATATTTCCAGTTGAAATCGACTGTAATAAACAAGTTTTTCGGGCAAAATCCGAAAAGTGGGTGGCGGGTTTATATGTTGGCTGAACCTAAAAGTGGTCGTGGCATGGTTTTGGTTTTATATATTCAGCTTAGAAACATAGAAAGTCTTCAATTTCAGTTCGATATTAGAAAAACTGAGTTGGACTAGTTTTGATTCATATGCATGCTTTATGGAGTCTCGATGTCTTCTTTAATTCTTAATAAACTTTCTGACAAACTGATAATACGATCTCACACTATGTATGAATGGTATAAAAATATTATACGCACCGAAAAACTATCTTTGTATGTATATCCGGTAATTTGTTATTCATATCGACCAATCCAATGATGTATTGATATTCCAAAACTTTATATAGCTGATGATCCCAGTGCAGCTTAAATGCATCCAAATTTGTGAAACCCTGACGCTCCAAGGTGGCAACCAATTCGCGTAAATGACGCATTTCATCCTTCCATAATTGATTTTGCGTAAAAAGATCCGTATTCATTAATTTGATGACAGTACGCTTAGCCTGCTCATGATAGCCCACAAGTATTGTATTATCTGCCGATAATTTCGAGACTGCAGCTTGCAACATATTCACATAGCGTTGCACAGAGTCCTCATCATTCCAGGCCACTGTTTCGCTTTGTACTAGCTTGGACAGCTCCATAGCATTCTTCAGCATAATGGGTCGCTGGCAGGGTATCATGCGGTCGCCTATGGTATTATGAAATGTGGCAATCTGCTGCAAACGACGTGCATAGCACATGTATTTGGCAGCATGATTGGCAGCATTGCGCAGCTCCGTGGGCACTTTGTAGCCAAGATTGTCGAACTCACGCACATCCTGACAGAAGGTCACAAGTTTTGGATTGAATGTCACGCGCATAAGTTGGCGACCTTCGCGCTCGAATTTCACAACAGCCTGATCATCGTGCAGTCTGTGAAAGTTTTGCATTAAATAAACTGCTAGTGATAAACTTTTTGTTATGCCTACTTTAATTCACCACTCTTTACAGCAGTAGTGCACTGTCCGGACCATATTTCGAAGTTAGTGCGTAGCAGCGATTCCGTTTCCTCCTTGATTTCCTGCACTGCTTTATGCATCTTATCGAAACCGTCGCGTCCACTAATCAAGTGGCTAACCTTTTCGATTTCTTGTATCTACAATACAAAATAATTGGAATATTTTGAAGCATTTTTTCATAAACTACCAAACTACCTGATATTGCACCACCTTCAGCCAGCGACACTCATTGCATATGACAGACAAATGACCCGTATCCGGTTCCATATTTGTATCTGTCATTGCCTTGCGCAAATCCTGCAGCAATATATTCAACGATTGCAAAAACTGTTCACGCTCGATGGTCAACAATTCCAGCACCGTGGGACGCTGTATGAGCGTTTCATATTTGGAAAATATGAATATAACCTGACGCGGATTACTCAGGTGATGATGCAGCTGAGCCTTCAATGCGCTGGCAATGCGTTCATCAATCGGCTGTAAAAGTTGCTCGAACTGTTGCAGCGCTTTGTTCCATTTCGTTTGACCCAAGCCGGAGGTGTCGAAGATGTTGAATTCTGTAAAATGCATGCAACATTTCCAACGTATTTACTCTTATGAAGCTTCGCGCTACTTACCACCAAACGGCTGATTAACTTGAAACATTTCCTGTACCTCATCATCGCCCAGCAGCGTTGCTATTTGCTTGTAAAGATTCTTGATATTGCGTATTTCGTTTAAACGCTCCTTAAACTGCTGACCACGTTTATGCACATGAGGCTCACCTTCCCAACGATGGCCTACAACATAGGGCCAAAAGAGACGAGTCCATGAATCACACAATTGCATCCAGGAGTCGACAGTATCGATGCATTGGCTCATTAAATTGTTTACATGCGAGGAGGATAGACTCCAAATATTCTCAGCGTGCAGTTGCGCAAGACAGCTCTCCAAAAGACGATTTCCTACACCAAGATGTTTTAGCTTAATATATTTCACAACAATTTTTTACGTACCAATTATATCCAGCAGATCGTGCATGCGCTGTTGCGGATAATTATACGGCGTAACGCCGTAACGCCATATCTCGTCGAGATTATTATTAGCAAAAGTTAAGAATTCCTGTACGCGTACGCCAGAGTTGTCAACATTGTTGTCGAGTGTATTTATCTGCTGTGACAGCTGTTCGAGCGATGCAATGAAAAGTTGTGCCATTTCACGTTCCACACGTGAGCTGTTCTTTTGACTCAACTTTTGTTTCCAGTATTTAATTTCATCATTTATGCTGCTGATGCCTGCAAATATGTTAAATTTGTGAAAATTATACAATTTTAGGTTAATCAATTTCTTTTTGGTTCGGATTTTACTTCGGTGCTCTGCAATATTGTGTTCCTAAAGGGTCACTCAGCAGAACTCTTTCGAAGGTCAGGTTCTATCGAGAAAACCAAGTTTCATGATCTAGCATTTTCAAGAGCGCCTCATAAAAATCAGCACAACCCATCAGTGGTGTGCATAGCGTGTTGATCAAGAGAATTAAACGCCTCATTGCCCCATGGCTACAAAGTATTTCTTAATCCTAATGAGCCATTGATCCTACCATGAACGTAAAAATATATACAAATAATTGTCGAATGTTTGGCGACCTATTATTTTTTATTAACCACTGAAGATGCAATTACTCACTACCCCCTCTAGCAAGGGGTAAGCCGGCGTAATCTAATATGTAATTCCTGATTTGTATACTTTTTTCCTAGATAAAGAGAACTACATGAAATACTAGCCAATTTTTTGTTTAAAACTGTTGTAAGCGCACAGCACATAACGAATTATTGCTCTTTGACCCATAACTCGTCATAAATGTAAAATATTTACTTTTTTGTTCGCTTAAAAAGTTGTTTTGAATAGTTTTATTTCGTACGTTTGTAAAAGGTGTTGATTTAGTTGGATTGGAACGATCATAATTGTCCACATTCAATGAAAGAGTTGTAACGGAGCAGCTTGTGACATCAACCAAGGTGGATTATATAATATAATTCACCATGACAACATTGTGAATGATACATTTTTAACTTTATTGTAGATTGTTAGCACTGTATATTGAAAAATCAATCAATTCAATACGAAAGAGCACGCGCAGACAGCTTAAAGTAATTTAAACTAAATTTCCGAGCCTAGTAGTAGAGCATAACGAACTAGTGTCTTTGTAAAACACGTTATACTATAAGCTTAAAAACACCTAGCAACTCTATTTTTCAGAATATGAAAAAAGCAAAGAAACAAAAAAAGTTTTAATTCATTTCGTTCTAAATTTGACGTGTCACAAATCCGAATGTTAGAAAAATAATTTTGCTATACATACCACTTTGCGGTAGACCCAATGTGGAGCCCAGCGAGACTTGTAAGCTCTCCAGTAAACCAGTTAATTCCGGAGTGTATTCCGTTTTCTGCAAATCACATTCACGGCACATTCAAGCCATCGGTGCGGAAACAGAAAGCAATCGGAGCGAAAAAGCAAATTATTCTTATAAAATCGGATTAAAATGTTGTGCAATGCATGAAACCAGCAAACAAACATTGGCTAATTTAAGTTGCAATAGCAGCAAAATCGTATAATATATTTATAAAAGCTCACTCTAGTTGCAGCAGCAGCACATCGGCGCTTAGAATACTTACCCGTGCTTCACCTTGCGGCGAGAAAACACGTGAAACGGAATTGTAAATGGATTTAACCAAACCACCTTCCAATGTTAGTAAGCCCAGCAGCGGAGCGCCAGCTGCACCCTCAGAGCCACCGCCGCCGCGAGATCCACCACCGCCTTCCAGACCACGACGTACTCTGCCTCCGCTGGTGTTCTGCGGAATCTTATAGAATAGCAAACAGACTTCATCGTTCGGTATGCGATGGTGAAATTTGATTTTGCCATCGGATTTATTATGCACAGCCGCGATAACCGTGTGCTCCTCGTTCTCGAGAAACTCCAATATAGATGCTGTTTGTTCATCCAATTCCGTGCCGGGAAGGCTTGCAGCGAAATACTCAACTAAAAGAAAGAAATGGGAAAGCAAAAAACCAGAGGCAGTTTGAGTGCAAGTGCAAAGTTCCGCAGCAGTTCAACGGAAAAACTAAAATGGATTTCTTGGAGTACAGGTTGCAAATATTTACACGGCGTGTAACTCAGCACAGCACTCCGGGCTATACAAATGTGTCAGCTGCATTTTTCAGGTAAGTTTTTTCTTTACTGCAAGCTTCGGGACACTACTCACCTGAAGTATTTAATATGAATTTTGAGCGATTGTTCATCCTTTTTTTTTTCTCCGTTTTTTATTTTTGTTCTACCACTGGAACTTTGTTCTAGAAAAAAAACTTTCGATTTTCAACTAAAACTGTTTGATGGAAAAAAAATTCTGTTCGATGTCGTCAATGTTTGATTTGTTGTGCGTCGCCTAGCGTATCCTTGTTGTCCTGGGCAACAGTGCGTTGTCATGGCTGCCATTCATGAGTGCTTCTGTGTGTAAGTGTTGTCCTTTGGCTCGCATTTATTTGTTTACACCTGTTGTTGTCGGCAAAAGAAATTGTGCACGTGTTTTTAAGCCTGCACTGTCCAACATTTTCGTTTACGCTCACCTACCTATGGGTGGATGAAAGGGTATGTATCGTATATTATGTTTGCAGTAACTGTGTAACATAGTAAAGTAAGCAGTGTTTCGTGTATATAGTGACATGATTAGTTTGGTGGATAGTTTGTAACGCAGTAGTATAATGCAGTGTTGGGCGCGCCATTACACGTGAGTAAACAGTGATCGACGCTCTTGTTATAGAGACAAACACACGCTACATTGACAGCACTGCCCAATGCTGGCATATACGCTGATAAAAATATTGCATCCTAAAAACAAGTACGTTTGGTCTTCAGTATTTTACCTTATGTTCTTAAAACTAATCCACAGTGAGTCAAAAATTATTTTTGTTTTGAGCTCAACACACTGTACTCTACCTAATGTACCTGATTTCAAAACCATTTTCTTGATTTTAGAGCGTTTTTTTTTTATGAGTGTATTAAAATTGGTTAAGAGCTAGCACACCATTACATTGTACCCGCGCACACACACACCCATACATTTCACGTACAATTTTTCTACGCAGTTTTCATGTATATATATATTCTTGATTAGCTCAACGAGACTAACCAACATATACATATCCATCTGTCTGCCTCTCCGTCCGTTACTCTACTGCCTGTGCGAATCAAAAAAAGTGCTTATATTTTTGAGATATCGTTCTTAAATCTGGTATGAAGACTTCTTATGTTCCTGGGCTAAAAAGTAATAACAATGCCCATAACACACCCACTTTTCTGGGTGGCCGCCATACCCCAAACCCACCGTCCACATTTCGAATTCTGTGGGAAAATTTTTTTATTTAAAGTCAATGCTAACTTGAAATTCCATATGGGGGCTTTTATGGTATTTCTTAACTTATATACAAGTACTTAAGGAACTCGATGAGTTGCGTCGATCCAGCTATGTCCGTCCACCGTCCGTAAACCGAAAAACAATTTCCAGTTTAACAATCCGAATAAATTGTTTGAAAGTGGTTTAGTTAAAATAATGCGTTTTTTACGTTGAAAAGGATATCAAGTTGTCTCTCTCAAATTTTCTACTCCGCGTTCTACAAATATTGGGTGCAAGTAAAACGAACTTCTGTAATTTTCTAAGAGTTTTTTAGATTTCATTGACAAAAACTTCATTGACTACTCTACCTCGAGGGAGGTGTGGCAAGGAGTACTGGTTTCAAGTTAAATTTTCTGCCACTTCGAATTGAATTATTTTCGAAACAGTGTATTACACGGAAAAGATGAAATTTTAAGAACTAAAAAATTTGATCTCATGTAAAAGTAACTGTTAAAAAATTTTCATAAACTTTCAACCCGCTTAGAATTGTCTTTTCGTTCTTCGCTTGTCTCTTTCGATGCATTTAGTTCCTTAGGTTTTGATATATTGATCCAAAATTTGGTGTGCCGACTGGGTTGATCATAACCGAAGCTTTAATATTTCTCAGACGCAAACAAATATTTATTGTTAAATCATTTTTATGCTCGTGTTATGACTTGAAGCCTTCATTCCGCATTTTAATATGAAAGTTTTAACGAGAAAATCTGCAAAGTGGATGTTGTTTTTGTATGTGAGCTACCCAGAAAAGTCAGCGAGATAAGTCCATTAATATTAACTAGTGTTCTCCTTGTGGTTGAAATTCAACCATTATAGCGACAATACAAAACAGTTCAGTACCATTTGGTAGTTCTGAGAGCGTTAATTACGATGAGCAGGTTGGACTCAATATAAGGCTGGCCCGTGTAAGCGTATTCGCTCTCGTCTCTGTTTCTTTAATGCTCAGATTATTAAGTATGACCAACGTGTTGGGCTCATCATGTTGCGGCGGACAACAGGATTGATGAAATATTGATTCTTCTTTTTTTTTATATACATTTTACCAACAATTCAACTGATGTTGTAATTTTTTAATAAATTGAGAGAACTGAGATAGGGATATTCATACACATGTGTTAACAAATAATAGTGTGCACGTTTTCATTCGCAAATTGCACCGCAAACGATAATATTTGTGGAATAAATGTTTGTAGAATTTGGAACAAGTGACGCGTCCACGTTTAAAATTTATTTTGTAGTCATTTGTGTATGAATATCTTTTGGGTACCGAAAATAGTGCTATTTTTAATCGTTATTCTGTATTTAAGTAAAGTTTTATTGTATTTACAAGTTTTATTTACTCACTGATTTGCTGCGATATCCATCCCATCTATGGTTTTGTGCAGCATCTAATATAGTCGAGCAATTCCATATTTTTCACGTAACTATATCATTTTTGTCTTGTTCTAGACGTCCCAGTAGGGGTTTTTTTTTTGTAAGCTTTTTTGTTGTCTGTTTATTTTTGTTGTGGATTACTTCAAAACTTTTGTATTTAGTTCATATTTTTAGATTTTGTTTACATTGAAAACCATCGAGTTGTTGACACAGAAATGAAATGAAATCAATATGAGGGAAATTTAGCAGGTAAGTTTCATACATATTTACTTGCTGTGAAAGATTCAATTAGTTAATTGAATAGTTTTGCAATCAACAAAACTTTTATACTAAATATTTCTATTATAACTTAAACTATATAGAGCAACCAACCGAACGACCTGTTGCTGCACGGTCATCTTTTAGCAATCATTTCATTTGCCGCAACTCAAATGTCTCCAGTTTATTACATCTTAATACCATTAATTGAATCGTACAGGCGTGCAAATGCGAATTTTATGAACGTCTTTCACAGGAAAACTTACCGCCGCCCGCCGAACTCAATGCTATTCAAGCAAATTGAAGCCAAGTTAAGAGACACAATGGGCACAAGGTAAACGTGCCACATGCCACAAGAAGCAAGACGTAGCTGGGCTGCCAACTGGTGACAGTCGCTGCATAGTACGTGACTGCCTAAAAGCAGGCTATGACATTTTAACTCCACCTCGTCCTGTGAAACATGTATGCGAATCTGTTTCTTATAGCAAAATCCTTTGTTTTTGGTTTTTTCTTTTTTTTTTTTTTTTTTTGGTGAAATTTATCTTTTGTAAAAGTTATATTCGATTTTTTATGTATGTAAAAGTATACTGTTTGCAAATATCTAATCAGTTTTTATATATATTGTTGCAGTTTATTAGTTTTAACGCTGACAGTTTCGGCTTAGTCTACTTTTGTGCTTGCAGCATTTTTGTTTAAGCGGATTTAGTCTCAATTAAGTTTCTGTGTGCGGTGTGCGCTTTATATAAACCGCAGAAATTGTATGCGCGCTCACATACACATACACACTTATATAAAGAGGTTGCATTTTTAGAGGTTTCATTTTCAGAGAGGGTTTTGACTGTCATACATTTGGAGTGAAGAACATTCACAAAAGATTCTCGTACTGTTTGATGCGCTTTAGGGGCTTGCGGAATCATGGTAGTTACTTCTTTGAAAATGGGACCGGCGGGAATATTACTGTGAACGACGAGCGATATAGTGCCATAATTGGCGATTATTTTGAATGGGATGTTTATTGAAGACATGTCTCTCCAACAGAACGGCGTATCAAACAGTCAATTGACCACGTCAAGTCATTGCTTTATGCGAACAAACCAGCAACATTTGACGACTTGAAGGACGGCATTGTGCGAACCATTGCCGATGTAGAACCCATTGCATTTCCGAGTTTCACACCTCTAAACAAAAAAAGAACACCCTTTATATTTGCATACGCACTTCTCATTTCAATTGAAAAACCATTTAGTCTGTTTGTCTGCGCTTTTTCATGCTGAACTCCATTTGCAGCTGCTGATGGAATTCATGCGGCAAAAACACAAAATACCGACGAGTTTATACCGCAAAGCAATAATGCGGTGCGAACACACACACTTACACACACACACATACACACACACACACACGCATGCACTTCCAACACAGACACATGGTATTCAATTTTAATAACCTTACCAGGGAATCAAACGAATATTTTTACCCTTTCTCCCTTTTTTAGTTCTGTAATTTTTATAGTTTTTTCTCTCCAAAGCAGCAATGCGCCGTAAAGTAGACTAGCGTTTTTATTTTTTTGTTTAATTTTTCGAAATGTGAATAAGCGTTAAATGATGTAAATATTTATTCGATTTTTTTTAGCTGGTAATTCTTTTAACACTTTATAAAATAGTTAAATCTTTTTGTTATTTTAAGAGCTCGCTGCCGTCGAAACAAAGCCATTAGTCTCGAAAAGAATTGGTGTGGTTCTTAAAAAGAACAAATTGGAGCGAATCGGTAATTAAAAAATTGAGTTCAGTCAAGTTCAAATGGGAAATCATTAGCACTGCAAGTCATAGCTTAGTAGAATCACCGAAAATAGTACAGTGCAGACCAGTCTACATGTAGAGCGCTCTAGATTAATCACCTATGCCCCGAAACTTTAATACAATTCACAAGAAGTTTCAAGTTGTGTACTTAACCGTAAAAAAAAAATAAATAATTATAAAGAGGAGAAAATTGGTGTGTTTGTTTGGGGGCTACCCCAAAACTGGAGGAATTGCACCCATTGATATGTATGTAAAGCGTCCGTCCATAAGAGGCTACCACATCAATTTATAAGACGGCAATAAAAAGTTATTTATATGAAAACTCAGAAGTAGAAGGGTGATTGGTAGGGGGTCTACCACTAAAAGTGGGTCTACTATGCTAATATGATAACTCTATTTTACTGCAGTAACAATAAGTCTAGGTGCCGATGACTTTCAGCTGCATATATTTAAAGATTTGTATTCAAAAAATAGCAGAACAAAATCTATTCAAAATAGGCTCCCTGTGATACAAAACACATTTGCTAATGTTTTTATTAGTCTTAGAAACACGTTTTATAGTTGCTTTCAGTTTATTCCACCGAATTTTCTTCTATAGCCTCGATTAACTTAAAATTGATTTTACTTAGACAATTTTAGTTTCTGAATTCTGCAACAAAATCGAATGAACGGACTCGTGAGAAATGGTCAGATGATATGTAATCTTCTCTTAAACTGGAATGACGGTTATCGAGCACAATTTCGTTTACTCTTTTCGATATGATAAAGTCGAAGGTCGTCCGAAACAAGGTAGGCGGAAGAAATATAAAGAGTGCTGTCAAGACAGTGGTATCACATGGCAGTGTTGCCAGGTTACACATTGGTGCTACCAAGCTCTGCTGAAGTGATACCAAGATCGCTAAAAACTGTTTGGTGGTTATGTTCAGTGGACTGTAACGTCATAGAAATCCGATAAATGGCCACTTTTATCATTTTATTAAAATTATCATCCTTTGTTCTGGAAAGTTTTGTTGCCTTACAGCTATATTTCGTCAGTGTTTTCAAAGTTTTCGGTCAGACATCTATTTATTTTAGATTCAAATGGCTGTAATATGACTCAAAGATGTTTTGAATGTATTTCTGACGGGATGAATATGCAAAGTTTATTAGAACTTTTAGTATTACAACTTTAGTAGAACTTTTCATTGCTTTACAGTGTAAATAATCTAATGTCTAGTCTAGAAGCTAGACTGATAATTTTGTCCTTCCAAATTTAATTTATTGAATTGTTTTTTTAAAAGCATGTTTATAGAATTGTGATTTCGAGTTCTCTACCATATTTAGATTTGACTTTTGACTTGACTTTTATACTGTTATATACCAGACTGAGAATTGTTCAATCAATTTGATAGTTACTTGGTCTTCATCAATCGCTACAACAACATCTTATATATTTGTTTTAAATATAAATCAGCTACTGTTTTTTTTTTGATAATCACTCCATTATCTTTACTTGTAAATGTATAACTAAAACCTTCCAAGGCATAAATTTTCATTTCGAAACCAATAACAATCATAATCTTTAGCATAATTTGATTTTTATTGCTTTTCTTCACTTTTTCTTCTTGATTGCGTTCCTATGGCAAATTCATTCCATACCGTTTGCCTTTTGATATCTCTTACATGTTCTGAATAATAGGGTGTTACCAGTTTGTTATGAAGATTGTAACGTTGTTGAGCAGAATTTGAATAATTTATAAAATATTGAAGAAAATGGTAGCTGAGTTTATTGCATTATAATTTATATACATATTTATGTGCACAGATGACACTGTGAAGGCCAGGAAACCATACGAGTGTTTTTATTGTTTTATTAGTTGGTATACGCAGAAAGAAATTTGATTGTGTAAATTTTGCTGGTTGATGCAAAAAACTGCGTGTGTGTGTGTGTGTGTGTGTGTGAGCTATCCTTGGCCAAAAAACAGCAAAAAGACATAGAGGGGCAGAGCACAATCATTCGGTTGAATATTTTGAATGTAATTTGCAAACAGTTTATGCAGTTACAAAATTAAGACTTGCTACTTTCAAATCAGTCAGGGTATCTCTGAAACGCTTTCAACTCAAAATACTTAAAACTTAGTTTTATCAATAAATTGTGGAATATGACTCAAAGATTAGATTATATTTAGAATCAGCGATCCTGTGATACCCCTGCATTATTATTTTTTCATTATTGGGTACTTTTGCGACAGAATATCGAATTTTGAGCACCGGGAGAACTGTAATCAACATAATTCAAATCATGCTACTGAAATATATAGCGCACATTCAACTTATGTAGTGCCCGTAAAGCGTATAAATGCTTCTCTATTACCGCATTGACAATATTTTCTTGTTTCTCTGTCATATTGATATATTTTTATTGTCTCAGCGCGCCTGAAAGTATGTAAGCAAATAAACAAAGCCAAAGCAATGACATCAAATAACGATCGCAAAGCATAAAATGACAGTTGAGAACTGTCAACTCCAAATGGAGCCGGAGGCGAGGTATTAAACTATGTATTCATATACATACAATATATGAAAATTTATACGCTTGAATAGCGATAGACAAAAGTCAGTCGGCAGCAGCATTCGATAGACAGACAGACAAACAGACAGACAGACAGAGGGACAAATACATGCATAAATAAATACAACTACATACATTGAAAGCAATTTGACAATTGGGAGCGGCAGTAAGGAGCAATAAACCATAATTCTTTGTTGTAGCGGGTAGACGACGATATTCCGTGTCGCCTTTTTTCACTTTATGGTATTTTGCGCCTAAATGTAGGCAATAAAATTGCCAGGCGTCTCTTTTGTTTATATGCGCGCTCCAAATTGCCAATAAACTAGCTAAATATGTGTGTGTGTGTGTGAGTGTGTTTGTGTGTATGTGTATGTGTGTGTTTGCTGTATTGACAACTAAACGTTACATACTTAACGGTAATTTGCGTACATATTGCAAGTAGTTGGTAACCCTAAAATGGTACAGAGATTGTTTTATGTGCGCTGATGATTTTCTTTTAGATGATTAAATAGATTAGTGTTGCATAAAATGGTGACTTTTGTGCAAAATATTGTTGCCTTTTAGGCGTTTAAGTTGTTTGATTAACTGTTAAAACAAGGCCTTAAATAGGAATGTCTCTATATGAAAAGGCTACCTCTATAAAACTTGAACATTACAAGCTATCAATTCAATAAGTAAGTGAAATCCATATTGCACGAAACTTCATATATCAAGAGACACATTTATTCTTTTTGGAAGGATTTTGGTTCTGGTTTTTGAGCGTGAAATTTAAATATACAAGGGAAAATCGGGTTTTATTTTTTTTTTAAACATAGAATCGTATCAATAACTTTAGTATATCTGTACATTATTAAATTTTTGAAAACCACTTCAAAACTTTTCCATTTTCGAAAAGTGTAATATTTTGGTAAAATAAAAGTTTTTAGGTTAAATCGAAAAAATCAGAAAAAAGCGCAATAAATATACTCACCTATGGTTCCATGATAACCTTCTTCTTTTTACATATTCTTGCGGTGTGTGTGATCAAAATATCCGCGCATTGACCGCAAGAACAATGATCACTAGCGTTACTGTTTTCTGCGATGCAATTTGACCAAACTCAACCAACCTCAACCAACCTCAACCAACCTCAACCACCACAACCACTTCAAGGCGATGGCCTTATTGGTTTTCGACGAAACCGTAGGGAAGTCCGTTTTCTCCATGCTCTAGATTGTGCATGGTCACAAAAAATTTTGGTTTAAGCTGCCAAGTAAACTATCAAAACTCCCCAAACCGGTATATTTCCAAGTAGAGATGCTACCAGCCATTGGCGAGGTAAGGGGATAATGTATTTATTGCAACTACATAAAACATAGATAGTTGCTTAGTGATAGTATAGGTATTTATTTTAACACTACACTCTTATTTTTTTTTTTGTCGTCAGATTAACTCACTGTATCTGTATGAGGATGTCCAAGCAGATGTAATTACAAAGAAATAAGAATATGAAAATATAATTTATTTTAGTTCAGAGTTAAGAATAGACTTTTTGAGATCCAAGAAGAACTGAAAGAATATAGATGACAGAATTTTTTATAGATAAAGCAGAGAGACGGAATTGAGACATGGCAAGTATGATTTGTAGTGCAATGTGACAACCTTAAAGATACATAATAACTAGTAAAGCATGTGGGAGCATAAAGAAATAAAACTGAAGGTGCAACAAAGGAGCGAAGTTGATTCTCCTTTGTTGCTCCTTGAGTTTTAATTCATATGAAGAATGTAAACAGAGAGCATCGATCGTCTTGCGGACAGGGTGGAATGAGGAATTATCGTAGTTTAAAGCGAGAGCAAAAAGCAGAAACTGATGTTGTACTTAATGAAAGCAGTAGTAATGTGGGTTCCAAACATGAGATGCATATTCTAAAATCAGACAAACAAGTGAACAGTAGATCTCCACAAAACTTGATGCTAATTAAAGTTTTTATTATGTGGGGCATTACTATTGTAGAGGAGAATGCTCTACACCAAATTTTGTCCTATTAAAGCTCATCTTGAATTGGGCAATATTTAACATTGAACATTGTCTGCTTCGTAGATTTGAATGTATCCTTAAGATATTTCGCAGTAGCAGCATAATTAAAAAAGTAAATAAACCAAAAAGAGAAAAAAAAAACAGAAACCATGTCAATCGCTTTCACTTTCAGCTCAAATGTAACTGCTGATGTTAGACTTGTTAATCATTTTGCGCTAAATTAACTCGTTTAATGAAATTCATGTTTATATGCTGACACAAGGTTATTCCACTTCGTTAAAAGTATAAGCGCAAGAGTGACGCGAAAGAAAAAGGACGAGACATAAAAAGAGTGCGAAAAGGAAACAGTAAGTATATATTGTAGGTACTATATACAAAATAAAAAGCACGAGCGAACAGCAATTAAGACAACATTTAAAGGAGCAGCATAAAAAAAGGATATGCATACAACACACTGAGCAAGTACATAAATCTATAGCAACAACATTATTTCAAGGAAAAATTGCCGAAAAATAAAAGCGAATTCGTAAAAAATAACAATCATACAGAAAAAAAGAACCCTTGAAAAAAGTACCGAAATAAAAAAAGAAAGTAGAAACAAGAAACAAGAAAGCATTTGACTGTGTCCGACTGCGAAATACTTTGTAACTAGTCTAAGCTTCTCTATATGAACCATACACAGGCCTGTTCCTGTTCTTACTTTCGGGAAGATTTTGTTAAAGTGAATTCGATAAATGGTAAATTTTTCAAACATGCCATTTCAAATCACAAAATTTTATTGAATTCACTTTCGTAAAAGTTTCCCGAAACTGACAACCGGAACAGGCCGGATTGACTTCTAAGGAAGCTAAAAAAATAAATAAATAAAATAACCTTTTCGTTTCTTGAAATTGGACTAGGTTCCATGCTTGACTCTAATAATATAACGGAAAATGTATGAAGTCTGCATTCACGGAACGTTTTTAATCGGATAGTTAATATAAACCTATGTTAACCTTTGATTTGTCACAGTAATTCCACTTGGAATGAACATATTCAGATGGACATAGTCCACTTTTTATGCTGTTCACCAATGTATAGACTTTTTCGGATTATCCACCTCTTTGTGACTGTTGCCGAAACTTAACATACACTATGTGTGAAGGGTATCCAAATAGAAATGAGAAAAACAAAACACCGGACAAGCACTTAATTTAGACGACATTGTACTACAATAAAAACCAAACAGGACAAGCAGCAACGTCATCGCTAACGCCATCGCTTCAAAAACCCTAGAACGGAAGCAAAACGAATGGCGAAATATAAAGCGAGAAATACAAATTTGTTAAAGGAGTAAAGGAATAGGGAACCCAAAAGAAAAAAAAAAGAATGAACGCTGCAGTCGAGTGCACTCGGCTTCGAGATACCCTGTATCTTGTCGAAGATTCTTTATTTAAACCTTAAATTTGTGTAGGGCTATATTTCTTGGTGGTTCCACCTGGACATATATGGAGTATTTTGATAGAATTGACGTAAGACACTTTTCTAGCTTAATTGAAAATAAAAAACAAAAATATTGTTAAAAAATCTTAAGAATAGGGCCAGCTTTGTATGGAGACTACCTCTTAAAATGAACAAATGGAGAGTCTCTATCTCTTATAGTCTCCAAGAACTCAAGTTGTTCAATCAGACGGACGGATGGACAGACGGGCGGACAGACGGACGTCTATATCGAACCGACTTTTGTTGTTCATTAATAATACATACTCGTATATGTTATGCGGTCTATCACGCCTCATTCTGCCTGCACAAAGTTAATATACGCTTTTACCCTATGGGTACTGGGTATAAAAAAAAAATACTACAGAGCTTAGTGAATCTACAAAAACGAAACCGTTAGAACAGTTCAGAGCCTACAGCGTAAACGATAAAAAAAACGAACAATTTCTCTTTACTATTTTCATTGCTGTACATTATAATACACAATTTGTTTATGATAGAATGTATTGCAAACTATTTCAAAAATGGGGAACGGTATTATGCAAAGCAATTGATAAGGTGCCTCTGTAGATTCCGAAACCACTTCTTTTTGTAAGATCTTAAAATAACAACTACTAAGCATGTTTTAATGTTCCAGAGTCATTTTATCGGTTTTTCTAAACCTCTTTTATTTAAACTAGTAGATACTACGAACATTTTTTTGACATTGAAACTTTTTTTGACATGATCAAATAATTCACAGTATGTGTTCTGCCACGCCTCCTTTAGTTTTTTACATACATTTGCATAAAATTACTATATCCTATGGATATAGTGTACGAGTATACAAATTTTGTTGCGAAGGCGCCAAAGAAGAAAAAGTGCAGGCGCAGCAATAAAGGACATTTTTAATTTGGCTTTGAAATGCGGCACACTTTATTCTATTCTATTCTATTTTCTTCGTTTTTTTTTTCTTTTTTTTTTTAAGTGATTTGCCTTGCTGTGCGATTTTTTATGTTCGAAGATTATAAACCCCAGCGGGACAATAAACTGCTTTATTTGCGAAACTTTTGTGTAGTAAAGAAAAGCGAGCAAACGTATAATAAATGAATGAATGAATTGTGTAAGTTAAAAAACAAAAAAAAAAGAGAAAAAAGGAACATGCATTTGACTATTGATGTGTTCTCATGTATGCCGATATCAGTGGTGATATTTTATCGGGTTTACTTGCATAATCTTTATAGAGCATGCTTAGCGTGGCTCTCGAAAGACTAAACGAACTGATTGAAAGATTATGTTTGTGCAGATGCAACATGGCGAAGACCTGCGGTAGCGTATAGTTTGCAGTGGAGAACCAAACTGTAATAACATCAAAGTTTATGTCCCTGCAAAGCAAACATTAGTAATAAAACGTTACATTTGAATATAATCCAACTTACTTGATAAGTGCATCCGGAAAGTGTTGTTCCATGAATGCAGCTATTTTCATGCTTTTAGCACGAATTGGATCACTCTCCTCACTCGTTTGGTTCTTGAATTGTTGCATTAGTACATCCAAAGCAAATGTTATTGTTGCCGTAAAGTAACCATCGTAATACTTAGCCAACAGCTGTCCATGCACATCGCCAATAGCACAAATGTAATGATCCTTCAGTATTGCTACACGATGCGCTAACTCACAATCATCTGGCGAAACAGAAGTGAACAGCACTGCCTGTCCACGCTGACAGATCTGTTTAATAATAAGCATTACGCCACGTTTATTCGGTTCATCTAGCATCGAGAGTGGATCATCGAGTAGTATAAGACTGGCATAGCCGATCATGGCAAGCGCAATGCCCACAAGTTTTATAATACTGCGACTGCAAGCCTTCAGTGTGTAATCACGAAAATGAAAAACTCCGAAGGCCTCGCATATAGTCTTGGCTACATAATAGGCTGACCAACGTGGCAAGCCACGTATGAGTAGCACCATTTCGATAGTTTCAATAATTTTTAGTCCCTCCATTAGTGCATCTTCCTGCGGACAATAACCGATGCATCTGTAAATCTTACGTATGTCGTAAGCATTGTCGGAAAAGTCAATGTTTATGCGTCCATTACTCAGATGACGTTCACCGATTATAGTCTCAATGAGCACACTCTTGCCGGCGCCATTGCTGCCGAGTATTGCGAAGTTTTGATAGCTAATAGTATAGTAAAATAAGTACCGTACAGGTTATATGCCATCATTTACGGAACAATATTACACACCGTTCAATCATGAAATTTAGGCGATTAAGTATCACCGTGTTTCCAATGCGCACGCCCACATTTTCGGCATACAGCGGCTTTAGAACGAGTTTTGCACGTTCTAGAGTGCGTACGCGTACCTTCTCTTGGACCCAGCTCTGTGCACGCTCATCGAGATGCGTGAAATGACGAATGAACTGATCGTAATAGTTATCTGGACTGTTTGCAGTAAGAATATAGAAAATATAGTATAAACAGCAAATATTGATAGTCATGTAAAGAATGTATAATCGTAGCTTCATACATTGATTTAAAAGAGGTTGCCACTACAATGCTTTTTTGATCCTCATAAAAAATCTGAACTAGAATTTAATTATACATCAAATATTTTGAAAGTAACTGAAATTGAGCGCTTGAAATATTAGTTTGCAGGTTGCCACCCCTTTCTGAATATAGCTTTCTACTCAAATGTAAATAAAAATTATGCATAAACATCGCACAATCATGAAAACTAGCATATGAGTATAGAAAAGCGAAACAGAGAAAGAAAGAAAGAGGTGGCAACCTACAACCCAACAAAGGAACCAACCAACATTTTGACGCCATTTTGGTATATACATGAAACAAAAATTGGCAATTCATATGTTTTTCAATTCTGTTAGGTTTATGTAAATTGAATGAAAAATCAATGTGAATTATCGAGTCACAAATTTAATTTTTAAGAAAAAATATGCGAAACACTTTGTTCTGTAAACACAAACTTTGTACAGATAACAGATGTAACAGGCGGAATCACATTATGTGTATAACATTAGTATAAACACACTTAATGTGTATAACAGATATAACAAATGATTTTCGTAAGAAAAATATCATGTTTATTATGCTATATCTCCCTATATCTATATATCTATATCTATATATCTCCCTATATCTATATCATATATCAAAATATGCCCAATCGCAGAAAGTCTTATCACTCGAAATATGCGTACAAAATTTATGTCACAATTTTCGGCCCATATGTTTTTATCGAAATTTATTTTGATCTATAACTTTTTAAGTTACGATTGTACACTAATTAAGAGTTGTGTGGAAAGGTATTCGGAAGACCTTTCCATCAGTACAATACATTTTCGAAAAATTCGAAAAATTTTCCGATTCTGCTAATATTTGTATACTTCAACATTTCAATACTATCAGTAAAAACTTTGTTATTGCGTATACAATATCGAGCCATAACCGCCAAAAAGGTGTAAGCGACAAAATTTGAGATATTCGGTTTTTTATACGAATTGAAAATATAAGTGAGGATATAATCAAATATCCAGCTCCAGCTGTAAAATTCATTTATTGTCGCTTACACCCTTTTGGCAGTTATGGCTCGATATAGTGTAACCGTTTTATATCAGATGCATCAGCCATCTGTTCCGGAATGATTCACACCCGACATTTTTTTGCCGAATTGTTGATATTTTGTTAACTTTTGCCAGTCCTTCGTTAAGTTTTTGCTTTGGCCTTCAGTTTACTTACTTATTATCATATGGTGCCTTGCGTCTGAGACGAATATGCTGTCTAAAATAGTATTGTTTCCACAGAAAGTATAATATCCATGATAACACCGTGACTACGTAAACTGCTATGAAGTCCTCAAATAGATTAATGCCCCTTTCATCTATGAATTAAAAGTAAAAATTAAGATACATTTTCAGCTACTCCATTTTACCACAGCAATTTGGTGTCACATTACACTTCTCCAGACTGGTGGCTACTAAAAATGTCTGGCGATCTGCACAGGTGCTATTAAGATCCGAATAATGGAATATGCGCACAAAACTATGTGCCAGAGCATAGAAGGGTAAAAAATCAAAATTAGGTACAGAACTGACTTCGTGCGGGTTTTCAATTTCATTGATCTCATAGACCGCCAGATATAGTATAATGCTGAATGAATGAAGCACCAGTATGAGCGCATAACCATTGTGTGCATCGCGTAGCACTTCAATAAGGAGCAGATTTATTGAAAGTGTGCAGAGCGCTATGAGCAGCATTACGTAGATAAAAAGAACTATGGAATATTGCTAGGTAAGTGTTTTTTTTTTTTCAAATATAGAATGCATATTTTATACTTGAAGTACTTACAATAAATGTGCAGCTGCATGAGTTTGTGAAATCCAAAGAGTATGACGGCATTATTCAATGGCAGTAGAGACAGCGCTACCTTGGAGAACTCATAGACGAGCGTGGCGAATGCCAAACGTCCTATTGGCATACCGGCAATTGTTTCGACCATATTAAAATGACGCACATTAAGTAGAGTCAAATGTAGCAGCTGAAAGGACCAAATGAAACAAAAACAAAATGTCATCATAATGGCGAAGACATTCTCCAGCTTGAAGGCGCCACGTGTCAGCTCTGCGTAGTGTGTCGTTGAGTAGGGAAGCGGTTCAATAGCTGATTTGATGCGGGAATCCTTATGCACAACAACGCTGTAAGATCATATCATATCGTGAATATCTATTAACTACTGTACTGGGTGTTTGAATTAGTTCATAGCGTTTCCTGAAAGATGATGTAATTAGTGCACCACCTTCCACCTTCCACCTTCCAAAGTGTATTCCGCGTAGACCTACAGCATATGGTTGAAGACACTTTTTACATAATTGCATATATCTAACTTTCTACCGGATAAAGTGTTTTTGAAGGAGGTTATTACTTTAACATGAAGAAAAGTGCTGCTGAAAGCCGTCGTGGAAGTTTAGGCAGAAGTTTATGCAGAGCATGCTCTAGGTGAGCAAACTTGTCGGAAGTGGTTTAGTTGGTTAAAAGTGGTGATTTCAAATAATAAGTGGTGATGGTAAATAAGGAACGACTTAGGCAGCCGAAGAAGTTCGAAGATGAAGAATTGGAGTCATAGCTCGATGATGATACGAGTCAAAAGCTTCAAGAATTGGCTGAATCATTGGGACTTGACTTGATGCCTCAAAGCCAGGGAACTTATCCAACAGCAGGGAAATTTGGGGAGTCACATACGAATTGAAACCTAGAGACGTTGCAAGGCATTTTTTCAATTGTGAGAACAAAAGAAATGTAGATGATTTTTCCATTGAATTGTGATTGGCAAAAAAAAGTGGATAGGCTACAACCAATTCCAAACGCAAAAAGTTATGAGTTACGCACGGCTAACCATCAACATAAACGGCGAAGCAAAATATCCATGGATCCAAGTATTTGGTGAGATCAGTGCTCTACTATGAGCTATTCGAACTGATTGAAACGATTAAGGGGGAGCGGTACCGTACCCAAGTGATGCCTTTAAACCGCGCATTAAAGGCAAAACGGTTGGCATATGGCGATAGACACTAGAAATTATTTCCCTGTACGACAATGCGATATCCGATATCTACGTTACAAATTCTGTCAAATTCTACATCGAAACGGCCAAATGGACGATTCTACTCCACCCGTCGTATTCTGCAGACATCGCTCCACCTGTTTCGATCGATGATCCATAGCCTATCTGAGGAACGCTTCATTTCAAATGAAGATTACAAACAAATGGCTGTATTCTTTGATTGCTTCTGAAAACGCTATCCGTATGCTGTCAAAAAGTTGAGAAAATGTAGTTTCTACTGATGGACAATACTTAGAATAATCTATTTCTGACCGTTTTTGTAAAGTAAAGCCTCAATTTATGAAAAACAAAACCGCTGCAAATTCATTCAAATACCCAATATTCATAGAGAACAAACCTTGCTACTGTATCCAAAACAATATTCATGCTCAATGGCGCTGCATGCATCATATAATTATTAAACCAAGCCACAATGTGAGTATCCGAAAAACTGAAAGCCACCACCAAATCCAAATCGTTAAGTATGTGATCCGTTTTTTTACGCATAAAGTCCATGATGGGTTCAGTGCCGACATCGATTGCCTCATGATTGCCCAGTGCGGCTGTACGTTCTCTAAATGATTCAACCATTTGCTTCACGACAGGCTTGGTTGCCTGTGAGCTGTACAGCGTGACCGTCCGGGGATAATTTTCACGCGTGAAATAACGCGGCGGCAGTACGTGCGTTCTTTCGCTGCGTGCATGCGGCATAGCAAAAATGAATATAGCCAGACAGGTGGGCAGCAGTATCTGCATCAGCGGCAACATCGGATACCGCACATCGAGTAGAAAACGCTTCTGCAGCACAGTCCAGACGTGGTTGAAGAACAGCGTGGCGCCACTTAGCCGCTGCTTTCGATGCACCGTCAGTTTCATCTCATCGATGCCTTTTATTTGCTGTGCCACTCCGCGCAAGATTTCTTCATCGCCAAATTTTTGATGGCGACGATTATATCCGGATGGTATATTTGAATAAACTTGCGGCAGCATATGTTCCAATGTGCAGTCTGTCAGATAATAGCCTTCCAAATAGAGTCTCTGTTTGTATTTGGGTAGTGCATCAAGCAGATTTTGTAACTGTCCAGCATGCTTATAGTCGAATAAATAGGTTGTCTTGCAACCGACATCCGCCTCCTTAATGGCAGTGGGCACAATTTTCTCCACAAATGCAGTCAGTGTGTCGACAGAGCAACGTTCACCGCGTTGACAAATCTGAAAAATTTTGTGTTTAGAAAGTGATTATTAGATTACCAAAGAAGGCGATTACTAAATATTGTATCTTATAGTATCTCATAGTCGAAAAAACAATTGATAACTTCCAATCATTAAGTTTGTTCAATAACTCCAAATTGAATAAAGCATCGCCTACGAGTAACACTCGAGTTACACTAGACAAAAGCCTAAGTTTTGCCTGGGTTGCCAGTACATTATGCAGTCTTTAAACTTTTTTTTTCAAATAAAATTTTAATGGAACTGAAAGAGATGAAAGAACCATTGACTATAGAGTGCCTCTCGCATTGCCATATATTGTGCTTTTTTGAAGCACGACAAAGCGGAAGTTGCATACACTTGAGTATCTCCCTCTTACAATAAGATCCAGAGGAAACAGATGAAATGGAACGTTTATTGCTTCTGCCGTTGTGGTGCGTAGAACTCCAATGATGCAGAGTTTCGTACTTCTTTGTACTCTCTAGAATTACTTATGGGAAGGTAGCGCCGGGCTCCAAAGGCATTCTCCGTAGCGTGGGATTAACCTTACCACTGTTTTGTGAGGTTTACGACCAGATCGCAACCCGAAGTGATGGTAATGAGGTTTGCATTAAAATGCGTAGTTTGCGTTAATTTACCTCTGATAATCATCCATGCGCCTTAACAGTTGGTTAACTTTGACTATCGATAGAAGCGTAGAGAGTATTCCCCCTTTCAGTGGTACTTCTACCGATAAATCTTCTGGCCGACATAATTTCTAAAGTCAAACTCATCGCTCTGCTGGTAAGCATGGTGCGAATATTTTGGACTAGGGATGCATCAAAACCAAATTGATTATAACATCGGGAAGATTGTTGTTAAAAGCACCCTTTAAATCGAGAAATGCTACTAGGTTATGTGCTTTTATTTCGAACGATTTTTCAATTGTCGAAACTAGTCAGTGCAGGGCGGTATCCGTTGACTTTACCATGTTATATGCAAGTTGGGAATTAGAAAGGAACAAACGGTTTGTACCATTTTGAATGTAAACATCTATTAATCTCTTTAGTATCTTAAGGAGAAGTAATGATCGGGTAATAGGCCTGAAGTGCTTCGTGTTGGTTTATGAGACCTTCCCCATATAAAGCTTCTAAAGATTGCATGTAACTATGGTCAGATATGCTCTTTCATTTGCTGGAGTTGAGTACAGGGTATAAAAATGTATATTTTTAATGAAAAAAACATAATTAAAAACTTTCACGTGGACTTACCAAGCGATAGCTAGTCTTATAGTCCGCACTTAGTTCCCTCAATGAAGTTAAGCTCACCAGCTGCCCATTTTTAATTATTCCAATTCGAGTGCAAACGCGTTCTGCCACCTTTGGCTGTGTTGTTGTCATCAGTATTGTGCGATTTGTGCGTTCGCTCTCCAGAAACTTATAGAGCAGATCTGCACGATAGACATCTATGCCATCGAGCGGCTTATCGAGCATAACAATCCTTGAGCGTCCTGCAAATGCGCAGAGCACAACGAGTAGCTGCCGCTCACCGCAAGTCAGACTTTTAGTGCGCTTCTGTGCCAACTGCTGCAAACACATCACTTCGATATAATGCTCAGTGTCCTGTACGGCATCCTGCTTCGTCAGACCACGTATGCATCCAAAGAATGTCAACTGCTCTGTCACGGTTAGTTCGTCAAAGATTTCAACGCTGCGCATACCAAATCCGGTATTCTGATATGCCTTTGTGGATTTCTTAATTGCATCGTAGCCCTCGATGATAATGCTGCCCCTGCTGGGACGCAGTACACCGCAGAGTAACTTCATCAGCGTTGTCTTGCCTGCCGTATTAGGGCCAATCAAAACGAGTACTTCATGCTCCTGCAAACTCAGCGAAAAATTCTTAATAACCGCAACGCCACCATAATATTTACTAACACGTTTAACTTCCAACACAGCCTTTAATGATGGTATATAACCCGTATCGGTTTTGGATGCACCAGTATCCGATGCAGAAGATGACGCTGATGAAAGTTCACGCTTCCATTTTCGTTTGCAGGCGCGTTTTAAATTGTTAAGAATTCCGCAGTCTATTAGAAATGCAACCAATATATAAAATACTGCCTGAATGTAGAAGAACGAAATGATGTAGATCAAAGAAAACTCATGATTGTTAATGGTTGCTCTGAGATACTGCATAACAGACATGTCTTCGGGAAAGTATTCGAATTGTGCCAGTAAACGTACGCCAGAGCCAAGATTTACATTCAGCGCAATTAAACAAGCGAAGGAATGCATATTGAATGCAGCGTTATTTTTGACAGTGGTCAGAAATGGTACAAAACCAATGAGCCAGGCAAGTGGCAGCAGCGCCACAGTAAGCTTCGTTGTCTTGCATAGGCTAGACATGAGTATGCAGAAGGCAACTGCTGCAACGCCATACGAGAACAGAAATAACATCACAAGAAACCACGGAGTCTGTTCCAAAGATGCAGCAAAACCATTCCAAGGCATTTTCAGCAGCAGAACACAAATCACGCTGGACACAGCGTAGGGCAGCATGCCATTGACAAACCAGGCCATCAGCTGCATGCGGTTGCTGATGCCACTCGTGTACAGCAAATAACTCTGATTAGATTCGCGTTCGTCTACTATATAGATGGTTAGCACGGTCACCGGATACAGATGCCCTATGACAAAAATAAGCGCCATGCATATCTCAATGCCCTCGCACAGCTGATCGTAGACATTCTCAAGCACATCGAAACGCTTCAGCTGCAACCCTGGTATCTCTTGTAATTCACCTGCAAGTCGTAAGTAGGAATGTGTCACCTGATATTGTAGGGTGACAAGACCCTCACGTATATAGCCCGGTGAACCACCGTCGTCCGTTTGAAAAGCGCGTTCATTGAGACTGCGAAAGCGATCGTAATTCGATTCGGTATCCCAACTGGCGCCCACATATCTGTCCTCATAAATGCGAAACTCGGCCGGAACGAGTATAGTAAAGTCCAGTATTAGCGGATAATTATCCTTGACAAGTCGTTTATCGCTGTCGTGAAAACAAATTCCCAATACATAATTCAGCATATGCATTGTATCGATCAGACTATTACAACTCTCGAGACTGGCAAGTTGTATGCCAAGATCATTTATAGCATCGACCATTATGGCTGTATATGTGTGCGTTGTATTCGGTGCAAAGGCAATGAATGGTTGCGGCACGAAGACATTGTGTACGAAACTGCAAAGGAATGCGTAAGGATTTGCCTGGTTTACTGCCGCAGCTGATACTCACGTCGACTGCTCCTGTTTCAAGTCACTTCTACGCCTCTCTATGAGACTCAGAAAGTCCTTCCACCATTTATTCAAATCGATTACATTAAATTCTCGCACATTTTCTCGACGTGTAACTATAACCGAGTAGCGTAAAACTACCAAAATTATGGTACAGAACACCGGAATCAGTATGGATAATATGAAGACATGTCGTTGAGAGATTTGCTTTTTGAAATTCTTCCAAATTAGTTGGCGAAAGAGTGGACAAAACATTTTGTTTGTTTGATTTACTAAATTCTGTACATAAAATCAGGTTTGAATTGTCACTCAAAGCTACTCTATTAGTACATATCTCTATACATATGAATATGCTAATACGATGTTAACTTGATTAAATTTCAAATTTGGCATTCCGATTCGTTTCATTTCCATAAAATGGCTGTCAGTTATTTTAAACAAATGTTTATGCAGTGAATGAGTTATTGCTTTAATTTTTTTAGACAGCGTAGTGTAAATGCAAAACCACACAAACTATATTATTACATACCAGAGTGCTTTAGTTGTCGTGGTGCACGACTATATTATACCCTAACCAAATACTAAACTTTAAAATAAGACAGTGAGTTTCGGTTATTTCACAGTCGGTGATTGGCGAATCACAGTGATTCGCTGTGATTGGTTTGAACGCAATATTGTGATTGCTCTTCACGGTTTGGTAAAAAATTCAATGTGAGACAGAGCTACTTTGAAAGTACTTTTCCTTAACTATTTCGCTACCCAGAGCTACTGTTGCTTGACTGTATTATAATCAGAGCATACATAATATTCTGCGAAATGGTTGCTGGAAAAGAAATTTTGTTATAAACTTGTAACAGCGTGATACATAGAGGGTCTGCACGTAGAAAATACCAGGTCTGGTAATTTAACGCTACTCGGTTATAGTTACACGTCGAGAAAACATTTCAAATTAGTCCCTTAGCAGCTGAAGAACTATACACCTAATTAAATAAGAGCGATGATACAATCACAGTTTCGTAACACTGTTACGAGTAATCAATCGTAAAACTATGATCCCATTATATTTTCGAGTAAAAGATTTAAAAACTGTGATCAATCAGGGTTTCGAATCACTGTGATTTAAAAAGCTTTTACAGTGATTGAAAAATTAGCAAAAAATTTAGCTCAATACTTGTGGGCGTGACATTTTCAATCTGCCATTTAAAAGCATCTTAGAGAATTTCCATATTGATTTCTAAAACACAGAGATACACAGACGTAGCTACAGTGGAGTTGTGTACCAAAATTGCTGGTCAGAATTATGAATTGGTCAAGGTTTAACGTTATTTTTAGAACGCGGGATACACATTTAATATCAAAAATTGATGAAATGAATAAGTAATATATGAAAATATGACTAGTTGATTAATTGATTAAATATATAATTGAATAATTGATTAATTGTTTTGTTGATTAATTTGTTGATAAATTGATAAATTGATAAATTGGTAAATTGATAAATTGATTAATTGATTAACTGCATAATTGATTAATTATTTAATTGATTAATTGATTAATTGATTAATTGATGCGCCTGGTGACAGTTCCTGTAAATACCAAGTTTTTGAAGGACGTCCCAGACTTGGTAGTTTCTACGCATACTCGGTTGCGATCTCGGTCGTTGTCTCGGTCTCGGTCGTCATCAAAAGGGTAACGCATCTGAGACGTCTTAATTAAGGAGTGTTGCTTTCTCATAATTTGTTCGCCACAGAACGGCTGTTCAGAGGCTGTCAACGGACGTTTGTGATCTCCCTAGACCGTTTGCAAACTAATCATTTTTTAGCATTTCCAAGTGAATGGCAATCAATAACTTTCTCCAATATAATGTGGACTTCTTGAACAAACACCATCACTCCTTATTTCTATGATGTATATCGCCTCGTAGAAATGATTTATAGAATACAATATATTCTTTGTTTTTCCTGCGACTTCCACTTCAAGAAATTGCCAAAGTATAATGTAGAAATGTTATATCTTCATGAACATTTCCATTTTATATACTGTATCTATGGGGTTAAAGAGAGGCCCCTAAAATTATATTTTACGTATATATTACAAATTTTGCTGATATACGAAAAACAATGAAAATTTTTAGTCGATTACATACAACGTGTAGAAGCCAAAGAATCACAAAAAAAAAAAAAAAAAACACACAAGTACAGCTGACATACAAGAATTAACACTCGCACACTAAACTTTTTTCCGCTTTGCTTGTAGAAGAAACTACACAACAAAAATACACGATTGCACTTTTGTAGCGTATGTAAAATGCATAAAAACTTCGATAAACATTAAATAATTTCTCTTGATTAAAAAAGCAAAAATATTCGCGGTTATTTGATGACAACACATGCACAACGGAGTGGCAAATGTTAACAAACGCTCCGGGTTATATTTAATTTATACTGACCCAGTGTGCTGTGCGGCTTAAAATTTTTATTTATTAGAATTACGAATCTTCGACAACATGTTGAACATGAGCAACTAAAACTGAACTAAACTGAAATGAAATGAAATGAACTAAACTGAAACTGAAACTGAATTCTGTGTTAAAAATATAAAAAAAAAAAAATTAAAAAAAAAAAATTCAGCAACTAAAAGTGCAAACATTGTCGACCGCAAAGTTTTTGTTTAATTTTCTAGGTAAATAAATCGCATTGCAGTTCCCGGTTAGGAGAGCGTCCACAAAATGCTGCACGCGAACCCGAACGTGCAGCATTTGTGTTTGCATTGCATGTGGTGAATTGTAACTGCACCGCGGTGTTTTGTTGCGGTTAGCACATATCAATGAGGTCATTTAAAGTGCAACATGGAGTGTAAATATTCAAAGGATTTCTATATAATTTCCCAATAGATTTTTGGGCAAAGTTATTTAAGCGTTAGTGCCAACTAAATAACAATGGCGCTAACGAGCAGCAAAGTGCAATGCAGCGAAAAGAAATCTCGTAGTTACGAATTAAAATAACAATTGGAGTCGTGAGTCAAGGGACTTGTATAGTAGTTGAGTAGTGGAGATACAGTGTACACTCATAGAAATATAAAAATTAAACTGAAATGAGCCAAGAAGAATAATAGTGGCATTCCATCAACTGATTAAATTTCAGAAACTGATTCCTTCTTACTTTCGTTTCGATTATCTCATTGACAGCTTCAACCAGCTCAGCTTTTCCCATGCAATTTCAAGTCTACAGGCTTGCATCTCCGCGACAAATGCAAACACTGAGGAGTCCTTCTCCTATTTAATTAAGAAATGAAGACCAGTCCTACTTGATCTGCTCGTGATATAGGCAACCCTATTAAGCGATTGAGGCAATCCTAAATCAAGTCCATTATTCTTGTTATAAGCCCAATACACTTTAACCTACTATCCTCACCGAATGATCTTGCTTTCAAGACCATTTTCTTGATTTCAGATCGTTTTTTTTTTTTTTTGTTGAGTGTATTAACTTGTATAATGAACTCGACAGTGACTTTCACTTCCGGCAGCAGCCAACACATTTAGTACATATTTTGCAGTCTTTACTGTGCTCGGCGTCGTTGTGCTAATGGCTTTTTAACTTTTATTTTTTTTGTTCTGAATATAATGTCATGTCCTTGTTTGTTAAACTAAAGAACAAAAAAAAAAAAAAAAGATTTGTACTCCCTCTCGAAGCGCAGTAATCCTGATTGTTGTTTGTTGTCTATTTTGTTCTTGGCATCATCGTCGTCCTCGGTCCGCGTTGTTGTTTCCAGCGCAGTTCCATTCAGCAGCTTTCCGCTTTTATTTATGTTCCACTGTTAGTATATTTCTTTGTCGCAATTGTTTGTTAGTTATAGAGTCCTTGCATCCTTGCAACAATAGCAAAACTAACAAAACAAATTGACAATAACGAAAGTGTTAAAATGTTTCAGTACAAGCGCTTTCAATCATTTTGCATTAGTTTAGTGTAATTTTTCAAAGTGTTTAAAGTGTTGGACTGCCTAAGTGTTTGCTATAACATTTATAGCAAACATTCGATTTAAATTTGAGCATTGTTAATTGTAATGCCAATCAAAGCGGATGAATTTTGGCATCAATATCAACACCTTCAAGCAAACAGCGGAAATTTCATAAATTATTTATAATCGTGTTCAGCACTACGAGAATAGATGCTCCATGCCCATCTGTCTGCCCGTCTGAATGTGTATTTATATACGATCTGTTCCATCATTCTTTAAAATACTGGTTTCAACTTGGTATGCCAACTTTTTATAAACACAGGCAACATAACTTTCAAAATAATCGTGATTATTGGTATAACATGGTATAACATGGTATAACATTATATTTATTTTGTTGCATCGAACATGTTTGAATTAAAACAATTATTTTTAAATTTTTTTTTTTTTTTTTTAAATTGATTCTCAACATATTATTTAATTATGTTTGATATTAAGTGTCATTTCTATAAATTGTACACTTATATCAATAAATTTATCATTAACTATTTATGGTTTGATAGCACCACTGTCTAGCGTGGTGCCTAACATTCCAAAGGACATAGTTTCAATTCCCGTTTTCCTCTCGAATTTAACATCGGATACCAGTTAAGCATTTTCTCCTCTTTTTCTCCCCTTTTGGTTGAAATTATGAGGTAGTACCTAACTTCATACAAGTCGCTGATTGCTGTTGCATCTATTTCTATAAAGATTCACTGCGATACCAGAATAGTCTATAAGGCATGAGTGTGTTCCAGCTATCCTAGATTAAACAGCCTAAGCTAATATAAACAAATCTGTGTAAACATATTTTAGCATGTGTGGTGTGCATATAAATGGTAGTCTCGTGCTCACTTGTTCGCACTATTCTGTTTAGTTTAGTTAGGAGATGTCAAAACAAATGCTCAATCAATTGTGCTGGTGCAATTCAAGTGGCGTGACACGAAACTTTATGGTTTACATATATACACATACAAAGGTTTATATATCAATGTAATCAGACACCGCAACGCGCCAAGATCAAATGGGAGATTAGTTGCATAAATTGATGCTGTGTTCTTTGTTACTTACTGTTTAGGAAACTCGAGTGTAGCATCGTTATTGGCTCTTTGAATTGTATATGTGGTGTTGATGTAAAGTGCATATTGTGCCCAAATGGTGATTTTATTCCTATTTCCATACCAACTCAATTCGGTTCTTGAAACTTAAAACTTCAGCTGGAGAAAACACATTCGCTATAGTTCTCTGAACTTAATTTATAGTGTGTTCTTATGATTCTCGAGTTGCGTCTGACAACTAATTCTTTCTTTCCTAAGCGTTCATTGTTACTTACGGGCAAATATTGTGACCCTCTGTGAATGTCGGCTTTGATCATGTTTATGTTCCATTTCATTGAATAGCTGAAAGTCAAATGTCTACGTCGAATTGCACTTCCAAAATTATAGTTTAGAGCGCTACTTTGCATTTAGAGTTAGGTAAGTAGTACATGTTCCCTCTATTCTATATTTTCAGTTCCTTGAGATTATTTAAAGAATGCGGTGAAACTGGATCACTATTATGGAAAACACTCCTTTGGTAAATACTTACAAAAATCTCTTCTGTTTTGATTTGGTACAGACAAAATATTGCTAACAAAAACGAATTATTTCCACCAGTTGTAAGTTTTGCTGAACTTGGTCCGATACAAGAAAGTAGCAAAACTGAATGATAACACAAGGCATAAAAGCGAAACTAACAGAGCAGTCTTTCGATTTACTTGCTTTTCAACTGTGCTTGTCTCGTCCGTCTCTTTCTCACTTTAGCTACCTTACTATCTACAGTCAAGAAATCGGAGTTTTTATTCACCTATATGAGTATAAACATATAATAAATATATAAAAATGTGCAACTGCGCCATTCATACATACTAGAGTACAAGCCATCAAACTATACACACATATTTTTAAAGAATATGAATAAACGACAAGACGGTAGAGTATCCAGCGAAAGAATATACTCAAAGTAGATGCAATACGTTATCAGATTAGGCTATTAGCCATAAGTGTGTTAAAGCTGTCCTAGATTAAACAGTCATTCTAAGCTAATATAACCTAATCTGTAGATGCTATAATTTTACAAGGGTTTGCTCGTTTACTCTCACTTGTACTCATTATAACTTGAAATCTTTACAACCATATAGTTTTTGAAATATGCTCACGATGTTAAGTTTGTTTTGATTGCTCAAACGAAAATATGCAAGTTTATAAATGTCTTGTTTGCCATTTCGAATTGACTCTTCGAATATTACGAACAGTTAAAGTTTTAAGACTTGTTGCATTTGTTAAGTTTTTAAACACAATTTATCAAAAACTACGAACTAAAAACAGTCAGTTCAATAAAGCAATCATTAAAAAAAGCACCCAAAAGAAAACAAACACCACCTAAACCAAAAGTATTTAAAGAATTTCTACCCAAAAATTTGGTAATATGAAGTAAGTGAAGATAAGAATGATAACCACTTTTCTTCAGCGTGTTTCCTAAAGTATTAAACATATAAAAAATGCTACTTGGTAGAATTATTGTTTATAATGAGTCTATCCCGAGCATAAGTCACATGTCTGTCTAAAAAGGATGTGGCAGGAGCACACAAAAAAAGCACAACAAAAAACGTTTATGCCTAATGAATGTAGTATACAACATTAGAAACCTTTAACAATTTACTATTTTCCTTGCATTGTAGCTAAAAAGAATACAGCAAACGTCGTCTATTTCAGGTAACTTGATATTTGTTTTACCTAATAGTATGCAACATACATTTTTATGTAAGCAGCTTTTAGGCGCTAATGGCTTTTGCTCTAAGTAAAATGGCAAATGTATTTAAGCAAATGTGCTTAGGTTTTTGCTGCCAAAACAAGATGAAAAGCTTTTGAGATTTCCCGCATAAAAAGAGCATCTTTCTTAACTTAAAATACACACGCAGACTAAAAGCGCAAAGGTTATCCCAAATTATTTTGTATAAAACATTTTCTAATCTCCTAATTACCGCAACAATTTAACAATTTAAATGATAAGCAACAATTTCAAACAAATAAAACACTCTCGAAATAAAATATATACGAGTACATATATTTATAATTTACGCAATTTAAAAATGGCAGCGCATGAAAAGTTTTTCCATTTTATTTTTTGTGCATTTGGCATATAAATCTCAATGATTAGAGCATCAAAGATTTAAGCGCAACATGGCAGCGAGTCCTGTCAGCTTAGGACGAGTAGGTTCCAAGTATGGCGTTAAGGCAACATGCGGAAGTTGAAAAAGACAAAGCATATTTCAAGGCGCATGAACTTGTCTTCATAAAGTTTTGTTTGTGTTTTTTCTTTTCATTTTTGTTTGGTTTTATATGTCTGGCGTCTTTATGCCGCATGCTAAAACTGTTAGAAAATCGCAAATTTATGTTAATTTAACAGTGGCATTATTATAAATAATGTGTGTGTGTGTGTAGGGCATCTGAGTGGGCGCATGGGCATGGGCGAATCGCATAAACTTTTATGCGTGTGTTAAATTAAGTTAAAGTTAAAAGTATACACCGCGCTCAAATGAAATTTTATGCTTTTAATAAACTTTTGCTTCATGGCAAATCGTATTTTTTTTGCTATGGGATTTTTATTTCACTCTTATTGCATTGCATGTGACTTGTATACAATTGTTTTGTACATATTAGCATAACAAATACCCGGTTTTGTATGGTGAACTAAGTTACAGAGTGGATTTTAATACATTTCGTAGAATTTCTTTCAAATTCCAGCACAAAAAATTGCTCATAGCAGTCGTCTTCATTCTTCTGATCTTCATCGTAAAATTATATTCAGTCATTATGCTGCTAAAAAAGTGTTGTATACCTTTAGGATCTGCACAAACTTGCACAAATGTCTAAAATTATCTTCATTGTTATGATCATTATCATCATCGTCTTTGTTAAACTCTATCCTGTCATTAATAAGGTTATAAAATAAAACCCTGGCATCCTTTTAAGCTTGAATGCTGTTTCGCTCCTAGGAAACTAGGCGCTCTCAGCTCCAGGTGCTTTACTGTTGACGAGCGCCTGACCGCGTTTTGTATCAGGACTAAATACTTTAACATTAGCCTAATTTCTGACTGACGAAAGAGAAAGACTATGCAGTCATAGATGAGTTTAACGTGCGCCTGGAACGTCTATACGAGTGCTGCCCCAATCACAATGTCAAAATCGTGCTTGGATTAAGTGACCCAACAGATGAAAAATTTTGCATTCACGACGTTAAATCCAATAATGGCGAGAAGCGAATCAACTTCGCAGAAGTTTGGAACATGGTAATCAGTAGCATCAGATTTTCAAAACTTTGCATCAATAGAGTTACTTGCAGCAAAGTTGCGCACTAACAACGTGTGCACGTCTCAATGATTAACGAAAGCTAGACGTCGGAAACCTGCCAACACAAAAGATCGCTGAAGCCTCTTCAGTCAGAGTCTTCCAACTATTCCGAGAATCCTCTCCGGCTTCTGCAGATATATGTGAACATATAGGTCCCACTCCATGGATACGGCTGCCAAGGAGGTCATTGGATACACCAGACCATTAATGAACTCTTGGTATGACGAGGAGTGTCGCCCAGTTACTGCATAGAAAGAAGTACTCGTGTACAGAAGAACTCTGCACTCGGGAGCAACGCAAGCTGTAAGAGATCGACTAAGATGCACGAAATTCAGAAGATTCGGAATGTTGAGGCGTTATGTGATAGAAATAAAGGTGACCGAAGGTTTTAAGCCTAAAGATTCTTTTTGTAAGGACAATAAAATAAGTCTGGTAAGAGATGTAAAAGAATCACTGTGACTATGGAGAAGTCACTTTTTTAACCTACTGGGAGGCGATGACGCGAATAATGCCGCCGATAGAGAAGTATTTTTAGTACCATCAGTTGATCATGGCTCTCTTGTAGAGGCACCGGTCTATAACCAGTAATTAAAAGGCTGAAGAATAACAAAGCGACAGGCTCCGATGAGCTTTCAGCTAAGTAAATCAAGACCAGTGGTGAAGATTTGATCGGGCTTTTGCTTAATCTCCGCGTTTGGAATCTCCGCGTTATTTATTCTGTCTTCAAGAAAGGAGACCCGTTGTCTGCGCAAACTTCTGTGGAGTAAGTCTGCTTTCAATCGGATATAAAATGCTAAACGTTCGGATAAGATGGTATCAGAGCTCGATTACTTTCCAAATTTTGACTCTACGCCAAGCCATAAAGAAGACCCGTGAGTAAAACAAACGACACGCCAATAAGAATGACATTTTTCAAAAGCCCTGTCTAAACTTGGTATCCCATCGTTTATCTTTGTATGATGACCCTGTCACACACACAAAGCTTCGTGAGTCTAGGAAAGGTCTACTGCGAGCCTTTCAATACAAAGAGTGTTATCTTGCGCGGCAATACTTTATCTTGTGACTTTTTTAATCTTCTGATGAAGTACATTTTACACCGCTGCCCATACATAGAACGGTCGGGCACAATCAGCCTATGCTGATGACATTGACATCATCAGCACGAACTTATGGCGAGTTAGCAAGACGTTCTCGGAAATAGTGAAACAGACACATCACATCGGTCTAGCGATTAGCGCGGACAAAACCACTCACTCGCAAACCATCGTCGCGCCTTGTACGGTCAGTGAGAGTGAGGAATTTTAGATTTGGATTGATAGCAGAGCTCCAGCATGTAGGTTTTACATGGAGAACCTAAACTTAATTGGTAAACAACGGGGTGACGGAGCATGCGTTGGAAATATGAAGTCTGGGAAGATCTCTTACGTACGGACATGAACGATAAATAGTTGTAGCGCATGCTCTTGAGCTCGGTCTAATGTCGCTTCCGCATTGAATTCTATTCAATCATTAAACAGCGTAGAACAAAACTGTTTCATAGTTTTAAGAACTACAATAATAAAAACGTTTTTGAAAGTTTTGTGAAGGCTGTAGCTCATATACATTATTTTCCAGAAGTGAAGTTATTAAGAATCTCCTCATTGAATTCTATTAAGTCATTCTACGACAACTGTTGCATACTTTTAGGCGCGGCGCGGAGTCTCAGCTACTTAACTAATTCTTGCTAAACAACTCTATATACGTATATACGTGCAGACTTACCAACACAAGTTAATTTTTATTATTATTATTATTATTATGCATTTAGTAGTGATTATTTGAGCAAAAGCTTTTAGCGAAATTAATTGCAAATATTAACAAACTTTGACACGGTTTGCTGCATATAATTTAAATACACTCGTGTTTAATTAAATAAACTTATTCAAAATACTTCCTTTTATGCTGCTTGACTGCTGCCGTGTCACTGGCCTGCTAGCTGCTTCAATTCGTTCAAAGTTCGTTCTCCATTACTTCAATATTTCATGGATGAATTGCGTTTGTAAAGATGAAATACAGTGCAGCAGGTCGATAGCACAGACAGTAAACGCATATATTTTATTTATTTATCATTTTATTTATTTATACTTTACTTTACTTTACCATAAAATTCAATTCATTTTCAAGATGAGCTCCAACAACAAAAGCAACTGATATCGAGTTCCCGCTCAATTCCAATGATTGAAAGTTTTTCAAATGTTTGCGCTTCATACCGCTGCACCCTATACTGCACGGAAGGTTCTGGCACCTCGTTGCTTTTACCACATTTTTCGTATGACTATCTGTGCTGGTTTTTGTGTTGCTTGTTTTTTATTTTTTATTTTTTATATATTTATTTTTTTATTTATTATTTTTTATAGTTTTTACTATTTATAAAGTTAAAAAAAATAAAAATAAACAAATATTGACCGAAAGCAAACGCATAAAAGTGCTATAAAAAAAATCAGAAAGGAAGAATGGAAAGCTGAGTTTGCTATCAAAATATTTCATTTCGTTCCACACATTCTGCTACAACATTTCCTTCGACGTTCTTATTTTTTGTCAGTTTATTGAATAAAATGATTGAATACAAGTGCGAAGCAAAGGCAGCCGCTCAAATAAGATAAAGATACATTTTATTCTATACTGACCAATAGCCAAACAAAGTCCTTTCGAAATGTGAAGAAGGATAACAGCTTTCTCGCATACTGTCTGTGTTGTTGTATTTGTGTGTGTGTGTGTGTGTGTGTGTGCGAAATCGTAAAAAAGTAAACCTAAAGTATTCTAAACCCTAAACTCGAACTGTGTTTATGTACTTGCGCTAAGTAGATTTGAATGGCGGCATCTTTTTTTTTGCTACTTTTTGTTGGCTTGTATCTTCATTTCAATTTATAAACTCCGGCAAATGTTGGTGCGAATTGAAAGACCAGGCATAAAGATTTGGCTACTATCACTAGCTGCAGTTTCAATTTCGATTTATTTTTCTTTTGTACCTACGCCAGCGATAAATAATGTTATGTACTTGTATATGAATTTTGCGCAGAGAAATTGTGTGAACAAAATCAGTCATAAAACGTGTTTCACTACAAAACAAATACAAGCGCTTAATGCTATTTATGATAATTGAAAAACTTACTGTGATTTGTTGGTTGGTTTAAGGCATGTGCGCGTAAAAAGTGAACTGCACTTTCACAGCAGAACATACCCTTGCCATAAATACGAGTACTTTTATTTCGACATGAAACTGCGAAAACAAATTTTTTCTGGTCCCTGCTCGGGCGCCACTGTATTGCTGTCACAGGCTAGAATAGTTGAATCGCTGCCAGCATTCGATTCAAAACTGTTGTTACGTTTTTTAAGGACGACAGTAGTTACGATATTCATGTTCAACTTAAAGCGTTTACCCTATATGACTTATAAATCTGTATACTTATGATTCCTTATGCTCTTCTCATGTATTGTAATTATAGTCTAATTGATACAATAAGTTTACGAAGTATCTTATTCTCCACCACTACTGCGGCTTCTATTGCGGATGTTTCATTGGTCAACGCTTCTGCGCCATACATCAGATCCGTTGTAAACTAGTTCCAATGGATAGATATGTAGAGTGCTCTCAAATTTATTTAAAGAGCCCAAAGTAACAACGGTTTGCAAGCCTGGTCTTCTACGTAACAATGATTTTTGTTCATATGTTTCCAAGATGACGAAGTTTTCTACAAGATGGAATCTGAAATTTTCTATCTCCACATAATCTTCAAAACGGAATGAAGTTCTTTGAGTGAAAACCAACTACTTTGTCTTCTCATCGTTCACTGTTTGACCCATGAGACCCTAGAGTTTCTCAATCTCTGAGAACGATTGGTAACTCGATGTTAAATTTTCATTTCAGTATATGCGACTAGCATCACTTCTTCAAATCGTAGAAGATTGTTCCTCAATTGTCTTTGTGGAGGCTTTGGCGTAGAATATACTCAATTAGAAGATTTATAAAGTCACAATATTCGATTGCAGAATACACGGGCACCGGTTGTTTTAAACGATTGAAAAAAGATTTTTGGCACGTTTGTTCGCGATTTGCTTTTTTTAATTGGCTTGAAGTTGCTCATAAAGTCATGTGATTCAAATAATGATCGCTTAGTATTGCATTTTGTGCTTTCACATTGCAAAAAGGAAACGTTTTACATTCGATTTTATTGCTGCGCATAAAAAGCGAATTCGCATACCTGAAAAAATGCAGTGCAACCAATAACAAAGTCCTTTTCTTCTTCTTCATCATCTTTTTCTTCTCTATGGAGCACACGTTGCAACAAAATGGCGCGCGCAGTTAGTGAATTATGCATGCATGCATAGCAACCGGAAGGTAAGCTAAACATATGCGATTGCAAGGGTTTGTGTGAAAAGTCCTTGCTACTAAGTCTGAAAATGGCAAACGGAAATCATTCAAGTGCTAAAGTAAATTGACTGTTCATGTGTTTGGTGTTTGCCTTTGCACACGCCGAACGTGCATTCAAATCCATATACTCAGCCGGGTAATTGTATGTTTAATGCGGAAGTTGAAGTAACCACAGTATATAGTTTGAAGTTTAACAAAAAAAAAAAAAAATTAAAGGCAAAAAGATGCAAATCACGTTTTGAGTGCATATTATAAGGAAAAAAGTGTGAAATTTGTGCTGCAAAACTTGCTATTAGGTATAAATGGTTTGGTTTGAAAACAAAAACTGTTGCATACTTTTGGGCAGGTAAGGGGCTTAAAGCTGTTATAATGAAATGGTAGAATTTAATCGATTTTTATTAATACTGTCAATAATTCTGTCATTTAGTATGACCTATGATCTAATATATGCATTTTGTCTGATGTGGTTTACTTCTGTGGAAAAATAAGAGTCTTTCTTCAAGGTGTAAGACGCTGCAAAGAGCGCTTTATTCTTATATCGGGACGAGTGAATACTGTAGCCATTCAGATCTAATGTTATTAAATACATATTTGCTCTGTTTCCAACATTTTGTGAACTATTCGTCGGTTCAGATATAGAGTTGCTTTATCAAAATTGAATCCAATCAAAATCGAGTTACTCAAGATGTTGCTGAAATGTCTCAAGCACTTTATATCAATACCGTCTAACGCGTTTAGCGAGATTCGTTTCTATATTTTTAATCAGCATCAAAGAGCGAGTCGAAATAGTCATGTCCGTCCGTCTTTCGGATGTATGAACACTAATATCTCGGAGTCTATAAATGATAGTGGCACCAAAATTTTAAAATTTGTGCTTTTTACGAAATACATTATGTGCCGTGTCCATCGCGCCTACCATAGGTTTATGTTTCTTCAATGCACAGACTTCATGGCCGTTCAGCCTCTTATTAGATCTTAGATCTTGTATGAGGGATTTTTTTATTAGAATCGATAAAAGATACACCAAACTTAACTTTTCTCGCTTAATTAATTGAAAACATAAACAAAAAATTCTCACTCAAAAGTTTGTATGGGACCTACCCTTGTGACATATTTTAGTAGGATTTACATAAGATTAAACAAAATTTGGCTTAATTAAGAGTAAAAATATTTTCATATAAAAACTCATTAGTGGTGGCTACCTCTTATAGTGGGGTTACCTAAGTGAAAGGGGTACATATAGAGGGGAAAAGGAGAGTCGAATTATCAACACTTGAAGTCTTTATCTCTTATCAAAATCTCGATGTTCAAACAGACGGACAGACGTACATACCTATATCGACTCAGCTTCCGTTGCTGATCAGCTTGTAGCATACATCTGCACAATCTTACTATACCGTTTTACACTATAAGTGCAGGGTATTACAAAATAGCCATGTAAAATGCGAAAATGCTGTTGAACTGAATTTGACTGAAGTATAGGCTGTACACACTTTTCTATACCCAGAAACAAACGAAGAACGCTGAAATTGCTTATGCAGTTCCTATGGTTAATGCAAAGAGCTACATGTGTGTGCGATAATGCTTAGCCTGTATTGAAGAGCATTACAAACACTATTGTGCATGTAGAGCACATAGTTCGTGTAGCTCTGATCTAACATATACTTAAGATTTACTTACTTTTTGCAGCCATATTTAAAATATTTTGATTTACATTTAACAATTCTAAAGCATACTTAAATTTTATCATTCGAACATCAACTAAAATTGGCTTATACCGATGCCATACAAACTCACTTTTGCTGAGTGTTTGTCGAGTAAATTTGATTTTTGGTTGCAAACAATTGCTTAAATCGCCTTAACTTTTCAACAACTGCGTCTCAATTGAATTTATCAACTTAAGAGCTTTTTGTCTAGCTTCATTTATGCGCTTGAACTAGTATTTGTCACTGATTTCATTTACCAACTGACTAAACTGATTTACTGCGTTCAAAAATATTTTGTATTAGGCCAACGCAATAAGCCAAGTTAATCAAATTGTTTGCATAAATCAAGGCGCAATAGTTGTGCTTTTAATTTTGCAGCCATCTTGATTTCATTTATACAGGATGCTTTTTTTTTGCATGGAATTAAAACATTTAGCTTATATAATTTTACCCGGAAAACTGGGAGTACTAATTAGTTTGTCCGTTTTTTTGTGGTAACAAATGCAAATCAAAGTATTTTCCATCGCTGGTAAAAGTAGTAAACTTTTTTTGCCCCCTCTCAGGCAAGTTTCGAATTCCATATCGAAAAAAAGTCTTGTCTTTAGATAGAAAGATAATTTTATGAAAACGAAATTACGCTGGTTGATGCAAAGAACTGTGTGCGTGACTGGCTGAGATGTGACGAATTCCGGAAGTCAACTTATTTACAGTATACGTGTTGCGCAAATGATTCATGGTTAATCAAATAAATCGTTTGGATATTACGTTGACGGTCGTAGTGCACGGTTAAATTACCGAACTGAACCACGATTTTCGAAATAAGTTTGCACAATTTGCAAGCGTTGTTCTGGCGTGCTGGCAAACCAAATTGAGTACAACTGACGATAGCATTGCCAGATCTGACTAAGTTATGACAGTTTAATTCTAGTCTGAAAATGGCATCTCTACAAAGAACACCCTATATATCTGTACATATACTTTTGCTACATATTTCATTGTTATTTTGGACGTCGTCTGTCGTTGTCAACATGCTACAAAAAAGATTTATAATCGTTTAAATGCTGTCACATATTGGTTAGACATTTGTAACGCAAAAATTATTACCCTACATAAAACATATAGGGCTGTCACAAAAATTGTCAAACCCGAAGACTAGTGGGAAAAATTTTATTTATATGACTTACACAGAAGACAAGCATAAACCACAAAGCAATGAAATGAAATGAGAATGCTTTGTTCAGTTCAGTTCAGTTCGGAATTCTCGGTAATAAATCTTAAAGTGCAACAATTGCACGCAAAAATACTTCTTCTAGTATATACATATGTGAAATTACTTTCCGACGCGTTTTTTCTGCAATTTTTCACTCTTTTGTATTTTTACTATACGCATAAAAGTATGCAAAGCAAAGCAAAGAAAAGCATACAGCGTGGGGTGAGTGGGAGAGGGGGGTACTGAAGAAAACACTTTTAAGTGGATGTGTAGAACTATTTTTATTTTTATTTTTTTTGTTGACAAATACTGCTTCCTACAGCTGACAATGATAGTTTTATACGAAGAAATGCAACTTAGTATATTTGTTTGCTAACTTTTGGTCGCTTTGTGTGTGCGTGTGTGTGTGTGTGTGTGTGTGTGTTGTAAAATAGTGTTCTAAGCTTTTGAATGTTGTAAGTTGCTACAAAGTTGTGGCTGTTTGTTTTTCTACTTCTCTTTTTTGCAGCTTGTTATGATTGTTTTGATTTAAAAAAAGAAAGAAAATAAAGCATGCTGTTAGGCGTTGTATATGTTTTAGCTGAATTCTGGTCATTGTAACTTGTTTTTAGACATTTTTATTATGCATTTATTTTACGCTTTTTGAAATTTCAATAATGCCTAAAAGCAAACACATAACTTCCAATAAGCACTCAACCATCAAAGCTCGCCGCTAATCAAGTCATAAAGTCATAAAATAAAAAAAGTAAAGCGTTCGAACAAAAATCATCTAAGCGCGTAAATCAGTTGCAAATTATGTGCCCCAAACATTGGCCAAGACGTTGCCACGCCCACAGCGTAGGCGCCGCGGGGAGCAGCGCAACATCGTAATAAGCACGTGAATGCACAATTATGGTCGCTTGGTTGCGCATAAAACAAAACGAAGTAAAACAGAAGGAAGCGCAAAACATCGTCGTCGACGACAACGGTGACGGCGAGGACTACAAGGACATGAACGACAACATTTCTAATGTGCTTTTACTATCCAATGATGACTTTGTTCGTAGCTCCATTGACAATTGCCTGAATGCGCATCGCTTCTAGACTTGTTTTGCCGCGCAATAAAATCACTAGCAGGAAGAACATCGAAGCCAGCAGCAGCAGCAGCAAAAGCAGATATTTATGCCGCTCGAAGCAGCAGTGTAGCTCAATAAAATAAACACTGTCAATGCTTTACTTGTTTTTGCTTTATTTAGTACCAGGGTTTAGTGTGAGATATATTGAATGCGGTTCCGGCAGCGGAATCGTGAAAAATTTGTTACCGGAACTCGCTAACTTTGTTTTTAGTAGCAATTACTACTAGAGATATGGAAGCATAAAAGTTAATACTGTTCTGAATACAGTGAATGCTCATCAGCATATTCACACATCAGCAGGGTCAAACATCAACATTCTATTGGACTAGCACACTCACACATTAGTGCGTTAATAGATTAGCATTCTAACATAGTTATAACTAACGCTTTAGTGCACTCACACATCAGTCACAGATCAGTTTTTGGGGATGTGCTAGAGAGATTCATCTAGGAGAGCAGTATAATAAATAAATCATAACAAAACGGTAACCGAAGGAGCGCGGCAACTTTAGCGCAGTGTTCATTCATTGTGCAAAAAAGAAAAGAAGAAAAATCAATGATAATGGACTTACGAGGACTGTATCGAATGCAGTCATCCTGAAATTTTAGTACTTATCTAGATTTGTTTAGAGGATTCGGTTGTTTGTAGAAGTCCACATAAGTGGGGAAAGTTATTAATTGCTTTGATTGACTCATGATGACGCTATTGCATACACATTTCATCGTCAGAGTAAGAAAGAACCTTTGATACCAAGAGTACTTTCGGACATGGTGATGGTGTTTCTATTGCTGAAGTTCAGGGGTTCTCGGTGACGGAGAAACGGTCACGTATCATGGGTCTAGTGGTGAACGCGAACAAAAGGAAGTATGTGGTGTCCAGTCGCAAATTTGCTGTTCTGTAAGGATGGAGAATTTCAACTTCAGCACTGTAGAACACTTTGTCTACATGGGAAAGAAAGGGAAGAAATAACTAGCAAAAACATTGTCAACATGTAGGTCAGACATTGAATCATGCTTGCAATTCGATGCTTCTTTGGGCCCAGCAAGCGAACTAGAAGTAGATGCCTTTCTCGAAGTTCGAATGCAAAAAAACTATTAGATGTTGATAATCCCGGTTCTGTAGAGGCGTATAGGCTGATAACATCGGATACAGCGTCTTTGATAGTGTTCGAGAGACAGATACTTCGAAGGATCTTTAGACTTATTAGAGTTGGCGAATAGTTTCGAATGCATATGAACCACGACCTATATGAGTTATACAATGCGGCTAACGTAGTCCAGCACAGAAAATTTCAGCGGCTGCACTGGGCTAGTCAGCTTATGCGCACGGTCAACAGAGCTCCAGCACCGATGGTTTCATGAGCAACTCAACCCTAATTGGTAGACAACGTCCGAGAGAGCGACAAGCATACTTTAAAAGCCTAGACTATAGATGTGGAGCGCTTTGCTATGTGCCGCCATGACCGATAGATTTTAGTTATGTTTCATTTTTAAATTTATTAAACCCTCGCATGTTTGTTTATGCGCTGTTATTTAACCTCTATCGTGGTACATTGTCATTTTCCCCTAACTATATTATAGCCGCTCCTCAAGAAGTGGGACTTTAAAAAAAGCTGTCCCAAATTAGACAGCACGAGCGTCCCAACTTAGACAACAGGCATTCTTAAAGAAAAATTAGTGAAGTTTTATCAAATGTTTACTAAAAGTTAATGTCTGTTATTACTTTATACAAAGAGCTGGCACTTTTTCAGACGAATTGCTGTCTCTAATTAGACGACGTCCCAGTTTAGGCGACATTCCCTTATAAAGTAAAACATATAACATTTAATCAGCGTTGGTTCTTGTGGAATATGCAAGGCATTGATTAACTTCAATAAGCAAAACTACTAATGCTGAGTATAATAATTAACTATTGAAAGATGTTTTAATGAATTATATGACTCAGTTTAGAAAGGGAGAAAAGCCTTGGAAGTGTGTTAAGAACGCAAAGTGTCTTCAGTTTCCAAAACAGCGTGACAACAAATTGAATTTATAAAACCAAGTTTATATATCGAAATTTATTAATGCAACCAGAGAAAACCAATGACAACCTACGAATACAAGTTAAAATTGTCCATTGTAATTATTAGGACTTGTTTTGTTGTTGTTGTCTTGTTTTGTACATTGTTGATATTATTGCGTTGGTTAATCACTAATTCCATACCATTTCATTTATTCTTAGCGCAGCAATATTGGTGTCTTCTCATGTAAATAGAAACGATGTTTTACATGCGCAAACTTCTGATGATCAAGATACGCTGAATGTGCAAAATGACGAACCACGCCCAGATGATGTTTTTCAATTTGTATCGGTTTTCTATGCCTTTTTAGCTTTTGCGGCCTCCGTTGGATATTGTCACCCACGCAAGCAGCATCAGCACCACCACGAACTCTACCAATTTCAGCTAAACCACGCACCACCGATGAGTATACATGTGAAATGTCGTCGAACTGCGCACGACGCTTCATGAATTCGTGCTGCACAGGACTATATTGCGTTCCCCGTGCACCGTTGAGTAGCTCGTTGAGGTTTGTAAGCTGTTTAGATTGTTGTTTATTATCCACAGATATTGCCACATCACCACTAATATTGTACTTGTCGTTGCAGCATAGTTCCGTGCATATGGGACACGATTGTAGAATACGCTCAAAGATGTACTGCGTTACATTGTCCTCACTTTTGACGAAGTCGTAATATATCGGCGCCGTTGAAGCTTTCTCAGCTTCTTCAGCTTTTAGCTGCTCGCGTATACCACATGGCATACGCAAATTCACCTGACGCACTAGGCTATGCTGATCACCCGGACTCAGCATTGCATTCACGTATTCATTTTTGAGCAGCATTCCGTCTTTGCTGTAGTATTCCTGTGCGCTTTGTGTACGTGTCTCACCATTTGGATCCACACAGCCAAAACAAGCGCGTTGCATATTCTTTTTATTTTTCGTTCCGCCACCGATGATCTCAAACAAACCCATATGTTTCACTTCTGGCGGCATGCGCTTTGATGCTTCCTGTTCATTTGCTTGCGCTGGTGGTGTCACGCATGGTGCACTGGTAGGTCTCTGATCTGCTTCCGGTTCATTGCGTAGCGCTATTTCCATTAAGCGCAACAATTTTAATAGACAAAACGGATTCATTTCTTGGCGCAGATTACCCGCAGCATCGAATAAACCCAAATACATATCACATTCACACAACTCGGTCAACGGCACCACGTTGGACGTTCGCTCTGCATTCATATTCTTTCCGAAGTTCTTAAATGTAAAATTTTTCAGATAGCGACCGACCACCTCTGGTTTTCGATTCAGCGTGCTACTCATGTGCATTATAATCGTACGATTTGCCCCAAACCAAGCTTGCTGCCTAATTTCCTGCTCCCGGCGCGACAGTCGCGGTGGAGTATTGATCGGTCGCCGCATAACGCATCGCGATGTCCTGCAAAATGCGGCAATTCGTGCGCCACAAGTCGTTTCGGTGTCCTGTTTTTCCAATAGCGCATGTGGACTGCATAATTTGCAACCAGTCGGCTTCATTTTTAAAGTTTTACTCTATGTGTCTGCGCCGGAAACTGTACGAAATGGTTATGGTATATTTATTTACGTGGATGGTATGGTTTCTATTTAATTTTGACTATGGCCATTTGTGGGGGGAACCGAATTAGTGTGTACCGGAAAAATTTTTCATATTTTTAATTTAACTCATCCTACTAAGGATGAAAAGGTAACTTTGTTGTTTGTTGATCCGAAGAAACTCTGAATAATGTTTTTAATTTTACTAGAAGAAATTTATTTAAATGGGATCGACCGGAGTCCTCAAGTTACGCAAAATACAATAACAAAGTTAAACCAAATTAAGCAAGTAAGTAAATAATTTATTTTTCGTCTAAATTTTACTCGATTGGTTCAATAATGGGTATGTCATATGTCTGTATATTTCACCATGCGTCAACCAAATAATAGCAAAGCGCACACAAAGTATAATACATAGTCTCCTATCTCTCGCTCGCCCTTCTTATTACTTTATAGCTGGCTACTGGCTTGCTATCGTTTAATATTTGTATGCTTGCAGTTGTATTTCATGTAAAGCATATATGTGTTTGATTCGTTGTGTGAGTGACGATTGTTTAATCCTTTTACGCACAAAATGTTCAGCCGATTTTGATGAAATATAGATTATGCACATCTGCAAATGAATACTATTCAAATTGTACATTTATTTTTGTAAAAATCGGTTGTGTGCATCGCAAAAAATCCGATAGCCTATCATCTGCTTCTGACTGCTTCTGAACCGGTAGGAAATTCGTGACTACGACATCGGATGTTCAGCGAGCCCAAAAAATTGAGAAAAAAAATGTTAATGAGACCTACGTATCCCAATGGTCCTCAACGATAAAATTGAATGCCACTGAATACTGGATAGTCGCGATGTGGCCGAAGTGAACTATCCATTTTTTTTTTGTTTGAACGAGGAAGGTTGCTCTTAACTTCTCCATAAAGTTTTGGACCTGTAGCTTCATCCAACACCGAAATATTGTAGCAAGAAGAAGGGCGAGGAAAAATTTAGTTTTTTCGACTTTGGGGTGATCTGGTAGGCAAAAGGATTAAACTGCCTTTGAAAATTAGCAAGTTTCAGACAGCCACATTCATTCCCTATTGAATAATTCCTTCTTGTGTCTAATATGTCTAATTTTACAAACAAAAAGCAAACTGGAACCAAAATTTTAATGATCTAGTGAGCCGGAACTGTTAAATATTTCACTTGTCTTCAAAAATCCATCCCTGTGAAGTAGCAGCAGCAAATGCAACGAACTTTCATTACATGGTTATATCATTTTGTCCCTTTTTTTTTAGCATCTTTGACTTTTATCTATTGGCATAATATTTTGTTTTTTTTATTTTTATTTTGGTTGGAGTCGAAACGTTTGTCAGAACTGTCAGCTACAGAAACAGAGTATCAGCGTCTGAGACCATCTCAGCGACTTAGTTGAGCTGCCTGTCGCGCTATATAACTCAAAAGATACTCGTACTATGATTACGTAGCGGAAAAATATATATTTTATTATGTACCTTAAGCAAGATACATCTTTTGTTTTTTAGCCATTTTGATGGTGTGCTGTGGCAAGTGTTAAATAATGATGACAAGACGATCTAGTTTATGTGTGTAAAGCTGCCTTAAAGCGTTAATAAATGCATGAACTAGTAAACGCCTTTATGTTTATGTACGCAGCAAGATGCTCTTGCTGTGACCCTAAAACACTTGGCATATGCAGTAATATTCATGCATGATGCATGTAGATACATACTCATAAGTATATGTATCTATTAATGCCGCAGTAGGTATTCATCATTAAGCAGACGCGCTTAATCACAACAGAGTATCGAGAGTGAACTCGACAATGCACAAGCTGTGTGTATCTGAGCAGATGAGGGTTTATAGTATATGCAACTATTAATACAGTCTGTTTAGCACAAAATTTCCGTTGCCGGCTTTTAGGGTGGTTAAGCTTGCTTTTGGTGCTGCTTGATAAATCGCAACATTTTGCAAAGCAATAAATTTGACTTTCAATGCAGAACACGATTTTGACATTTACTAATTGCGAGATTATGCGGTGTGCACTCGAAATACACAGCTACATGCACACTCACATTGAACTTGCTAATGTTTAACAGGATGTGTGGGCAGGATGCATTCAGGATGCCACTGTTGCCACTGTTGCCACTCCACATTGTAGTCATCATTAATGTGTGCAGCTGTTATTGTTGTTATACTGTCGTTGATTGCTATTGATTTAAATGCAGTGTATCGGTTGGTTTAAGCATTTTGAATCAGTCAATTGTTGCATTTTCATTTAATTTGTAAAGTTTCTAACCAAAATGACCTACAATTAAAGTTGGTATACAATTTATAATTAAACTAAAATTGTTAATACATAGCTGAATGTAGTTCATGTAGAATTTTTATGACATCGTAACTGCAGAAAAGCTACACAGTTAAGTCGATTTGACGTGTTCATATATCTATCTCTATTTCACACATGCCTAAAGCATTAGAGCAGTACCAATGAATGGCAATGATGCATGAGCGCAATAATGTTGCCATGTTGCTGCACGCATAACTTTATATTCTTGTACAAGTTTGTTAGTGCCGCCGCAGTCAGACAGCGGAGTACATTTAAGCTTATCCGCTTCAAAGTGATAAGCTTTATAAGTAAGCGTAAGCGTTTTGTAAGCGAAGAGCTGATGAAATGTTTAATATTGCTATCTCTTTCAGTTCAGTTCAAGAATAAATGAGTAGGAATGTGCGAGAGTAAAAGTGAGAGAATGAAAATACCGTTGTAAAGTGTTCTGTTAGAGCGGCGCAGTAAACACATGTGTATGAAAACATGTAAAATGCCGGTCACTTGAAGAATTTTATGATTTTTGTTATAATATTTTAGTAGTAATACATGCGCTTTGGTTTAAAATGACTTCGTGGAGACGATTGGCTAAGCAGTCATAAAGTTGTTTAATGTATTTTGAGGGAAACTTCAGACCAAACAGATTTAATAGTTGTGTTATCCTCGAATTTTCTTCCAGATTCGTAGACTTTCCTGGTTAGCCATCCCCAAGCATTCTCTATAATATTGAGGTCTGGCGAATACGAAGGCCATTGTAGTAAGTTGACACACTGGTATAGCAACTAAGCTTTAACCTGTCTGACGGTATGGATTGGTGCATTATGGTGTTGGAAATACCATTTCAAAACACATTTTTTTAACTCCGGGAGAGCCCATTCCAGCACTTGTTTATAAGCTATAGCATTAATTTTAGAGGACAGAAATTGGAGTTCGTATGACCAGACCATTACTCCACCTTCTCGACTATAGTGACGATTTGGAAAATGTTCTTTCTTACGTAAATCACGAAAAGAAATGTTATTTCCGTACGGGTGAAAATACAAACAGTTTCCACTCTGACTTCCAAGTCATACAAAGAAGTACGTAAATAAACAAGCATTCTTGTTTATGGGTTGAAATTTTAACTATGCTATTCTCAGCTAAGCATGCAATGTGAGGCTTCTTTTTGCTTTCTCTGCGTTAGAACTTTCAATTAAACTAAGCTCAACTCCGCTGTCTGTATGCGGGGGCTCTTACTAGGAGTATATTTTGTATGACTTTAAGTTAACATAAACTACCTTTAAATCAAATTATTGTAGTTTATTTTAATTGCAATTAATTGTTTATAATTCCTTTTTTACTTGCTAGCTTCATAGCAAGAGCACTACAGCTGCGCTCTTTAAAAAATAATAATCAATTCATGTCTTTTGTTGCGTTTCGTCAACATTAATTAATCAGGATTTACGAAAAATTGTTGTTTTTCACTTTTAACTGTAGCACCAAAGTTTCTCTGTTTTCTATAGCGCTCGTTAGTTTTTATTTTTATGCACTCTATACTTTATTAAAAAGTGGTTGTTATTATTTAGTTACGAAGTTTGTTACACCATAGAGAAGTAATCGGAAGTTAAGGAGATTGTACTAATACTGTAATTGGTTTATTAGAGTATTTACTATAAAAATTTAGGCGAATGACTTGTTTTCATGCGGGAGAGCAGAACATTTAATAATATCATGGAAAATGTATGCAGAAGTGTTTTAAGACTTCATTAATACTATCAATACAATTAGCGAGTGAGCACGACTGAGGTAGCTGACTCGGGCGCCATACCATACCAAAAGGAAATGAGTTTTACAACCGATAAACATCATCTGCTTCATTAAACAACTTTACCAAAATGCCAAATGCAAATGTTGACACAGCTTGGAGCACCACTTAAGAATTTAGTAGAAGCCAAGAAGCTTTTGTAAACTGCTGAATGAGACAGATCGTACAATCTTCGAATGGAAGACTCAGTGAAGACTTGGATTAAGTTGACAAAAAGCAAAGATGTATGTATCGTTGCGCTTTCGTTGACGTCCAATATTCTATTTGAGTTTTTAGAGCGAAGCTCTTCACGGCGCGTTTGAGTAGTAAGTGTAGAAAATCTTTATCAAATCGATCTGCATGAACGATTGTGGTGAGAGAAGGGAAAATAGAGGGCACTACAGACAAAAGCAAACAACAGCAAAAATATATGGGAAAGAACGCACATCTCTCTATCCCTCTCTATCCCTCTCTCTCCCTCTCTCTCTCTCTCTCTCTCTCTCTCTCTCTCTCTCTCTCTCTCTCTCTCTCTCCTTCCTCCTGTGTTTTTTCATGCATTGCACACGCACAGTTTGTTGCTTAGAAAGGCAGAGACGTATCGCAGGGAGTAGCATCTATCGCTGTTAGATGCATGCGTGGTATACAAATTGGGGGTACTCATGTAATTGATTTTCAGACAGTTTCTGATTATTTAAAACTGGTCGATTCAGTGCTTCATTTAAAAAAAATAAAATTCTTATCTCTTTTAAAGCGTATTTAAATTTCGTTATTAACATAGTTATTATTTTCTTTGCTTCTGTTTTTCTCGTCCTTTTTGTTGTTTATTTTGTGCGCATCACTTTCACAAATTGGAAGTTTTTAGTTTTCATTTTCATTATTGCTTTAGTATGTTTTGTCCTTACTTCATTCAATACTTGTTTTTTATCCTTATTTTGCTTATTTCGAATTGCACATAGTCTGCTGCTTGCCAGTGTTGGAAAGTTGTCTTGTGAATCGTGCTTGAATCCACAGTTTCATGCATATTCATATTGTTTACTTGTATATCATGAATGACGACGTGTCCGAGAATGCATTCTAACTGATTTCATTGCATCGATAAGTACATTCGAACTTTTTTTTTTAGTTTTTGTGCTGTTTTGTTTTTCAAACCACTCGTTTAGGCGAAACAACAAAAGAAGAAAAATGAAAGCAAATCCTTTCCAGAAAACTGACAGCAGCACTTAAGGCACACACTCACCTATAATATTTGAAAAATAGTTTCTACACATGTGTTTCTGTGAGAGCATGCCACTTTAAATCAGTGTCTGGCTGAGCGAAAAATCTTTGGATTCATGTAATTGATTTGCATTAACATTTAAAGCAGTTGCATAATAGCAAAATTGTGGTCGGGAACTTGAGTCATTTCGGGTGCTGTACTGTTTTTGGTATTTGGACCACAACATTTGTTTCGGTAGCAGCAAATGCAGAGATAACATTTCAAGTGATAATGAATTTTTGCTTTCAAGAAAAGAGAGCAGAGCAGAGCAGAGAGGCAACATTTGCTTTGTTTCGGCAAAAACCATTTTCAACCCAAAAATGTCAATAACAAATGTCAAAATTTTTGTTGTTTTTGAAATTTGGTTTTAGACTTTTGTTTTGTGTGTGTATGTGTATGTGTGTGTGTGTCTGTTTGTGGTTTTTAAATGATTTGCGTTTATATCTGCTGTGTGGAGTTTGGATAGTTAGTTGAAAATTTGTAAGTGCAAACCGAGTTTTGCTTTGGATTAGTCTACCTTAATTTGCAAAATTAGTCATTTGGTCAAAGAGCAGAAATTATTGTAGAAGGTTTGTAGGTATGCAGGTTGGAACATTTTGTTTGTCATATTGTTTTAGTTATGTAACGATGGCACAGGCTGGGACAGTTCGCGGCCGCTCTATTTTCGTTGATACAACAATTTATTTAAATGAAACCGTGACCAGAATTGTGATAGGGTTATTTAATTTCTCACCAGAGTATACACAACTGATTCAATTATAATAATAGACTTCTTACAGTTTATTTACTTAATTAAAACCTATTTCTTAACTCTAAAGTGGTTGCCTCTTTGAGTAACGAATGTATCGTCTTCCGTCTATAAGCAATATGTATGTAGTATATAGAAACTCTCTTTAAACTACTATACTCTTTTCAGTTACGTCCCTAGGCGATATGCGTCGGATAATTGTTAATTACTGCATCACCAAAGTACTCGCGATTGGTACAGCCTGTGTTTGTTTATGATATCAGCCAATTACATTAAACTACAACATCTTACTCTTGATCCGACGAAGGAGTAGAGATTTACGCACCCTGTTCATGCTACACTCCAAGCAGACTCTCCGGAGTACTTGTGGTTCACGCACTCTATGCTAATCTGTAAGCGTTGTGACTCACTAAAACAGTTTCTTTATGCTTCACAATTCGTGTTTAGAGTATGTTTTCCGGAGCCGTCGGGACTTACGCCTTTCGTGCTATGCTACAGGCGTTGCAATCGTTCTTTTCGCCCAACACTACTAAGCTGCCAAGATTACAAATTTAATATATTTAATTAGTACTTACCAGTAGTCAGTTATTTTCTTACTCGTATACCTCTAGCACATTTCTACTTACTTGGCCCGGCTTAAATACTTTTCGCATCGCTCAACTTTGCCGCTGGCTGCGCGTTCTGTTTCGAACCGGGTTGTTTTACCGTTTCGCCAAGATCATTGGTAGGTTGGTCATGTGCGCTGGGTGGTCATGTGTCCATGTGTTCTGGCTGATTTACTTGTCATGTGCTCGTATGTTCATGTGCTCGAGCGTTCGTAACTGATTTATTTAATGAAACTATATTCCTTTGACGAACCTAGCTGCCGTCTCAGGCTGTCACTTTTATTAGTCTACAATAAATATTGTAGATGTAGACGCCTCATTTCTGATACGTGTCGTTGAAGCAATGTTCCACGATGTTCTAGTGTGTCCCACTCTGCACTCCTATTTTTTGATGGTTCAGTTTTGAAAATAAGAAATCTCTTAAAACTAAATTTTATGAATGAAAATTAGAGATTTTGAGGCGAAACAGTTTTCTGTATCATCCCCAAATGCTTTATTTATTTTACATCCTATCGAAAAACTTCCATACCAAGTAACATGAAGGAAATTCATAGAAAATCGTAGAAATCTTTAGCAGAAATCAAAACATGTTCCAGTTCGAAAACCTTTCCACAACTTTTTGGTCAAAATTCACTTGGTAGGCGATCGAAGTACACTACACTCACTCAAACCAATGTAATTTAATGCCTCTCAAAACTTGCGAATCACATTTTAACCAAAAATGTTCTACTTTGGTTTCCATAGCAAAGTAAGTAGAAAATTGTCAGTTGAGATAACATTATCAAAGGTGCCAACTGTTGCCAATTAAATGAAAGACACTTTGCGTTAATTCGAGTAAATTTTAAAATTCTCGAAATTATTATTGCATGCTGTCTTACGTAAGACGGCGACAACGCTTTAGCATATTTGATTCTAGTTAATTTCCTGTTCATTTTCAACTACAGGTACATGTATTTCAAATATGCCTGCGGTTTCTTCAAAGCAAAGTTAGAATTTAATTAAGACAATCTCAACAGAGTAACCACAAAGCACAAATGCTTTCACAGCGCACTACTTGCGTCATTTGACTAATCCACCGCACCGCACCGCACCGCACCGCACCGCATCGCATCGCATTGCAACATACTGAGCAAAGCCGAGTCAGTTAAAATTGCGGTAAGCCACATGAAAATTAAGCATTTAAATTAAACGTTAATCGCTTTGATTTTTGCCACTCAGTTTGCGGAGATCAGCGCTAAACACCGCATTTAATTTCTTGCTATGTAGTTAAAATCAACACTTCATTTGCCGCTATTTGTCCTTGCGCTTTGTGAGTCCTGTGCCCTGTGCTCGTGTGATTAAAACTAATTACGCGTTGCACGTAGGTACGTGCAAAATTGTGCGTTCAATTGGCAATATTGACCGCATTGCAGTCAGTCGATGCTTTGATTACTGAGATTATGCACCGCTTTTAATGTATCCTGAACATTGGCGAATCGAGGGCGGTTAAACTGGGGTACATTTTTACTTTTTTCGTATCAATTTGAATTTGAATAAAAATTTTGGTGATACATTTCGTTTGTTGCATAAAATAACACTAGTTTACAAATTGAAACTTTGAAAAGATACTCGTTTTTTTATTTGGGCCATTCACGTAGATAACGGTATATTTGTGTTTTTCGATTTATCATTTTACTTAAACCAGCGTCCACAATGAACGGCGAGTTCGATCGAAGTAAATGAGATGGGATGGAATTGGAAGTAATTTGAAAGGAATTTTTTCGGTTTTTGAGCGTTTATTTAAAAAAAAAAAATGCTACAATGTATATGATTCAAAGTATTGTCCATCGTTAGTTACAACATTTTCCCATCTTTTTGGCAGCATAATGGATTCCGCGTCGGAAGAACGGCTCGTCTTTTGAGGCAATCCACGAATCGACCCATTTTTTGGTTTCTTCGTAAGAAGTAAAGCGCTGGGTAGCACATCCCAATTCAACGCCTCCAATGTTTCCTTGACGGATCTTGCAACATGTGGCCGAGAGTTGTCATGTTTCAAAAACCACCTTGTCGTCTCTTTTGGCAGATTCCGGCCGTTTTTGCTTCAATGCTCGGCTCAATTGCATCAATCGTTGTTGTTGGTAACGTTCACCAGTGATGGTTTGATTAGGTTGCAGCAGTTCATAGTACACAACACCCTTCTGATACCACCAAATACAGAGCATGAGCTTGGCACCATGAATATTCGGCTTGGCCGTCGTTGTTGGTGCATGGCCGGGTGGTCCCTATGATTTTTTTTGCTTTGGGTTGGCGTTATGGATCCACTTTTCATCACCAGTTACAATACAATGCAAAAAACTCTTCCGATTATGGCGTTAAAGCAGCTGTTCGCATCTGAAAAAATCTCCTTTCGACGTCTCTTGGCTTCAATTCGTACGGCACCCAATTTCCTTGCTTTTGAATCATTCCCATGGCTTTGAGGCATTTGCCAACTGTTGGCAAGTTAACTCCCAATGATTCTGATAATTCTTGAAGGGTTTGACACGGATCTTCGTCGAGTAATGCTTCCAATTCTTCATCTCAAAATCACCACTTTTAAACCGATGGAACATAGTCCCCGTAAGCCGCACAAAGCGTACGATAGGCTTCAACGGTTTTTTTCTTCAAATGAAAGCACAGACGCAAACCTTCCCGCAAACTGCATTTTGTCGACATGTTAACAGAGCAAAAAAAATGTGTTGGTTACACTTCAGCGGCAGCTTGGCCTCTCGTATGGAACAGCTTGGCGAATTTTACGCCAGGATTTTGGTTTAAAGGATTAGAAAATCCAACATCTTAAAGAATTGAAGCCGCCAGACTTGAATTTACGCTTTAATTTCAGTCATTGTGCTCCGCAACAGCTCAATGAAGATCCGCTGTTTTCGCGACCAATTTTGTTCACTGAGGAGGCACACTTCTGGCTCAATGAATACGTCAATAAACAAAAATTTCGTATTTGGGTTGATGTGCAACCGAATAGATTCTCGAACTACCGTTACATTCACCAAAATACACTGTTTGGTGTGGTTTAAAAGGTGTCCGGACAGAACATAACCGTCATTGGCGAGCGCTACCACAACATGATAACGGACTATTTGTTGCCTGAAATTGACGCCTGTGATATCGGCGTTGAGATATGATTTTGTTGATAAGCTAGCTACGATTCAAGACTTGGAAGCCAACATTATTCGCGTAATTCGCGAGCAGTGCTGGAAAGATCGATCATAAATTGAAGCTTCCGAATGGACCACCTACTGCGTAGTCGCTGCTAATATTTGAATGAAATTATCTTTAAAAAAGTAAGTGTCAAAGATTGTTCCTTCGGTTTATAATAAAGATTCCGACATTCGATTCTATTTTAAGTGTTTTACTTTAAATTTAAAAAAAAAACCTCTAAATGAATCATTCGTCATATTAGTTTTGACAAACATTTTTATTACCCTACTTTTCGGTTATTGTAATTTTTTTTTTTATTGTCAATATTAATATATTTTTCTGGATGTAACAGTAGTTCGGTTCGAGAATCTCTTCGGGTTGCTCATCAGTCCATATGGTAGCCTCTTATTTTGTGTTTTCACTGTTTTTATTTTACTTTATTTTTTTTAGGTAACGTTCCCCTCCAAGAGTGTGTTTCGCCTCTGATCCAGACACACACACATACACTCAGATACATATTGAGATGAGATACGCATTTACTGATTACACAGATTTGTATTTAAGCTTTGGTTAACCAATGCAAGTGATAGAAAGTGAAATACATTCGCACTGTGTGAGACAGGGGGTGATCCAGTATCCTGTTTATTTAATGTTGGCTAATTAGCATGCGGATCCATGTGTGTGCGTGTGTGTGTGTGTGTTTGTTTGTTAAACTGCGGCATCACAGGTAAATATGGCAACGATTGGCAGCGTATTTATTATCGTTGTTCTTCTTGTTGTTGTTGTTGTTGCTTTGCCCTATTGCGGTCCATTCATGTTCACTAGTCCTGCCAGCCATATTGCCAACGCATTATTACAACAAATTAACTTTGTGCGGCGCTCGTGTTTGTTTAATTTTTTGCATATATTTACATGGAATTTTCGCATATTCGTTTTACACATATATATTTGCATTTGTATTTGTGTATCGGTTTACATGCAAGTAATTGATTAAACAAAAAGCTACTTGATTCGATTGATTAATTAAGAAATTATTTGCTCAATTTGCATTGATTATTCTCATTTAACTTTGTTCTTTATGATAGTCAAATACAATTAAATAATTTAACATCAAGAAAAAACGTTAACTTCAAATCGTATAGTAAAAAATAAACGGCGTGTGATGGGGTTGTATAGGGGCTACCCCAATGTCAATATGGATACTGCGTTTGACGTCAGTAAGTCTAGGTGCCTGGTTCCAACAGCTTAAAAACTGAAGTTAACTAAATGGGTAACAGTTACCAGACAGGCGGACAAGCGGACAGACGGACATGGTTAAATCGAATTGTCTCGTCGAGCTGATCAAGATTATTTATATACTTTATGGGGTCTCTAATGTCTCCTTTCAGACAAACTGATTGTACCATTTCTCTTTATGTGTGAATGGGCTCCAGATGACATAAAGTGGAACATGAAGCTTATGAAGAGTCATCCAAATCTGTGTGTCCTGAAAATGTACCAACTCATATGTAATATGGATACTCAATACACTTCTGACCAAAAGAAGTTTAAATACCGGCTGTCAGCGAGATATCTAGAAAATTATAAAATTGAAAAATGCGTAGCAACTATCAGACAAACGAACGTGGTTATATCGACTCCTCTCGTCGAGCTGATTAAGAATATATATATACTTTAAGAGATCTACGACGCCTCTACGGTTTAATTGATATATTCAACTGTAGCATGTAATTTTATTACATTAGCTTTTAAGTGGGAAACTGCTAACGAGGGATGCAATAAACCTTAGTAATAATTTAGATACTTTAAATCAAGTATTAATGAGCTTGGCAACCATGAAACCTCAATTTCCACTTATCTCTACATGCATAAAAAAAGAAAAAAATGGAACAAAGCAGGCATTGAAATGTGATTTCAGAATGCGAGCTGCTGTCAAATCATTTCATTTCAACTTTTTACTTCGCAAGTTCAAAATTTCAGTGTGATTTTTCTTGACTTCAGCAGTTTCAAAATTTCGGTGTAATTTTTCGGCAAAACCAAAAATATTTGTTGTCTTAAATTTTATATTCGCGTCAGACGCAAAAAATCGTGAAAAATATGGACGTAGTTCAAGTGTACGGACCCAAATCAACCGACGAAATGATGTCGCGGTCGTTATTGCTTACCTGGATGAATGAGCTGCTGAGCACAAAAATCGGTAATATAAATGAGCTTTGCACGGGCGCAGCATATCTCCAGGTGATGGATATACTCTTCGCCTACAAGGTACCCATGAACCGTATTAAGTGGTACACAAACGTGGAGGTGGAATGTGTCCATAATTTTAAACTGCTGGAATCATTATTTGATGAACTAGGCGTACAGAAATATATACCGGTGGCGGATCTGGTCAAGGGCACGAGGAAGGCACACATCGATTTTTTACAGTGGTTCAAAAAATTTTATAATGCCAACTGTAAGGGTTTGAAATACAATGCACTGAAGAGGCGTCGTGGACTTCAGTTGGGCTATGGACCGCCAAAGACTGGCACACTGTCTGGGTTGGAGTGCTGCAAAGCTGCTGAGGCAACTGCAAGTGTGCCAATGCAGCCAAAACCATCCGGTAGCGTACAGTATGCTGATAGACTTCAACACGTTTGGAACCGACGTGATGACTCACCGCAGCAGCAACTGGAACGCACTCGGGAACTTCTAGCAGCTTCCGAGCGGCAGCGCGATGATTATGTGAAGTGTCTGACGGAGGTCGAAACGCTATGCCACGCCCCTGATAAGGCAGCCGCAGTCAAGCGCATAGAGAAGCTGGTGAATCTTAGATTGAGAAACCGCAGCTAGATGGAGCGAAAAACACCGAACCGAAAACGAACTAACATCGAAATTTTTGGTGAATTCATACCGCAAGGATTTCTTTTCAGAGGAATGCAATGAGCAACTCTACATCTATATTTTTTAATATTGTAATCCATATACAAATTTAGTTTCAACGCTGATCAAAAAATATATAAGCGGTGCAGACAGAACTTACCGCGTATATTGTACAAAAGCAACTTTTGTTGATTTTCATGCATTATACATATAATTCACAAGCAGTTTATGCTTTCCAGTAAAAAGAGAAGTTAGTACGACATGTTACTACTGTAATTTAGTTGGCTCAATCAGAATATTAGTTTGGTATATTTATTTACAATTGATATTGATAGAAAAATCTAGTTAAAATCAGTTCTTTATATATACGTATAATGAACGGATTCTTTCACACTTTTCTCGGCTGTGATAAATTAAAAATAAGAAAAAACTTTAAACTTCGGTTGAACCGAAGCTCTAATATCATTCATACGAAATTTCATTTTGGTGGCTATCACAAAATGCAGGTAGGACACGTCCATTAGTGTGTGGGTGGAGTGGAGATTGTAAATTGTTTTCAGTTCCAGTACGATCCCCATAAAATGGGTTTTGGTGGAAGTTCCTGGATAGCCGATGTAGAGGAGAACCATGAGCAGCAAGTTATTTGCAGTAAACGAAACAGAAAATGTTATGAGCAGAGTTTGTTCAGAATAAAAAATAAAATTATGGGCCCCAAGCGACAGATTCTCCTAATAAAAGCCTTCAAAGTCCAACTTTTTTTTTTTAAGTCGATTTTCTTTAACATATTTTGATAGTTCCGTACGGCATTAATTAACATTAGAGTTTGGTCTTTGGAAGCATTTTGATAACTTCCGAACTCTTGCTTTGTTAAAATGTAGATACACCAGAAATAGTTTTAAGTAATTCTCATCTCGAAGTAATGTACAGAAATTTAAAGAATTTGCTGAGATGCGGAACTGATCTTACTTAAAAACGTTAGGTGCCTATACTCCGCATGAAACTTGTGCAGGAATTTTAAAGTTATTTTTAAAGAAAATGAAAATGGCATTCATTATTACACATTTTATTTTATATCCTTACTGATCCTAAAAGTTTCATGTTAAACTGTTTATTTACCAAACAAATACATTGCAAATACATTTTGACTTTAAGGCTGCCACAGTTTGCATGCTCCTGCTTTGCTCATAGCTTTTACTATCTAAAGTTAAATTTATAATTCATTTTAATTTAAATGTCCATAACTACCACTTAAGTTTCATAAAATTGTATAAACATTTTATATTATATTGGGAGTGTGAATTAGTTCTCGCCATTTTATATCGCAAAATGAGGCTTCATTGCGTATAATGTTCATTAGGCTGACGACAGAGTATGGTGTGTGCTAGAATCGATACGATAATAAGGCGGTTTATTGCGTTGCAAAGCACTGCTTGTCTTTTTTTTTTGACGTGATTGCGCAAAAGGTGTTAGAGTGCAAGCGAAACGGAAAGCGAGTGCAAGCGATAAAGCGAGAGCAAAGCTAGAACGAAGCGAGAGAACAGTTCCGAAACTGCTTCCTAGCTTCGCTTTTCGCTAGGTACGACTTTTTCTCATGTTTCTGTAAGTATATGAACTCCGTTCGTTTTTTGAGGCTATGCACAAATCGACTGGAGCGGTAATAGGAAGAAGCGGATGTCTAATGATTTCAGCGTGTTGGTTTTAACCCGTTTTGTAATATTTCATAATATCATTTTATCGTAACTTTGCTTGAATTGCGGTTATTTTCAATGGATTTGAAAAGATCATACTGTATTACACTCAGCTGAAGCCGCTAAATACACAGTGTGAACTTGGAACTATGAATATTTGGCTATACCCCATGATTTTTACTCTTGGGTTTATCCTAGTAAATCCATTTTACAATGCAGAAAATCATATCAATCATATACAATGCAGAAAATCTTTTCGTTTTTATCAGCTATTCGCACGTGAAAAGTACCTTCCCTCAAATGACGCTAATTTGGCTCCAATTACGATATTTTCTCGCAGGGACAATTATACGATGCGGATAAAATGAAGAGGTATTGTTGTAATGAAGAGGAGTTGTTGCAAGTTCGCAAAGCTTACTAATGTACGTTTTTGATCAGACATTTTAGACTAGTTTTACATTTAACATTTATTAAATATTCAAATTCTTGGATAAGCACAAATAATCATAATTCATTTAATAAGTACCAGCTAGGCTGGCCGATAACTTCAACGAACTATCTGTCGATCTATCCTTAACGGTATTGTCGATCGGTCTTAGCAAATAGCGTGAACTAAATCGCCCACCCAATACACTTCACACTTGAGGCAGCCAGTCTTGCTATAGTTGCATACCCTAAACTTGTTTAGCACTAAAATGTGCTATAATAAAATACTGTAATATTTACCTGTGAAATATCATGCAATAAAAATATGCAAGCACATTCGTATTCATATAAAAAAAATAAACAGATATACGAGTATAAGCTGCAAACAGACAGACAGACAGACGGGCATATGGACAGACAGACGGACAAATTTACCGCATACGTATGAATTCACACTGAAAAGTGTAGATTAAAATATGTAGATACATATATGAAACATTTTTATGAGTTTGCTGCATTTTATGACAGTTTTTATTACAAACACACACACACACACACTCATGTGTGAGTATAAACCATGCTATGCAGGTGTGAGTCTGTGTTTGTATATATTAAATTGAATTTTAAATGTCCTTAAGCAATAAGCATAATAATCGAGTAAATACGCAAAATTGTTTATTATTATTAATATCCGTTTTATGTTTAAGCAGGAATTACACAAATAATAATGTATAATACATAATTTGCATGACATGCAATCCAAAAGATTAAACGAGACTTGAAACATTTTTCGGCTTCCGGTTGCACATAATTTGAAAATTTCTGTCCGGAAATGAGTAAAACTTAAGCAGCAATTTGTAAGTAATTGTCGTGGTAGTTGAATATGAAATAAAAAGGACTTCTTAACGAGATAAAAACCAAGTAACGAAAGCCTACTTGCAACTTACAAAACTTCCGTTAACAATTTTGTGTCGAAAGATTTATATTTTTCATTTGTTTTGTTTGTTTTGTTTGTATTATGTAACTTTTATATGTTAATAAGGTATGGAGACATATTATATTACTAGCTGGTACCCGGCGCGTTGCTGCCATTTCCTTTGCCTCTCCTTTCCCCTGCCACTCTTTCCCATTGCACCACATTTTTAATGCCCATTTACTCTATCTCCAATTCTCCTACCCCTCTTCTCCTGTCCCTTCCACCCCTTCACCAACCACCCCTTACGCTGCCCCCATTCCTCTGTCCCCTTCACCTACCTCTCCTTACTTTACCACCCCTTTCCCTGCCCCCTGCGATCCCATTAACATGCATACAACATTTCATCCCTCTATCTAAAATGGTACCACCCCTGTCTCTTCTACCTGTACCACGCCTTCTCTATGATTCCTTACCCTACCTCCCCTTCCCCTAACATCCTTTCCCTACCTCCCATTCAAATTGCTTTACCCCTCGTCCCAATCTACACATTTCCCAACACTGCCCTTTCCCCTACCTTTCCTACCTACCCTTCCTTTACCACATCTTCTCAATGACCCTTTCCCCTGATCGGCAAAGTAAATTCCTAGTTTCTCGCGTGGGTGCATGCTCTGCTCATCTAGAATTACCAGGTTTTTATGCGTATACACCGACGAGCTCTAAGATATTAGAACGCATACTAAGATTGAACGACAGGGTACGGTGCTTACACAGTGCGAGCTTGGAGAACAGGATGCGGTACAATTACATCAACGTGAGCTAAAAGAACAGAGTGTACTGCGTTTTCACCGTCTCTACCAATTCACTTACCTTCTGTCAGGGTGCAACATTTCCTAATTCATGTACGGTATCTCTGGTATTTCTTCGGACTGGGATTTTCTTGTATTTTGAAATTTTTCAACTAAATTAATTCACTTACAACTAAATTTGTTTTTCCACTTATTTTATTAATTAAATTAAAATTATTTGCCTTAATGTGCCTCCTTGGCGTGTTCCTGCTTAAATTGCTTGCTGTAAACTAATAGAATAATTTGTGGAGAAGCAGTATTCTGTTTTGTCATAATACCTATCTTAAGCGCTTTTCAAGAATCGACGTGAGTAGTTAATTAAAAATCACGCTGTGAATTAAAGCACTCAACATATTTCACTTGCAATAAATTGTTCGAAATCAGTTTGTGTTAAATGATTTTATCTATCGTAAATTGGTCACTGCATTTAATCTTCAGCTTGCCAAATTAATCTAACCTTAACATCGAAGCATAATCAATTATTATCTGACATTATACTTAACCCAGTTCAAATTAATCAGCATCAATTATTTCAACACCTCAAAACAGCTGTCCAATGAGGACAGCTACAACGAGCAATGCCCAAAATGGGTACCAAAGCGATTAACCTCTTCAAATGCGCATAAATAAATCCAACGCCCCAAAACAAACTCTCTCTCCCGGAAAACATTTGGATGATGTCAACAAAGGCTAAACCGTAGAAATTAAGCTCAAGCCAACCTAAAATTCAATAAGCCACTAGCAATGCATAAATTTAGCAATTCGAGCAGGACATGCCGCATTGAATCGAGCAGCTTCTTGTTTAATCGACAATTTCTCCCTCAGCATTGTTTGCAACCTTGCTTGCTTGCTTGCTTGGACTGGACTGGACTGTTTTTGTTTGTCTGACGCTTTCCTATGCTTCTATGTAGCATGTGAGTATTTTACGTACCTATGCAAATATCCTTCTGCGTTTTGCAAAAGGCACCATTTTGTACATTGATTGACAATGTGGTTATGCGGTATGCAAAGACTTGCTATGTACCAAAATCGAAGCCTTAGAGGTACGTAGATAAAATGTTTCTAACCTTTGACTGTGTGAAAATTTGCCAGGAGTAAGGAGATCTATGCTTGCCATGTGTGTGTGTGTGTGTGTGTGTCTGTGTGTGTGTGTGTGTGTCTGTGTGTAGTGGTCAAACAATAATAATATAGCTAATGTTACTGAAAGCATATCCTATAGATACATATAAGTCGAAGGCAGGCATCCTTTAGTTGCAGCAGGCACTTGAAACCATTAAAATTTATTACATACAATTTGGTCGAAGATTCATGGCATTTATTGCCTGTTAATCTTAGTTGAAGTCAAACCAAAACGAAACCTTTCTTCTGGCATATTCTTAGGCGCAGCTGTGTGTGTGTGTGTGTGTGTGTGTGTATGTGTGTGTGTGTGAGGATGTATCGTTGTGCGCCGCACTTTTTACATGCATGTAAATCTGTGTATCTAATAGCTGCCGCTGGCACCACTGCGCTCTGGGTGTCTTGCTATAACAAATTGCTCAAGGTTAGCTATGATTTGATTACGTTGCTGACCATTATTGCTGCCGTTGCTTTGATTTGCTCACGCCTAAATCTATTTCTTATGATTTTGTATTTATGCAAATTTTTCTAGTTTAGATGTAAATTTAATGCTGGCCGGTTTTTCATTTCAGTCAAGGTCAGTAGTAGTCACTGATGATTATAAACGTCTAAATAGACGTCGCTCTTGCTTTTCAACTGCAAATAAAGCAATTTTAGCTAATTAAAATTTATGCGCCTTTTTTAACGCCTCAGTTTGCGTGTTACAAGTCGTTTGCAGCGCCACAATATTTACTCTAGTTTTCTTCGCTTACTTACTAGCATTGTGAACGGTGGTCCATGCAAGTGACGAATGCCCACCTCAATGTGACTTCAGCGCGAGCTCTATATACTATATTACTCTATAAATTACACACAAAAAAGTTCCGCTTGAGACATGATATATACAAATAAAAAAGTGTTGAAGCGTGCATTCGGAAAATATCGGATCACCCCCAATTAGAAATATTTTTTTGTTATATTTTTATTAAGTATTATTGAACCACAAAATTTCCTCCTTGACAGTTGAGATCATTAAGTCACGATGGATAACTGAGTCTCCGACATTGTACGGTGCACCAACGAGTCTACGCAGGAGCTTGCACTGAAATCTTTCCAGTGTATTCACATTAGAGTTGGAAGCCGAGCTGTATGGCATATATCCATACCGGCTTTATTATTATCTTGTACAACAGGATCTTGTTCGTAAAACTCAGCTGCGAATTTAAGTAAATATATGATTAAAATTTTCATAGCATGCTTTTCGGCAGACAAAGAATAAAAATAAAAATTGTTGCTTGGTTCGAAACTGTTACTGAATGTTTCCATTGTACTTGTAGAAATAATAATGCACACACTTAAGTTAACTCGAGCATGAAAAAGGCAATTTTTAATAAATACATTATTTTCGCCAGTCGCCCAGTTCAACCAGTCAAGCGGTGTCGGTCGGTGTCGTTCGGTGTCGGTGCCCAAAACTATGCTACAATTTATTTAGAAAATTTCTAATGCGCTCATGCGCATGACTTAGCCAACACTGCCAACTGGTGTTGTTTTTATTGCTGGTTTTAACTGGCTTTCTATGCTACCATCTATACTCCTATATTTGCCACTATTCCACTATTGTAAAATACTATATGTAGTATAGTTTTTGGCACTGGCGCGCCAGTTTCCCATCATCATGTCGGTTTTCACTTTTTTTGAATTTATTTTGGCATGACCTGTTTGCAATAGCAACAGCAACAGCCTTGACCCGTCTCAGCAGCAGTTCTATATATATATATATATATATATATATATATATATATATATATATATATATATTTATATATATAGTTATATATATATATCGTACGAGTATGTATCGGATACATTTAGGCAGCAATATTTTGGTCCTATGCGTTTATAAATTTTACTTTTGTTTGAAATCATATGAAAGCAGCTGTAGCCATTGGCCATTTTATGTTTTTTATTGTTGCATGTTTTGTATTGCGTAGTTTTTGAGAGGATTGTTTTATGTTACGTATCTACGCTCGGGTCGTTAGCAGCCATAATAGTATCTGGTAGTAGTACTTCTGTGCTTTAATTATGCATGCTGTTTGATTTTGTTTTTACACTGGGTCGATTTATCATTGCATTTGTTGAGTGCCTTCAGTTGTTTCACATGGTAATTACATTATGTCATAATTTATGCAATCAGAGATACATATTTGCCTCCGAGGCATATTTGGTTTATTGAAACGTACAGTCTGTAGTTAGATTTTAGTTGTATTTCTATTTGATTTTGCTTGCTTTTTTTATGTATATCAAATACTTGCGTAAGCATTTGGGATTGATATATTTTGTGGAATTTCATTTGAAAAGATTTTAAGTTGAACAAGAAGCTTTTTATTTATTTAAGCGTTTTTTGAACTTTTAATTAATCTTTTATGTAATAAGGATATCAAATTTTTGGAAACATAGCTTTTATACCCTGCCCTGGGAGTCAAGGGTATACTAAGTTTCTGCAAATATATAAAACATGTAGAAGGAGGCGTGGCAGACCCCATAAAGTACGGGCATATACTATATTCTTGATCAGCATCTGGCCGTCTGACCGTCCGTCCATCTATATGTTTAAACAACGAAAGGTAGAGCCTTCAAACTTAGACTTGTAGATACTCCAGATATGTACGTAGATCAAGTGTATAACACATTTTGTATGCAACGCCCACAACTACTACACAACGCTACATGTTCCTTAAAACACGTCAATTGTTGATAATAAAACCAGCCGAAAAATATTTTGTTTATGATTAGTTTAGATTTGTTTGGTTTTTGTAAATTAAAAAAACAAAATTTAAGCACTCAAGCAACATTTTTTTTGTGGTTTAGTGTTTGAAATGTACTTGGAAGTCGTGAACATATATGACTGCATTCTTTCTTGTTACTGGAGTGCTCCAGTATATTTTTTGAGTGTATATTCTTTGGCACGCTCTGTAGCCTAAAAGGCTTAATGGACCTTAACATACCTTCAGATCAAAATTGACCCGGACTGGTTAAAAAAAAACAACATTTTTATGCAAAATTGACCCGGACTGGTTTTTATGCATTTTAATACAAATCTTTATTATCGCCTTCAAAAAGGTCTTCTTTTAAGTCAATGCAAGCATGCCAACGGTCAATTCAATTTTCCATTAGCCATCTGAAGAAGAACAACCGAACCGATTCGGTTCACCGGTTCGGTTCAAATCCATCAGTCCGTCAGTCGATTTTAGCTCAGAACTATAGTGAACCTTGGTTGCGGGAGTGTTATACGCTATAATACTTTTATATAGCATTAGGTGTATAAAAAAATGCACCTCCTCTTCTCTATAATTCGGAGACGCTATATAAAAATATTATACACTATGTCAGAGTCAAAACTAACCTAACGATACACTATATGTCAAAATCTATTAAGCCCTTTAGGCTACAGAACATCGAAGTCAATATACAGGCATATATTTTTATATTTATTTATGTAGAAGCTGCGCTGCTGTCGGACGTCCCCTAATACCGTCTTCTTTTTTGCTGTCGCGTTTTTTATTGTTTTAATAATAATTTCTTGTTAAAACAAAACTCTTCCTTCTAATGTGTCATCATGTTGCAGTCAAACTTTTCGAAGAGATAACTCTCAGTTCAGTTCTGTTCCCGGCCAGTCCAAAGATAAAATACATAATTCGACAAAATTTTTGTATCTGTATAAATCAGAAATACGTTGCGAACCAAAGCACTTTAAAAATTTACGACTAATGTTAGAACAGTGCTGAAAAAGTAATGCTTGCCGATTTTGCATGGCGACAGCGAGCAGAGTCATTACGAAAGATTACATCAATCGTACATGAAGGAGAGTGCCAGAGAGTACCAGCTGTTTCTTAAAGGATCTGTTAGTGTTTGCTGGTATTTAACATTGTCCAGAACCAAGGTGGGAAAATCATCTTCAAACCATCAGAATTCCTCTTGCCTTACGGTTTTTGCTTTCTGATTTTCACTCAGCTTACTCCTCTTCTTCCTCCTCCATAGTCCTTTCCAAGAAGCTGGCATTGGCGCGGACATCGATGGGTCGTTTTGTGCGGGAGGCAAGAAGCATACGGGTTTGCGCATCGCGTCTTGGCACCAGCACAGCCAATGCATATATAGATCGGCACAACAGCGGCATCAAAAGTGGATGAAAGATCACCTTGAACATGGCTAGCACGCAAGCCATCATAAAATGGGTCACAGATTCTGTGAACAGATTCAATGTATTTCAGAAACCTCTCTTTTATAAATACTCGATGTAGCGCGCTTACCTTGTATATATACTATTCCCTCAATAATCGAATAAATGCTGATGGCTATCCATTCTGAGAAGTCGTAAAACATTTTTGCGTTTTGGTTTTACTTTTTAGCGTTGCAAAATTTTGAATCAACTTATGTTTGTTCAATATTTTTGAAGTAGCTGTTGAGAGTTTATGTGCAAGGACTACCAGATTTGATACAAAAAATATTTGTAACAGGTTATGTTGAGTTTGTTGAACTGTATAAAACAAAGCTAAGGAAGCATCGGAGACTTTATAAAATATGTAAACATAAATTCTGTCCGGCCGGGAGAAAAGTTCTCTTACTAGAGAAGACTTAACTTATTCAGCCGAGACGCTTATAAAGCTATTTACAATCGATTACATGGTTTTGAATATCTATTAAGATATTTAGATCCGATCCAATAATGTATTGTATGGACCGAAGACCAGACCGAATGGATGGACACCGTATTACCGTAATCTATTTCACCTATCAATCACAACTACAAACAAAGCGTAACCAAGTGAAACATTCAATCTCCTATCTCTTTCGCGCTTACAGAGTCTTATCAACTGATATTTGTGTGTGTGTGTGTGTGTGTGAGTTTGTATTTCATGTAAAGTCTGTTTATTTCCTTATTGATTATTTGTGGTTTTACGTCAACACACTAGTCGAAATTCACAATTCTGGCAGCGATCTGCTTTTTCCAAAGCATCGATGATGAGGAAAGCAGACTGATTGATTCTGTTCCTGTTTGCCATGTTGGGGGATCAACGTAACGACTGCTTGCTTTCACATCTCCAGGAAGTGCTGCACCGTCACTTTGGCATTGAAAATCTAATTCAGGAAGTGTGCGATTGCAGACGTTGTGTAAAGTCTATGCATGTCATTTTTTATTTCGTGTGTGAGTGACGTTTGTTTAAGCCTTCTATGCTCAAAATATTCAAACGATTTTCATAAAATATTTCTTGTTGCTTTGAGTAAAACACGCAAAGTTCATTGAATTCTATCGGCTTGCTTGCAACAAACATATTGAATGCCGATTTTGTATGGTTTAAATGAACCTTCTCAAATAAGTAACTCCAGCAATGACAGCCGTGTAGTTGGAGTCGGGGACAGAGGCAATAGCAGCTTATTTAATGACTACTCTTGACACATTTAATTAACAGTAACGAGTCCTGACATTCACACCAATTTGTAAATGCACGCACACACACACACACACACACACACAAACACACACATACATCACTATTATATTCAATTTTTATATTTTTTCTGCATTGCTGGGCATTGTGAGTTCGTGTCTGTATAAATAAATATTTCGCAGGCTCTCATATTAATTACCACATATACATACATGCAGGACGACGATCCTGACGTTCTTTCGGTGAAGCTTGATGCTGGTGACAATGACATACTTGTACAATAAAAGCAAACAGGACGATGAGAAGAACGACACGCTGTACAATGCAGGATATGAGCAGCAGCAGCAGCAGCTGAGCTGTTTGCGCATATGTTTCTTTAATTGGCCTGCTTCTACTCCTATAGAAATGAAGGCGTAATAAAATAAAAATCCCATTGTTCGCCTGTTGTGCAACAGAGACAGATAGATAGATATATATGTCCTTGCATATAAGGAGCATTTACGGTTGGGCAAATATGTCGCGTGCCTACTTTATTAAAACATATTTCCATACACAGTTTGGCACAAGTTAAGTGAATTAAACGCTGCATATTTAAGCATTCTCAGTGTGTGTGTGTGTGTGTGTGTATGTGTGAGTTGTTAAATAACTATTGAACGAACATACGTGTTTAAGTACATGTCTCCGTTGTCAGGAATATTATCCTTGCGTTTTAATATAGTAGAGCAGCTGCTTTATTTAATCCAATCGATTTCAATATGGTTTGCCACCAAAGAAAATGAATTGAAATTGAAGCTGAAGCTGATTTAATTAAATAAGTTGAAAATTATCAGTTTGTATAATAATTTCAATAAGTTTCTGCTGCAGATGAGTTAAATTGAAAGTAATGAAAATCACATGCAGTGGCAGTGAACATTAATTAAACGTATATATAGCCTTATAATCCTTATAAGTGTGTGTATATATAAATTTAATGGTTAATGTTTTCCTTTTTGGGTTTCATATCTCAAATATAAACAAAGGATATCAAAGCTTTGACTAAATAAATCTAAGCAAATAATTTTGCTTCTTAGTCTAATTAGTAGCTCAAATTTCTTGGGAAGTTAACGCATCGTATATTATGAGAAGTATGTTTATAGGTGTAAAAGAGTTTAGAGGAAGTCTCTAAATTGTTTGCATTTTTAAAGTAGACCATCTTAAAAAAAAAATTATATAAGAGATGTTAAGAGATACCGACCTTTTTTCGGCAACAATAGATATCTCTAAAATATTAAAATTAAAATATTTATATGACAATGACGGAAGTATTAGAAACGATCTGAGCTAAATTATACAGTTACATTAGATAATCTAAGTTAAACGGGATTAACCGCCTGCATCGAGTCCAACTCTAGTGCGAATAACGGTAGCAAAAGAAACGTTATTTTTAAACGGATATAATAATGTCAGGCTACTGCAGAGTGTCAGATATTCATCACTCCACGTCTTCCAGCAGACTTGTGAAATGTATTTTATATGCTGCCATCGACCAAGTCTTTAGCTCAACTTCGTCAATATTTCTATGACAATGAGCAATAGTAGCACAAGATTTGAGTTCTTTAGACGTTCACCCACAGCCTTGAGCGCAACACTATCTAGAAATGGCGACAGCGCTGACGCATTTATGCGATATTACTGATTTGTAGTCTGACCAAAGTACGACCATTGAAGAACGAGTATTGACAGATGAGTACCTTGCTGTACATTTTCAGCTGTAAGCTGTGTGCATTTAATAACCCGCAATTAAATGTAGCTATGGAGTTGACTTGGCCTACTTGGTTTCCTAATCTTGGCCAATCCATGCTTCCTCAACTGTTCTATTGTAAAATTGGCTGTTAAACAGAACTTTTCCCACTTATACTAAAAGTCGGTATTTAAGCTGCTTTTGGTCCCAAGTTTATAGAGTATCCATATTGATATGCCATGTCCACATTTTCGTGTAGCCCCCATGCAATCCCACTGCCCAATTATGTTTTTTGGTATGTTCCGCCTAATTTTAAGGGTATTTTACCAATATATATCATATCATATATATCATTGAAGAGTGACCTGCACTTGTGTGAACTAATTTTTATCATTCACTAATATGTTCCAGTTATTATATAAATCAAGTGTTGCTGCTTTTACTCTAGAAGCAGTTATGGCTGTATCATCGGCGTAGGTGGAAATTGTGATTCGCTCACAAGGATCCATTACACTGCCTTGCGGTGAAAGTATTCTGTGCTTTCGAATGTTTTCAAAAGTAACGTCACCAAATTTCAATGAGTTTCAGCAAATTGAGTGCTGCTACGAAGATATCTCATTTTGAGATTCTAAATTTTCATTTAGAAAGCAAGTAAAATTATCAGGAAACTCTTCTACAATATTAGTAGTCCGCTTACAGTTATTTTAAATATAAATGTATTATGCCCGCAAGTAGCGTGTGGTATTTGTATTTGTATGCCAAAAAGCAACATTAGCACGTGCATAGACAGGCAGACGGACATACGGACAGACGCTTTACATGCACAGTGTACTCTAAATACTTTGTAGCGCTTCAAACAAACATGCCCACTTAGCTAAAAAGCCTTGCATACTTTTTAGCATATAAACTAATAAAGAAGCGTCTATAAAGTAAATATATAAACATATTCTCATGTACTTGTGTGCATGTAACTTTGTAAGCATTGTAAATACAAAATCACTTTTAAGTTTGTCGTCTATTTGGAGCAACTTACGTTGTGACTTTGCCTGTTGCTGTCATTAAAAAATGACAAAGCATAATTAAAACAAGGCTAAGACGTGCTGTGAGAAACTTAGTTGCGCAATCATTGCGTGTATGTAAGAAGCCATGTCTGTACTTATTACGCACACGCTTTTAGTTCTAATTAGTGATGTGCGAACTTGCAGATCCGAATCTGAGAGGATATGAGAATTTTAGCACAAAAAAGAAACCTTCCTTACATACGCTATGCTATACTTATTCCGAAAATATGTGTATAGATTTTGATGGTTTATGCTCTAGTATGTATGAATGACGCAGTTGCACATGTATATACTAGTGGTGTCCATTTGAGATCCAGCACCTTAATAAAGTTATTGGAGTATTTTAGCACGAAGCCGAATTCGAAGCCGAATAAAAAAAACCTATCTAATACTTCATTTCATCAAATTATGCGGTAGTTCCTTCCTTTATTCATAGTTATTTCCTTATTTACAATTTAAAAAGGCTGTATGCGAGTCAAGATTCGTAGATTCTGGTCAAAATTGTGAATTCGAGTTAAAATTTGTATTCAGATCTAGGTTCGAGTATAATATCTTGATCCGGATCCGCAGATTCGTACATCGGACACGTGGATTCGAATCCGTTTCATTATTTTTGATTTGCCATTAACAAATCTTTGAACGATACGGTGCCAAGAAATCGGATCCATGAACCTGTGCATCACTAGTTCTAACAGAAGCGGATGTGGAGCAACAGCAGCAGCAGCACTCGCAAAAACGCCTTGGCATATGCAATGCAATTTTCATTTATATAAATTTTAATGTTGTTGCTAATAGGTGACCGCATGTGGGAAAGGGTTTGTGTTTGAGTGTGTGCCTGTGTGTGTCTGCGCACTTGAGACAAAAATATTTAACAGAAAGCTAGCTACCAGTTCCACTTGCCATGCAACTCTTATGTCAATTTATACAAAAATTACCTTTTGTTGTTTGCGCAACAATTTCAGCCGCATTCGGCTTTGTGTGCAGAAGTTGTCGCCAACTTTTTGTTGTAGTTGCAGCTAACTTGTGGCGGCAACAGCAACGGATGGCACTTGGCTGGTTTGGCTGGCTGGCTGGCTGACTGGCTGGCTGGCAGGCACAGCTTAAACTTTGTTAATAGTCAACATTAAAACTAATCTGCTGCGCTTGGGAAAACCAAAAAACGCACTCAACAGCATTGCCAACAACTAAAATAGCAGTAACAGCAGCAACATCAGCAACATCAGCAGCAGCAGCAACACTAATAAATGCTTATTTAACTAATTCTATGCTAACATATGCAAATATTTATTTGCATACCTCATGCGTGTTAGCAGCATTTGTATCTGTATCTGCTACTTTTACTACATGAAGTTGTTTGCTTGCGGCACAATTTTGCACCTGTTTCGCTTGTAATTCGCTTGTGCAACTAGACGTTTTTCAATTGTATAAAGGGTGTACAAATAAGTTAAGAGGGATTTACAAAAGATGACGTAACTAGTGATAAATCATATCGGACCATCTTGTAACTATATTTATGTTGAAGCATCATCATTTCCCATTTAAAAATTAGTATCTGTAATATCGCTAAAGTGTCAACAACATACTTTCTTTGTGCTCTAACCATGTCAACCTTTGTTTTAATTTGAAGAAATGTTCAGCTGATGGACATCAATTGCTGTGTTCAGCATGTGGAGAACATGCGTGGAGCAATAAAAACATATGAGTACTAGTTCCGGCATTTTAAACTGGCGATTTTGTCACCGATGGGAGGCCAGTAGGGTTTGAAGAAGCTGAGTTCGAAGCGTTATGGTATCAAGATTTATGCCAAACTCAAAAACTGTTCCCTGAAAACCTTGAAAGTGACTCAACATGCGATTTCAAACCGTAGCAATGCCTTGAGAATGGTTAAAAAAAAAATTGGGTTCCGTAGAAACTCAAGGCATGAGATGCCGAACACAGTTTTTTTTTTTTTTTGGTGACGGGGGACGAAAAGTGGATACACTACGACAATCCAAAGTGGGGTACCACGGCCAAGCTGAATATTCGTGGCAAGAAGCTAATGCTGTGCATCTGAAGTGATCTACTATGAGCTACTCCACCCAAACAAAACCATCACTGGGGAACGTTACCAACAACAATTGTTGCAATTGGGTCGAGCATTGACGCTCAAACGATTTCAATAGACCAAAAGACATTGCAAAGTCGTCAAGGAAACTTTGGAGTCGCGTCAATGGGGTGTCACCGCCCACCCGCCGTATTCACCCCATATTGCTCGTTTCGACTACTACTTGTTCCAGTCGATAACTCATGGCCGAGCAGCATTTCATATCTTACGAAGAAGCAAAAATGTGGATCGATTCTGGGTTCTTGAGCCTGAAAGATGGATAAAAGTCATAGCTAACGATGAACAATACTTAGAATAAAATACATTCTACCAATTTCTCGGAATAAAGCTTCAAAGTTGGAAGAAAAAACCCCCCAACTTATTTGTACACCCTATAGTATATTAGCCACAATGTGTGTGCCTGTGTTTAGCAGCTAATTTCGCAATTAGACACGACGCATTATGCTTTTTGAACATTAAGTATCTGTTTTGTTTTTTTTTTTTTTTTTTTTTAATCCAGCTATATAGTTATTAGGTATATACTTAGTTTGCTCTGCTGGGTAATTGCAATGTCAACTCTCTGCTTTAAGTTCATTGTCGATGCAGTCGTCAACATCAATTAAAATTGTATGCATACTTTATCAAATTTCATTGACATACTTCTATAATATATACTACGATATGTACAAAATGTCCTCCGCTTGCTATACTCCTTGCACTGGTTCATCTACTTGCACAAATTGCTTCATTTTCAAAACAGTTACCATACTTTCAGTTTTAGTTTTCTTCGTCTGCATTAGCTCAAATAGTTTTTGTTTCTCAATTTCTTTTTGTACCCTACAAAAGTTGAGAGAAAATAAAAATACCCAATGCTGTGAATCATTCGTAAGTTTAAAAAACTGTTAATGCCAGAGAGCTGATTGCTGTGCGGTAGTTTCGTAAAAAATCCATCCCGAAGTGTGTGAGCGAAAGAAATTTTTCATCTTCGAACTCGGTTTGTGTACTCTACAAAAAGAAAAATTAAAATTCTTTTCGCCCCTTTTAGAAAGTTTTACTCGTAAGTTGTAAACGGTGCTGAAAGGCTATGAAGGGCAAATACTTTTTATCCAATCGATCGTCGCGAAATTCATTTTGTTTACTCTACAGAACAAATAATTAGATATGTATTTTGCCGATTTTGGTGAATACCACCCCAAGATAAAAGTGGGGTCAAAAATATACGGGACACTCTTATTTCATTCGAACGTCTTCAAATTCGATTTGTAAATGGAAAAATCTATTAAATATAGCACTACAAGATAAACTTAGGTTAAGATTAAGTTTAGGATACATTTTGGTTGAGTTTAGTTTGGGATAAGTTTAGATTAGATTTAGGTTAGGTTTGGGTTAGTTGTAGGTTAGCTTTCGGTTAGGCTTGGGTTGGTTAGGTTAGATTTAGTTTAGGTTTAGGTGAGGTTAGATTTAAGTTATGTTTGGGTTAGGTTTAGGTTTAGGTTAGGTTAGGTTTAGGTTAGGTTTATGTTAGGTTAGGTTTAGGTTAGGTTTAGGTTAGGTTTAGGTTAGGTTTAGGTTAGGTTTAGGTTAGGTTTAGGTTAGGTTTAGGTTAGGTTTAGGTTAGGTTTAGGTTAGGTTTAGGTTAGGTTTAGGTTAGGTTTAGGTTAGGTTTAGGTTAGGTTTAGGTTAGGTTTAGGTTAGGTTTAGGTTAGGTTTAGGTTAGGTTTAGGTTAGGTTTAGGTTAGGTTTAGGTTAGGTTTAGGTTAGGTTTAGGTTAGGTTTAGGTTAGGTTTAGGTTAGGTTTAGGTTAGGTTTAGGTTAGGTTTAGGTTAGGTTTAGGTTAGGTTTAGGTTAGGTTTAGGTTAGGTTTAGGTTAGGTTTAGGTTAGGTTTAGGTTAGGTTTAGGTTAGGTTTAGGTTAGGTTTAGGTTAGGTTTAGGTTAGGTTTAGGTTAGGTTTAGGTTAGGTTTAGGTTAGGTTTAGGTTAGGTTAGGTTTAGGTTAGGTTTAGGTTAGGTTTAGGTTAGGTTTAGGTTAGGTTTAGGTTAGGTTTAGGTTAGGTTTAGGTTAGGTTTAGGTTAGGTTTAGGTTAGGTTTAGGTTAGGTTTAGGTTAGGTTTAGGTTAGGTTAGGTTTAGGTTAGGTTTAAGTTGGCTTTAGATTAGTTTAGGTTTAGTGTAGGTTAGGTAAGGTGAGGTTTAGGTTTAAGTTAAGTTTAAGTTAGGTTTAGGTTAGGTATAGATTAGGTTTAGTTAGATTTAGGTAAGGCTTAGATTATTTTTAGGTTAGATAAGCTTTACTTTTGATTAGATTAATCTTATGTTGTTTTTCAAAAAGATTATCTTTGATTAATTTTAGGTTAGTATTACGTTAGCTGCATATTATGCTTAGATTTAGTCTTAGAATATGTTTAGGTTCAAGTTCCGTAATGATTAGATTAAGATTAAGTTTATGTTAACCATGTTATGTTGGGGTATTAATTGATTTGGTATTATATATAATATATACATAAGGTCAATGACAATTTTTTATCAATTATCACCCAAAACTATAGTAATTAAAGCAGATCTGTTAATTTAGATTCATTTAATTGCTCATATTCATTTAAGTTAAAATTTTAATTTTCCTACCACAAGTCGGGCTCCAGCTGCTCTCAATGTAGGCGATTACTCTCATTTATCTAAGATTATCTAGTCTAACTGTAGAATTAATTGGTCTACCCGTCTAATAATTTTTATAGAGGTTGGGTTAGGTTATGTTTAAAAAAAATTAAGTTTACCTTTCCGCTAGGCAAAGCTTCAGTTTAAGTTTTGTTAGATTAATATGATTAAGGCTATGCTTGATGTTAAGCTTATTTTAAGCGTACATTTAGTGACCACATTAAATCAGTTCGTGTAATTCTAAAAGGAAGCGTGGATTGAATATGTGTTTTGTTAATTGGTACATGATCTTCACTGTTGCCATAATTAAGCTAAGAATATCCTTTATGAAAGCTTTCTTTCAGTATCTGGTGTTATTTGGAAGGTCTTGAGATATCTGCCTATGATTTTTCAGACCATGAATGGACCTTGACATGAATGGACCTTGACATATTAATTTACTTACCTACTTAACTACGGTATCTTTTAATGGTTCCCATAATACAAATACAGCTGACAAATTATTATTATACCTAACAAGAATAAGGTCGGTTAGACATCTTATACAAATTTCGTTGAATTTGAAACTGTCTGAGAATAATTTTATACTCAAAAATATTATTCTTTACATAATTTGTGTTCGAATCGGCTATGGAAAATAAAACATAAAATTATCTTTGGCTTTGGCTACTTATCTCAGATAGCATAAAATGGAAAAAAGTATATCTGGCGCTTTACGAAGAAACTGGGTCTACTATAAGAGGTATGAGTAATTAGTTTGAGACGCTTTGTGAAGTGCATTAAAAAGTCAACTATGTCGAGATAATACACATCATTCGTGGTTTTAATTTTCTCTTATTAGTCTCGACAGCATTTCAAGTTATTTGCTTCAACTGTTGCAATTGCCGCAGTCTGTGGCATCAAAGACACTTGCCGCACTTAGTTCGCTGCTGTTGTTGCTGCTGCTGCCAGGCAACTTATTAAAATTTCTGTGGCAGAAAAGAGTGAAACTAAATGCAAACAAACAAAGCTATTAAAATTGTGGCAAATAATAGCGGAAGTAGCCAAATTTATGTATTATTTTCAAATCAAAGTTTTTAATTTAGACAAGTTGAATTAAGTTGTTTAGAAATTAAAGATTAAAGTATTCACAAGGCCATGCAACAGTGCAAAAGTGCAAGAAACGAACAGCAATGCCACTAAAACCGACCACTAAGCCAGACCAAATTATTTCTATGCATCGTTGCCAAAACAGTGCTGGTATTTTTGGTACTATTTTGTGCATTTGATATTTTTTCTGGTAACACTGTCCTGAACAGCTGATAATTCAGAAAAAAGGGAAGAGTAATAACAATTTGGAAAAAAAAAAACAACCAAAAGTCTCCCCGAACTGCTGACTTTGCAGAGTTGCAGCATTTTATTTTGCAAAAGTGTGCGCACAATGTCCTTTTTGCACTTTTGCATTATTACAAGACGTTGTGAATATGCTAGATACTTTTTAAATGTAAGCTTTTGAATAGCAAAAATTTAATCTTTAAATTCAAAATCTACCACATAGTATAACTTAAACTCGACTAACTACTTATTATCGGCATGATGTGCCAAGTATTCTATTGCAATTCAAAGGCAAACTACAGCCTGCAATTACAACACTTTGACTGCTCGTATTTGAGGCATGGCATTCAGCGTGTTGCAGCTAATTTCAACAATTGCAAACTGCAGCAGCTTTGCTTTGTAATTTCTGCTACTTCTTACCAATTTTCCACTCTCAGTAGCTGCAAATTATCGCTGACCGCTTCAGTAGCTCTTTGGTTGGTCTATCATTATGTACTAGAGACGGAAAATTCGTGCTTGAGCTGTTAATGAAGCAGCGTATGATAGAAGCTTTCTGGTACAATTGTTGCTATTATTTTGACCAGAACTGTGTCTCTCTCTCTCTCTCTCTGGCTGCCATATAATTTATCAACTTTAAATTGTTTGTAATAAAGAACAATTTTAAAGCAACACTTTAACAGAGTTGTTGTCACTCTCCGAACACAATCTCTATCTCTGTCATTTCATACTTAAATTATTCATTAAATCAATTCAATCCTTATGCATGCTCAATAAATCGCTATGAAGCAAGGCAAGCAAGGCAGGCAAGGCAAGCGAGCAAGTGAACAAGTAAGGAAGGAAATCCTTTAACAGTAATGCAGCAACATTTAATTTATTTATCTGACTGACTGTAAGTATGTATTTATATATGTAAGGAAATAGTCGCGACTGATTGTTTGCTCTAAGAAAAAAACAAAAAAAGTAAAACTATGTTGTGCTGTGTTTTGTTGTCTGCAAACGTTTTTTTAAACAAGTTCTTTGAGTGTTTTATAATTAAACATGTTGTACGTATTGATGAAAACAGTGCCTGTTTGAAAATGGAGCAGAGAGAAACCGTTAAGCTGAGTAGCCGCTAAGCGGTAAGCAAGAGCGTAATGCAAATGTTAATGAGGTATTGCAACATGTATCATAATTGAAACTCTTTTAGCAGAGCTCGTAGCAAATAAACATCATAGTATTTCACAGTCTACAGATCGGTCGAAATAATGCTGTAAGGTAAGCACTCGACAAGATAGTTGATGTTATGTATTTTTATGTAAATTCTTACGAAATGTTTTAAATATTTTACTAAGAAAAGTAGAGTGTTTGACCAAAAAGTGATGTACTTTTGTGGTTTTATTGATTGGAATTGGTGAAGGCGTGGTTTACTTATGCTCATGTTCGGTCATCGCGAGAATAATGACATTCAAAAATCTTCTTTAAAAAACTACTTTAAAATTAATATTAGAAATGATAATGTGATCAGCATTTACTTTTTGGCTGCATGTATCTTTAATGCTATAATGCTTTAATGCTATTGACCTTGTCAACGGTCATAGCTAAGTCTACCTCTATTGGGAATTGCTTTCTTGTCATTTGGAAATGTATGGTTGGATCAGAAGGTCTGAGGTTAATACAGGGTATGAGTGCAGTTTTACCGGGAACAGTAGATTTAGCAGTGATGGTAAACTCACCTAATTAAATAATCTCTACGGTTTTCTATGAAGATGCCATTGACTGGTGAAAATGCGCAGCAGAGTCGAAGTTGGTCTTGAATTGCCTGAAAATCAGTGGAACAATTGGAATAACATCCTTTTCTTGTGGATATTTCTTTACATTTCTCGGATGGTCTTTTTAGTAAAGTTTAACAGATACAAATATCCTTCAAGAGTTCTGCAAAGTAAAATTTACGTATCACCTCTTCTGTGGTTTTTAGATTGTATTAAACATAATAAAAGACGGAACTGTATGTGTACTTCTTATTTATAGGTATCATTATAATGTTGCTGAAGGAGCCCATGTTCTTTTGAACTACACTTAACTAATTAGAAATTAGATTTAAATCAAGATTACTCCAAATTCACAGCGCTCAAAGTTGCGGGCAACGACTAGTAAATGAATTATTGAGTTTATACTTACTGTCGGGACAACCGGATAGACAGGCAGACAGACAGACAGACAGACAGACAGACAGACAGACAGACAGACAGACAGACAAATAGACAGACAGATAGTCAGATCTACAGATTCGTCAGGACATCGTACTGCACTGAAATTACTTTTCACGTACATTCGCATGGCAATTCAATTTGCACGCTGCAACAAATTGTAATTTTCTTCACGATGATGACGACGATGCCAACGAAAAGGCAAACTGTCAGCCAGTTGTAAACTCCACACATACTAGTATACATATATTCATATAAATACATCTAGTTATGAACTCGCATACATATATCTGTCTGCCTATCTGTCTGTCTGTAAAATTAAAATTACACTTATCCAATGGAAACTTAAAATGAGTTGCACTACTGGCCAGCCGAGTGAGAAAATGTAAGAAATTGCTCTTGTTGTCTCATGCAAGTATCTGCATTCAACATTTCCTGAGTTCCAAGTTCTCTCAATTATTTTGCATTTGTATGCGCTTCATACAAAATGTCAAATGGGTTTATTAATTTGTTGGAAAGTTTGGAACGCATTAAAAGAAGCAGTGTACATTTTACAATTTATGAAAATTTTTATGCAGTACCATGTTTGTTCTGACTAACTGATTTCTTAATTTTATGGAGACTAGTTTTTTTTTTTTTTTGGAAATTCCACTCCAAAGAGGAAAAAGATTGCTTTAAGGGATATGGGAGAATATTTTTTTTTTATAACCTTCTTCAAACTCTGCATACGCTACAAAAACTAATTTAGTTCCGCTGATTTTCGAAAATATCCCCCACAAGCAGAGAAACGGAGATGAAAAGTTATGTGGGGCAAAATTGTTTGTCATTAGATCATCTTCAAACCAGGTTTTTAAACTCAACACAATAAATAATAAGGAACGTGTTTCGCCAATTTAGAAAAATTTCGCGTCCAAATGGGGAAACGGGTGTGCAGAGTTATGCGGAACAAGTTACTTGATCCAATCGTTTTCAAAACTGGTTTGTCTACTCTACACAACAAATCATCTTCCAATTTTAAATACTCCAACCTTAAAGGACGGAAAGGGGGCGGTATGTTGAATTGGGGCGAAGGGTTTCGTAGACCGTTTTTTGAGGTTTTTTGTAAAAGTTTTCTAATCGTCTTCAAAATCATGAGGAGGGGCATTAGGGAAGGCCATGTAGCGCACAGTTTTTTTTTCCATTCGAGCGTCTTCAAACTAGATTTGTTTTACTGGAAAGTTAATAATTGTAAAATTTTACACATGGTAAGCCCGAAAATTACTGCCAGTATGTTATCGAAGAGACTTGCCAGATCTAGTCTTGCCAAGTTCATACATCTGTACATCTCTCTGCCTTGCAATTTTATTTGCTCAGTTTTGTAGATGTGGAGTTTGAACTCGGTTTCGAGACTTTTATTTATTTATCGAGATTTATATTTGTTTTTATTGGAATCAGATATAGTTTAAACCATGGACTTTAAGTTTAATACTATCATAAAATATACAAACTACATAGAATCCCATAGTTCAGTTAGTGATTGTGTTATAGGAAACTTCTTTATTTTCTAAGTTAGGGACTCCGAATTGGTTGGGCTAATTGTATGCCAAATCAAATGATCTTCTTAAATTAGCCAATATTGGTTCAAATTTAATAACGATCTTCATCAGATACTTGTATTATACTGCATATATACTTTTATATATGCACACCAATTGAAGAGTATTGAAACTAAGCTACTACACCAGTTCCTTAAATTTTCTTCTTTTATTATTTTGCAATTGTAATTATCTCGTTATTCTCTGCTGCTCCATTCAGTCTCAAAGTGTGCTTCATTCATGAAGAGACCAAAATGCCAGTCTGGCAGTTAAGTTGGCAGTCAGGCCACCAGTGTGTATCTTCTTCTTTGCCGGTTTTACTCCAATGTGAGGCACATTCGTTGCAACTGCTGCAGTTGCTGTTGCTGTTGCTGCTCCTCTCATTGTTGACGACTTGTTGTCGAAACCGTTGATGTTGTTGATGATGATGATGATGGTGAGGATATTGTTGTTGTTGTTCAGGATGCTGCTGCATCAGTGGTTCTCTTTTTCGATTCGCTGATGAAAGAGATACGGCATGAGGCATCATTGTCGCTCGTTTGCCGCCACTTTTGTTTCGTTGCAACTGATGCTGCGTGCCTCGTTCTTTGTCTTCCGCTACATAATACTTGAATAACTTAACACGCCGCGTGTATATAATAAACAAAGGGGTAAAGTTGCAGCAGCCACAACAAAAATTGCCAGTTTCAAGTGGCAGACTGGCTTTTGCCTGTCATTATCTGCCATGAAGTGCACTTGATTTTAAACAAACTTGTTTCAATGTCAGGGACAGTTTTGCATTGAACTCGCGCATTAAGTGTGGCAAATTAACTAGTTCGATTTGATTTCTTTTGCATATATATGTAAATATGCCACAAACTTCCTCAATTGCTGATACTCGTACTATTCAAGTGAGTTGCTTTTGTACATCGTACTCGTATTAATTAAAATAAACTCAAGTTGCTTCAATTAGAATGTCATAATGCGTTCGTGTCATTTCCGCATGATGGCTTGGAGTTCATGTTAAGTGAGTAGTACGTAGCTACTTGTGTTGGTTTTCATGAATGAAAGCGTGATAAGACACAACTGCCAGCACACTCAGTATAAATGTTTAGAAGTGGAACATTTAGATGTGTTCAAGTCCAGTTGCTGGAGCGCACCCTATTATACTTTTTATCTGCACGCCGGGAAGGCAGGCAACCAAACTGGCAGACAAGGCAGTCAGACGGACATATACTCAGACTCAAGAGCAGGTGTTCAGTTCAAACTTGTTCATTAAGTGTGAAGCGGAAAAATAAGGAAGGAGTATGTCTTCAGGGAATAAGTAGATGTGTCAACATCTACAATATAAAAGATTTTGAATTTTCAAAAACTTTTTGAAAAAGCAAGCAAAGAATAAAGATTTTGGGTTTATGCCTTAATTAAATCAAAAAAAAAAAAAAACAAAAAAAACAAACAATATCTTAACTAAACTAACTGATGTACTAGGCATTTGGTTTTAACTTAAGTAAAAATGAATAATATTGCGGAGCAAAATGTTTATTGAAGTATAGTATTCATAGGCACTCTACCTAGTCTAGCAATCATAGCCCCCAAACTTCGGATAAGAATGTATTTTAAATCACTTTATTTCTAAGTTTTGTCCAATACGCTACCATTTCAGAGACATTTTCATGGTTGAATATAGTTAAGCCTTTTACCAATAGTTTTTCGTTAACTGAAGATGTATTAAAACTGAGAATTTCAGTCGAAAGTGCTTCCAGAACTCTTAAACCAAACAAACTTTTCCGTATGCATGTTAAAAATATTTATTTGTAATCTTCTTTCGGAAGAAAATAAAAAACAGGGGTGTTCAACTTACAAGCCCAAAAGGTGTTCAACCTACAGTTTTGTGACATTTCGCAATGCTGTGAAAAAATTGCGCTAAGATACGATATGCTTGCAAATGTTTATGAAAAAAAAAAAACAGAAAATAGTTTATGTCAACAAACCAGGCAGATTAGATCGAGGCTTTAATGCCGCAAACATTAGATGGAATCAACAAAAATTGGACCAATGCTGTGGCGGTCATTTGAATGAGGTTCTCTTTCAAACATAAGCGTATAATTGTAGCTTCAAAATTGAGCAATAATTGAGCAATTTCACAACTGTCAAACAAACACTATAGATTTCTTTATATAATATTTATAATTCTGTAAAAACGTACTACCGCAAAGATGTTTTCACACATAGAAAAGCATACAAGTGCATAAAAAACAATATGTAAGATCATTTGAAAAGACAACACTCAGACGCTTGCACGAAATATGAACTCACAAAAAGAGCAAATAACATTTGTCAGCATTGTTATTGTATTTACAATTTACTTCAAAACTCCGCTCCTTTAAACTGTCCAACGGCATTGCTTCCTTTATCCCTCTTCCTCAGACCAATCGGTCTGTGTTACGATACTTCACAAGTTTTCTGCACGCAAAAACTGCAGCAAGTTGGTATCATTGTCATATTATCCATCGAGTTGCCTTGCTGCCTTGGTAAGCAACATCCGCTGCTGCCAGTCATGCGTATGTCCAGCATAACTGATGCTGCATGCCACACCATACCACACCGCGTCCGCATGCCACACTTAATTATTTATTGTATAAGCAATGCAGTAGTTTGAAAGTTCTGCGCTGATTTTGATTTCGATGCTTCGACTTCAGAGACTTCTGCGGCGCTTAGTTTCTTGTAAATTGTAGCTTGCAGCTGGCAAACTGGTTAGTTGCCTGCCTGCCTGGCTGCCTGAACTTTCTTTGAACGGTAGCGCCAATCAAAGCAGCAGCAAATCAACACAGCCAGCAGCACAACTCAGAACACTTCTTGTTTGCAACCGAGGGCTAAGAAGTCACCTTACTTCATAATTATTTTGCATATATTTGAGCCTTCGGTTACATTTAAATCTTTGCGGCATAAAGTCAACTAGTTACTGTCTTGTAGTAGTTGTCGATGTATATAGCAATGCAGTGAGTTAAGTTTTGGCCGCTTGCAGCGAGTTACAGTTGCAACTGCTTGCTGGTAACTTCAATTGAAGTCCAATCTTCAACGGCTACAGTCTCTAATTAGAGATTATTAATGCTGTGCGGTTATTTATTTAGGCGTTGCAACTCTGAAGTGCTTTCTAAATTTAAGTGAATGACATGAAGTTTTCTTTTTGTGAATTGAGTTAGGCAGAACTACTTTAAGTGCTATGTTTAATACGCCCCAAACGAACTAGGTTTATTTTTGTATGTAATCACCCATTTATTATCGTTATCTTATCATAATTACTATCGTCAACACAAACAACTGACATTTAAATAAAGCGAACTTCATTTAATGTTCATCACATGTTAAGGACAAGCGAAATTTGCAAGAGGAAAGTAGAGACGCTGAGAAAGTTGAGCACGTTGTCATACAATTTAAGTCATAAATTTAAGCTTTTAGGTTATCAAATTGTACAAAACGATTTTATAAGGCTTTAAAAAAACACACACACACACAGATTTCTTTAACAAACTTAAGAAGATTTTTGAATAGCTGCAATATTTTTATTGACTTATTTTAAAGCGCTCATATTTTATTTTGTAGCTATAAAATTCTTTACTCTTTACAAATTCGAACAGAAAAAGTCAATTGTTATTAGAATCGATTTTAAGTGCAAAGTCTGTTCGAAAATCATTCCGCACCAATAAACATTTTAGAGCTGAAATTTCGTAGAATCAGCATTTTTTTTTTTTAAACAACACAAACCGGCAGTGTAAACATACGAGTATAGTGAACAGAAATTCAATAAAATAACAAGAATAATGTAAACAAATTTTTAAATAAATACTCAATAATATGAATTCAGCAATATTAAACAAGAAAAATGCTGCTATCGTGTGACAGCTCAACAACGAGATACTTTATAGTCAATCTAAGGAGCTCTTTGTTTGAATCATTGATTTCAGTGGTGTCTATTAGCCGAGCCGATCTTTATCTCTGCGGAATATTTTAACATGACTTAAGCACATTAAAGGTATTACTAGCTTAACTCTCAAAACAACTTTTCATACAAAAACTCGAATATAAGGGGTAAGTTTCTTTGAGATTACCACTTTTTACGTTCAATTTGGATGTTTGATCCGGCAGGATCTTAAATTAGCTTACAACTAACTCTAGCGGAGAATACAAAATAAAAGAATTTTGCAATAATATCTTCCACCTTTGATTTTCCTTTATGCTACATTATGATACATAAACTGTTCATGCTGTAATAATATGTAACGCCAATCGAAAGTGTAAATGTGAGAAAGAAGATCTGTTTTATGAGAACTTTGGCATGTTCGAAACTGTACTGTTTAGTGTTTCTTGTTTGGCTTTTCAGCATCACTTGCTGCACTTTTTTTTTTTCTGTTTTTTGCTAAACTTTGAAAATAACGACTATGTTAGCACTTGATACTATTGCAACTCAAAACAAATTTGTCCTCGATAAAATCAAAATAAAGTATTAAGTTAAGTTGAACTTATAAGCAGCCAACTGCTTCACTGAGTTATATCAGCCCATACGATCTCATAATTTTCTAAGCTTTTTGTGGAGCGAACCCTTTCGAAGATTTAAAAACTCAAAATTGGATTTAAAGTTCATTTTCCATATTTCTAGGTCTAGCTCTGGAAGTGCTCACCAGGACGACAAGTTTACTTCTAGCTACGGCCGGACACATGTATGTAAGTTGTTGAATGGATGCTTCATCATTTTTTGTTTCTTAAATTTATATATATTGATAAGAAAAGTGCTTGAACATTATGCAAAAAGTACTTGGAATTTGTAATTGAAAAAGACCGCCGTAATGATTTGTTTATAGCATAAAGCATATACTTGATATGTATGCTTGATCAGCTCTTCGAGTCGTCTTCGTCATGTATAGTTGCTGCACTTTTTTTTTTTATTATTTTATTAGATCTCTGGCGAAAATCCGGCATTTAAGCTTCTTTTGGTCTTAAGCCTGTAGAGTATACATACTGATATACCACGCCTATTTACTTACCCTTACATATTTTCCATGAAAAACATCTTTAGCTTGACATTCTTCTTATAAATTTTCGCTTCACGCACATAAACTAATGGACATTTCCGAATTGAAATTTCGTGTGAATAGTATTTGATCTTCGGTTCAACTGAAGTTAACATTTTTGAAGAGTGATGCAGAGCATCGAAGGAGGGCAAGACAAGCTTCGTTCCTCTTCAGCAGATGAAAACATAGAAAAAATTAAGGAAATTGTGTTCGATAATCACCATTCCAGCTTAAGAGAGACTGCACATCATATGAGTCACGAGTCCGTTCGTTCGAATTTGGTGGAAAATTTAGGCATGAGATGCGTAGCCGCTTGGATTGTTGTAAAACAGTTCCGTGAACAGGTATCTTTATACATCGCGTCAATTCTGATTCCACATTCATGAAGCGCATCATAACTGGTAATGAGAGATGGCTCCACTGGTTTGACATACAAACAAGTCAACGGGATCAGAATAGAGAACAAAAAATGTGCCAAAACTGTAAAACGAAAATTCGAAAAATGAAAAAGTGTTTCGAAGACTGGAAAAAAAAACGCCGGCAAATTTGTGTTTCATGAAATGGGGCCTATTTTGAAAGCGACAAAATAAATGTTGATAATTAAATAAAAATTGCGTTTTTTAGTTAACAATTCCCGGCAATTTTTTTATTCCTAGTTCAATGTTGACAATATACCTTATATGTATGCTTATAAGGAGCACCCATCGGAATCTTCTCTGAAAAACTTCATAGATTACTTCGAGACTTCGAGATTACATCAATTTTTAAATGCTTGGACAAATACATTTACAAATGCGTGATATTCAGTTTTTAAGTTGGAGGAAGCGGCGTTTAATACTTTGACTGGCTCTGAAGAGTGTTTAAGTATTCAAGTTTGCTCACACTGTTTTGTATGGTCTCCAGGATTTTCGAGTTTGTACACACAAATGTAAAGACAGACGGACATGACTATATAAAATTGAATTTTGATGCTGATCTAGAACTTCCTATGTATATACTATACAGAGTCTGTATCTGACTCCAAAATGTTTAGCTGAAGAGACATAATATATTATCACATTTTAATTTTAGGTGAAGATTTTATAGCGTTTTCGTTCTTTTCTAAATTTAGAATTGACTTTTTCAAAAAGCCTAAGGTTTTTTTATATTTTTAATAGTATTTTTTCTCAGCACATTTATTTACACAGACTAAATTGTACTACACTCATATTTGCATTTATAATTTGCCCATGGAGGTCGCAATGTAGTACAATCTTCTTTTATTTTATGTTCCATTCTACTAATAACTAGCTACCATTTCAATTGCATATTTAATATTCAAGTAATACTTTTCACATTTTGACCCAGCAGAAGCAGATTTCACTTTTCAGCCACATCAGCACACCTACACATTTCCAGCACACATTTCCCCTACTATTCTTTTCGTTTTCTACCGAATTTAACTAGAAAATTGTGCAGGCTGTCATGTGCTGCATTATTACAGCCGAAAATTTATGGCAACTATTTTATTATACGTACATACTCCTATCTAGCCAGCCTAGTTCCCAAAAATTGTTCTTACACCGAACCTATTAGCTGATTTTTATGCGCTTCCAATATATTATTTCACTCGCGTGCCATGCTCCAACTCCAACTCCAAAATAAAATTTTATTTTATTTTTAAGACTTTAAAATTTGAAACGCGTACAAAGAAAAAGTGTAAAAAACTTCGAAAAACACATATAAAACTTTTCGGAAAGGCTATCATAAAATAATATCTATGTTCGTATCCGATCGAATAGCAAATTTTTTTAGAGACGGAAGTCGCCGAAACGAAAATTCAGCCACTACACCCGTACATATACATACGTATACGGCAATGGAGTGTGTATTTGTAGTTGCCTAAGCCATAAATTTTGTTTATTCCTAAATAAATAGTACCAAGCAGAAGCAATGAGCTTCATTCGAGAACTTTTTACTACACAAACATCGAAGGTCCATTTTCGATTTTGGTTGCTTTTCGGTGTTGTTACACGTATCTTTTTTTTTTTTTGAGTTTTTGTTTTTTAGTTTAGTTCAGAAGCTCTATTTGTAGTTACTTCTATGTCTATAGACTGAATAAATACACTTTGCAATTGTTATATGTAACCGTATATACATATATATTTTATTATACATATAGTAGTATCATCTTCCGGTCACTTTGTCATTTTTCCACAACATATTTCAAACGGCTGGCTACAAGAGTCAAGTGGCTCTCGTTCATGGACTGGACTGGTCTGGACTAGCAAGTAGCCAATTGATATTGTTCGCTTCATATTTAGTATCTAGTATGGTATAGAGCATGGTTTAGCGTGCAAGAGCTTATGGTAAAAACAAGCTGAAATTATAAAAGTTCTATTAGCTTATACGAAAAAAACAAAAACAAAATTGGAAAAAACCGTAGCGCTGAGTTGAACATGCCATGAAGCGAATTTGTTATTGCCGCTGGTGGACATAGAACACAAAAAAAAAAAAGAAAAAAAGAAAAAAGAAAGATACATAACCCGGCAAACGGAAGTTGCATAGACATTGTCTATAAGTTATTTCAGGCGACAGTGATGAAGTTGTTTGAGTAGTACTACACTGAAGAAAATCCAAATGCGTTTGTATTACTAATTTCATAATTTGTTAAGCGAAATGTTTGTATCCACACAACTTATAAGCTTTTTGTCTTACTTAGCTGAAAGATTTGCATTAAATTCTTGCATAATTTATGCTATTAAGACAGTTTGAAGAACAATGAAACTATTTTCACATATTGCGAGTTAACTGAATCGTGGTGAAAACCAATATTGTGTGGTGAATTAAAAAAATATATATATATATATATATATTTGTGCTTGCCTAGCATTTAGCTTGTAAAAATCTTATAAAAATTTTTTAGAAACTTACTTACTTACTTGCTTAGGTGGCTCTACAATCGTCAATCGGTCAAGGCCGCTCATTCGGTGTAGTTTAGTGTGCGCCGGCGCCAATCGCAGGCAATCCGGAGCTTCTTCAGGTCACTATATAGACCTGATCTTGCTATCTTAAGCTCGGACGTCCTCTCTGACGCCGACCACAAATCAAGTTCAGGTTTCCGACGTAAACCTTTAGTACTAAAGCTTCGGGATTCATCCGGATGAGGTGACAAGCACAGTGCAGCAGATGGAATTTAATGCGGTGGATGCTATGTCAACCTCATCCTACAGCTCAAACAGCTCGTGGTTTATACGGGTCATAAACTCGACGCCAACTCCTACGAAGAATCTTTCTCTCGAACACTGCTAAAGACGCTGTATCCGTTGATGTCAGTATCCATACTTCTGCGCCATACAGCAGCACCGGGATTAACAGTGTCTTATAGATTTTCATCTTCGTAGTTCGAGAGAGGGCTCTACTTCTAATTTGCTTTCTGAGCTCAAAGTAGCAGCGATTAGCAAGCGTGATTCTTCTTCTGATCTCTCGGCTATAGTTGTTGTCGCTGGTAATTTCTGTTCCCAGATAGACGAATTTGTTTACAACATTGAAGTCCAAGACGCGCTGATGGTCCGCGAGTGGACACCAAGTACTTCGTCCTGTCTTCTTGTCCTTCTTAGAAACTAGCATTATAAATTTTGGCGCTAACTCTGCCATTTTGTTTACCTAGGCGCATAATCTCTAGAGACGGAAATGACGCTGCACACTGCCAACTAGATCATATAATTAGACATATACTGTGGCGTATTATACATTTCGAGTGCAAGGAGAAACAACAATTTTCACTCACATAATGAAAATAAAAAAAAAAACACGCACATGCTTTACATGAAATACATACACATACGCACATGTTTCGTTCTCTCCCTCGCTCTCTCATTGTTCTTCTCGCTTATAAACTTTTGTACACATTAGTGTTTGGTTTATCTTTGCATTGCATCGAAAGATTAGTAGTCAACGGAAAGAAAAGTAATTTTGTGATTTCCATTCAAGAGATCTGTTTGGATTGGCGCGTTATTTATAGGAATCAATAAAAAAAACTCAAAAAATCCATTTATTCATTTACCTTTAGATTCCGATCGATTATCTCAACCGTTCAGCTTTCTAGTTGCAAATTTTTGTTGAATCCATTACTCAGGCACACAAAAGAGTAGACCCCACTATGTTCTGTTCTGTTTTTTGGGCGCTGAAACCGCACATGACCACAAAAAATTATTCCAATTACATATTTTCCAGCTATCACCCCCATACGCCCCAACAGAGGGTTTGAACTTGTTCTGAACATTAGAAAACCATGTATATTCCCAGGTATTTTGGGACGCTGAAACCAAAAATGAGCATGAACATGAAGATTGTTCTCAACGATTCATTATTACATTTATTCTTCTCTTTCCATTACATATAAAGCTCGGGTTGATAAGGCAGATTGGTGAAAGCATTAGACAAAAAGCGACATACTTCTAACCACATCACAGAAAAGTTTCCAGATCAGAAATCAGAAATGAAGGTGGTATTTTCTCTTTATTGGAAATATAGTCCTAAGCTATGTTCAGATTTTAATGTATGTCTGACTCTATCCCAATGCTTTGTAAAAACTGTCAAATAGCTTACAATTTCAATTGAAAGTGAACCTGTGAATTCTAATGATTTCAAAATGATTTAATGAAAAAAGTAACCGAAAATAAACTATAGAATACGAATGATTTCGGTTTACTACAGACCTATGGTTTCATGATAAACATTTCTTCAATGCATCAATAGATTGCTTTCGTGCTATGCTTTCTTAAGCCTTTTTAACGAAGCAATAGCACACTTTTAAAAGTATTATCTGCTCAAAAGTCTTTTGTTTTTCAATACATACTTATCCTATCGATGTTTCACCATTCAATTTCAATATACGATAAATTTCTCACACTGCATCATAATATTGCCATTACAGGCAGCGTCAATGTTCGTCGAAGCGCCGTCATACTGGGTCACAATTGAACACTTAACATCGTATTGAAGCAAACGAGTGGAGATACTTATAAGTATATATATAGATATAGCATGGAAACTCAAGCGGACAAGTGCCGCGACTGCCCAGAGTTGCTTGAATCAATATCATGTGTGAGGGTGTTGGATTACATGACTTGGCTTGGCTGCTGCTGCTGCTGTTGGCTACGAAATACGCTACTCAATCGATGACATTACGCTTTGCATACGAATTAAGAATGCTGCACGGCTGTTCAGTGGAGTGAAGTGGAGTGCGTAAACTGGCATGACATGCAGCACACGCATACATTGTGTTTTGTATGAACGAATGAGCGCGGTCAATGATTGCAATGTCGAGAACGCTGACGGCGTGTGGCTTCAAATGTCTGTCTGCACGACTGTGCGTACTTTAACTGCTGCTGCTGCTGCCGCCCCCGTGTCGTCTGTCTGTCTGTCTGTCTGTCTCTCTGTCTGCTGATGCGTTGCGCCGCTCTGTGTGTACGGGTATGTGACATTTTACTATTGATGCCAGTGTCCGTTTGTTCATGACAGTGATGTATGGTGTCAGCAAGTTTTGTATTGTTGCTACGGTTCCGTTTCCGTGCGTGAATGCTTTATAGTCAAGTCAGATAGACATACAAACGGACAGATAGACAGACGGACGAACAATCAGTCAGTCAGTTGGTCAATTTGAATTTGAACTATGTCGAACTTTATGGCTAATCAAAAATCATATGCAGATTGTGCGATGTCGTCGCTAACGTCATCATCGGCATTGTCGGCAATGTTCTAACTGTAAAATGTTAGTGCCGACTCTAACTTTTGGTCATTGACAAGTTGTTTCCGCAAATTGTGGATCATCATTATCATCTTCATTGTGCGTTGTGCAACATCATAATGATCATTATTAGCTTTTGAATTTGAATTTGCATTTGCATGTCTTGTACTTGCTTGCTTGATTGATTGATTGATTAATTGACAAAGGAATTGCCGTTAGTTTTGTTTTGGCGACAGTGGCAACGCTAAATTTGCATTTCTAATGGCTACGCATTCTATATCTATAGATATATGTACAACAAGATCTTAATCATAAGTTCGTATTGGACATGCTTGATTAACGATTTTGAAATCACACATCTTACTCTCAGAAAATGTTAACTGATGTGTTAATGTACTGATGTGTCATACTGCGTATACTAGCTATTTTTATACCATTCACATACAGTAATCGCGTAATCGCTCATTATTTTGACGTACATTTATTTCAAACATATTTGACGCTTTCATTATTTTATTTGAACCAACTATTGGCTCAATTGCGTCAACCAGTGCTTGACTACACGACCACCAAATACAGTCGTTAATATTTCTATTTTTACAGCAAACTATTCTTATAAACTTCTTTTTTTTTTGAGGCCTGGTCAGGCGGTCTTATATTTACGTGCCTTGTTATCTGATTTGTGTTTCGTGCAACTGGTAAAATATCAAATAAAAATATTACTTTGTGGCCAAACGAGTGCGCAAGAAATTTGACAGCTGCATTTATACTGTTAGCCAGTGGCAGCAGTATCGCATTTACTACACTGTAGTTTGAAATGGATAAAGCCGACAAAAGTTGTGCTATATTAGCAATCTATGCAGCAAATATAAAAATTCTTATAAAAAAATTCAAATAAAGAATAACATATTACCGACCTACAAATGCAGAGAGAGAAGTAAAAACACTGATTACTACTTTTGGCAACAGTTTACAACACTGTTAACAAAATGATTCGGAAATCTAACGTAAAACGTTGTCAAACAACAATCAAAAAATTTCGTCACGAACTGTTTTTCATCGAGTACTCAGATAACAAAAACGTTTGCTACTGAAAACACTTTATATACTCAAAAAAACAGGTAACAAACAATGTGACCTTTTGCATCTCTGTTAGAAAATCGCAAAGAAAAATCAAAATGTGTGGACTTTTCACCTAATAAATATCTGATTTTAGTATTTCATATTGATTTGGGTACACTGTTTTTCGTTTGTTTGACATAGCAGAAATAATTAACAATTTCATCATCAAAAATTTTCATTGATCTCACTACTGGGTTTAAGTCAAAAAAATATGCATACAAACACTTTATTGTGAAATATAAATTAGCAAGAAAACTTTTCATGAATTTCTATCTAATTCTTTCATGATATTCTCTCGTCGTTGCTACCTTTTAATTTTTATGTTGTGAAATGAAATGTTAGCCTTTTAGTTCCAAATTCGAGCTTGGTTTCCTTGGTGTTCAATATACAAGTGCGGAAACATGGGAACAGCTATATGTTTGCCCTATTTTGGGGTTTGTTGACGTTTCTTTTATAATTATATCAATTGAGCATCAACCAATTGACGCCAGATTGATTCATAAGTGTTCAATTCGTTAATGTTATACAAAATTGGTTTACAGTCAACTGAATTAACAATTTTGTTTAACATTTTGGGAAGTTTTAAGTCCGACCACATATGTACATAAGTATTTATGTAGTTCATTGTGTTAGATATGCAAATGTAACATTTCCGGCATATCTTCGAGAGACATTGCGGCAGCATTAATAGCAGCAATTGTTGTTGCAGCATAATTATGCATTAATTAAAACTTAAATTTCATAATTTATATACACTACTTCAGTCACATACGAGCATGTATAAATGCAGTCGGTCGGTCATTCATTTGGAAGTACACTAAGTACATCATATTATTTTTCATTTTATACAATATAGTTATAGTTACAGTAGTTTTAGTTTTCATTTGCATTGTGCTGTAAGTACACACTCCCTTGGGGGCATTCTTTTTGCTTTTGAATGGAGTTGTACATACAAATTGTTATTCTTGTTGAACAATGTCTATTGCCACCTTTTGTTTGTGCTGCGTTGCACTGTGCATTGAACAAGTGTTGCACAATTATTAAATAATTATGTAAATTATGAATTAATGAATACTTAACACGAATCTCGTGCAATATAGAACAACAAAAACAACAACTAAAACTACAAAATGATAAATTAAATTAAAGCTTTAGACTACACATACACCACAGATGACGCTTTGAGACTTTATAGTAAATTCAATTTTAAATTAAATTAAATCTGTCGTAGTTATTTTAGTACTAAATAGAGTTTTGAGTGTTTCTAAGGAAAATAATACAGTCATTACACTGCGTCTTGCATCAAACTTGATGTTTCACAAGGTCTTGTAATAGTGCAAGAGTGCACCAACGGCATTAAGAGCACATTATTCATAATAAAGTGTTGCAACGCTACACAGTCAGCTGTTTGAGAGTGTGGCTTGTTTCGAACTGTTATGAACTATTATTCGAATATATTATGAACTTATCAGTCTCAGTATTACCACACAAAAACAAATACCAAATGCATCAAAAAAATAACAAAATTGGCGCTGCCACTTGCTAAATTTTATTATTTTTTTGCACCGAAGCAAAGAAAATATTTATATTTTATGGTTAGTGGCAATTGTTGTTGGTTTGCAACATTTTTCTTGCACGTTTGCACTGTTGCAAGACCTTGTAAAGACGCTAATTGTTCATTTTCAAAACTAGAGAAAATTTTTTAATGAAAACCGTGCTGCAAAGCGTTTTGCTTGTTAACAAAGTAACACTGACTAATTATTAATTATACAATACTGTTGAATTTTTTATAGTTAAGATATATAAATGATCTAGTATGCTTTGCAACTACTGCCAGTTGAAAATTGAATGTCGAACATTCAGTTCACAAAATTTTCGGCTCCGTAGAGGTCACAGTTTAGGGTTAAAAAAATCGTTCTATCTCTTGCTTCAGTCGCGCCAAGTGAGTATAAACCAATAAAAATATTTCACATAATGCAGCATTAGACAAGAAACATCTTGAGCCATATTTGTAATATTTTTTTTACCATATTTTTCTTTTTTTTTTTGTTGGATGTTTTTTTCTTCAATTTTTTTTTTTCTAGTCCCACCGTACAATAAACAATCATGTGTTGCGGCTGTTTTAAGTTCAATCCATGCTACATCGGTCCGTATCCGTGCGCTGCCTGTGGTCCTTGTCCTTATGGAATTTACTCAGGTTACACACCATGCGGAACCAAATGCCTGTTAGGAAGTAGTGGCGCCGGATGCTGTATCGGCGGATGCTGCGGGTTCGTAAAGCAGCGTCCATTGAGAAAGATGGTGTAGAACAAGCCATGGCCGAGATAGATGTGACATACCGGAGTTAGGTGGACAGCTGAGCTCACGAAGTCCGGCGGATGCAGCAGTTTGGTGTGTCGCTGGAGACGGGATCCAATAGTATTTCGATGGTAACGAGCGGTCTGGATCGATTGTATGCTGCATGCCTGCCCGAATGTCTATGCAATATATAAGAATGTCGCCGGATACGTAAGATGTAGATGTAGCGAAGCTAAGAGTAGGCGAAGCAAGTTGGAATCCAGCGGCAGCGGAGCATCTGTAGCAGCGGATGCGGTAAATGTGCCAAATGAGAGAAAACTCGAATGTTGGCCAAAAACAAAATGCGTCCTCTACCATATCTGAGGTAGTGGACGGGCCAGAGTGTGGGTTTTGGCGCACTGGCAGAAGAGATGAACGGACCCGGGACCCGGACAACAAAATTCAAGTACCAAATTAGTAAACTACAAGGACGTGCAACGGTTTGAAAAATGCACATTATTTATAAGCAGAACGGACAAAAAAACAAATATTTATGTACAAGAATTAACTAGACATTGATTGTGAAGGCATTTATTTTATTTTGGAAAATTTAGATTAGAAATTAAAGTAATCTTTCATGTCGAGTACATTTAGGCAGAAAGTGTGTCTAGAACGCTATAAGAGTTCTAGAATGCAATCTCGGCTGAGAGTTGTACTTTAGTACACAAGTTTCCCTGCATTGTCCTTGCATTCTCGGCTGTGCCATTAGTGCAGTAGGTGTCCATCCGGCCTTCTCCTGCTGTTGTGAAGTACTTTTGGCACCATCGTGAAGAAACGTTTTGGTGCGTCGAGCCGGTTAGCATCTATCTGCACAATGAACATGAAATACGGTTTTTTTTGTTAGTTTTTATTGCTGGTAAAAGTTATTCTGATGCCGATGTTAGGCTCAGTGGATGAGAATCTTACACTTATGTAAGGTTACCCTTTCGCTAGGTATATTACAAAATAAAAAAAATTGCAGCTTCCTAATGTAAATTACGGCGAATACTTGATTTTGTTTAAGCCGTCCGTAACGACCGCCTGTATGTGTATTTGTGAAATGATATACTGTGCTTTTCGAAGGTTTACGTAATTTTTATTTTAACATTTGATTATTTTTTTTTTTCGTAAATTATTATCCAGACTATTTATTTTTTTTTTTTTTGGTATCCAATCCATCTGACAGTGCGCCAAGTCCCACAGTATTACCCATCTTCTCCTGGCCCGCCAACTACCATTTTTGTATTCGACAGTAAAAATGTCCATGGAGCAGGCAAACACGCATCGAATCCACGCCGCTAAATTTTGATTCACAGACACCGCACGGGAGGACGACAAACCATCCGATGCTGATCGTCAATTAGCGTCTATATTACCTTTAACCCGGTGCCCAACGGCTTGTTTAGTAAACTGGGGAGCAGAGCCAACATTACTTTCCGTAGGCGCCGAGACAGGTGGCTGCGCAAGGTGTGAAGCCCGAATATATTCCGAAGCGACATGGTTGACAGGCACAGCACGCACAGACTTATGAAGGAATGGCTTCAACCTACCGCCTCAACTCATGACCGTCTACTTGAATTCAGGCGTCCATAATCTATTGTATATATGGGAACTGGAAAGATAACGAAAGAAACGGATTGTGGCGCAGATGTGGTTACATCAACTGTAAAATTATTTGTTTTCTACTTACATGGCGCAGCTACCGGAAGAAATTGGATTTATTTATATTTATATTTTATTTCATTAAATTTTTTTTACCGTGTAGGGATAACACAAACTCATTCTCAATGTCAAAAAAAAAAATATATATATATACAACAGTAGGAAAGCATTCTAGATCCTAATGTAGAAAATATTCAATCTATAATATTAGTGTTGTAAAAGTATTTTCTTAATGTTACTTTGGTATTTTTTAGTACTGTTTTTTGAATTCATGGTCAAAAAGTTTCTAAATATAAAAATTATATATATTTGTGCATATCTACATTGCACTAGTTAGCAATTCTGGCTCACTCATGGCATCCACATAGTTGTCACCACATTTTAGAGTTCTGTTTTCCTTCGATGTTTCACAGAAGATTGCAGAAGAAAGGGAGTCTGACATATCAATCGGAGCCCTAGAAAAAAAGCTGCGTTGAACAAGTCAGTCCTAAAACTTCAGCTGCACGCACTGAAAGTTCTAAGGATAATGCATAAGTTGAAATATCTCTTGGACAACAACTTATCCACTAGGTGACTCTGTCGGCGTCCCATTCGGACCTCAAGATTGACCCTTCTTCTCCTTACACCGCAATCTCACACTACTTAAATCCCCATCGTTACCACAAACCATCACGATTAAATTGTAATTTAATGCTTAATTAAATATATCACAATCATAAAATTTATTGATTGCACCTCAAGAAACATATTTGAAATAAAATAATTACCCGAAAAAAACACTGTTTTTGGAATCCATGGCCAAAATATTAGAGATTATGTGTGCTTGTCTACATTGCACTAGTCAGCAAACGATTTCTTTTTCTCAGCAGTGTTTTCTGTGCAGTGTTGCAAAGTACTGAATTATTAAGAATTTATACCACAACGCCAAGCTGAAAACTCAGCACAAATGCGAACAGTCACCTGTTCAAGACCTAAGACCATAAAACATCATTTCAAACTAACTACAACGACTACAATGTGTGCAGAGCAACTGCTCGATAACTATTAAATCGAGATGCTGCTTTAAATTGTGCAGCCAGGAACATAAAAACCAAAGAAACTTTTACTATAAAATAGAAGCCAGAAGCAGTAGACACTACTTCACATAGTTTTCTTCCATAGAAAGGCACGCGTAGCATAGAAATTAATAAGCTACACGTAGCATCAGGCAATGTCCTAGACAGTCCTGCAATATATACCATATATATAGGTACTGTGAAGTGAATGAGGCATACTTGAAGCAATGAAAATTCCGACCTACCGCAATAAATTCCGCGCGCGTGAAAATAACGCAAAGGATGCCGAAATGAGTGAACGAACGAACGAATGAAATATCTACAAAGGACACGCAGTAATAGACGACGAATACGACGAAGACAATGACATGACGCTGCCGATGTTGAAATCCTTGAAGCAAACGTTAGCGTCTAAGAGCAGTCATGAGGAAATGATTTTTGTTTTTGTTTTTTGTTTTTTCCTATCGTAGAAAAGGCCACGAGTAGGCGTTATAAATCGCGCTTAGCCAAAAATAAAACAGCCAAGAAACATCGCACAGCACAGGACAACAGCATCCAACGAAGTAAGCCGACCGAATTGACCGACGACAAGGACTAAGTTAGCTTAGTAAGGTAAGGTAGGCGTTTGTTATAGTCGTAATAGTTCTAAAGCTTTTGACCTGACACAATGCAATGCAATGCTCTATATTCTATGTTTCTTAATATTAAAGCCGAACCGCAACAAACCCGAAACACATACGAAGTTATTGAGCATGCGTGGGAGTAGTGATTTGCAGTTATGCGCTCTCTCTATCTCTCTCCTTTTTGCGCTCTTTTGCAATAAGTGAAAGTAAACAGCTGATTTGGCATGCAACCAAAATGCGATTTCATCTTTCCGCACCTTTGTCTTACGTACGAGAATTTCAATAAAAGCCTACCTCAATGTGTAAGAGGATTTTGTTAAGATCCTTGCATTGCATTTCATTTAAGCTATGTTTAGGCACATAAGCATATGAATAAATTTAAAAATCAATGACGATTTCAGTGAAAACAAATTTTGATAAATATCAAACAATACTCTGTATTTGAAGTATTTCTTAATTTATATAAGCAACAAATAGTGGGTGATTAATTATTGATGAATATAAATTAGGCTTACAATTAGGCTTCGACTCTTCTTGTCATGCTGATCAACAATATATAAAATTGACAGCTCAAAAAGCCCAATACACCCACTTACGAATATTTCCAGTGCAGGGTAAAAAAAATCGTATTAAAACTGCCTATGATATGCTAAGAAATCAGCTAAGCAGTATTTTTTTTAACGATACGGCAAAAACATTCTCAGGTACATTATACAGTAATATATCCAGCTCGACGGACCAAAATGTTTTTTCACAGTGGTGCCTAAAGTACATCACAAGAGCGGAAGACGACAGCTTCATACCAACTGCTGTTTTAAGCTATAACAAACGTCAAAGATATTGCCTATGATCTAGCAATACGTTTTAGAAATCAACTAATCAGGTTTCTTTTAAAGAACCGGCAAAAACATTCATATGGAGATCATCCACAGCTATCTATGTTCGAAACACTTGTCACTCCCTAGAGCTGAATAACCTAGGGACCAGATAAGTTTTAATATGGCCTTGAAGAGACGAATCTTACTTTATGTATCTTTAATTTTGATTACCACAGAAAAAAATTAAGGCGCCTATCTGGAGTTGTATCCTTGAAGTATCGCAAGCATTGCATGAGACTGTGCAGTAAGTTCTTGAGCTCTATGACCGACCAGTTCAACTCAGTTTTGTTTCTAGGATTGCTATTGATATGTCAGACATTCAGCAATCCTTTGTGCAACATCGTAGGACCACAGATGGAGATCTCTATTGAGTGCCTCTGAGCATTGATAACTAGTGCAATGTAGATATGCACAAATATATATAATTTTTATATTTAGAAACTTTTTGACCATGAATTCAAAAAACAGTACTAAAAAATACCAAAGTAACATTAGGAAAATACTTTTACAACACTAATATTATAGATTGAATATTTTCTACATTATGATCTAGAATGCTTTCCTACTGTTGTATATATATATATATATATATATATATATATATATATATATATATATATATATATATATATATATATATATATATATATATATATATATATATATATATATATATATATATATATATATATATATATATATATATATATATATATATATATATATATATATATATATTTTTTTTTTTTTGTCATTGAGAATGAGTTTGTGTCATCCCAACACGATACAAAAAAATTAAATGAAATAAAATATAAATAAATCCAATTTCTTCCGGTAGCTGCGCCATGTAAGTAGAAAACAAATAATTTTACACTTGATGTAACCACATCTGCGCCACAATCCGTTTCTTTCGTTATCTTTCCAGTTCCCATATATACAATAGATTATGGACGCCTGAATTCAAGTAGACGGTCATGAGTTGAGGCGGTAGGTTGAAGCCATTCCTTCATAAGTCTGTGCGTGCTGTGCCTGTCAACCATGTCGCTTCGGAATATATTCGGGCTTCACACCTTGCGCAGCCACCTGTCTCGGCGCCTACGGAAAGTAATGTTGGCTCTGCTCCCCAGTTTACTAAACAAGCCGTTGGGCACCGGGTTAAAGGTAATATAGACGCTAATTGACGATCAGCATCGGATGGTTTGTCGTCCTCCCGTGCGGTGTCTGTGAATCAAAATTTAGCGGCGTGGATTCGATGCGTGTTTGCCTGCTCCATGGACATTTTTACTGTCGAATACAAAAATGGTAGTTGGCGGGCCAGGAGAAGATGGGTAATACTGTGGGACTTGGCGCACTGTCGGATGGATTGGATACCAAAAAAAAAAAAATGTTATTTAGTAAATAGTCTGGCTAATAATTTACGAAAAAAAAAAAAAAATTCAGATGTTAAAATAAAAATTACGTAAACCTTCGAAAAGCACAGTATATCATTTCACAAATACACATACAGACGGTTATTACGGGCGGTTTAAACAAAGTTAAGCTTACAGACTACACATTTGTTTTTTTTTATTTTCATTTAAGAGGTAAGAGGTATTCTTACATATAAGCGTGAGATGCTTACTCACTAGATTTTTATCAGCATAAAATTGAAAAGCACAACTAAGCAGTATTCTATGAACATTCTCTGATTCATTATACAGTAAGATAATCTGCTCGAAGGACCAAATGGTTTCTTTCCGCCAGTGTCAAAAGCACTTCACCAGAGCAAGTGAAAACAGAGAATGAAGATTCGTCATATAAGGAAATGTCCGAATATCCAATTTCTAGCACAATTTCTGTAAAATTGACAATAAGTCTGAATTTTTTTGCGATGTTTACTTTAATAATTTATATTTTTAAATTTCATTTATGTCGTATTAAGAAACGTATACTAAATCAATTATTCGATGATGCGGTATTGCTAATGCGGCCAGTGAAAACGATTTATCGGATGCGTTCGATTATTTTAAAATGCGAATACAAAATATTGTCAGTGCGAACAAAGCATAAAATATTTCGATAACATTTTAAGCGAAAATGTACTAAAGTCTGCAAAGTTTCATACATTATAGAAGGGTTGTAACACAATTGAAAGGGAACCTATTCGATAGTTTTTCGAACGGTAGTTGAAACAATCGATATCTGCCTATGGATAAATAGAGCATAAGTATAAAATCTATAAAATCTATACAACCTATATTTTATAGACTTCAAGATCTTGACGTTCATGCGGACGGGCGGGCAAACAGACATGTCTATATTTACTGTATTTTTGATGCTGATAAATAATATATAATCTTAGTGGGGTTTGCCACGCCTCTTTCTTGCTATTACAGACATTTTCACAAAGCTAGTTTACCATTTTACCATATGTGTCAAGGGTATATACTTAGGTATTTTTAAATATGCAAACAATAAACAAAAACTATCGATACTATCGATAGTATCGATACTACTAGTGATCGAATACTAAATCATAGTATGTCATATTGTCAAATGTCACAATGAAGTGTGAACGAACGAGTGAAAGAACGAAAAAAAATGGTGTTGAGTTTTTTCCCAGTAACGCGTTATGAGATGAGCGTGCACTGCGAATTTTTGTGCAATCTTTCGACATAACGATTTAATTGTGCATAAGTGCACTTCCCTCCTTGCACGCATGTGAGGCATGCGAGGGACCCGTACGATCGTCGTCAAAACCAGCAGTCTCTCCAGTGCTTGCTCCGCTGTCATCTCCGGCAGCGCTAACCTCACTAATGGTTCTCAGGTGCTTTCTGCTGTGTCTTCGCTGGTGTCATCTCCGACAACCTTTATTGCAATATCTTCGTTGTCTTTCCGTCGTGCCGTCTGCGGCAGTGTTTACTGCAGCTTGTCCAATGTCGTCTTCGTCAGCGATCACTGCGGCTTCTAAGGTGTCTTGCCCAATGCAACAGCTCCGATGTTTTCTCTGGTGACATTTACAAAGCACTCACTTTTCTTCTCCGGTGGCTTCTCAGATGTCTTCTCAGATGTCTTCTCTGGTATCATCTCGAACAGCACTCAAAGCTGCTAATCCGGAGCTTTCTCTGTTGTCATATCCGACAGTTTACTTGATGAATCAACCGATTGCGGTAAATTGTCACGCTGGTACTGGAAACTTCGAGGTGCTATATCGTTGCTTTTGGACACCAGTATACATGGGACTATACTACTTTACATCACTATGGCTACTAGGGTCGTTGGTAGTAGGTGACGGATTTAGAGAGACACAAGTCGAATGGAGATAGAATAGCTGCATCATTGTAATTCATTAAGCTGGATTTGCTTATACTTTATGCTTTCTGTTTGTGCTTTGCATGCGTTGTACCGCTGGTGCTATACGTTGCCAGTGTTCACCCGCCGTTGGGCCGTTGCACAATTTTGTGTTCTCCGATTGTGGTCGAGCTGGAATTCTAGCCTCCGCATGGATGTTGCGCCGCCACAAATACTCACGCGAACAAGCTTGTCACCATGCGCACTGTTCTAGTCACCATTTCTTCCGGCAGACGATCTTCGTTGGCATCACAGAAAACTTTTTCGTCTCAAAATTTTCTAATTTTATTCGATTGAATGCAATTTGGAGATTTTGAGATGAAAGCGATTTCTCGGACGCATAAATAGATCAGCTGCCGGACACTGTAGTGGCTATGACAGTGCACGGCGTGATAAGATTGTGGTTTACGTGGCAGCACAACACTCAAGTGGAGACCGGATCTCCAAGATAACGAACATGCACGATCACCATTGGAGAAACCAAAATTGTGCAGCGCTTTAATGGCTGGTTAACGCTTCGACGTGTTTAAAATTAAGCTTCCTGCTGAAACGAAATTCAAGTGTGAACTAATAATAATAAATAAAGAGTGCCAATTTTTTTTTTTTGCAAATGTGTACTTTCATTTTACTAGAAAGACAATTTTGGTAAACTTTCTGAGTCTATTGAGAAGTGAAAGAGGACAAAAGAATGTGCATCAGTAACAGCTCTGGCCAGATGAAGCTACTACATAGCAACGGTCCAAAGGTTTAATTCAGGCTGACATACTTAAGATTCTTCCACACCAAATTTGACATTTTTAGTTTATGTTTCATTCGAAAACGAATAATTTTGATTAAATCAACTTGAAAATAGGCTGAAACATCTTTGGTTTGAACGTTTAAACTGTACGAATCTGTAAAGTTTTTTTTTCTTTTTTCTTTTTTTGCAATAAATCGCGCTTAAACCACCAAACTGGTTGGTACTATAGTGGAAGTACATTCTGAAAAATATTCAAAAATTCATGCCGCAAAAACGTAACTATACAAAATATTTATGAGACTATTTTCGAGTTAAGCAGACCAAAAACTACAATCAAATAAATGCTGAATGATTTTCTATGGAAGACTATTCCAACTATAATTGCCACATCAGGACTATTTTCACTAATACATTGCTTCTGATTGTAAAAATTCTCCATATCAACTTTCAAAACAATATCTCAGAGACAGACATGACAGAACTTGACTAGAACGACTCGCCTCAACCTCGCCTCAGCCTGGTCCGCAATATTTACATAATTTATAGCCTCTCCGATGTTTACTCTAAGGCGTTGCAAACATTATGTCTAAATTAGAATACTCTGTGTGTAGCGTATACAAATATTTAAATATGCATAATGCGCCAACTTTAGCAACATTATCAAGTTAAGCTTATATGAAGGAAGCGCATACAATATTAACGTAATTTAATAGGGTTAATGAGCATACGAATGGATGGTAGTAGCTAACGTTGATGAAAGACCGAAAGCGAAAGAGAGCAACACAACAGAAGACAAAAACATAGCATCATACGCGATAATCATACGTAAGTGAACTGAAACCGAACCAGTTCGAACCAGTTCGCTGCAACATGTTCGAACCGCTTGATGAAGTTTTGCTGAATGCATTCAATTCAATTCACTTCACCGATTTTTTCAGTACTCGATGTAATTTGAAAGCGCGCGGTTTATCAAATTTATATAGCGGAGCGGAGTCTGACATTCGTAAACGATAAAGACGACGCCGATTCTGATCTGATGAGTTCAAATTTTAAATAATGTGCGAAATATTTAAGTATCTCCAAAACAAACAATATATAAAAAATTTGTATTTAAATGAAGAAGTGTTAAAATAAAGTTATTAAAATTAAAGTTTAAAGTTTAGAAAAGCAAAAATTAAAATCCACTTATCCAATCCATCTGGCAGCAATTTTGAAGTAGAATCTTCGAACTATCTTCTATCTAAGCATAAACAAATCTTCGTACTGCAAATGTATCGCACAAATACTCCCACTAATCAACAATTTTACTCATTTCAAGCGTAATTAAAACGCTTTTGTATTCAATTTTAGTTTATATCCTTTTTTTCTTTTTGTTCTTTGATGTGTTCTCGAAAATTATTTTCGGGATTTTATTTTCTATTACAAAAATGAAACTTTCGGCGTGTGTGTTTGTTTTTGTGTCTCTGCGTGTATGTGAACAAATATTTGCCTTACTATAAATAAAGAGCAAAAAATAAATCGAAAAAAAGTTCGTCCTTGCTTGTATAGTACACAAATTGTAGCTCGAAATGCCAGAAATTATGAATCCATAAAGTTTTCTACTAATTGTTGAAACAACAAAAAAAAAAAACAAAAACAAAAAACAAAAAGAAAAACCTTAGGCAAAATCTAGCGCAATCCTTGTTACAAAAATAATAAACAACATTGATTGCTGTTGATAATCATTATCATTAGCAGCATCAACGACAGCATCAGGACAGGATACATTATCCTTTGAATAAATAAATACTTCGTTTTAGCAAATATCAACAACAAAAGCTAAATAATCACATAATCAAGTTTTATCAACGAGTTTATTAAATGCTGCGTGACATAATTCAACGGCAATAAGGATAATAGTGTTCGCGAAAAGTTTGCTAATGAGCATATAAGGTAAGCAAACACACACAGACACACACACAGCTTCTAATTTATTTCTTTTGTATGTTTTGGCATTAAATATGCAAAATTGAGTATTTGACTATAAATAAGTTTATATTTCATAATCGAATACGATTTTGCGCATTTAGGATCCTTGGGTTGCAGGCTCAAAAAGCTTTTATTTAAAATAAGTTTTGAAAATGACAATACATGTCCTCTAGAAGAGGAAGAGAAGTCTCGGGAGTATACATTGGAAGATTATCCAGCCTTCACTTCTACATGGTTTAAATACCCAGCTATCAGAAAAGAATGTGCACACTCTAAATCCAAACCACCTTGTAGTCTTCATTAGAGAGCTGAAGGTGCTGAATGTGGTGTTGTATGTTTTAAAATACGGTAGGGGCACAATAGACCTATTTCGGTTGCAGTGCATAATACCCTATAATAATTTACCTTACCTTATTTAACACTCTGTAATTGAAGAAAATATGTTCCTGGTAAAAACTTCGAGTAAAGCAGTTTCGAAAAACATGCTATTTAGTGCGTGTATTCTTCAAAAATATTTTCTACCTGATAAAAAGAAATATCTTGGTTTAGCGATATATCTAAAATAAAGTTTGGAATTAGTCTTCCTAGAAAATTTTTTTTTTAAGGAGGCCACTTTAATCAAGTAGTGTAGTAAGAAGCTTTTGTTACACATTAAAGAAGAAAACGTCATCGGAGAACCTATAAGGTTAATCTGTACTTAATAGTTTGACTTAAGCAATTGTCAATCACAGTGGACTGTCGTCCACACATGTGCCAAAAGCACACCTCAGCGTCGCTGAAGTTTCTACTGATGATTATGATGTTTCTACTGATCAAGACGTGTTAAATACCGGTACAAAAGTCTGCAATGAGCTTTTAAAAAAAATTGCAATAGACTTCGTGGGGGACTTTTCGCAACTGTCTCGAAGAATGTTGCCATTCACCCCGAACGAATGTGCGCTTTATCGAAGAACTGAACGATTTATTGTCGATATCACATATTTATTACCATCAACACAAACTGCTAATATCTAAATAAAAAGAAAGACATTTTGCCACTCACTTGTAAACGACAACAAACATTTGCAAGTGTACATGTACATGTTTCTTATCTATACACGAGTATAACTACGCAAACACTTGTCTTGTACTAATATCTCCATATCTGCCTATAAATTTACATATATAGAAGGGTAAAGATAAAATATTGAAAAGGTATTGTTCTGTAGATTTGCACAAACACAAAACTTTTTAGCCAACTACAACAAAAAAATCACCATTTTACGTATGTATAAATGTCGTATTTTGATCAATGGGCGGTACTAGTAGTCCCTATCAATAAAATGGTCTTTGAAGTTATGTTTGCTTGGTTGTACTGCACCGTTTTTTGTCGTTGATAAAACTGTTGTTCTTCAAAAGATATCATATATAAGATTTTTCCTAATGACTGAATTGAATTCAACGAAAAAGATGCTGACAGATATGAAATTATGAACATTCCTTCTTCACTAAGTTAGACCAACATTTTGAAAAGGTTTTGTGCAATTTATTGTAATAATAGTTTATGTACTTCGAGCAACTAATATATGTCATATACGAGTACTACATCTGAAATTAAATACTTCACATATATTTTACATATGTATTTCATTTAATTATTCATTTAATTCACCTTTCAACATATTTTCAACATATTTTCAACATATTTATTTAAATTGCTTAATCATATAACGTTTTAATCTAATTCATTAAACAATAATTCTGCACAATCATTCGTTTAATCAACTTGCCTATCAAAAAACATACATCAAAAACACTCAATTATGCAAAATACATACGATGCATGCCCAAAGAAGTACATCCGCCTTAGCGACTCTGACCACAAAAGCTAAAATTACCAACACGTTTTGACAAAATAGAATTCATTGTATAGTACATACGAGTAACATGATTCTAATCGATATAAATTATTTATATTTACGTCGGAAGGCAGTTAAATTTGAGCATAACGCGACACATGGAAATGGCGTCCAACTCTGCTACTACTCCACCTACTTGAAATGGCGCCCAACTCTGCTACTACTCCACCTACCATTTGAGCGATTCTCTCTAAAAACGCCATAAATTAACTTAGTATAGACGTAAAAATATTGACTTTTTCCGCCCTGGTAGTTGCACTCAAAAATAAAGCCATAAATCCGAAAATAATAGCTACGAAATTATGAAATTAGACAGCATTAAAAATTTATGACTTTATTGAAGCTTTGACTTAGGCGTTAATGGTCAACAGGTCAGGCAGCACTTAAACTTGGCAGTTGGCAGTTGGCAATTGGCATTTGAGAAGCGATTAAAGCAATATTTGCTCTAGTTTGAACCATAAACAACTACCTTAGCACTCACATCGTAAATACTTAATTATGCTGCCCTGTTTGCTTACTTAATGCAATGACGCTTGAAATTTTAAGCCTAACTACACAAAAAGCACAACTCATATTTAAATTACAAGACCAACTTGGCAATAAGAGTTACCTGGGAGAGAAAAAAAATGAAACGAATTCCTGCCAAACTCATTCGTCATGTTTCGAAAGCAGCGAAAAGGGTAAAAAGAAGAAAAAAAAAGAAACAAGTTGGCAAGACATTAGGGGTGCATACCATTTTTGGTTCTTCTGTTACGTGTATTTCCTGTTATTTGTCGTTTTATTTTTGTTTTTGCCGAGTTTGAGTTTGAATTTTGAAGCAGAAACTGGTTTCTGGCAATGTAATTATTCATGCACTCAAGCATATGACGAGTACGACGACTCCGTTGAAATTGGTTTTGTGAAAGAGCTCGTCTGATAGTGTGGCATAATGTGCGACAGTTTGTGGGAATGAATTCGGTTTGGATTTCAGCAGCAATCAGTGTTCAGGATATACCTTATTTGTGGCGACATCGTGTAGTAGCTATGAAAACGTTTCTCATTTCGATGCATGAGCTGCATTAATGGAAACACTTCCAAATTGTTTGTTTGTTCTAATTAATTCTAATAATTAATAATTATTACACATGTATAATATTCTCTTATATATAATATGCTCAAAATGCCATTAGTGAAGACCAATATTTTTTTTTTTTACTTGATAATTTTGAATCAAGTAGTTTTTGAGAAACAAGATAAGTGCTAATTTCGACGAGTAAGTACTAAATGATTCTCCATTGAAAAATGGTTTGGAGCTACATAAAAATTAAAACATATTTTCTGCATTTTTTGAAAAACTGGTCCAACTCAGCAATATCGACAATAGAAAAGCGCTTCGAAGAAAGGAGAAAAGTCAGAGTGCTAACTAATTACTGCGTACAATTTAAGAGAGATACTGTTAATACGATTAATACGATTTTTAAACATTACATCAATATTTGTTCGATTATGTTAAATAAATGGCAATTCTATTGAATATTTAATGTTCTTTCAAATACGATGTAAATAGTAGGCCAACAAATGCATGCAGCACAAAAATTTGCATTAAATTTTCCTCAAAGTGTAGAAAATTTAATTAAAATAAAAAATTACAGACTATATCGTTGAAACCCTTATTTATCCTGTGCTGCAGTTTCGTTAAATTATGCCGTAGTTAACTTTCAGAAGAAATACGCGAGCACGGAGTTCATATTTCAAACTATTTTACAAAATCGTTGAGAAGTCAAAAATCTGTTGAAAATTTACTGAGTTATTGGATGTTAATTGGATGAAGTGCCCTGAAAAACAGTTTTTTTACTAATCACTATAAAATGTACGGGTGTTAAAGTGTTTTTTCTGTGAACTTCAGACATATGATTCAATGATTGTGATCACCCATTTTTTGGGTTAAGCCCATACATACCCACCACCCACTATATATATACGACTATACGACTTGAAAATACATGTGAATACTATCAAAGCTTTGGTTCCACTGTTTTGATCATGTCATGGAGATAATTTATTGCAATTTTTCATGTTCATGTTCATTGACCCTTCCAAGATTAGATTAGCCGTTCTATTAGGCGGTAGTGTATCTATGTCATCTGTAAATCATGTGTTATTTTGACATTCACAGCTATTTCGCACAGTTATTTAGCTGCGTGGTCTTACTATGACATTTACGGCATAGTAATAAACTCAATAAATTTAATCAGCATCCTACGATATTATATTCAGTACTTGCTTTGGGAGCACTTAGATTTATGGTTCATTATAATGAATCATCAAAGTGGGAAATATAGTGTGGCATATATATTATAGAACAGATGACCTATTTGTAGGAATATACATATCATTCAACAGATGACATACATTCTATTATAAGCGCAATATCTCTTTTGTGTAGAGTTGGGCAACGGATTTGGATCGCTTGTCGCCGTCAGGTATTATCTTTAATGTGCCATTGATCCTTGCTTGACGCTGGTTTCCATCTTGGATCGCATAATCTTCGCTCCGTTTTCGGTGTCCAGTAACAATCTTTCATGCTCTATAGGCATGCCATTCAGATAGTTATTTCCCATCTACATAATATTAAGTCTCATCTGCAGCTACACACCAAACCAGATCTTCTTCAGTAATATGCGGAAATGCCGTGAGACCAGTTGTTCACACTACCTTTTTGTGGGTGTGGGTCCATCTTAAATATTTTAGATACCGGCAGCAACAATTTGGAATGACATGCTCTGAATCATATTGCACAGCATCTGCCACATATCTAAAATGTTCAAGAGGTAGCCCAAATATACTAGGTCTATCGCAGCAATTGCATGTCCAACATTACCAACAGCAGTATCTACAACCTCCGCTATAGCATCCGCCGCCACAGCAATTGCCGCCACAGCATCCGCCGACGTAGCACCCGCCGTCGTAGCATCCACCGTCATAGCAACCGCCGCAACAGAACCCGCCATCAGAGCATCCACCACCACAACATCCGCTGCCACAGTTTCCTATGAGACATGTGGTTCCACATGGTGTGTAACCTGAGTACATTCCATAAGGACATGGTCCACAGGCAGCCCACGGATAGGGACCAATGTAGAATGGAGTGAACTTAAAGCAGTCGCAACACATGGTCGTCTATTTAAATTTAAGATGGTGTTTTTACAGGGATCTAAAAAGAAAAATTAAGCAGAGAAGTGTAGATCGAGGGAGGCGCATCTAGTATAATGGTGTATTGTATAAAGTTTATTTGGTTTATAGTACTCACCGTGTGCGACTGCAGTCAGGTATTGAACGTTTTATTTTGTATACCCTGCTTTTAGTCTAAATTGTGTTCTGAATGTGCGACATTTTGTTCTCAACTGCAAGCATTTGAAAATAATGCTAGATCAGTTTATTGAAAATTCAAAACAAACAAATTTTTTTTTAAATTTTTGACACCAAGTGGAGTGCAATCAATCCAAGATCATCAAGAAATCGATCGACCCATTTAAAAATTATGAGTTATTTAAATTTTTAACGAGCTAATGAAATAATTTGTTCGAATTAATTAATCTTGAATTCGTAAGAAAACCAACTCAAATAACGATGAATCTTTTGTTCTACAAGTTTTTCCAAAATGGCGGAGTTTGGCAGGAAATCCAAAAAGAGGTCAGCAACAAACAGTTTAACATTTTGCAACATGTGAACGTATGCTTGGTTGACATTGCACAACATTGACTTAAACTAAATATATTGTAGGTTAAATTATATTGGTGCATTTTGTTGATTTGCCAAAAATTAAGTCCAAAATTTCGCGCTCATATTTCTAGCTATAATTTTTTGTGAGATTTAGCAAATTTTGATATATTATACTTGTATGTGAAAATTCAATAAACAGAGTTATGAAGGATGAAGCAAATTCGTTTGATTTCGTTATAATGTTTTAAATTTGTGCTTCACAAATTCGTGCACTTTTCAAACACAATTTCCATGAGTTTTCGCAATGTTTATTATTGATTTTCAGTTGGGAAATGCACGTTGACTTATTGGTGTACTCGTTTTCTTTGAATTATACGCACACTCGGGAGTAGTTAAATCTAGCGAACGCGGCGGCTAATTGAAGTGAACGCATTTGCGCGAAATAATGCAAAGAAGATGTGCCGTAACACAGCCATTATGTATGTCCCTTGCAGTATGCGCTGCGGCTTCATTCTGTTGGAACAACAGTTGTGCATAAATTTGGCAAGCTGGTCTCAAAAAATGTTCCAAAATTGTTCGATATTGAGCAGCATTGCTTGTAACTGCGACACGGGCTACATTTTCAAAGAAATATGGGCCAATGCAATGATTAAGTGCTACGCTCAGATTCTGCGTAGCACTTATACAACAGTTTTGCTTATCAACGAAGCCATTGAATTTCAAATTGGCTTCAACGCTCACTATCAAATTGTGAATGAAATCGGAACTTTGATGGCTTTTAGTCGTACCAAACTGGCAGAGTCAATGCGTTGCTGTATTGTTCTATTTAAATTCCCTAAGTCTTGTTTTTGAAAATATGAAACAAAAATAAAAAAGTGTTTAAAACAAAAAATTTGTAACAAATTTAAACCATAAAGCCAGTTTTGCGTCACACTGTAGCATCGCAAATCTCAGATGGTACAATTTTTGCTATTTGTCTCGCTCACGCAGGTGTCATACTAAAGCGAAAACTATCGTGACATCTGTTATACGCATCATGTGTGCACATCTGTTTTAACTGTTATACACACAATGTTTATTTGCATATATATGTTCAAACGGTCTCAGTTATCTAACAGTTTAACAGTTTTCGTTGAGTTTGCTGCCAATTTCAGTTAAAATTTGCAGATTTTGATGCTATTTTCAGTGCAATATGATTGTTGTGTCAGTCGTATATGACCATCTGAATATGGCTTAACTTAAAAAATGCAAGCTTTCAACCATTGAAGGACATTGAAATTTATAGAACACATCAAACATTTGTGCAACGGATTAAAAACCAAATTTCGCTTTTAGCGTATTAGTGAAGTTTTTTTCGTTGCATATTTTATTTTGCAGTTCAATTTATAAAAATTTTGAAAACGATATTTTCAATAATTAAATATTGTTTGCAAAAAGCTTAACGCTGCTCGTATGCATTTATATGGTTATGAGTGGCCCGAAACTAACCCTTGTAGAAATTATTTGAAAATCACATAAACATTTTGTGAATTGAAATTTGTTTTTCGTTTACCTTTTCAGTATAAAAGAGTAAACAATTAAACACTTTTGCTGTTATGAAAGCAATTTAAGTTTTTTTTTTTATTGTAGCATTTTATAAAATTTATCTATCTGCAGATATGATCAAATTATTTTGCATATTTTTCGTAGTATGCCGCAAACAAATGCGCATTTTATGTGCATAGCATTTAAACCAAACAATTTTTGGTAAATTGTGTTAAAAATATCAGTAAATACAAAAACCGACAACAATATGGCTGCGTGCAAAATTGAACAATGGAAAATTTTTAGCACTAAAAATTATTTGACAGTTTTAATAGCAAACGAAATATTTGCAGAGAATTTCATTGAATAACTTAAGCTAAGGTCAGACGCGCAAATAATTTGACAACATTTTTGTTAATAGCGTTAAATTAAATCACACGTTCTTCGCCAAATTGCAGTTCGGTGGTCAGACGTACAGCAAAACATTTGGCAATTCGATTTTGAGCAAGTTTAGATTGCGCGCAAATGAATTGGGTAAGTGTTCATATAGTCTGCGGCAAACGCAGTTTGTCAAAACTGTAAAAATCGACCGTTGAGTTTGCCGATATTATATTTAAACTAATTTTAATGTGAACAAACGAATATATGTGCATATCGCTTTTAACACAATTTGGCCGAGTTGTTCTTACAATTTGCATGCAAGCACAAACGCCGATCATCATTTCCCTCAGTAGCACATGCACAAACGTGCTCAAACTTAGGCTGACAAACATTTGCATGCAAAACATTTGGCGGTCACACATGTAACCAACTTATTTGACGCTTTTTTTTTCTTCCGTTTTTATGCAACTGATTTGCACGTCTGACCTTAGCTTTGGCTATGCATACAACTGGTAAATATTTTCAAATAAAACTCTCTCAACTCTTAAAATAGTTGTCACGCTTTGGCAATTTTTCAGCTGTCAAATCGAACACAATGCCAATTAAAATTCGTTTTTTTTTTTTCTTCTACTGCTCTACTTAGTTTGCAATGATTAATTACATTTTCGACTATATTGCCGGAGACATTCACGAATAGTGTAAAACCATAAAATGATTTTGATAACGAGCTATGTTCTTAAAGAGAGTGTGATTGTAAAGTGTTAAAAAGTAGCACTGTGATTTATGATGCTGTTGAAAATGTGGTGATAGGATATGCACGACGTACGGATGGCTTGAGGCATGTCACAGATTCCTTCAGCCTTTCCGCAACTAATTTCACTTTCATATACAGAAACAAAACATAAATTCATAAGTTTGTCAAAAAACAAACACTCACTTCATATATGGAAATTTATTTTTCATGTGTGCATGTCATTAACTATTTTTGTATAAATGTGTCGGAAATAATGCTTGAATGCCCTGAGGCGTTTATGCTTTCAACGCCTCATTTTTTAAACATTTTTCTAGCGTTGAGTTTAAGCTAAAGCTGTATGCGAGAGTGTGAACATGAGTTCACTATGTGTAAGATTTGATAAATAGGTATTTCACGAAACATAAACTAGTCAAATATTCTAAAATAACGCAAACATGCGCAACAAATTTTAATGCCATATTATAGTAAATATATTAATATATTATTTAGCATTAAGAATTTGAGTAAATTGCAGTAATATAACTAGTTCTGCTCTATGAGACACAGCTATTTTGAGCTGGTTTAGGTTAGATTTTGTTAGGTTGGGTTAAGTGGCTGGTGGCAAGAAAACTAGCATCACTAAGGCCAAATATGCCCGTTATGGTACCACATATCTCTTATTTACAATAAGAGATACCGCTTCTTCTACAGACATTGTGATGATTCAATGAAGTTTACTACTGTTAATGACACCAATTTTAAGAGACTGCATGAAGCTCCTTCCACTCACGGCCAGGCAACTACTTATCAAGTGCTCAACGCTCTCCTGCTCTTCGCTTTTTTGAAAGCTTCTGCATAGATCGGGTTGATTGACTCATAGTATGGTGGCGTGGCTGCTTTTCAGGGAGTCTCTTGTTAAGATACCTATTAGAGTCCTGATATCTGACTTTTTCCACTTCTTCTTTTGTCATATCCTAGCCATGTTTGATTGGAGATATCACATGTGGCTAAGGCTGGGCCAGCGTGAATTGGCATTAATAAGGTGGTTTGACATGCCCCCTTCTGTGGAAATGTATTGTAAAATGTAAGAAGATGGAAAGTAAATTTTTACTAACTAGTTCAAAGTTTCCTTACTTGAATTTGTCCACGTACTATCTGATTTTTTAAAATAACTTATTCGGTTAGGACTTTCTGTGGTCGTAGAAAAAGTGTTCTTCCGATACTCTCCAAGACGAAACTGAAGTATTTCCGGTTGATCTCTTTCAGATGCACAATTTTCTTGAGCTTAGGAATATCTGTGGTTGGAGAACAAGTGTTCTACCAATAATCTCTAAGACAAAAGTGAAGTATTTCGGTTGCAATGGATATGTCTAAAACTTTCGATTGAAAAAGGTAAACGATTTTTTAATTAAACTTGTATTTCAAAGGTAGTCAAAAACTAACTCAACTGCTCTGTTACAGACTGACCACCGTTAGTTCTCCATCGTTAAATTGTTGGAGTTGAAAGTATTTAAATAATAAACAAGTACAGCGTTACAGGTTATTAGTCGTTCACCGGCCACATATATTCTCTACAATGTTTGATGGTTCCTGTATGAGAACTATAACCTTCTTCCTCTTCGCTAGTGAAGTTCCAATTTAAACTATTTCGTAGCAGTTCGATGATGCATTGATTTCATCTTGGGCAACAACTGTCTGCAGCTCATTCGAGTCTTAGTTCATCTCATCTTCACTAAGTGGAACTGTGGAACAAGATGCTAGATTTACTATCTTCTTTATTTTTTATAGAATTTATGTTAGCTCCATGATGTGTCCGTGGTTTTTCTTGACACTCTTACTGGCTCCTTGCGTATGCTTTCATTTAGAGCAATAGTTAGAGCAGAGACACAATCACATCAGCGTTGCGGATTATGCGCACGGAAATGAGAGTTTATATAAAAAATTATGCAAAAGAGTTTTTCTGCACAGCAAGGATACTGCTGCTCCTTTTCTGAAAGTTGGCGATGACGGCGTCCATGATGATTATGTCAACGATTATGGCGTTGATGACGGCTTTCTGCGGAAACTTCTTTGTCTTCTCGTTTTCCGGCGTCTTGAAGAAACTGTTGATAATTTGCTATAAAGACGTAGACATTTTGCGGCTTTGTCTTTGCTGTTTGTTGATGTTGATGTTGAAAGGCATATTTAAAGTGTTTATATTACTTGGTTTAGTTGAATTTTATTTCACAGCGTATTAAATAACACTTCTGAAATGTACGCTAAAATAAATATTACAAAAATATTTATATCTTGTACAAACAAACCCTCAAACTCGTTGCTGTACATGAGTATATGAGCATAAGCAGCAAGCAGTAAATGCTGCATGCAGCAAAAAACAAACTTTAAAATAAACCATACGCTTTGATAGCAAAAAATAACTAAACATCAGTAAAAATGTTCTCAAGAGTATTACTTAAGCTACTCAAAGAAAAATAGACTCTGCAAAATTTCAATTTGTTTTTTTTAGTTGCACAAAAATAAACTCAAAAATAAACCATATCAAATGCCGACAGTTCTATACTGACTAATAAACTCAAGTGGTTTCGGGCAACTTGAAAATTTATATTAAATAAATATTTTCGAAACTCGCTGCCATCCAATGAACTTAATTTAATTTGATTTTCATTGTTGTTGGTATTTTTTTTTTTTTTTGTAGATGTATTATTTTTCAAGTGGTTTATCAACAACGCCGCTGCTCATTGCATGCGATACTTTTTTATGTCGCATTCTACAATTAATTTGAGTCTATTTGTAAATATTTTTATTTCATGTCAATTTTTATACACTGCACTCAAAGGAACAAGGGCTTAATAGCTATGTGCGAATGTATGTAACAAACAGAGGTAGTCGTGCAGGACACAATAAAATATGCGCATCAAAGAATGCCCGGAATTTCACATTTAAACGAACTTCGCTCGAACTTCGGAGATATCTTTTCTTGTGGTTGGTACAACTGTCAGACATATTCCAGATAGTAGTTAGTGCGAAATAATTTGCTAAAGAAGTTAGTGTTTTATGCTTGAATTTTGTAGTTTTTCCTTGCGAAGTTTGTCTAAAATTGTATGTTACCAAGAACATTCTATGTGCGGCAGCTTTTAATATTTTAAAATAAGCCTAGTTCCAAGAACAGAGGCATAGAGTGTCGCAAAGATTTCAAATCGGACAGCATTATGGTTGATGATTTGCCTCGTTCTTGGCGTCAATTCAACTCAAAATGTCCAAAAAAATGAAAGGAATATGCTTAAAAATGGTCAGCAAGATAGCAGCTAACTTTGGGATCTCGTTTGGATCAAGGCAGCGCATTATGCACGATCTTATATAGCGAGCTATATAATGTATATTTGGGCATGAGACGAATTTTAACGCAACTTATTGTACATCATGTTGTACTGGACTATTTGACCAGAAAGAATGTAAATGTCATTCCGCAAGCTTCGCATTGAACTGACATGTTCTCGCCACGACTCAAGTTGCCACTCCGCGAAAAGCGCTTTGATGCGATTGAGTAGAAAAGTACAAAATTCGTTGAGGGCTCTGAAAGTTATGCCGAAAATCGGCCTACGAATAGTGTTTCGAAGATTGGATGAAAAATTGGATGAAGCAAATACCTGTATTTCATCTAATGGGAATTACTTTGAGGGAGACAAAATAAATATCAAAGAATAATTATCACGATTTCGTTTTAATGAAAATTTTACTAGCGACCTATATAGTGTATATATGATTTTTAGCTGTTCCGAGCTCATTTTACGTGGAGAAGTATTTTTTGACATGTTGTATTTTTGCTCACTGTGTATAGAGCATGATAAAAACAATTTTTTCATTACACATAAAAATTTTTAGCTGCATATACACGTGTTTCGAACTGAGCCACAAGCTCTCATCAGTATGCTGGCTGCACATTGCCAACTGATTTTCCTACTGATATCATGCTTATCAGCAAAAACGTGCTATATCTGTTGCATTCTTGCAAGTGCGGCTCTTTTTCACTCTTTGTGTATTGTTGTTGTTGTATTATACTTTTATAAACTGCGCCTATGGCTGACAGCATATCTGCTTAGAAATTTGCCAGACGAGAAATTTTAATTTTAATTGTTTTATTCACATTGAGATAAATTCATATATACATTTTCATTTTACTGACAGTTTCCTGGTACTTTTTGATCAGAAGGCGTGTTTATGCTTGCGCAGCGCCGAGAGCTGAGTTCATATAGCCATGTCCGTCTGTCCGTGTCCGTCTGGTTGCATGAAATAACATATTGCCGAGACTAAGTATAAGAGCTAGAACACAAAACTCTTTAGATAATATTTGTGCATATACAGATCGAGTTTATGAAATATGCAGTGCCCACCTTTTGGGGTAACACCCATACAAAACCCACCACCTACTTTTGTGTTTTTATACAATACCAAAAACGTTTTCATTAACGTTATTAGCCACATGAAGCCAAATGAGTTTGGCAGCTTTTTATGTACAGAGGGATATCAGATCTTAATTAATATCAATGGGCGTGTCTCGCTCTTCTATTAGAGGTAGCCTCATACAAACCTAGGATCAAAAATCTATATAGCAGCTATACGATCTACAATTTCGTGTGAATGGTATAAGTGCTTCCGTTCCCCCCCCCCCCCAATTAGATACTTCTTCTTGAAATTTTTTTACTTTTGCTTTGTTTTTCTTATTAGAGCAGGGTATCTAACTGTCATGCCAGCTCGACTGTAGCGTTTTTACTTGTGTTTCTCCTTTTTATTTTTTTTTTTTAAATAAATTTCGGCTTTTGTTTGCAAATGGCTTCGAGACTATGTGGCTTTACATTTATTTATTTATTTTCTTTTTTAATGCATTTGGATTTCATTTTGTCCATATTTTTTATTTGGTTTGGCATTAAATACGTTTTAAAATCATATGAAAATTGCTGTGTGCAGAGTGTTGTATTGAGTACGTTTTCATTAATTTGAAAACGAAACGAAATTAATTTCGCTTTTAAAATGCTGTCGCATATTTTTGGGATTATTCGGAGTGCTTTTACTTTTGTGGATTGTGTGAATTTATTTTAATTTAATGAAAATTAATTGATTTTTACTGAATTTGCATTACTGGGGATGTATTTAAGTATTTGTAATGCCTATTGAAATCTATATTTAATGATGTTTGAAGAGCGGAAATGTAAACGAAATGAAATATGTTTAAAACGATTATATTTTTGCACTAGTTGTTCAATTAATTGAGAAATGGAAAAGTTTGTTAAAGAAAAAGTTATTTTATTCTGGCCTAGCAGAAAATCTGAAAATAATATCAGTTTCACCATGTAGCTAAGTCCGGTGATAGCCTAAATCACAGTAAGTAGTAAAGCATTAATGCAAGTGCAAAAATCAACGCATTATTATAAAAAGTAAACGTCAGCTAAGTTTAAAGTCAATGTGAAAACTAGGAAGCAAGTATTTTGAGAAAATTCATAATTTGGAAAATTTATTATACTGTTTAAAGTACAGATTTCAAATGTAGATGGAAAAAATACTCACAGCAGCTATTTATGCACATTTATCATGTTCGCTAAGAAAAGTATCGTTACATTGAGTACTATCGAGGTATCGTTTGAAGCTAGCGGACATTGATATTTATTATGAACAAAATGTGTATTATAACTTACAGAAATAATAACTGTTTTGTTTTGTAAATCAACGGATATTACGAAAGCTTAACACTTGTTACTTATAACTGATTTCCGCCGAGTTAGATAGATACCTATGTCCATCTGTCTGATAGTTGTAGCGCATTCTTTTGATTTAAATGTTTAACATATTCAGCTGCATTCAGGTACCCAAAGTTATATTTATTGCACTAAAATAGAGTTACCACATATTGACATACCAAGTCCACTTTTCGTTTTAGGCACATACAAACAACCCATATACATTTTGTATGAAAAGCTTTGCAGTCAATATCAAACTGAAATTGTACATGTTGGCTTCTTAAGTATGGCTGCTTTACATAAATATTAGAGAGCGTGTTCCCCCCATTTTACAAACTTACCACACATGTTTACACAATTTGAAATTTCAAGTGAAGGTTATTATTCGGTTCCATTAAAATTAAACCCTTTTAATATATCATATGGCTAGATCGACTCGTCCAAATCGCAGTCTTATTCACAAATGTTCCGGTCAACTTATAAAGTGATTTCTTACAATGTTGAGGAACCAGTAACAGATGTTACGGTTACAAAATATATGGTGGTTTTATAGAGTCTACAATGCGTTGCATGCACAGCGACAAAACTATAAGACTCCTACTATTAACCATCATGTTTGAAGAGTATAAACTAAAATTAATTTGGCCAAATATCAAGGTTTCTATACAGCAAAAAATAGAACAGAAATAACAAATCCTAGCCTAAGCCTAACTGAGTTAATGCTCAGAAAGTGCCAACGAACACTTTTCCATGAGCTGAATATCTTGCACTCCGACTTTTTCTTCTGGTTGATCTATATAGATCTATGTTATAGGATTACATCCTATCGCAATACATAATTTTCAAGTCTTCATACACCCGTTAACTAAATTTTGGTTGAAACTAAAAGTTTAGATGAAACGCAGAATATGCTTCAAAAAAAAATTTGTATTAGTATTAGTAAAATCATGCATATAATTATACCCTAAACAAACAAATTTAAAGCAAAGGATACATCAGAGTCCCCATAAAGTATATTATTTATGATCAGCACGGACGAGTGGAGCTAGCCATGTCCGTTCGTCTGTCCCTCCCTCCGTCCATCTGTATGTCTATCTGAGAGAGTTCTCCCTCAACTGTAGCGCTTCATATGCCTCGCTTTTGAATATGTAAGGGAAACATCAGCTTATTGGGCCACGCCCAATTTTCTATGTATGTTTAGCGGCTGTCCCTTAAAAGGCACCATATCACATTTCAACCTAATATTGACTTTAATAAAAAAGTTTTTCTTACAAAAAGTCATAAGTGGACCATAGGTTTGTATGGGAGCTACCCCAAATAGTGGGCGGGCCACGCCTGTTAGTCTATGTATGTTAAGCGGCTGGCCATAAAAAGGAACCACATTGCATTTCAACCTAATATAGACTTTAATAAAGAAGTTTTCTTACAAAAAGTCAAATGTGGACAGTAGGTTTGTATGGGAGCTACCCCAAATAGTGGGCGTGGCAGGTCAATCTTGATACTCTATTGAGCTACAATAAAAAGAATTATATGTGCAAAATTTCAACTGGATAGCATAAAAATTGGTCCCCAAAAAATGCGCAACAACATACAGACGGACAGACGGACGGGCAGACGGACAGACGGACAGACAGACATACGGACATGGCTAGATCGATTCGTCTCGTCGAGCTGACCAAGAATATATATATACTTTATGGGGTCTACGATGGCTCCTTTAATGCGTTACAAACTTTCAGACAAACTGATAATACCATTTCACACTACGTGTGAATGGTATAAAAAGAACAAGAAAAAATTATTAAAAACACAAATTGTTTCAATTGTTGTTGATATTATATTATTATTATTATTATTATCCTTGTGTTTTTCACATGAAAATGGCGACAGAAAATGATGCGCTGCATCAAAAATAATAAAAGAAAAGAAAAGTGGAGACTAAATCGGATAGCGACAAATGAACTGGAAACCGAGTTTCGTTGCGCTTGATTTGTGGGTTTTCTCAAACGAATTCAGTAAGTTTATTTTCGATTCTTGTTGTTGTTGTTTCAAGTATTGCAATTGTTATTCTTGCAAGCAAAAATATGAAGAACCAACCCGAGCAAAAGCAGAGACAGTAGTACACAGCACAGCAGCTAAAAATAATATTATGAATATTGATAGAAATCTGATATTTTATGATATACAAAGTGCGTCGCGTCGTATAACCCTTAAGAGATATCGATGACATTGCCGACGATGAAGACGATGGCCAGAAGTGTATATGAAGTATGATGCACGTTGATGATAATAAAGAATAGTCTTAAGCAGGGTCGGGTATAGGAGGAGAATCAAGCGGTGCTTCACTTAAAACGATAAATAATTTACTGCGATTCCAGGAACTAATAATTTTGAAGGAAAAGAAATAATTATTTGGCTGCTTACATAATTATTTGAGTTCTTGCCTAATATGGACTCTCAAAGAAAAAAATCAATTCACCAAATAATGAAAAATATCTTGGAATACTCGTATTAATGTCGGAGTATGATACATATCTTGCCAGTCAATCCACTTGCTTATGGAAAAACAACTGATATCCAGTAGTCATCAAGAGTTAAATTCCGCGTTGAACCTTTTCTTCCAGTTGTGAACTCCTTAGTCAGATTGTTTTCATAACGAATGACAGCATAAAGTTGTTTATGAAAAAAATTTTCATTTTTGTGTGACCTTACGACAATAACTGAAGAATTGCATGCAAAATTGGAAAACTTTGTCGATTCTGAGGATTTGGAGACCACTATTGGTAATGAATTGTTTCATCTTACCGGTGAAGCTCTTCGAATAGCATATTCATCAAAACCGATTCCTAATACGAAAATAGTACTGCGTCTTTACTTGTCCATGATGGTGACTAATTGCAGTGGAAAAACATCCTTCTCAGAAATGAAGCTCATCAAAAATAGTTTACGCACAAGTTCAGAACAGGCTGGTCTTTCGAATCTGATGGTTTTGAGTATTCTTCCGAAATACACATAATAATAATTACTTTGAAGTGTTTTTACTATTGGAACAATTATTGCCAATTAGTTTGGTATTTTTTAGGGTGGAACAATGGAATCGGAACTGAAGCCACAGTCAGACGTCCAATTTTTGTATACGAATAGCTTTTGTGATTCTTGAACTAGTTATTAGAAACTTATAGCAAAATCATAACAGCTATGAGCCTCTTTCAAAATTTATAGTGTAGCGAATAAAAGCTTCGCTTATGCCCAAATGAAACATTGCCTTTTGTTTTATTAGAGGGTGATATTTTGTTTTTCTGCTGTGGCGCATAACATTGATCCGTGTTGACAATTTTGAGGCGAAAATAAATAAATAAATAAGTCGCTGTTTCGATTTCGATATGAGCGCATTGCCAATAAAAGACAGACTGGCGGACAGACAGACAGCCACACAGCGCGCATTTGTCGTCGTCAAGTTGTCAACATGTGTGGCAAGTTCTTTCGCTCGTTCAATTGCCTGTACGCTGGCGTAGATCCTTGTTTATTATAGGAGCTATTTTTTTTTGTTTGTGCTTGTTGTTTTTGTTATTGCTTGCGGTCTATCGGTCGCTTCAATAATGCAGAGTTGGGGCTGTCTTTTATTTTTATTGATGTGCCGACAGAAAGATACAAACATATACAAATACATAGATACAAATACACAGAGACAGGCAGTCGCACAGATACAGTAACCGAGAGAGTCAAATAGCCTGACTTGTCATTTTGACAAAGCGCTGACAGTCGTGATGGCCTACCGCTCGTACAGGCATCCGCCTATAAACTAAGACGCAGACGCTTTGACGAAAAGCCAGATTTATTTATTTTTTTTTTTTTGATGCGTTATCAGTTTCTGGCTATGTGAGCGCGTAGTGTGATAGATTTAACACTTTCGAAGGCGAGTCGCGAAAAGAGATTTGTCTGTAGACAGCTTTAAGTCATTTTTAAATTTTGTGGTTAACTTTTAGTTGCTTTAGAGCGGGAACTTGGAGTGGAACAGTGCGCGGCGCAGTTAAATTTCGTTGTAGCATGAAGTGGAACTATTTAAAAATCTTAAACACTTCTGCTACGAAAAAAAAAAGAAAATAAACATACGAAATATAAATACATAATTAAAATTAATTTAATACACACTGTGATTTTATATGATGTACTCTATGGCCCGATTGATATCAACTGGAGCATGGTGCGTTGTAAGTAAAACATTAAATTTTTCCTACGTGCCATGCGTTTACCTAAAGGAACATTTTCATTCATTCATCAAACATTTGAATGATCTTTCTGTTGTGACAGTCAACCACTGACAATGATAAAAACACACGTACTCTACTTTACACTTATTACTGTGCACGCAAAACATTGGTATGATGCCAAAATAGAAGTAAAAGCTACAGTGGCGATAGTAATAAAAACGAATGGGGGAGACAAAGAAATCAACAACCAACAAAGAAACAAACGACACGCTATTATCAAAATATTATGCTTTTCTTTTGTCTTTTTTGTCTTAATCTTTACATTTAAATCGTAAGAATGTACTAAATTTCACCTTCGATTTCGCTTCTTTGGTTATACAAGTTATAACAAACTTAAATGGTATTTTTTAGTATTTGTTAGTAGACAGACACTGATCATAAACTCAGAAGATAGCAAACAAATTGTGTGTTACTGTAAAGACTGTTGTTTTTGTCTCTCACTAGCAAACATGAGTCAAGTCGACGGCAAGTCAGAGATACGGTCGACATACACACAGACCTTGCTAAATCAGTAACAGTGAATTAGTGAATTAACGATAATCGATATTGAAAGTCTCTTCTTTACTGTATGTAGCTGTTACCATCCCAAGTACTAGCCAGAGTTCTGTGAATGGGTGAGTCAAGTACGGATCCGCCATTTGCCGAATGCAGACATAACTCTACCACCAATCCGACTTCAGGGTGGACTCTGTTTCGATTTTATTTCTGCTTTATGTTACATTCATAAATGTAAATATTGATAAATGGAAGATTCCATTTCATTCGCACTCATAGAGCCCACACGAAATGTTTTCTAGATGCACAAATTAGAATGCGTCAGGCTTAGGGTAAATATTTTTGGCATATTTTTCGCAATGCGAAATAATAAAAACTTTATGTTACACAGAAAACAGTTATAGCCGCACATACGCGTGCTTTGCACTTAGCTACGAAGTTCTCATCAGTCTGCACATTACAAAAAAAACTGTTTTTACTCGAAGTGAAATGGAGTAGATATCATGAGAAATATAAGAAGCATATATCCAAAGCAAACGAAAATTTCCGACAGTGTCAAGTATTTTATATCTTTTGCGAAATTTACAATATTTTAAGTGTCTTAATTGAAAAATCGCATGTATTATTTGATTTCGACTTTTATTTACAGAACTAAGATAAATTTTAGGCACTTGCTCACTTTAAAATGCTGCTATGTAAGCTGTATGCACCCATTTAAATTCAAATTTAAAGATATACACTCAAATCAATTGTTCAAAAAGCAAACATAAATGAGCAAAAAGCTTCAATCAAACAAATCTTCTCTATCCTTCGCTCTATGAACAAATAGCCGCATAAGTACTCAGTTTTATGGTTTATTCAATGCATAGCGCACTCTAAGACTAATTACCACACAAATATTTTCAGCTAGCAGACAGACAAACAGCAGTAAACACATTCAAACGAGTACACTTGAAGTTCAAAAAAAAAAAAAAAAAAAATAATATAACTCAATTTACTAATTGCTATCAAAATAATGAAGTTCGCACTCTGCAGCTGTGTGAGTGAGTGAGCGCAAGAATGTAAGGATGCAAGGATGCAAGGATGCAAGGATGCAAGAATGGTTGGTTGGTTGGTTGGTTGGTTCTTGATTGCAGTTGAGTATCATTGGCGTAATTTAAAGAGCACGCCCTCACCTCTCTCAGCCATTCTGCTTTTGCACTCCAAGGAGTTGCAGCGCAAAAGTTTGGCTGAAGATGCTACTAGAATATAGTTTATATATACATATAACTATATAGTATAGTTATATGTATCTAGAGAAAATATTTTCGAAAGCAAAACACATAGTGAGATTTCCGCTTGTGCATACAAACAGCGATTTTCACATCCTTTACGCTACTTCCTTCTACACCTCACTCTCCGGTTACGGCTCCGTCACAATCTATTTATCTATCATGCTCATAAAAGTTCATCTAAGTTCTAGTTAGTCAAAGTTTTTGCGCTGCTGTTTCCTTTTTTTTTTATGTATTTTTTTTTTTGTCAAGTTCTATTTGTATCTTGTTTCGATATTTTTATTTTTTTTTTCTTCTTCATCCTGCTTCATCCTGCTTCATCCTGCTTCATCCTGCTTCGTCCTGCATCGCCTTCAGCTTGAGGTGTTTGTTTGTTAGCGCAAAAGAAACTTTCTTGGTCCATTTATGTCTTGTTAAGAGTTTTATAAACTTGATTTTGGATTGCTTGCTTACTGCGTGCAGCAGCTTTGACGAGTCACTCTAACAAACAGCGCAATTTGTTGAGGTAGCAGATGCCAGGACGAGCACTTCAAGCGATTCTTTGAAATATTTTTGCTGCATACTTAGTGGCGTTAAAGCGCTTGGTTTAACGTGTTCTATTTTTTAGTTTCTTGCACGCTGTAATTGAAGTATTATTTTTTAATTAAAAGCAACGTAGATTTGGCACAAAGTGTTGTCTGCTAGTTGTCTTATAATAAACGATACAATACTTTCTTACACTGCAATGCCAGAATATGCGAGGGAAATATAAGGACTTAGTCCAAAATATAATTCGAATTAACGGAAAGTTGGAGAAACGGACATGAGTGAATAGTAACGTCTCAACGAACATTCATAAATGAGACAAACTGTTTCGAAATTCTTAGCAAATAATTATTTTTAATTTTCTCTTTTTTTTTAATATTTGTTTGGCGGGCAAACGAAGTTTATGTCTATAATATGCGAGAGTTAACATTGAACAAATGAACTGCAGCCTCTATCTACGTTGCACACTTCAGAGTAAAAAAATACAATATTTTTATTTAAAACTCCTACAATTAAAACAGTTTTTAATTTTGTATTTTGATTGGTAGGCAAACGAAGTTTGAACTTAGACAAACCGGGAATATCGTTGGATAAAAAAACTGGATTTCAAAAAAACTAATATTTCGGCCTATAAAATGCCAACTACACTGGACTTTGTTCTCAGGTGTATTTCCAACATGGCTTCTCCATATTATCTGTTTTCCATTGCATTTCGTAGCTTAAAACTTGAAAGCTAATATTATTCTATCCGAGCTATAAAGTCATCTAGTCATCTAGTCATCATATGTTTTAATATATTCTCTTTTGATAATCGACCAAACCTATTTTATCTTCTGACTTGATATTATTTGTAAGTTTTATGTTCCCCGATATTCATTCAGTGTTTCCACAAAATCGAATGAACAAGGGAACAATCATACTTCTTGACTTCTTTGAGATATTAGGCCACGGAGGGTGGTGTTTCGACACACGCTCGATTGATTAGATTCAGATTTAAAATTACAAATTTTTTCGTGTCTAAATAGCGGAAACAGCTTGATCTGCTAACTTTAGATAAAGTTAGCAGACTTTGTTAAACATGCAATTTTGGAAATGTAAATAAGATTTGTGCTCTAGTTAAATATTTTTTGCCCGTGTTTAAATAAATACAAGAAAGAACGTTACATTCGAGTATGTTCGACTACGAGATACCCTGTAACTTGCCCTTTGTTCTTTATGTGAAACGTTGGTTTGTATGGGGCAATTATTCAATCGGCACCTATAAGGATTTATGGAACATACAAAAAATTTGACATTTCTGGCATAATTAAAAAAAAAAAAACAAAAATTGAGTACGTAAACTCAAAAATGGGCGCAGTTCCTTTTCCACTGGGGTTGCCACGTTTATTTCATCTGTAAAACGAACTTGAGAGACTAAAAATATACAAATTTGATGACTGTATCTATCATAGTCTCCAAGATCTCGGTGTTCATACAGACGGAGTAAACAAATAGACTACTAGGCTTTTGTTGTTGATCAAGAATATATTAAATTTATGGCATCTGTTACGCCTTCTTTTGGCTGTTACATACATTCCGCTAAGTTAACATACTTATTTACTCATTTACGAGCAGAAAGTATAATAAATAGACGGAGTGGAACTAAATAAATCCATTTTAATGGCTTCGTCTGTTATCTTTAATATAAATTTAGCAGAGCAACATTTGCAATTAAAGCTAGCTTTGTGCTCTAGTTCAATCAGTAGTTATACCAAATCGTTGCTGTTTGTTTTAATCTGCACTGTTTGATCCTATTATTACCACTCTAGTAACAACGAACATCGCTTGCGTGACTTCTTGGTTTAATTAGTACACAAAATTAGAACGCAACTATCTTTATATACTAGCATTGTCTGATTTACTCTTATTTATATGTTAGTCTGCTAACTTTATGTTAAAGTCAGCAGACCAAGCAGATTTTGTAGTTTAAATACGAGCCAAAGTTATAAATTGGAGCATAATTGGCGCCCAACATGGGGCAAAATAAGCCAGATTATATCATTAACAGCATCATTAACTTTCGTAGGGTAGGTGAATAAGGGAAGGCAAATACCAATTTATCGTACACGCTTAAACTTACTCCTACAACCCCCAATATATTAGCGACAGCTACTACCATATCGTCCATCAAACTTTCCTTGCCGTTTGTAACATAAGTAATTTGGAATAATTAGCACAAAATTAGCTTTAAGAATTGCATCAATAATGGTCTGCTAACTATATCTAAAGTTAGCAGACTAACCTGTTTATACTATTTAGACAACAATACAAAGTTTTTAGTTAGAGCTCAAAATTAGCAAAAAAATATTTGGTTTTTTCAACTTGGTCAGCTAAGTTTGAGTAAATGCGCAACTTTAAACTTTTGGTCAAGATATTCTCAGTCACAATATATTCTGAGTAATTTTGCCAAGTATAATTCTGTGTTAACATTGATTTCTAGTAAAACTCTCGCTTGCTTGACGCTTTACCAGACAAGTACATCAACGTCGTCGTCCTTGTCGTCCTCAACAAAGGACAATTGTATGCGAAATACAATGTTTATATTGTATTATTATATTTGAAGTTAGTTTTTGTGGCTACTGTGTTACTACTCTTTGTGGTGGCTATAGAAGTATTTTATACTTTAAAAATTGTTTCATTTCGATTTACTTACCACAAAAGTTGCACGCTGCATGAAGGCAGTTTGTACAATATAAGATCTGCGGTGCGTAAATCTTATTAAGGAGACGATTCCTTTTTTCCGTCATACCAACACTGACTTTAAAATGTGCGCGTATCTTGGCTCGAGAAAGGACAAAAGAAAAATTTTTGCTTCAAATATAAAAATGTATTGCTTTAATTTTGTTGTGCGTCGCGACGCAGTCTGAGCGTTTTGTGAAGCTTTAACAATAAAAACAGTAAACAAAATGAAAATAAAAATAAAAATTGTTTCAAAAATTAAATAAAGAAATTCACTTACAAAAATTAGTCAGCGTGCGCTCCTAAATGTATGCTACTGGAAAGGTTTTGCCTTTGACATATTAAAACCAACGACACGTACAAAATTCGTCTAGGCAGGCAGCGCTCTCAGAACGATGGAGACTGAGACGTGCAATCATTCAAGCTATTAGTGCAGACATACACACACACACACATATACACAATATATATATATCGTACAAACATACTTTATATGCTTGCGCCTAAAAGCACACTGCTTTAAACAAAAACAAAGCTTAAAGAACATACGGAAAACATTTACTTCGGTGGCACCGAAGCTTAGATACTCTGCCGTAGGTCTCTCTAGCATATACTCGAAGAGTGAAGTATATCTTTTTGGACTAAAGCAAAACTTTTGCATTTTAGAAGTTTTCATAGACTCGAAACTTTGTGGATAGGAATTCGCTGGTACCTGATACTGATATACTCTAACAAAATTGTGGAAAATATCGACTTTTTATTGTTCACCTATATCGGTATAAAGCATCGATGCTATGACTAAGTATGCGTACTTTTAATGGAAAAGTTGTAAAAACGTTGTACTCTTTCTTATTATAACCGGCACAGTTTAATTCTGTGCGGGTGTTATAAGGTGGGGAACAATAATAAGAAAAAAAATTTACTTTTGTATTACTTAACCAGAGCCCAGTCGACCAAAAATCCGCCAACGAAGTCGCAGTTGAACGTTCTTGAGGATCTTTTGCGGACAAAGCTATCGTAAGTACACACTTTGTCTGTCAGTTTGTGGCATTCGATATTTTCGATATTTATCGGGTATGAGTATCGATCCCAAAAGTACTCACTTATTGGCAGAAGGTATCGAGACGTAGAGAGTAATACTTGTATCGATACCTTCATATTCGTGAATTATGCTTCAACTGATTGCAATTCAAATGAAGTCTCCCTGCCTAATTTAAGCTGGATATATTAAATAACAATATTCAGACAGACAACGTGACTGATTTGTCTATTTCGACATTTTTCGTCAATCAGATCAAGCCTATACTAGGTATATATACTTTATAGCATCTACATTGCCTTCTCTAATGCATTGAAAACTTTCAAACAAACTGTTAACAAACATTCCACACTATGTGTGTAGGGTATAACAGAAAATTTCACATAATTTCCACACGACTTTCTCAGTTGCTGCCTACAAAATTTGGCATTTCTTGAACTTCGTTTATGTGTTCTAGTATAAAATGCTGCCAAAAATAATTTTATGTATTCAGAAAGCGTCTAATTTATTAGTATAATTTTCCTGTTTTTGTTTTTTTCTTGTTTTTTGTTTTGGTTTTAGCAGCTCCTTGCTTCTTTTTCAGTTGTTGTTGTTCCTGTTTTTCACTTGACATTACATTGCATATTAATTTTGCATAAATGGCTCGCAACCATCAACAAATTACCATGATTATACATGACGTTCTTGGTTTGATACACAAAAATACAGCATATACAGCAGCCAGGATGGCTATTAAACCGGCTTAAGTCATGTTCACAAGCGTGTTGCCAGCGATTTGTCGCTTGTCTGTAAGACATTTGGCACAAGGTTATATGTTGGTACCCATATATACATACATGCACGTATATATAGAAGCATGATCAAGTTAAAATTACCCTAATCAAATTGACATTATGCATATTTTAGGTTAATGTTGCCTCTGTTATGTGCTACTTGAAGTAAAATGCGTTGCGCTGGTTTTGTGCGCAGTATTTTTGTAATTATAAACGTGCATTTGTTTAGTATTGAAATGGATAGAGTTCTAAAGGTTAATTAAGAGATTTACTAGTTAAATTAGTGAACATGAAGATATGACATATTAAAATGAAGACTCTAAACAAAACCATACAACGTAGTCATCTCTGAGTTTAAGTCGAAATTGTGCCAGCACTGCCAACCTGTTGGTTTTAATAAAATTAATTCTAAAACATTAATTTTATGCATTAAATTAATATGTTTAATGAGTAATAATTGCAGAAAAGTATAATTATTTAACAAGTAAGTTGATCTACACTTGAGTTTTATGTTATATGCAATAAAATATGCAGCCACAATATGTTGTGCGCAAGGCTGGCAGCTCTGATACTCTTAACAAGCAACAAATCGGTTGTGACTTTATTTACAAAATGCCTGCAATTGTTCGCATATTACTTTAAAATTTAAAGGGCAAGTCCAAGAATCATCGCCAGGATTATATACAGCTGTAATTTATAGCAGGAAAGAAATCCATTGCCGACTGTGTAGCTGTGTATACGGCATGAACACAACTAACTACAGACCATTGATATGATGCATCTCTCAACTGTAAAAACTTAAGTTTATTCTAAGATTGTTTTCAAAATTGTATCCTTCGATCGAGTTCTTTTACTCCATATCGATCAAAATTGAAGTTCGATTGTCGCATCATTTCGATCGAATTCCATGGCATTCCTGTGTGTTAATTGAAATAGTTAGGCACTGCAGGAATTAAGATGGCAAATAGAATTCATTAAATACATCATTAAGAAATACATAGAAAAAATCTTTATGACTTTGCATGAGGAGTATTAGGAAGTATTTAGTTAGGTTATGTTTGGTTATAATGGCGGCAGCATATCTTGCTACCCAATTACCATTTTAAAGCCAATATTTCGTATATACTGTGATGCTTCATTTATAACCAAAGTATACGGTTAATATAAAGAAGAATATTGGTAATTTATAGGTAGAACATATCAGATAGGAACTGTGGTTCATATCTGCGTAGTGCTGAGAGTTTCGTTTTAGTGGTTATGACCAGTGTCTCAGCATGGCTGGCAGTTGTCTCTTAAAACTGTCTTTAGTCTGAAGATAAGCTTTCAGCTTTCCAATACCTTAGGAGAACGAATGTCAAGTAGTATATTGGATATACCATGCGCGGTTCCAGAACGCTCTATTGGGGTGGAAGAATGCTGTTGAGGGGTTGGGGACGTTCACTAGTTCATACTCCCTCCTTGGATCTGCCAATGATACAGTTTCTTAAGGCGAGCTGTTCTAATTAATTATAGATGCTTCTATGCATGGTGTTCATCAGGTTCGGAAGATCAACTTGCATCGCCGGAATTGTGAACCTCCTGCTGGACGCACAATACGTTGACTCAGAGTTTCTGACATATTCTAGTGTGCCAGTTTTTACTAGTTTGAAAAGCTCTGATGGCACCCAGGCTATAGGAGAGACTTGAAACTTCTGGGTTCTTGGTGTTGCTGTCCAGTGGGAGGTGAGCGAACTCAAAAATAGCGAGAATATTCACTTAGAAGACTTGCTGAAATTTGTAAATAAAACTGCGGTGTTCTCTATGAAACTTTCGCATCACCCTCACACTCCATCTTGTAGCTATTGGGTTAGATGCAGTTGTCTCATTTATGTATGTCTAAGTCTTTTTGCCAATCAGATATCGATGAGAAGTAAGCTTCAAATGATGTTGTAAAAGCCGGCATTGCTTCTCGGAGCATGGTGTAGGTTACTGTAGTGACTCGGGAAGTGCGTTACTCAGCTTCATCCATGCCTAAGTTCGAAAGTAGTGACACAGTGTATTTTCTGTGGAGAAATAAACCTTAGGAGCTGATATATTTTAATTAGGGCATCAATTAGGCGATAAAATGAACATGAACACATGACTGCACGACTCCATTTTTACTTGTTTTTACTTATTTTTACTTATTTTTATTCTGTACTTGAGTATTTCTTGTCATGTGTAGACTGAACTTTTAGCTTGAAACACCAAATTTGGTGTAACTCGATTCACCGTCAATCTTACTAAAATATTCCACATTGGTCCAGATCAGACCTCTATAAAATATAGAAAGTCCTTTAAAACGAGGGACAGCGATTTTTGTAGTCTAGTCTAGTCTAGTCACAATCGAGTGCAGCGTAGTTTCTTATTTAAGAATGCAAAATATGCAACATTACCTTAAACCAAAACTTTTTCATGGTCTTTTATATGCCATTCTATGATATGTAAAACAAGAAAAACAAATTGACAACCTGAGCGCTAAAAGTTTGCATAAAATTTTCATAATTATCCTAACCATGAAAAAGGATAAACTTTTAAATAATACTATTCAAACGCAGTGCTTATCTATGTGCATATGTGATGATGGTGATGAAGATGTTGCTGGACAGCTGCCATTTCAGTTCGCTGTTGTCCGCCTGGTTCGACTTACAGGATATTCATTCAATGTCATGCCGCTTTTGCTGCGCAGCACAGCACAGCACATCTCAGCACGACATGACTCAGAATCTGCGACAGGATTGCACAGGATAGCTCCGGATAGCACGAAATTCAGAGGGACACTGACGCCCATGCATATTTAAAATCAGCAGCACGCAGAAATAAAATGTAAACTTTCAAAAGGGAATACATTAACACATATTTACAATTAAGAAGGAATGAATGAAAGGACGTCTGCACGAAAGAACAAACACACTCAAGTGTACGTAGCATCTATAGATGCATATAGAGCATGTGCAACGTGCGGGTAGGACAAAAGCAGCAACCAAAATCCCAAATGCACTTACGAGCTTTAAGCCAGCAAAAATAAACAACAAAAAATAATAAAAACGAAAACGTTACACACAGAAAAATAATGTAGTTAATTTAACTATTTACACTTTGATTTAACTATTCTTACCAATGATTTTCAACAAAATGGTGAAATATTTAATTTAAAGTGTGTGTACTGCAAATTCGACTTCACTATTAACATAGTTGATTTAAATAGCTTTCATAGTTAAATCAAGGGGCAGATATATTTGAATTAAAGCGTGGTTATATTTAATTTAATGGTTATATTTAAGTGTAATATGTTACATATTTAATTCAAATATTTTTCATTTTAATTGCACTTTTATTCTAATTTAGTTTTTATGCAATTCATATTCAATTTGAATATGTTACATAGTAAATTTAACTGAAATATGACATATGTTTATTTGTAACCAAGAGCTTTATAGTCGCTTGACTTGCCTTAGGTTATTTTTCCGTATGAGCAATCTGTGTATCATAATCAGGGATGCCACAGAAAACACTTTCGCCTCAAAAGCACTAAATTTTATTTATTAAATGTGCGCATAGTTAAAATAAATATGATCCAACAATAAATTAAACATGGCACATTTAATATAAGGTGTGTTACAGTTTGATATATTATTTAGCTGTTCAAAAATTTTTTTTTGTTAAATCAAAGTATATATTTGAAATATATCTGTCTTTCATAGTAAAATCAACTATGAGCATATTTATTTTTACAATGCGTTTTTTCTCTGCGTGTAGAGCAGCACAAGCCTCGTTGAAAGTCGAATATATATATATATATATATATATATATATATATATATATATATATATATATATATATATATATATATATATATATATATATATATATATATATATATATATATATATATATATATATATATATAAATGTATCTAAAGGATGTAGATGCATATATAATTCAGCAGTTAAAGACTGCCTTGCTCGTATTATATGAAGCCATGCAGCCAGAGTAAGCCAATGCCAAGCGGTAGGCCATATGACCAACTTATCGACCAGAACGTATGTATGTCGTGTTGTATATATATGTGTATGTGTGTATGTGTATCTCTGTGACTTGGTGTCCAATGTGTGTGTGTGTGTGTGTTTGGAAATGGGTAAGCGTTAAGCACATAACTCACAACACAAACAAAAACCACAAAATGTTGCACAACAGTATAGAGCCGCATATGCAAAGGATAACAGGGCCTCAGCAATAGCAGCATAGCGGAAGTGGATATTATGTCCTTGAACAAAAAGCATTCATAGGTAACTCTTTAAGGCACTCGCCTCAAGACGCAGCTGGCTTTTTGAGCCATTACGAAAGCATTTATATAGTCCTGCTTTTGAACAGCATTAGCCGTTGAATGCTTTGAAATTTTTAATGAACTACTGAACTGAGCATTGCATAAATTGAAAAATATGCTTTGATAAGCCAAAAGGATCACATCGCAGTTAAGTGTATTTCAATTCAATCTGCAAATGAACAACTTCTATTAAAACCCTGCACGAATCCTAGCTGCTAAAAGTCAGCAGTTGATATCCTTTTGGCTTTTGCAATGTTATACTGTTTGTTGGCTGGCTGGCAGCAAGCAAATTCAATTAATGACAGCAGCAAGTTCTCGGGTTAAGTAAAGTAGCTGCTGGCCAGAAAATACAGAAAAAAAAGCAAGAGAGAATGCTGCAGTCGAGTGTGACCGACTTACAGATACTCTGTTCCTTGTTTAAGGTTTCTTACATGCAACATAGACTATATTCTTTGGTGGTCCGATTTGGACATATGCGTTATATTTCTTACAAAAACTGAAAAATGGGCGATAGATTTGCATGAGGCTGCCTCTTAAAGTGGTTCGATCTGGGTCTATAATATGCCAACATCAATCAAAGGTGGGATGGCATGTTCACTTAATGCTAGTTGTCTTAAGAGGGAAAAAGAGAGTCTAAGTATTCAAAGGTGAAAGATCTACCTTTTATAGGCTCCGAGATACATTCTTAAAAACAGATGGACTGACTGTCATATCTTTATCGACCTTTCTTCTGATACCGATCAAAAGAATATAAAGAATATGTGTACAGGGTATACAAAATTCACATAAAGCCACTACATGCTCGTAATGCCTCTACAGAAGTAGTTCGCAATGCTATTCAGTCAAGCATTGGCGTTCCTTTTTGGCCACAAAAAACTTTGTTTACCATTGCTTCAGCTCTGTGGTCGTAGGATCAAATTCAAAAACTATCCAAAAATCTATGCAACAAAGTGCAATGCGGGGGATTGTGGGTAGGGGGTAGGGTAGCAATGGGTTTACATGCTACTTGAAGCTCCATAAATACATATTTTCTAATGCATTATTGACCTCAATTTCCTTTCAGTAAGTTGTACCCAGCTTGCTAGCAGCTCGTTTACTTGTCTCGCTTTGCCTCGGTTTGCAAAATTTCTAGCATACTTTTTGGCAACTAAATTGGCAACAAACTGGCTATGAATAAAATACCAACGCGCCGGACAAGCATGAAAATATTGTTGCAAATTTTTACACTTTTATCATATTTTAGCTTAGGTTAAAAGATATTTACGACAAGTGACAATAATTTTGTAAATATTCGAATTTATTTGCGCAAATCGGTTGTTTGGAAGTTTTGAGGTCGTTGGGAGTTTCTTTAACAGTTTTCGTGCATTAACAGAATTGAAAGATAAGTTAACTGAAACCGAGTTCATTGTTATTAATACGTTAAAATTTATGAGTTTGTCTTTTATTGTGTAGTTAGCTATGAGATCTTTGTGTTTTTTGGATAACTTGTGTTGAATATTGACCGACTTTTTGCTCCAAATTTTTTGGTTTTCTGTCGAACGATTTCCGACAGTGTTTCCTCATATTACTGTTACCTGTTGTAACGGGATTCTTGAAATGCTGAAGATTTAGGAAGTGCGACATATACGAAATCGCAGCACCTCTCTACAATATATAAAACACCACATTATGTTTTTGGGAAACCAATCGCCTACACTTAACTTTAATTTTTTCTAATGCCGATGTAGTCTCAAGATCAAGTATGTTGGACAGCCAATTCATCATTTCTGAAATTTCGAAAAGCCATTCGAATACTAAGTATTCAAGCGAATCAGCTATATAACAACGGTGAAAGTTATAGATCGCAATAAAGCCAAACTTTTTGGATTTTGTAAAAATTGAGCCCAAAATATTTTGCTCACATTTTGTGCGATAAAACGTTAGGAAATTGCGCAAATTTTTATATACGATACAACTCTGTGAAAATTATGCTTACAGAGATAAAGCAGCATTTACAGCAGATTTTTCGATTTTAGCTATTTTTCTTGCTTAATGCACATTTTAATGCTGTAGAAAACTTCGTCTATCTGGAAACAGATATTACAAGTGACAGCAACGTCAGCCGAATCGAAGAATCACGCTTGCTAATCGCTGCTACTTTGGGCTCAGCAAGCAAATTAGAAGTAGTGCCATCTCTCGAAGTACGAAGATAAAAATCTATGACACTGAAAATCCCGGTCCTGCTGTATGGCGCAGAAGCATGGACCCTAACATCAACGGATGCAGCGTCTTTAGGAGTAGGAGTTTGGTCCCCTTAGCGTTGGCGTAGAGTTTATTACCCGTATGAATCACAAGCTGTATGACAGCACTTTAAATTCCATTCTATGGGCTGGTCACCTCATCCGGTTAAATCCCGAAAATTTCTGTTGTTTTCTAATAGTAGAATTAAAAATATCAAAAAAACGGCAACTTTGGTGGAACAACTAACCATCACACGACACACACGTCGTTTAGTAGCTGTTATATATTCGAACCAAAGAATAAAAAATGTAATAGTAGTTAACCAAAAAAACTAGATTTAGATGGTGAATTTTTATAGAGTTACCCTAAGAAGTGGGCGTCATGCGGTAGGGGCTAGCCCCAAAGAAATAGGGTGATCACACACGCAAGTGAAAGTTTTCCGTTCATTAGAAGTCATAATATCACTATTAAGAATGTTACTGCTTGTAAAAAAAAACTATTTCGTACAAAAATCTTAAAGTAGGTGGTGGGTTTGTGTGAGGCTATACCAAAAAGTGGGCGTGGCACATCAATATCGATATTTTTAATATTGGAGTAGAAATCGTTCTTCGCACTGTGTTACTAATGGTTGTTCTCATATCCTTGTCGTTTGTTTTGTTTTGAGATTAACATTTTTCAATATATTTTCACTTTCAAAACATGTGAAATATAACCTTAAAAGTGCCATAATTCCTGAAGTCAAGTATGTATAGAATTTTAGAACATCAAATTTAAATGTATTTGTATTGCATCATAGTTCCAAGACACTTATTCAAACAAGTTCTGCTTACCGGTCGAAATTCTACTATCCTTAGTACATCTTGAAACAAAGTATTAAGTTGTAAGTATAGTTTAGTCTTAAGATTTAAGCCAAAATAGCTTGTAATTGACAAAAAGAAAAAGTTACTTATTATCATAAAAATCAATTTAAAAATATTCACCAAATTTTTATGTTAAACATCTTCGGCAATATTTATATTAACATATTTATATATAGATAAAACTTCGATATTCTATACTTCTGCTGAAGCTAGAAAGGCTATGAGGCAGAAGATTAATATGGAATTGTTCTAAATAGTTAATTGTACGTTTGTCATGTTTGCGAAATAGTGTTGTGCTTTGCTTAAGCTGGTTTCAATTAAGAAGTGAAGTGAATCCATACTCATACATTTCATTTTAATGCATGAAAAAATGTATCTAAAATGAAATAAGCCAAAAAGTGTTACATTACAAATATATAAATAAATAATTTAAAGCACTTTCTACAATATTTTTGTATATTAAATTGCAAAATGTTTTCATTTCGTAAAATGCAATACGGAGAAATTTTTACGGCCAACACTATTAAAAAAGCAAAACAACAAACTGAGCAGACTCAGACTAAATAACCAGCACAATAGACAGGCGGAAATACCGTATTCCGATAAGGAAACAGAGCCCGGAAATCAACTGAATAGTGGCGAATAAACAAAAAAAAAAAACAACAAAAAAAAAAAACAAAATGAAGAGCAAAGGAGAGAGCGCATACAATACGCAAGCGGAAAGAAAGAGATAGCTACAATGAAACAAACAGGAGCAGCTATTTTCTGCTTAACTCAACTCAAAGTGAGCGCAACAAATTGAAATGAATGTCTGCTTAAAAGACTAGAAATGTACTTCAATTTTTTAATATTTTTCTTAAATACAAAATTTATACATAATAAGCAAATTTTCATGAACGCAGACCTTGAATAAACGCGTCTGCCACAAAGTTGGCAAAGTGCTTTTCTACTTAGAAAAAAGAAAGGAAAACCGAAACTATTTTTTACTATCTCACTTTTAGACTGGCAGGCAACTTAGGTAAAGTGAAACGATTAAAACTAAAAACAATTAATGTTATTACACTCTTTAAAACCGATTTAATAACATTTGATGCTATAAGCTGAGCCGAGCACAGTTTGTAGATGGCAAAATGCGGCAGTGGAAAAGAGACAGAAAAAAGCAATTTTTAGAGCCACGCAATTAGCAACCAGCAGCAACAATAACAGCAGCAATAGCAACAGCAACAGCAACTAGGACTAAGCCAGGACAACTGCAAACTTTCATTAAAAACCACTTAACCCATTCCTGAGCACACACTTGACCCAATACTTGACCCACTGTACAGCAAATGAGTAAGTGAGAAGGCAAATATTACTGCGCTCTGTTATGCTGTGTGTGTGTGCTACCAACTTGGCTAACTAGCTTGCTCTCTTACCACGCTACTGTTGCACTCTTCTGTCCACTTGTGTTCGTCATTAGTCACTTTTTTAGACTGGAAAAAAAAATTGTTTTTAGTACAAAACAAAAAGTCAAAACTTTTATTTTAGTTTAGTAGCAAAATTTTATTTATTTTTTCTTATACCATTCACACATAGTGTGTGAAATGGTATTATTAGTTTGTCAGTAAGTTTGTAACGCTTTAAAGAAGACATTGTGGACTGTGTAAAGTATATACCTATATTCTTGTTCAGCTCGACGTGACAAGTCGATATAGACATGTCCGTCTGTCCGTCTGTCCGTCCATCAGTGTGTTACTGCTGACTGAGTTATTTGACTGAATTCCGGTATACAGGCTTACTTTGGTTCTAAGCAGATAGAGTATCCACATTCAGGTGGAACGATCACTTTTAGGCGTAGCCCCACAAAAAACTCACCACCCAGTTTTGGGTTTTTGTAGAAAAACTTATTTTATACAGTTGGTATTAACTTGAAATTTGATATGGACTTCTCTTTAAAACAAACGCATCACATACTTATTAATAGTCCTGACCCGCCCACTTTTAATGTTACCCCGATTAGAAATCCAACGTCCACTTTTGGGATTTGTTTGAAAACTTGTTTATTACAATTGATATTAATTTGAAATTAGATATGGAGTTCACTTAAGAATATGTGCTTCACCGTGTCCCGCACATTTTTAGGAGTATTCCATGCAAATCCACCGCCCATTTGTGTGTTTTTGTACAAAAACTTATTTATTACAGTGGATATCAACTTGAAATTTGATGTGAAGACCACTTAAGAATGGATATATCCATAGTCGTGTCCCGCCCACTTTGACAGATAGCCCATACACAAAGCTACCGCCCACTTTTCTATTAAAAATAAAATATGTATGGCAAACATGAAACTGAATGTGGAGTTTGTTATGGACAGCATCTTCATGAACTAGAGATTTTATATAAATGCACGTATGCCACCTTTTTTAGGGATAGCCAACATAAGGACCCACCATTCACAATTTGGTTCTTAAGTTTTACAAAAAGATTTCTCTTTTTTGTCCTAATAGCTACTGTGTACTCAACTGTGAAACTTTGTGTGAATGGTATTAAAGCTTCGGTTCCACCGAAATTAACGTTTTTTTCTTGTTTTTTTTTATTATGATTTTTATTTTATTTTCGGCAGGCACAAAACATTTTAATTAAATTAAAATTAGTGCACTCTACTCTTGCGGTTGAAAGCGTTCTAGCCTAATTTTCCCGGCCACTTTTAGCTTTCTGACTCTTTCAGCTGCTGCGGTTTATTTAATAATGACTGGGCTCTTTTTTTTCAAATATTTGATAGACATAACCTTCAACTTGCATAGATTTTAGCTATTTTTTTATTTTGCAGAAATACGAAAACCGAAAAATTTTATCTCTGTCAAACTGGCAACTTTTTGTTGCACTTTGTTGAAATAAAAATTGCATAAAATTGTGAGATGTTTCTTCTTTATGTCAAAATAGAAGCACTTTTTCAGTTTGTCTATGTGAAAGTTTATGAAGCACCTAGTTGGTTCCAATTTGCTCTATTTCTATCGTATATGTTTTAAGTGTAGCTGGAAAATTGGCACTCGTTCTGAGTTTGAAAGTTCAGCGTTATCAGTGGCCATATTTTTTGGGGCATTTGACGCTGTTTGTTTGCAAACACTTTCTGACACTTAATAGAGATGATGTCGTGCAATATAAAATGCTGCAAGGTACAGAGGACAGAGGCCGCAGGTGAGAAGCTGATATTATTTGTGAAAAAGTGTCAGCTATATATATAGCAGGAATACATTGGCTTGAATGAATTTCATTTGGGCAAATAAATAAATGAGTAAGAAAACTAGTAAAGAAATTTTACAAATTCGATCTCAAATAAGACTCCAAGATTGAATACACTTTCTCCCTTAAATTACTTAACTACCGTATTGTTGAATTTGATGTAAGTTTCAGTATATATTTGTTTAGTATTGAAAAAAGTTTGCGAGGAAGCAAGATATTTGCACGCTTGAACGTGGCTTCCGTTCCGTTTCCATTGTTCCACCCTGAAATATAGCAAACTGGTTGTTGATTTTAATTCAAATTGTAAGTGTTTCAAAACGCTTCAAAGTATTGTTTTAAGAATAAATTAGTGTTTTGTTTACTTTTTACCCGACTGCACTAAGGAGAGTTACATTTATTGAGTATATTTTTTTATGAATTTATGTATGCCTGTATATTCTCTGAGGCGCTTTATAGCCTAAACGGCTTTGTGGATGTTGATATAAGAAGTCTCGTTAAATTCGTCTTGATTGCGGAAGTATCAAAGGATATAATATATTTATGTAGCGTCTGCAAATAAATTAAAAGAAGTGTTTGTTTTTTCTTTGTACACTCTGTAGCCTAAACGGCTTGCTTGATTTTGACACAGGATTAATCTTCTAAATTATTTATTAAAACAAAGCTATTTATGTGAGCCATGAGCAGTAAATATGTGAAAGCACTATAAAATGACAGATCCGCAATAAATTGAAGTGAAGAAATATGTAAAATCTGATTGTGCACTATAAACAATATCAAGTTTAAAGTGAAAGTTTATAATTTACCGCATTTTAATCAAATTCGAAGTGAAGCTAAATAAAAGATTGTAAAAAGAATGATAAGGAGAGAATGGAAATGAGAGTACACAACAGCGTAATTCTTTTTGTCTGTCTGTTTCCTTGCTTTAGACATGCGACTTCATTTGACTGCATATACGAGACTTTGCAAAGGGAGCAACTTGTGTCGTTGTTAAATTATGCATCATGCATAGCATGATTGATGCTGAGATGAGAAAGGGAATGAGAGGGCAGCAACACACACTGCTGTTTGATTAGTTGGATTAGCATATGTTGCTCTATTGATACAAAGTGAGAGAGTACACATGTATTAGTAAGTGCGCTAGTTTTGAAGTTCGAAAGTTTTTAACGGCAGACAATTTATGTAGAGATTATGTATAGTTTTCAAGTATGCTTAAATTGCATAAATAGCTACACTTTTTCCGGGTTACCTGGGACATCTCACAATTAATCGACTAGCTTTGAATACCATAAAATTTTATGATAAACTTAAGATCACATATTGTTTGTAAGCATCAGTATTTTCACATTAAGTAGTTTACAAATAGTCAAAGTGTGGGTTATATTGCTTTTAAATGTGTTAAAAAATAATTTTACAACACATTCATGGAAAATCCGTAATAGTTCTTAATAATTTTGGTCCTTCGAGCCGCATAATTACTTGTGGTACTGCTCTCTATTAGTCAAACACGTAGGTATGCAAACTAAATTCAAGACGGCCTTTAGACGAGTTTGCTATACGAGTATAACCATTCGTTATGTCAATCAACCAGTAGCCATATTTGTAAATTCAGAGTAGCTGAAATGGGGCGCTACAATTCAGTGCTGAGCTGACTTTAACTATTCGCTAAGTATATAAAATGCACACACTTTTGCTTAAAAGAGTTTCAATTATACACATGATCCATCAGTAATTTATATATGATTTAAAAAAAAAGGTTACTTCGGTGGAGTCGAAGCTTTGAAACGCTCTACATAAGATATAGGGTCTCGATTTGATCGTGTACAATATGTAATTTTGTTGTTGTGTAGAGTATAAAAACCGAGTTTAAAAAAGATGAGGTGAATTCAAATGTACCTCCATATAACCTTTGGACTAAACTTTTTCCTCCCTTGGAGTCGGTATTTCTCAAAACACTGACTTAGTGGACGTTTTTATCATTATACGAAAATGAAATATCTCGTTTAATGCGCTACAAACTTTTGGGCAATCTGTTGATATCCACATCTCATTACGTATCATCTGACTGCGACAATGTTCGAAAATTGAACAGAAAAAGCAGGAGTAATTTAGAAGTATGAAATGAATGCCGTTCGAATCCATTCGTGCAAAGCGCACTGTACACACAGTGTAGCTATATTATAATCATGCACGAATGTATTCACTTTACGAAATGAATGCATTCACTTTACGAAATGAAGGCATTTCTACAAGACTCTAGTATACACGAAATTAGGGTAATTGATATCCAGAAGCTGTGCATGTTGTTTTCTAGTTACACAGATGTAGATTAATGCATGCATTAACTAGCAAGTATTCAAATACTTACAATTCCACCAATTTATAAATGCTAAGATAAACTTATGCAGCTGTCAAACATTGTAGAAGACATTTTTCTCTTTCGCAATACAAAAAAAAAAAAGAAAAGAAAAAAAAAACTTTTTGTCATTTATTAAATGACAGCAACGAGAAATCTTTGGCAACATTTTTATGCGTACTCATACAACCGTTCGAGGAACTAAGTACGAATGTATACCAAAATCAACTCTATCCAAACCATACCACCCATACACCCAATCATGCTTATTTCATTAGAGCTATTATTTTTGTTCAACAAATTTGTGCGCAGTGCAAACAAACAACGCCAAACAGCAAAAGTTGAAAGTGAAAGGACATAAAGGACGAATACGACGACGAATACGACGACGACGATGACGATGACTTCTATGCGGAGTAAGGAGCAACAAAAAAAAAAAAAAAGTCATATAGAAAGTTTGGTTTAGTACTTTGTTCCTGTTTCAAATGGCATCGAGTGGAAAGAACGCGAAAAACTTTCTCACTTGCTGCCAAACGGCGACACTAATAGCTTAAAACTGAAATGGAATTTTTAGATATTTTTTTGTCATTGCTGTACCCTGCACATGCACTAGTGTAGGGTGTATTGATAGTTTTATGCAAAGTATGTAACGCAGTGAAGAATTAGTTTTAAACCAGATTAGTTCTATGGAACAAACAGATCGTAAGTAAAGCACGATCTAAACTTTTCAGAAAACTTGGCCAGGAGTAAAAAAACTCAAAGGTGGTGCTTCATTTAAATGTAGTACCTTTTTTTAGCATCTGTGCGAAGTGTATAAGTTTTTCTGTTCTACCAAATTTTTCTTTTCTTTGGCTCTCGTGTTGCAAATATTTGTAGAAAAACTCTTTAAAAATGAAAACGAAATAAAATAAAATTACTGCAGCATATGCGCAGAAAGGATATTGCTTCTGAGGATATTTGCCATTAAAAAGCAATCGAAAGCTAGTTAAAAAATACAAAAGTTGACAAACAAATTTGAATTTCACTAACTTTCCAATCCGGCTGCTGCTGCTGCTGACGATTTTTCTATCGCATAGATACGTAACACTATGCAACACCATTTTTGTGATCGACATGCCACTTTGTTAGAATGTCAATTGTTATACCCTGTCATACACTGGAATATTACTCTAACTGTTAAGCATATAAACTCTGTTAGTGAAACATGAATAAAATGTATTTCAGTTGCTCTCAAATCGCCACCGAGTTCACTTATTCTACGCATAACGATCCGGCCTCCCAATACACTTTTAATTTTTCATTTATTATTAGATTTGGAACTGTTGAACACAAAAATCGCAGTGCCACACCTTCCCCCTTCCACACCTTCCGCATGCTCCTTTACTCTACCTCCAATTCTCCTACACCTCTTCTTGTCCCTTCCACCCCTTCGCCAACGAACTTTTTAATCATTTCCTTACACCAATCGACGCGAGCCTTGATGTGAGCCTTGAGCGATGGATAAATTATGGTGTATCCAACGAGAGAAAATTTTTTTTACAGCAGAGTGTTCATGCATAATCGAATGTATTGAAGTGGAACTAATGTGCAAGGATGCCTCTATCTCACGATATGTCACATGACGATCTTGCATTATCAGTTCACACACTGCATCGATGTTTTTGGGCACAACAACCGATTTTGGACGACCTTCACGGAATTCGTCGGCGACCGAACTACGACCGCGATTGAATTCACTATACCAGCGATAAACTGTGGTTTTTTATGCTTCTTTATCGCCATACAAAGTACTGAGTTCATTGACACATTCTTGTTGAGATAAGCCACGTCGAAAGTTGTGAAAAATAATCCAACTAAAACCTTCTCTTGAAATTTCTATTTTTTGGCCAAATTGCTTTTCTTAACTCACTGTAAACAGAAAACAAATAGCAATTGTACATCAAAACTTTGTGAGTACGTTTATGCCAAAAAAGGTCAAACTTTTTTATGGTGTTGACAGATTTTAGCTTTTGACATTAGTGTTGCCAGTTCCCGAAATATAAATAGCAGCCCTCGTATTGAAAATAACTATTTTTCTTTTTTTTTTCTTTTGCACATTGTCTTTTGTCTTATAATAGTTTGTATAAGGCCGGTCTCGTTAATACTACGAACTGAGACCTTTAGCCAATAAATGTAGTTCTTTTAAGCGCGATGCAAGTAATTCCTATTTTTCTTTAGTAAGTTCTAGATCTCTTACCTATCTATTTTACTTCGCCTGCGTCAGAAGTTTGGGTTCTTCTTTAGCATCAAATTCACAGTGAGAATTGCTTGCATATAATGTGGTTGCTGTTAAGAGTTAGGCTCTTTTCTTTTTCTTTTTTTTTTGACATTTCGGGTGCGGAATTCGATTTGAATACAAAACTGGTAGTGTAAGCCCCCCGCTTTTGAAAGCCAATGCATAGTTTTTCGGAAGTTACTCTTTTTGCTGAGCAAACTCTGTATCCACCGTCGATTAAGACTTTCTGTAGATCTTCTGAAGTACTGCTCGTACTTATATCGTAGCGTATATATATATATATATATATATATATATATATATATATATATATATATATATATATATATATATATATATATATATATATATATATATATATATATATATATATATATATATATATATATATATATATATATATATATATATATATATATATATATATATATATATATATATATATATATATATATAGTATATATATATATATATATATATATGAGTATATATATATATATATATATATATATATATATATATATATATATATATATATATATATATATATATATATATATATATATATATATATATATATATATATTGCATACGTAAAAAACAAAAACATCAGGGTAGTTATCGAATGAAAATATCCGCGCTGTCTTGTCAATTTCACAATGTTTTTGGCAATAAAAGTTAGCAAATGGGAATGATTCTTGGAATGACAACTATAAAAATAAAAGCTTTGTTTATACTTGAGGGATTTAAAAACAGTATAATTCGAATTTTTGTATTTTTACTCAATTTGCACATAACTTCGTTATCTTTCCATTGATTTCCCTCAAAAGAAGTTGTCTTTCTTCGCTAAAAGTTCTGCTTTATGCACTAAAAAAAGCAAATTTAACATTTGCTATACTTATCGATTTAATCAATTTTCGATTTAAATTTTGACAGAAAACAATTATTTTTGGCCATATTTCTCCATAATTACCGAGCCGATTTTCCAAGTGCTTGAACAAAATTAGTAGATAATTTAACTACCTTTGATTTGGTATTTTATTTATATAAATCAGTTTAGCCTACGCCGAGATAAATTGAAATATATAAATTTCGAGAGTTTCGAAAAAATCGGAAAAAAAATTATTTTAAAATTAATATCGCAAAATCCTATTCATAGAATCGTGTTCAGCAGTTCAAAATCTATAAGACAAAAATAGTATCATCTGGATCACAGAAATTTACATTTAAAATGTTGTTGCATAGTGTAATTTGCATGTATCTATACTATAAATTTTGAGAAATTCCAATGTAAATAGGTTGTGCATCATCATACAGCCGAATGATGCAGCTAATTGGTAACAAATTAAATTCATACAAAATGCAAAATCCATTTGCACATTTTGTGCACTGCTCGAGCATGTTTCGATCTAGAAACATGATTTTAATTTATATGCAGTAGAGTACGCCAAAATCTATCTATGTAGCTATTCAAAGCTAATAAACTAAAATTCATTTGGCCGAGTGCATTTTCAACGGCAATCAACTAAGTTAGAACAAACAAATAAACACAATTAAAATAGCCATGCAGCTAAATACGAATGAGGAGACAAATTATCTGTATTATGTAGAAATGTTTAACGATATACGTGTGTGTATATAGCAGACAAATACTTGTGTAGACAAACTCGTAAAAGCACATTTAGAGATTTATAGCACATTTCGAGCAGGCATATTGAAAAGCGTCGGCATGTGCATCAATTAATCACACAACGAAATGCACTCAGGCCATAAAATACATTTCACACTCAGTTTAACATATACTCCGTACATGTATTTGCATAAAATTGAAGAATAACCAGCAGTTTTCTTCATTGTATTGAAAGCTCTATATACAGAACACACACACACATACACACACACACACACACACACACACACACACACACACACACACATACACACGCACAGACACTTAAAAAAGCCAGCCATCCATTGAACACCTTGCTGCCTTAGAAAGTAAGAAAAAGTAAGAGCTCGTCAATTGATTAAAAATTCCAATCTATCAAATTGTGCTGTCAATGCTAAATTAAATTTTCCGATAATGTCAGTCAGTACGGTAGACTGAGAAGAATGCTTCACTGAGTTTGTACCATAAAGTATCTGCATCTGTATCTGTATCTGTATCCGTATCCGTATCCGTATCTGGTGAAGCGTATCGCAAATATTAACTAAAACATTTCAAGCAATATTATGGATTACATTTCATTTTGCTGCTGGGCAAATGTTCTGAATGTATTGCTAAGTATAATAAATATGTGTTGAAAAGTAAACATATTTCTGCTGCAAGCTTACAAGAAAATAAAGTCAGTACATGATCAGATAGTTAGCAATTCTTGTTAATAATCGTCTTATCGTCTCTACTTATGTTTCATTGGAAATTTGTGTTGATGCATTCCACAAGTTTTGTAGTTTGAAATATAAAAATTAGTTGGAAAAAAAAAATAATATTTTAAAAAGAATTTTGTTGAAAGCTGCTTGAATTTCTAATGAATTAATGCAGCAAATGCCAATCACAATATAAATAGTGAGAAGTGTAGCTTGAAATGGCAATGTAGCCTAACTAAAGTGTGTGCCAATATTCTAGCACCGGAGGGAAACCCTATTTGACAGCAAGAAACTTGACAAGAAATAAAAAGCAAATAAATAAATCAAGAGCAATAGATGCAGTGTCCAACTAGTGTATTATTATGCTCTGCACAGCAATAAGGTGTTTGTCGAATGAAATTTATTGAGAGCTGCTGTTTCTACACTAAAATTTCTACAAAAAGTGAGTTTACACCCAGTTGACCAAAAGTCCTCAAACGGTATCGCACGTGAACGTTTTACCAGATCTATTGCGAACAAGACTATCGTATGCGAAACCTCAAGCGATTCGCAGACACACACTTAGTCGCTCTTAGTTTGTTTCAAAACTTCACTTTTGGATGAACATTTTTTTTTTTGCAAAGTATTGCGTCTAAGGTATGTAAAAACCATATAGCGCACTTGGTCAATCACAAACACCTCAGCTCTCTCACTCTCTCAGTTCTCTCAATTTGTTAAAAAATTGCAACAGAAAAGTCAAAGTGACGCCATAGAAATATGCAATTCAATTCAATATTTATTCGAGCCTGCTGTCGACCACATGTTGAGCGCAACATGTTGGCCATACTTAAAGCTCTCAGCACTGTGAAATGGTACTGAACTGTTTTGTATTGTCGCTATAATGGTTGAATTTTAAACATAGGGAAAACACTAGTAATTATTTATACTCGTAAAACTAAAACTTGAAATAAAATCTGAAGGAGAAAAACTAAAATTTGTATCACGCATATTTTCCCCAAAACGGATGTGGTGGAATTTACACAAAATTTGTTCTGTAATGTAAACAAGTTTGAAGATCGGCTGAAAAAAAGTTTTACCGGTGGGTAAAAAAATTGGCGAAACACAAGCTTAATAGTATGTTGTGAAGAGAGAAAAGAGAGAAAAAAGGAGTTTTAAGCCGATCGGGAAATAAAAAAAAAAATTGCCCTTTTCATTCTGTTTCTCCTTAGGGTATGAATTTCTAAAAATGACGGAACACGTATTAAATTATTTATCGTATATAAATAAATTTATTTGCCAACACACCTATGTAGCTCTATCTATCTCTCTATCTCTCTATCTCTCTATCTCTCTATCTCTCTATCTCTCTATCTCTCTATCTCTCTATCTCTCTCTATCTCTCTATCTCTCTATCTCTCTATCTCTCTCTCTATCTCTCTATCTCTCTATCTCTCTATCTCTCTATCTCTCTATCTCTCTATCTCTCTCTATCTCTCTATCTCTCTATCTCTCTATCTCTCTATCTCTCTATCTCTCTATCTCTCTATCTCTCTATCTCTCTATCTCTCTATCTCTCTATTCTCTCTATCTCTCTATCTCTCTATCTCTCTATCTCTCTATCTCTCTATCTCTCTATCTCTCTATCTCTCTATCTCTCTATCTCTCTATCTCTCTATCTCTCTATCTCTCTATCTCTCTATCTCTCTATCTCTCTATCTCTCTATCTCTCTATCTCTCTATCTCTCTATCTCTCTATCTCTCTATCTCTCTATCTCTCTATCTCTATATCTCTCTATCTCTCTATCTCTATATCTCTATATCTCTCTATCTCTCTATCTCTCTATCTCTCTATCTCTCTATCTCTCTATCTCTCTATCTCTCTATCTCTCTATCTCTATATCTCTCTATCTCTCTATCTCTCTATCTCTCTATCTCTCTATCTCTCTATCTCTCTATCTCTCTATCTCTCTATCTCTCTATCTCTCTATCTCTCTATCTCTCTATCTCTCTATCTCTCTATCTCTCTATCTCTATCTCTCTATCTCTCTATCTCTCTATCTCTCTATCTCTCTCTATCTCTCTATCTTCTCTATCTCTCTATCTCTCTATCTCTCTATCTCTCTATCTCTCTATCTCTCTATCTCTCTATCTCTCTATCTCTCTATCTCTCTATCTCTCTATCTCTCTATCTCTCTATCTCTCTATCTCTCTATCTCTCTATCTCTATATCTCTCTATCTCTCCATCTCTCTATCTATGAAGTGTGCTAAAAGGAAAGAAATGGAAAGGCGGGAGCAGCAGGTGACGCTGTTTAGCTTTATATTACTTTTACCGTCCTTTTTTTAGTGCCTTATGTATCTATGTAAGATATCATCTTACAATACAGTTTAAAGTTGAAGAATTATAGAAATATTAAGCAGAAGACTGCTTTAATTTTTATGCTGCGTGCTTAGAGTAATTGTTAGCTTATGTAGCGGAGAAGTAGAATTGTAGATATATACGAGAGCTGCTATTTATATTTCGGGAACCTGCAACACTAATGTCAAAAGCTAAAATCTGGCAACACCATAATAAAGTTTGACATTTTTTGGCATAAACGTACTCACAAAGTTTTGATGTACAATTGCTATTTGTTTTCTGTTTACAGTGAGTTAAGAAAAGCAATTTGGCCAAAAAATAGAAATTTCAAGAGAAGGTTTTAGTTGGATTATTTTTCACAACTATCGACGTGGCTTATCTCAACAAGAATGTGTCAATGAACTCAGTTCTTTGTATGGCGATAAAGCAACAACAAAAACCACAGTATATCGCTGGTATAGTGAATTCAATCGAGGTCGTAGTTCGGTCGCCGACGAATTCCGTGAAGGTCGTCCAAAATCGGTTGTTTTGCCCAAAAATATCGATGCAGTGCGTGAACTGATAATGCAAGATCGTCATGTGACATATCGTGAGATAGAGGCGTCCTTGCACATTAGTTCCACTTCATTACATTCGATGTTGCATGAACACTTAGCTGTAAATAAATAAAATTTGCTCTCGTTGGATACACCATAATTTATCAATCCCTCGAAAAAAGGCTCGCGTCGATTGGTGTAAGGAAATGATTAAAAAGTTCGACCGTGGTGCTTCCTGAGCCGGAAACAAAACAGCAATCGACCGTGTGGGTATTCCAAGACGAGTCAAATCCAACAAAAGTTGTTCGTGGAAGAAGCACAGTGAAGCAAATGATCGCCTGTTTCTTCGGCCGAATGGGTCATGTGATCACTGTTCCGCTTGAGCAACGTAGGACGGTCAATTCTGAGTGCTACACGACCATTTGTTTGCCGGAAGTCTTCGGCGAAATTCGTAAAATCAACCGCCAACGACGTCAAACAAGTGCATTTTTGCAACAGCAACAGCGTAAACTACGTGTTTGAAAATAATGCTATTACTACGACTATAAATAGCTTTTTTATTGTGTGTTCTGCTATTGCTCTTTGCTTCAAGAAATCAGAGCACAGAGAGGCAGCAAAGAGAAATGTAGGTAACGTTTTATGCTCGTGCAGCTGCTTTGTTCAAATCGGAGCAGTAGCGAGAGCAGAAATGAAAAACTATGAAATAGCGAAGCATTTTTAAACACTGGTTATACAGTATCAGCAACTATTGTCAATTTACAATCGCATCTTATGCTACAAAAATGAAATTTATCGCTTTTTCACAGTTTTGCGCATTTGCATAATAAAAAAATGCAAATAAGCCGTCTCAAAAAACATGAAATGTATTGAAAAAATCTTACAAATAAAAAGCTACTTTATCCGCTTGGCATATCTTCTACTAAACTGTTCGATTTTATGCGCTATGCTCCTTAATATTAATTAAAATCTGTGCGAATGCGAAAAATCTGTATTCGTTGCGTTCAATTATCCTTGTCCTTTTCGCAGAAAATGTGTTGCTCTACGCATAATTAGATTTCAATATTATTTTCGTGCTACCAACTGCCAAAAGGAGTTCGCTGAAAGGACACGTGCTGCAATACAAACACACATAGATACTCTGTACTCTGTACATAGACAGCAACAGAGGCGTACTTAATTACGCACAATTTTGTTGCCATTCTTTCCAGCACTTTTTTGGTGTTTTTCGGTGTGAAAGTGTGTACGATTTGTGGTTGCTATGGTTAGAAGCTCAGTTCGCAGTCTAATGAGATACTACATAGTTCTATGCTATACATTTGTGTACATGTCTATTCACTGATTTTAATTAACATTGCTGTTCATGCTTTTGTTGACAGCTCTAAGTATGTGTATCTGTGCAAATGTATCTTTTTTTTTTCATGGGAAGTATCTCACATAGATATATTGCCATAGGTGACAAATACTTGGCAACAGCTTTCATTTGTCTGCATCTATTTGACTTGGCTGCCTGAGTGTGCTCTTATTAAAATGTCAACTAATTATATATATTTTGTGTTAAATTAATGAGAAAATGTGTTAATTGAGTGCAACAAACTATTTAATTACAATTAATTCACTAATTCGCGGATTCATTTCTTTGCAGTGTTGAAAATTTGAGGTCTTAAAACAAAAAAAAAAAAACAAAAAAAAAAAAAGGAAGAGGTAAGTCCTTTTGCGCATAAATACATAAATAAGTAGCTAAAGCTAATTTTCACATAAAGCGCTTTATATACTTGTACAATATTTTATAAAATGTTGACAGCAGAGCTTAATAATGTCAAATGTCATGGAAACTGCATATGGGTACAAAAAAAAAAAAAAAAAGAAAAGAGCATTCCATATAGCATAAAATCCTTTTGCATTTGGCGGCGTTGCTGTCAAAGCATTTTGTCACTGACATTGAGCTTTGGCAACGAAAATAACGAGTGAATGCATGCTCTATTCTAGATTCTAGATTCTATTGACTGCATTCAAATCAACCGCAAACGCTTTGCCACTTCTGCTGCGCCACAGTTGTATCTATTCATTCATATTGCGATTATATTGCTACAGCAAAATGTCAATGCAACTGTCAAGGCAGCTTATGTGAAGCGCTTGAGTATTCTATATAGAAATGGGTGAACAAAAAATCGACTGCCACAATGCCACTGACAGCAGCAGCAGCAGCAGCCACAGATGCTGCAGGCATATTGAATTCAACGCCAAAATGCGCCTGAAAACACACACAACACACACAGAGTGTATCCACTAGATAGACTGACACGCATATGAATGCAGTGAGAGCGACAAACGAGGATAGTTTAAAAGATCTCGAATTTTAAATGAGTAGGTCTCTAACTAAAAATTTGGTGTTCGTGGTTGAAATATCGAAAGCAGCTTTGTCTGCCAACTTCAGAAAAAGTTAGCGGACAAATATTTAAATATAAGCAAAAACGCACATGGTGACTTTAATTTTTGAAAATATTTGTTTTGTTTCGTATGTAAATAAAACAAAAAAAAAAAAAAAACGGCTTGGCCTGCTAACTTCAAATTAAAGTTAGCGGATCAACTTTAGCTTTAGTAAAAAGACAATTGTGTATGTTAAAATACAATTATGTAAAGCTATTTTTGTGTAAATTCTATACTCTAGTTAAATCTATAGCATGCCAAAATATTGCTCCAGAATACTTCTTATCCCACCTCTATATTTTCAATGGACGTCACATGAGCATAGAAAATAAAAAGCGATCTGTACTTTGGACTAGTTCAATTTTCGTTTCTGAATTTTGATGAGCGGAATTCGAATCCGGAGCCAGAACTGTTCAATGACTCTCAAGAAATTTTTAGTATAGAACACAGAACTTTTCCGAATTTTTGGATGTTTTTTCTAAATTACAGAAAAATGTATAAACCAATACATTTTTCTAGTTACAATAAGAGTACAGAACACTTCTTTTTGTGAGTGTCAGCGGGTTATAAAATTATCTATCCATTAGGCCTACATATGGTTTGTTATCTCAATGATATATAATGATATATAATAAATAATATTTGGTCTTACTCTGATTCAGAGTAAGATTCTACAGAAACACCTCAGGAAACCCCGTCTTTAAAAAAGGCATTAAAATTTGTGTTCTTCATGTTGACGTATAATTTCTTTTAGTGGAAGTTCGATTAGGACTTGGAGGTAACTCACTTTATGTTTTTTCTTTGTGCAATTTATATATCCTGACTAATCAGTCACTATTAATATTTTTAGCAGTACAGGTATATTTCCTTCATTCGGCCACATCAAGATACAACAATTATTTTCAGTTCAGTGGGAAAGCAAGCAAATCAGGCTCCTGAGTTAATACAAATGTGACCTGTGTCTGTCTAAATCAGGGATGCAAACTACTTGTACTCTCGCTTGTTCCAGGCCGAATGCTGGTATAGCTTAGCTTTTCTAGACTCTGCTTCACATAAACTTGTACTTGCAAACCCTTAGGAAAGGAAAACGGTTAGTCCTTTAGATTGGTGCCCGAGCAGGGACTCTGTGGCAAAATAAACACAAAATAATTCTCCGAACATAAATTTATGTAAAGCAGACTCTGGAAAAGCTGAGCTATCCCAGTCCTTAACCCAGAACAACCGGGAGTCCTTTAGTGTAGTCATTTTTAATTATAAGACTTAACAGCGAGAGTGCTGAATTCTACCGAATTCAAAGTTATCTTTCGTTTTTTGATACATTTTTACATCTGTTTTTAATGCTTAGCTGCTACGTTTCTCAAAATTGGTTTGTTATTTCATTTCTTTTTTTACATTTCAATAATTTTTCTACCCTCGAAATAAAATGCATACACACAACTGTCTAGAAAGGAAATCAAATTATTTTGCCACCACATATCTGCAGTTCTGTGCGCATCTTACTTTGATAGAGCAAGCGAAAATTCTTGCATAAAAGGACGAATTTTCCTTTATTGCACATACCTTCATATTGCATTTCAAATGCGGTTGACTGACAACACATCTTCTTCTTCCATCAGTTTTGACAGTTGAAAATCATATTTGAGCATAAAAAATTGTTGAAGCCTTTTGATAAAATGTGTTTAAAAAAATGAGAAATATAAGGCTTCACTTTATAAAAGGGAAACAAAAAATAACAATTTAAAAATGTCCTTTGTATGCGAAAATTTAAGTTATGCGTAAAACTTTGTTGCATACTTTTGTGCACCATTCCAACTATTTCAATTAGTTTCTAAATTTCTTTTTTGCCTTTTGTCGTTTTTGTTATTCACCACAAACCAAAAACCAAAGAAAATTTGTTGAAAATTTAACAGGAAATCTGTAAGCCAAACAAAGAAGTGAGAGGTAGGACAAAAAAAAAAAAATAAATAAAATAAAAACTTTCAAATGCCATTCACAGTGAATTTGCACAATTGCATTAGCACACTTTCAGGCGTATTGACATACTAAATTTTTACTGCCATTATTATTATGGCTTACTGCTGTCAATGAGTGTGTGTGTGTGTGTGTGTGTGTGTATGTGTTTGCATTGTTTTCAAATAATTGGTCGCTTTGGCAAACTCAAACAACAATTTTTAGTTGAGTTTTAACAACAGCAAAAATTGCAACAACTAAAACAACAAAAGTGCACTGAAAAACTATGTCCTAAAGTGGCAATGGTAACAACTGGTAAAAACTTTGAAGCATTTCTCGGTTGCTTTCGGTTTTGTGAGTTTGTAAGTGAAAATTTTTGTGTTATTTCTATACGAGCATATGCATTATTAATAATTTTGTATGCTATTTTGTTGGCTGGTTGCTGTCGGCTGTTGCCTCTGCGGTTTTGCTCCATTGAGGTGTTAATATTTAGATAGAGAGTGAGAGAGATAGAGAGTGTGAGAGAGAGAGAGAGAGAGTAACTAACATGATGTAGTAATATTGTTATTACAGTTTAGAGTTTGTGTGGTTTGTGTGCATTTGACTGCATGCGGTAGTTATTTGTTAGAAGATTAGTTCACGTTTGGTGTTTTGTGTCAAGAGAGAAGAAAATTTAAATTAATGCATTCTGATTTTTCGTATTTTACATTAAGCTTTAGTGCAAAGTGATGTGTTGAAATTGGTTTGGCTCCAGCTTACTCCAATTTTGATCAAATTGTTCGTCAGTGCATTTTGAGTTGGTGGCAGTTAATAAATCTTTCAGCTAGAGGTTTAATTAGAAAGATCCGACTTTTTTCATAGTTTTATGATTGTCATGTCATTTTATTTGCTGAAGGAAAATGATATTCGAATCACGACCATCGCAACTGAGTACAAAGTCACAGCTTATTAGCTTATGCAGCTATTTGGTAATCGATTGATCGGTTTGTTGAATAACGGGCAGTTAGTTTTGCTCCTTTACTATCGCTGCAAAGACAAAAACTGTCTGCATGCTTCACTACCGAGAACTAGTGAAATCGCTTGTCTCTTGGGACTGGTACGTAATTGGCAAAAAGGTGCTGCAACGTCACACAATTCGGACCTTTCCAATGACATCAACGTGCTATATTCGCCAGAAAGATGCGTTGCCAATGGAGAAACAGAAGACTGGCACTCGCCACCGGTGGCCGGTGCTATGACTGACAGAAAAGAGAATAGCTAGTTGTGGCGGTTTTTTCTCTACGCTCGAAAACATGTTTGGAAACATTCTGCAGAGAGAACAACAGATTCTCCAATTTTCATTAGCAACCAGCCGTTCAGAAGGGACTGACCACCAGTGCTCCGTGAATTTTCTAGTTCGTAGAGGGTCACTTGCCACCAGCTGAACTACAGAGTATTAATAAGTTTAGGTATTCGCTTTTTTAGCTTAAATAAATTAAATTCTGTACAATCTAATGCCCAAATATCTAATTACCAACACCAAAACACTGCATAAAATTCATTTGTCAAGCTCTTTGACAAATCAAAAACGCTTAAATGCAATTAATATCTGCAAATCAGCTACCACAATCTTAAATTCCAACTTAAATTCGGCGAACATAAAACGATAACTTAGACTGCCACCCACAGGTAAAATAACTTAATTTAAAACTAACCGAAAATAAACTTAGATGAGAGTCAAGCAACGTCAGTCGGTTATAAATCTTTATACAAGTAAATTAAAAAAGGTGACGCAAAACTTGGAAAAGCTGCAAGACAAAAGAATCATAGATACTTGTATCTCAGAATTGAGCAACTTGTCTGCAACGAAGCATAAAAAGTGCAACAAAGCAATTTAGTTGCAAGACAGTCTGACAGAATGTAATCAAACCAAAAACGTAACAATTAATGTCATCATCAACTTGCAAAATAAACTCAACGAACAATTGCATGAAGCATGAAGGTTTCTGAAGCGCGGCAAACGCGAGGGAGAACCTCTCATAACAAGAGTCCGTGCTGCAAAATTGGTTAAAAATAAAAATAAATATAGAAAAGTGCAATTGTATACATACAACAAAAGCGGTTGAAGGGTTTTGCTTACAATTCGTGGTTGATTCAGTTTAGTTTAGTTTAGTTTAGTTCAGTTCAGTTTTGTTTGGTTGTGCCCAGTTGGCAGCACAGTTTCAACGGTATGAAACAATTTGTACTTTTTGTTGCTTATTTTTTTGACTAATTGTTCAAAGTTACAAGTGGCGTTTTTACAATGAATAATATAAAAAAAAAAAATTGCTAAAAATAAATGCGCGCTCAAGTCAGAGCAGGGGGCATGAACTGCATACAAACAAACAAACAAACAAACAAATATACAAACAAGTTAACACGCTAGCTCAACAAAATAGCAGCAAATGAAAGCAATTCGAGTATGCAGCCAAGGATTTGAGTTTCAATCATGACGACATGCATTCATTTTCTCATGCCATCAGTCGCTCAGTCAGCCATTCATTCACTCAGTCATTCGGTTACATAGTTTGTAATTCAGTCATTTTGGTTGTTTGGTTGTTTGGCCTTTTCAACAAATCGTCAGCTTCCAATGTCTGAGTTGGAGTCGGTTGAGAGAAGAAGAAAAAAAAGAACAATTGACCAAAAGCAAAATACAGATTGACATGCTTGACGTTGAAATTGACTGAGGGAAAAAGTTTTTCTGTGAGTTTAAAATACAGGCGGGCTTATACTGTTCAAATCAACCAATTGTTAGAATCGATGGCAGTTTAAACTTCAATTGGTAACCTAAATGCCTTGAACTTTCCATGCAGTTGGCATTGTAAAAAATAAAAGAAATAAATATTGTTTTGGGAAGAATAGAATCATTTTGATAGCAGAACACCGCTTTGAAGAAAAAAAAATATATATAGCTGATTGAAGAGTGGCAAGTGAAGTGTCTGTTTGACTCTCAAAGTTTAGGCTATATGAAGAAAAACTTTGAAGCTTACACTAGTAGCCAGGAATTGTTGGAAGCTCCACAGCAGTATTCAGAAGTAAACTCCCTCTGCGAAGCTTGTGTGCACAGTCATACAAAACACTTTATTTTATATTGTCTTCTGAATGGATAGTCTGGACTACATGCAGATATGAACCTACTGAGTCTCACAATCCAGACGTATTTATATCGTTATTTATAGATAACAAACCTTTGATAGAACTGAACTTCAATTGATTTACCTGCTACAACTTCATTCCAATCTGTTTTGAAAGAAGTGGAGCTCATATTCATTTGTAAGTGTGAGTTTATCAATGTTCGCTTAAAATGTAACTGTCTGTTATTCTGCGAGTAAACATTATTTTCTTTCTGTCTTCAGAAAATCCCATTTATTAGAAGTATCTCTGTTGTTGTAAAACCTCTCACATCAGCGCTCCACGTAATGAAAATTCAACACACTATACACATTAGTTGGTGTTGTTTGTCACTGCTGCTGCTGCTGTTCCCTCTCTTACTCTTTTTCGCTTTACTCTTGTTCTTCTTGCTCTGTAGCTTTGATGGCAATTTGTTTATTAGCCTCCAAGCCAGCCATAAAGTGCTTCGCTCTAAAAAGTCACTGAACACTTTTGACGTAATTATGTCTTCAAAGAAAGTTCGCTAGATAAACATAGCACTTATAAGGTATATTCTTCTGTATGACATTCTTGTAAGCTGGCCGTTACTAAGCAGCTGCACACAAGTTAAAATTTAACGTTGTTAAAACATTCAGTAGCCATTTGTATTGGGGTCTTCTTGTATACAGCTGTGGATATGATAGTGCAACTTCCATTCATTGATCTAATAGCTATGGACTAAATCTGATTCCACTTATGCTACTATAGTCTACAGTTAGCTCCATAAATGGTATACCAAATCGAAGCTACTAATTGTAAACTACATATAACACGCCTTTGCATTTTTTTCCTACCGTTATTCGCATTTCAGTTGCACTCGATGCAGGCGGTTAATCTCATTTATCTCATTTAGGTGAATATATTCATTAATTGCTTCATAAAATATTTTATGAGGAAATCAGCTGCGAGCCGTTGTAAAATCATCGTCGTCACAAGCCAAGTCGCTAAGTAAGTTCCTTGTTTGTACATGGTTTGTTTGTACTGGATCAACTTCAAGCTGCTGTAGCAATCAAACGTCTAATGACAGCGCGCTTTTTTTTTTGTCAAGCGTCAGTCTGTTATGTTGTTTACAATCCTACGGAAGCATATCGTTTTACTTCGCAGTTAAAAAAAGTTATCGAAATGGAATTCAAAAGCAACACTGTTATTGCTTTATATTTGGTTCTAAGATTGCAACCAGCCATTGTTAATGAGCTACGTAATTTACGTGTGAACGAAATGTTTGTGTATCGCACCATTACACGTTACAATGATACTGGTAGCATAAAAAAAAAATGCCATTGAGTTGTACATCCAAAAACAGCAACGAATTGATCGGTACTGCTCACCACTCTTTTTCGGTAAGAAAATCCATTGGATATTTCAACAAGACCTGGCACCATCGCATAAAGCCAGGGAAAAACCCAAAGTTTTTTTGCAAGGTGACGTTCTCAGATTCAATTCTTCACAACAATGGCCACCATATTCCCCAGACTTAAGCTCAATAGATGTTTTCATATTTTTCCAAAATACCATCGTACTGCATTCGTGCAGCGTACGAAGCCTTCCCGGACAAACTCGATGCTATTATTCACGCATCGAACAATACAATTTTTTCAAATTTGAAATGTTTTTAAGATATACTGAATTCTTTTTAAATAGTGACACCTTGATCGCGTAACGTGATTAATTTTAATATCGAAAGACTAAAAAGAAGTACTAAGTGAAAGTTTCAGTCTCAATAGCTCACTTAGATTGCAGAGCTACTTACTATTGAAGTATCTTTAAGCCAACTGGGAAATTATTAATAATAAAATGGTGAATATACATTTATTTTGACAGACAATTAGTCGTGAAACATATTGGAACAAATTTTTCAATTCCATGAATTGAAGCTGAATTGGTTTTTGTAGCCGTCAAAAATGCTTCGAGGAAGAGAAACACAAAATTCGTAGACATAAATTTAACAACTGGAGCAACTTCATTTAAGGCACTGTATCTGGAGAAAAGTTCTGCTCGCAGACTACACGATATAAAGCGTTTTATATTATAAACTCATGTTAAAATCTTTCAAATTACATATTATATTAATTTATATAAAATTCTTGTGCACGCCATGCGAGCTACAAATTAATTACAAAATTATAATTCAGCAGCGAGCTTAAAACGCGACAATGTAGCAAACCTGCAGAACATGCAATCTGGGTCAACAAACTGACTGTTCTCAACTTTCTGGCTGCCATGTGCAGAATATTTAAACCATCCCATATAGATTCATTTAAACAGCACACTTTCATCATGCTGACAAATGCTGCTAGCGAATTTGTACTTTTAACTTAATTTCGTGCAGCTAAAAATGAAGCAAATTGGCGAGTGCAATGCACGCTGAGATACTTAATAAATATATAAACTTCAATATAAATCAGCTACAAACATTAAAAGCAGTTCATATTTAAGTTTCAAAATATCCAAGAGTAAATGAACCGAAGAAATTCAGTAAATGAAGTCAGACTTCCAGCATGTGCCAATGGCTGCTGAATCATAAATTTATATATATATATATATATATATATATATATATATATATATATATATATATATATATATATATATATATATATATATATATATATATATATAGTATCTAAATATCTATCTATATATATACATATTACAAGACATGTGTATCTAAATATATGCATGCTGTCAGATATATGTTCAGAAAAATCAAATTACAAGCATAAAAAAGACAAATGAGGGATATAGGGAGCGATGTGTGAGGAATGAAAGACAAATAATGCCGTCAAATACTTGTAGGCATTTATATATGTATCGTGTAATGTGTGAAAGGATATGCAAAGGATCTTGAATATCTGCAAAGGCATGCGAACAACTTACGAGTATTGCCAAGTCAAATATGCCAAGCAATGGCGTTGTTGATGATAATGATGATGTGTATGATAATGATAAAGCTGCAGATAAAATTACACAGTGGGGACTCATTCCAAGAAGCACACGCTCATTTTAAGGTACACACAGACGGACAAACAGACAGACGGACAGACATAAACCGCAGCAAGTTCGAAGTATGTAAAAGTTTCTGAAATTAAAGCAGCAGTCAAATTATGAAAAAAGAGAAAATTATATATGAATATTTACTCCATATACGGGTATTATATATATATATATATATATATATATATATATATATATATATATATAAATGTGTATATATATAAATGAAGTACTACTGACTGCGTGTGTAAATTGGCGCTGTAGGTGATTTACCTACTTCTGCCACACCACTCACTGCCTCTTTCATGCAGCTAATTCAATTTTACCCGTGTTAAACAACGAAATGTAAGAAGCATTTCGACATAAAAAGTGATGCTTGTTTTTTTTTGTTGTTTGTTTTTGCTCCACATTCCTTAAAATGACATCGAGTGTAAAAAGTTAAATTAATTTAAAAGTAAAAGCGCATATCGTATACGAGTTTGAAGGAAATAAAAAAAAAAGATGTGAATCGCATGAAAAGTGAAAAGAAACTGCAATCTTTTGACTGATTGAAACATTAAATCGCAGACGCATAAGCATTCAACGCATTTTCTTCGAAGTAAATTTTGAAAAACTTCGCTAACTTTTTCTCTGTTAAATGGTTGTGAAGAAAATTTTGCTATTAATGGACTGATTCAAAGATTTTAACTTACAGCTAAGCTACTTTACAAAGTTTAAGTTGCAATTTAAAAATTTTAATAGAAAAATATGGTTTTGTTATAATAAACAAAACTATAGCTTAGAGAGAAATAGATGAAATTGCATGCTAAGAACATCAACTTACGAGAGAGAGAGAGAGAGAGAGAGAAAGAGAAAGAGAGAGATCGTCAATTGCACTGTTATGCCATGCAGAAAGAGAGCGAGAGGAAATAAGCATGTATCAGTGTGTTGTACTATCTTTAAGTTGTGTACGGCCACTCTCTTAACGGTTTTTCATTTTACCGCTATACAGCACGTATCTGTGTGTTTGCATATTGTTCTTGTAGCGCATGCGTGCTATAGATGGATCTCACTCTTATAAACCAGCTGATCATTCAAGCAGAGGTAACAAAGAGAAAGAGTTACAGCTAGAGAGCACAGAGAAACAAATACAATGTATAGAGAGCAATTAGGAGTACATGTACTATAGCCTCGGTAAACCGAATGCGTTTACTTGCACTAATTTTAGTTGTACTCTGCAGTATTTAGAACTATTGTAGCTCAGAACTAATAAATTCACTATCTTTTAGTAGAAAGTTCCAGCTGTAGAGTTTAACATAGGATTGTTCTACAAGGCATACAATTAGTGAGCTACTTCGTGAGAATAGGGCAGAAAGAGTCAATTAAGTGTTTCATACAACGACTCTGCTTTTCAAAGATGTCAAAAAGTCACTTTAATCTAATGAACTAGTGCAACAGCTACTGCAAAGTGGACAATTGATTTCTACTCGCAGTTTATGATAAAGTACTACCATTTGCAACTTGAAAACACTTTTATAATTCGTAACTAGTTTTAGCATGCTGTGTTTTTGATTTATCGGTACACATTTCTATGTACGAGTATGGATTTACTTATGCACGTATATACATTGAGCTTCGTTAAAATTATAGCATACAGGGTACAATACATATTGAGGGATGCGTCGAAGCAGCATAGGTATTCTTTTGCAGATGTTCATAATCTATATGTTATCAGAATCGGTAAGCATTTTGGGCCTAACTGGCTTTAACAAACTTCGCTCGCAGAGCGAAACAAAAAACGCACACACGTATATGTAAAAATTCGCTCTCCCTCTCATCTCTCTGGCAACACTCAACGCTATCGATCCTTTCTATTCTACTTGTTGATACCATAAGTGTTATAATGTAAGGCGTCAGCATGTGAGCAGCCAGTTACCAGCTGATAAGAAACTGTGATGATGGGAGATTGCATGTATTACTTTGTATGCACCTCGCTATTCTATTTCCGGTATTGTCTTTCTGTCTGTAGTTGTTGTGATTGACGCGTGGTAAAATAGTAATAAGAACAAGCGAATAAGCCCAACAATCTACAATATTATTCATAGTTGGCTTTCGATTGAGTCGACCGCTGGCGTTATTGGTATATATTCATAGTTTTATGAAACATATCCATCTACCCTAAAATAGAATGTAAGCTTGCTTTTGAAAATTTTTTAGTAATCAATTCTCTTACTTCACATTCTAAACAGTTCAAGAACTTTACGAATTGTACCGTGTATGCTTAGCATCCTTTCAAATATCAGCGTCAATGCTGAATGAGGTTAAGTAGCTTAATGAATGATTTCGAGCTGCCTGTGTCCTTTATGTAACTATATAAGTATATATATATATATATATATATATATATATATATATATATATATATATTTGTATAGCTCATGTATAGCTCATACAAATACTTTATGTATCACTGTGTGCGCCCCTTTTATTTCGATTTGTATACTTTATAATTCACTTTATTTTTTTTCTTCAGCAGTGCGAAAAAATAATTTTTTTTATGTGCCCTGCTGGCATATTGCCTCAAGGTAAATGCTAAGATTCACTTAATTAAAATGAACTTGTAACATTTTTCTGGCAAGTAGGTAGGATGCTTTTTTATTTTCTTCACTTTTGCAATTGCGTAATAATTAAGTGTTCATGTATGAGGTAATCATATGAGTTGCCAAGTGTCAAGATGCTTGGAAGTGGAAATAAATTTATAATTTAATACATGTGTGTCAAATTAATGAGAGTGCTAGAGTAGTTGAAAAAAAAATATAGGAAATGAAGCTAACTAAAAGCAATGATGAGTAGCGAAAGGAAAATAGAGTGAGCGTAACACATAGCAGCATAACTCTCTTTATCTGTCTCTTTCTTTGCATTGTATATACGTATTCAGTGGGCTGCACATAATGGAATAGAGTACATGCCGTTATTAGATTAATGCTTGGCATGATTGATAGTGTGGAGAGAAAGGCAATGAGAGTGCAGCAGCAAACATTGCTGCTTGTTTAGAGCGATTAGTTTGTGTTGCTATATTGAGATAAAGTGCGAATGTACATATGTATTAAGAAGAGAGCTAATTTTAGCGTTCAAACGTTTTTGATGGTAGACCATTTACGTAAAGAAATTTGGTACAGTTTACAAATAGGCCATGTAAAATATACAATTAAAGTTTCAATTGAAAAAGCATAAATTACATTAATAGCTACGCTTATTCCTAGTGTCCCGTAACACCTCCACTTTTTCTTAACAATAAAGTCCAATTGGTGTGGTGCAGTGGGCTTAGATGCTGCACTTATATACATTCTATTAAAAAGGCTTCAGGTTCGTATCCTGGAAACACAATTTTAGTTAACATTTTAATTGTAATAATGTTTTGTGAAAAAGCCGTTAGCATGAGTGTTAAATGTTTGTACGTGTATATTAGTAAATTGTTGGTTTATCTCCTTTAATTTAAAACTTCAGAACGTGCAGGTAAAGTTAACAAAGTTTACCTGAGGAGGGTACATCACTCGAATTAAATGTAACTTCCCTTCATTCAATTTAATCAGTTCAATTCACAGAAGCGGCTACTGTGAAAATAGCTATTACAAAATACTCGTACAACCAAGTGCATGAGTTAATTTCACGCTATGTTGTCCTACATTTTTAACGCATGACTAAGTGCCGACAAATTGAGCCAATGTCCATTCGCCCACTTGCTGAGAGATAGAGTCAACTATTGGTAGACAGGTAGACGTACAGACAGGTTAATCCAATTCAAATACATTAAAAAAGTTTTGCAAAAAAGAAAAAAAAAAGACTCGACGACAAGCAGCATACACTCAAAAGTTAAGCGAATGAAACACTGTGCAACGCTTGAGTTGCAGTTCTTTTTTTTCTATTTTTTTTACACGTTGACATTTGTACAACAACATTTGCAATGGATATGGATACACTTCACTGCACGGAAGGGTCAGCGGCATGCGTTGAGGTTTAAGTGAAAGATACGTATGAGTTACACGGGAGACTAAAACGTTTCAAGTTGCAAATAAATGAAAACACGAAGGAAATGATGCGGCTCATTTGTGTGCGACCGCAAAATGGCGCAGCCGGAAGTGCATAGAGGAAGACATAGCGGAAATAGCGGAAGCACGGAAAGTGCTGCGTGAATGAAAAGGGCTACTTTGTACAACAGATGACATCAGGTGACAGCGTTTAAGATAAAAAACGCGCAAAAAGAGTGAAAGTCCATTGATGAACTATGTGCAACATACGTGAATGCATCCCTGCGCTGCTACTACGACTAAACCGGAAGTACAGGCATACACACAGATACACACAGATAGAAACGCACACTCATGCATTTATACAATGCAAGTGAAACAGCTTACAACGCAATTGAATTTCACTTGTTTTGCTTTTGAATGGGATTTTATTTCATTTCATTTCATTTGATATTTTATTTTTTTTTCTCGAATTCAGTGCAAAATGTTACAAAAGTTCACTCATTCAGTCATGCATGCATTCATTCATTCAAGCAATTCATGTACAGGGATTTATATTTGTATGTGTGCATGTTTGTTTGTTTGTGTGTTTGTGTGTTTGTGTGTGTAGGCGTCTGTGCATTTATTCAACGCTAAACAAAGCGGAAACGCATGTGGCCATGCAGTAGCATTCAGCCCTGTGCAACACTTTTAAAAAATATAGACTTGCGAAAAAGTGAAACCACTCAAAACGCATTGTTTCTTTGTTTTTATATAAAGTGAAGTTTTGCTCTTATTAGGGTTGTATGAAAAGTTATCCAAGTTGATCCGCAATATGTGTGTAATGGATGAAAAACCTGTTCGCCGGAGTGACTATTTTTTGCAGTTCGTGTTAATTTTGGCAATACACTCACACCTCCACTTCTTTATTGGCAAAATTCTATACTAACATGCTACAGATTTAAAATTCATTGAAAAATGTTCACAAAAAATCAAAATGCATATTTGGCCATGTTGGGCCGTGACTGTCAAAAATTCAATTAGTCCATTTGAAGTTTCTAGCAAAACCTAAAAAGAATGTTTAAACGAAAATATTATACAATTGTGTGGGGTTTGAAGATAACTGGCACATTTTCGTGTATGGACGTGAGTTCTTCAGCGTTCTTAATCGTGGTCTAGAAACTTTAATTTCATACATGTCAGTTGCTTGCGATTCAGCTCTTTATCTACGGAGCATCGTTAACGTCCTGCTCCTCGACATTCATGCAGCTTCCATTCTTGACTCACTTCTGCAATGTCATTTTCACCAATCCATCTCCACTTTCTTAGCCAATTGTCATTCTAGATCGGTGTGAGTTCGGAAAAGGCAAGCAGCAGTTGTCAGTTGCCCATGTGATTGGGTCAGAAAATTCATAAAATTCGCCTGTGGCATTTATTACCGAATACCTGCAGCTTTCTAGTGATTGATTTTGTTACCTTTCCTGTTATGCTTTCGTAAAGCAACACGGATTTCACGCATTATAGGTTATTTATTATTTCTAGCAACTTTCATGATCTTCATTCTTTTGTAAGTCATGAAAATAAATGGAATTTTGAACAAATTGCCTTATTAGCAAACATTCTGACTAGGCTCTTTTCTTCGAAGCGCTTTTCTATTGTCAATATTTTTTGATTGAATCTTTTACCCTATTCGGTGCTGAGTGGACCGAGATTTTAGATTTTGAGCCACTTAAACTAACTGACAGCCTTGTATAAATGCAATATTTGCCAATGCTAGCTGTTCACTAAATATATACATTCTATGTAAATGCAATACTTTAATTACAACTCTCTTGTTTCATTCAACATTTTATTCGTTGCTGCTCTTTTCGCTGCCACAACGCGAACGAAAAGTACAGAACGGAAGTTTGTGGTGGGAAATTTCATTTTTGCTGACACTTGACTTGTTTCGCCTCGAATTTAGTTAACCAAAGACCTGTTCAAAGCAGCACGCCTGGTCTGCGAAAGCCGCCTGGCCGCCCGAACGATTTCATTCTACAGCCAGTGCCTGTACCGCTGCCACTGGCCTGTCGCCTTTAATTTGCAGCATATAAATAATAAAACGAACTCGAAACCGTCGAGTCGAGAAAACTGACCCAACGACGTACAAATGGCAGACCAAAACCCAAACTACTCGATTCGAGGGTGTGTAACTGTATATACTTATATATATATATATATATATATATATATATATATATATATATATACACCTACATATAAATAAATATATATACTTAGAAACAAACACACTTATACTCTTGTATGTATTTTGTTTCATTTCCTTTGTCATTTCTTGTTGCTTGCTGCTCATTGCTTGAGCGGATGTGCGCAAAACACAGCAAGACAAGTCGAATTGAATTGAGACAGGCGCAGGATATGCGATAACTGCTTGCTGCAAAAAAAAAAAAAAAGGAAGACAAAGCAACAACAGCAACCGACACAGGAAGCGTACGACTGACAGTGACGCCATTTTGTGTGATATATGTGACAATTTAATTGTTTCGTAATTGTTTAGTTTGAAATGAAGCAGAGAGATAGAAGATATATTTTGATTTTGCACATCTATTATTTCTAAGTGTTTTTTTTTTTTTTTTTTCTGTTGTCTTATTTTGGGAACGTTTACAAGGTCGTTCAGTCTTACAGACAGCACTACTTGACTTGACTTGTGATGCTGGTGTTGCTGCAGGCTGTAATTGACTTCAATCAGCAAGTCAATTAGTAATGTACAACATACACACTTCAAGTGAAGTGTAGTTAAAGTGTTGGTGTGAATTTCTAATGATGACGACGAGGAAATGCCATCGCTTGGCTCAATGAATTCGAAATTATAGAAATAATTAAAATGGCCTTCAGGCAATTTAATGAGTTGATAGACAGAGCTAGCTTAACGTTCAACCATTTCTATTTCACTGCACATTTAAATATTTTTTCAGGCAGCTTTAATCCTGCGCTGCGACGACCTCTGCTCAATAGTTGTCTGCCACTTTATCTTACTTGCTAGTGTACTTCTATGTAAACGAAACTACTTGTAAACTTTTAGGCGCACACAAGTGTCGCGGAAATGCGCATACGAGCAGGGCTGTAGTGAGAAACTACGGGCACGGAACTAAAAAAGTATATGTAGTATGAATAGTTTATAAATTGTAGTCAATATATTCAATATTGGATGTTTCTGTGCAAGTCTCATCGAAAAATCATCTTCAACGATGAAGCTCATTTTTCGCTTAATGGTTTTGTCAATAAGCAAAATATGCGTTATTGTACAGCAACAGAACCAGATATGCTTCCAGAGACAACATTGCTTCCACAAAAACTCACCGCGTGGCATGTGTTTCATGCCAGAGCTCTGCAGAGGCGAGATGGGAACATATGTTTTGGTCAATGCAAATGATTACCATATTACGGTCAATGGAGTTGGTTAACGTATCATGTTAGAAGACTATTTGCGAACATAGTTGTGCCACATGCCATACAACTGAACAACATTCGATATATTGAAGGGGAAGTTCGGTAACTGTGAAATAGTTCGGTCGAATGGCCAACTCGCGCATGCGATTTAATGTCGTTGGATGTCTTTTTATGGGGTTACCTGAAGTCGATGGTTTATGCCAACAAGAGAACAATATTAGAGAACTCAACCCACAATTATTCTAATTCATCTGCTTTTTTTTTAAAAATTCGCTGTACCACTTCTTATTTCAGTTTTTTTTTTTCAATGTTTCGAATTTCCATAAGAAGGCAAAGGCATCTTTCAGTTTTTTCATGATATCAAATCCAAATAAAAATTCAGCCATGACATAGAATCGACAAACACTAAAAAGGTTTCTCTTTTGAAATCGGCTTCCTCATTTTCATTTGTAGCTTCGTTTTATTTCTTTTCTTAGTAATATTTGGTGTATTTTTTTGAGAAGAAGGAAACAATGCACTCCTATAAAATTCTATCCCATAAATTCCAAATCAGCTGCAAATCAGTCAGTAGACTTTGAATTTTTACTGATGTCTCTAGCTTGAAGGATGTTACTTCTCTCATTTACAGCAGTCAAAATTGTATACCAATTGATAGACGTCCGGTTCAGTACGTATTTTTGCATGTACTCGTATTTCGTAACCCCCTTCACTCGGTTTGAGTTTCTGCAATCAGCATATTTCTTAGGTAGAAAAGTGTATTACGATTTTCGGGCCCAATAAAAAATCTGGGCCCAGCGTAATTTACCGCCTTTTAGCCTCTACTCTCAACGTTCATGCATGTACATGAGTATAGTTGCTACTGTAGAAGTTTTGCCAAACGAAACTTTTGCAAAAGGCTGCAACATGATGCAAAATGGCTGCAGTATTTTAGGCTGCCGTTCAAACGCCACTTGAAAAGCATTCCAACATCAAAGTGTGCCGCTCCATAAGTAAGTTTTGAATGCGAGGCTTGTGTTTTGCTGATGCTGTTGCATCCACTGCCTCTGCCTCTGCTTGGAAATTAAGTTACATTCGCTTGCTGCTAAACTGATTAACTCTCGGCATGTTGCGTTGCATCATGAAAGGAAAACTATGCCAAGAAAATTGAATTTTCATGCTGCATAAGCTTGCTTTTCTTTAGTTATTAGTATGAAAGTATGCTGCGCTTAATGAAAGCACAGTGGCTTGAGGCTCTGCAAAACAACGCCTGTCTACTTTACACAGAAATGTTTTCCACTTTGCTGAATTTAATTGAATTCTACAAGTATTGCAATTTATGCCATAATATTGCTGGCGATTAAAGCTGTACACAATGCGTTTAAGTTTTATTGTACAAGAGAAACTCTGCTTTTAGAGCTTAGATCATTAGCTGGTAATAATTTAAGCTGATTAGAATATAAACTTTTAGAATATAATACTCTACACGTGTCCTACATTAAGTCTGCTAATGAAAATGTGATAATATAATTTTCTAATATTTTTGGAAGCTGTTGCAGAAGTTCCGTTTACTAAATTATGTAAAGTTAATTGTAGCAGGTTGCCAGATTTAGTTGTTGGCGCAGATTACTGCTCAGTACAGCCAAATGTTCTCCAACATGCTGGCTAGTCTCTGAACCACTGTTAAAAATGCAAAACCAACGATAGTGACATCTTCTTAGTATCTGAAGATCACGTGAATGCGCTGTCATGCTGCAGATTTCAGCGGTAGGACCTAGTTAATTCCAATCAACCGAGTGCGAGAAATTATTCTGATGAAATCAAGAATATGTTTTGCCGATCCCTTGTATGCAGGCTGCTGTGGTGAAGGAATTTAATTCTTTTGGGTACTTAACATTTCCAGCAATCTATGTATCTATAGCAAACAGGTCAAGTGTTGTGCCCAAGTGCATTTAACTGAAAAAGTCACCATCGAGAATAGTCTGGATCTATGCTAGAAATTTGATTTGAAAATGATGCCTACTGAAGCTACAAACCATGCAGTTGATACTATTCTGGCTGAAGCTGAGCCTGGTAGTGCGGGAATATTCTCAGGGACGCCATGCGGTATCTCGAGGAGGAGGTTCTCCATACAAAGCTCAAGCGGAACCTAATTTAGGCGCTTATAATGACTATCTACAACGGCATCTTGAGATACAGTCATTAAATCATAAATTAAGCCTGATAAATCAAATAATCAATTCTCAATCCAATCGATTATTGGCAGTTTAATTCAGTTCCACAATAAGTTTCAACTTCATTCGCCAATCTCAGCTTCACTCTAGGAACATCGTTTCCAACTTTTTGTTATCAAGTAAAGCTTGAAGCGTCTTAAAGTTGATAATAAACTAACATAAACTTAAAAAGACTCAAAGACCCAAACTACATCGTGTAAATCCGTTTAAATATCACAGCATTAGATTTATCAACAGTTGTCTGTAGTGGCGTTCGTATATGTCATAGAAGCTTCACATATGAAGTACCTTTGAAGTGTTTGCAGAAAAGACATCAGATTTGCACATAGTACTAATACATATGATAACATATGAGAAAACCTTTTGATAAATGATTTTGTTAGCTTTCATTTTACGCTGCTCTGCTGTGACACGTCCTCAACATCATCAGCATCAACGTTTGCTCCAGCCGTCATTCATTTGTGGTTGCAGTCGTCTGCGTCATCATCAAGGACGCCATATTTAAATAATGACAGCACATCTGCATGGCGGCACTTTGGCTTGCTTGTTCGTCCGCCATATTGCAGGCAGGCTGGCTGGCTGGCTGGCTGGCTGGCAGGCAGGCAGGCAGGCAGGCAGGCAGGCATTCAGTCAACTTGGCGTCAGTGTGTCACATCAGCTGTTGACATGTACTCGAAATCATGTCGCGCTGTGGGCTGTCATTCACAAGGCTTCTTGTTGCTGTACAAAATATATAGAGTGAAGGGCAAAGTAAAAGGACAGCGCATAGGAAACGCAAGTGTTTTGTGGTCTAGCGCTTTAGTTTGTCCTTTCTAAGCAGTCTGCATCAACGTTCGCCATCTCTATTTAATGTCGCCAATGCCATTCACATAGAGCAGCTGCATGCCTGACTGCTTGGCTGACTGCCCTTCGACTGTCTGTTCGTCAAATGTCAACTAAGCAGCGTGCTTTTGTACTCAAAGTTGTTGTCACTCCATTTACTCTTGTGTTTTAGTAAGCATTTGTTTGTCTGCAACCACCTCCAACGCTGCTGTTGCTATTACTCTTGGACTTAAGCGCAGTATATACCCATTCTAATCCTGACATTGTCCATGTTTACTTGTGATAAATAGCTTTCTTTGTTCGCTGCATTACGCCCCACAAGCGCTTTGTAAACACAACACGCATATGCATTAGAATAGAAAAAAGTTAAACCTTAGCTGAGATATGTCATTTAAATTTATGATTTTCATAAATTTTAAACCGCTGACCCAAATTCCTTTCTTCTGGTCAAGCATCAATGTTGGGGTATATGTACCATCGACGAGGTACATCATTGTTTGCGTTTAAGGTACTTCAATATTTGTTATTTCAGCTGCGGCATCTGCTGCTGGCAGTTGTCCTGCTAGACAAAGTCATTCAACGCACATTCAAGGTGGCGAATTCCACATTGTATAATGAAATATTTTGGTTATGTGGTGTTACGTTTAATATAGACTCGCTGATATAATTTGTTACATGAAAAACATGTTTAAAGCAACGGTTTAGTTACTTCTAGCTTTATTGTTGATGTTGCTGTAGTATAATTTGTGCTTTGTTAAGTCTATTGTAGTATGCAAACAGCAAATTTAGTAGTGAAATGCTTTGAAAATTTAATATTTAGCTTTTTAGTGGAGTTTAAATGATAACAGCTCGTTTGTTTAATTAAAAGCTGACTCTTTGGCGAACCGGTTATGAAACGGTTACGAAACGGTTATGCAAATGTTAGTCATTTCATGTATTTTATGACTGTCAGCACACATTTTCTTTCATTTGCAACTAATACAAAACACGTTCTACTTTTAAGCTACTCAAAACAATAACTCTACAACTTATTTAATACAATTTACTTTCATTTTCTTTTACAGCGTACTGTAACCATAGCAAAGGTAAGTCATTGCACACTTTTCATGCCAATTTTTTTACAAATATGTACTTTTCGAAGACTTAAAGATTATACTTACTGGCTAAGAGTATGTTGCAAGTTTATTTTTCGTCATAAAGTCAAGTCTTCAAGTTTATTTAATTGTGCATACTCAATTAAGCATACTTAATTTAGATGGAATTTGTGCTTAAGGCAATTAGTATCTTATTATTTTTTCAAAGTTATTTCTATATATTTCTGTTCTTGGCAGCATTTCTTGCTGCGCAATTATTTTCGAATTTATGAAATTGCATTTTCATGCTACATAAAATTTAATAAACCGCTCGAAGGCGCATATTTATTTGTTTATTGCGCAAAGAAAATCGTTTTTCTTTTCGATAGAAAATAAATGCATAAATTCAATTTGCGTAAAATACACAGATACACACACACACACACACACACCCAGAAACTGAAACATAAATAGCTTAAAAAGGTATTGCATACTTTTAGGCGCGTGGAAGCGTGAAAATATATTTTTGCTTGATTAAATTTTTCTTGTTTGCAAAAATTTTTGCGGCGTAAACATGGGTGCAAAAAAAGCCTAAAAACAAACGCCCAAAACAAAAAAAGTCTGAAATTAGAAATTTGCATTTAATGTTTACGTTAAAATCTTTGAATGGAAAAAAGGATGTGGAATTAGGCGCATAAGAAATTTGTAACAAATAAAAATTGACTTTAGTCAAGGAAAATTGTACATCTGGCGTAAACTGAAAGCGGTTTCAATTTACAAGAACTGTATATATATTTTTGTATGACTTGCTGTGAGTATGAATTGCAAATTTTTATGCTACATATTTATTTATACCCTACACACTTACTAACTAACTTATGTACAGGGTGACCAAAAAAAAAAAAAAAAAAACAACAACATTATTTGTGGTATTTGCTGATTTATTTTAAGAGAAAATAGTAAATGGAAAATTATTATCAAATTTTAGTGACACAAATTAGAGTTTAAAATGTTTCGTCGAAATTTCAGCTATAAGCCGGAACTTATTCAACGTTATTCAGTTCCATTCTCACTGTAGCTATAGTCGTAGGACTCCCACATATGCTGTGAAATAGCATAAACTCTAGTGTCAAACATGTATCAAAAACTTTAATCCATTAAAGTAAGATCTAATGAGTTCGAAAATTATTGCTCCACCATTAACGTGTGATAATTTTCGAAGAATTTATTTTTGTATTATTATTTTGTGGTTTAAAGTGATCATCCCATTGGACGAGTTTCTTGAATAGTTTAACGACACGGAATACATGCGAAGCTACCAAGCAATCTTACCTACAGTTATATGTATGCATACAGTTATATTTTGTCTCATTATACATAAATGAAGGGGTATAATCTTTAAATTTTCCTGAATTCGGGAACCACACGTCCTGTTTTGTCTATTGAAGTCATCACCCATGCTAAGTTGATTTTCATAGAAATTTTGTATTTGATCATATTATATCCCTTTGTCTGTCTTGTCTGCTTAAAATGGATAACTACAATAAATTTAATAACTACAATAGTATCTCGAGAGGTCACGGTAGGATACATTTATATTCCAATCTCGAAATTCCCTCCCCACAAAGACCGAAATTATTATCAATCGAAAGAAGCAGTTGACTTAAGTAACTAGCACATGACCTTATTATATTTCCGGACAAAAAAGTGTTGTAAGGCGTTCAAAAACTAACTCGTGTTGATCTATTTGCAATTACTTTTGTTTCTTTTTATGTTTCAATTCTATAGCTCTTATGTGTAGCATTCATTCGGTGTCTTTAGTGGTTAATAACATAAAAGAAAGTGTTACATGAAACACGATCAATAATATATATGTCAAGTTTTTGTTCATAAGCCAGACGAACGGGCATGCCTATATCGATTTGTCTCGTCGAGTTGAGCAAGAATTTATATAAATATATAGGGTTTTACACTGTGGCCTTTAATGCTCGAAAAACTTTCTGACAAACTGATATTACAAGGCACGATCAGAAAGTACTGTCCCCCATCGTGTTGTGACAAATTTCGTTAAGGTTGGCAACACTGAGTGATAGTATGGGTGCATCTAAACACAACGCGTACCGGCGCCCCTGTGTTGTCAATTTATGCCTTCCAAAAACATTCTGTCACCATCTCGATCTGCAACGTGTTTCTTCCTTCATTAAGCTAACAAACCCAGTTAAAGACGTTTGTTGGGTTGGTAACACCGCCACCATAAACTGTTTTGATCCGTGAAAAAGTTTCAGTAGGTGTTATCAGATTCCGCGGGGAGCAACCAGATGACAGCGCATACTTGGTGGAATTTCTTATCGATCTCATCTTTCACTAAACGAACTAAACAAGGCTAGTTTTCGTACTAACGAAAGCCGCTAATGATCGTTGTGCTTAGGAAAACCTCCATTACCGCAAATTGCACACAACTTGAGAGGCAAACAGTACTTTTTGAACGTGCCTCATACCGTTTAGCACTGTATTTCACACATAAATAATAAATGAATTAACTCTCATGACAGCTTGTCGTTTAAAAATTACTTTTTACACCAATTTCAATTAGTTCTTAGCTCCAGTTCTGTCATTGATTTTAATTTAAATTAGAAGTAAACTGGTTTGAAAACCCTTCAAAATAGTTTCTAGGAAGAACATGCGTAAACAAAAGTTGAGTTCGATGAGTTTTGTATTATAATACGCTAGTATATAGTATATAGTAGTATATAGTATATAGTATACAGTTCACGTGTGTACTATTGTGAATACAGTATTTTGATGTAAGTTTCTATAATTTTGACACACTTTTATATATCCGATCGAGTTGAAATTTCAAATCAACTAGTTATTCGGTTTAATCCATGATCCAACGTTTTTGCGTCACAACATTGCTTCAACCATATACTTTTAAGCAGCTGCCACAATTCAATTGTGTAGCGTATCATACAGTCAGACATTACGACTATAGCAAGCTCACCTGTTTAACTTATTTTTTATTTTTTATGAATTACTGTTTTGTTTTGAACTTTTTTGCACTGCTTCAAATTAAAAAAGTTTCAAACGTTGCTGAAAATTTATTTTTTATTTTATTATTTTGTGAGCTGTTAAAAATAAAAAAAAAAAAAAGTTCCATTTTTTATTTTTCCTTTTCATAGGTTTTTTATTTATTTCATTTTATTATTTGAAAACATTTGCTTAACTCAATTCGCTCAGTTCGCTGTCGACAGCGTGTCGTGTCGTTCTTTGCGGTTGCACTGCATGACACACACACACACACACGTGGCTCCTGGGAGCTGCTGGTTTGGCTTATGGCACCGGTGTGCCGCACTTAAATTTCAACTCTTCAGCATTTTTTATTGCCTACTTTCCGGCATCAGCATAATAATTATTATTGCCTGTTTTCATTGCGGTGGTACGAGTAGTGAATGATATATATACGAGTACATACATATACATATATACGTGTATATACAACTACAGCAGTAGCTTTTATACTTTTATTATACTATCAAGGAGCAGTGTACACCTTTTCATCAGCTTTATGACTGCAGAACGCTCGGTTGCGCTTCGCTGCTGCTGTTGCTGCTGCTGCTGCTGTTGCTGCTGCTGTTTCTGCTACTGACTCTGTTACTTCCTGTAGCCCCTATTTCGCCTTGCAAGAATGACGCTGTTGATGACTGCGATGGTAATGATGATGATGTATTCATGCAGTGGCATGATTCACCAGGCATCAGATCCACGCGCTGAATTGAAGTGCTGGCAAAAACACTTGCAGCTTTTACGATTTTCAAATGTTTTGCTGTACGTACAAATTCATAGAATTTTATATTTTACAATGCCCAAAAGTATGCCGTGCGCGTAGCAGGCGCAAAAAGCAGACAAGCAAGGATAACTAACATTGAGTAAAAGTTTAGTTTGAGTTAATTTTTTTGCTGTCTGCTTTTAATTTCCATATATAAACGTTGCTGTTTTAGCTTAGTTTGTAGGAAATTTGTTTTTTGTTTTTTGTTTTTTTTTTTAATATATTTTTTCTCATTTACCTGATGTATCTGTAAATTAGATGTTAGTGCACTTGTTTGTTGTTACTTACTACCTTCATTGTTTGCTGCGTTGAGTAATTAAAAATTATTTATTTATTTCGTTTTTATTTTGACTGCAAATGCAAATTTATACGAGTCAAATAAGTGTTATGCAAAAATGTTTAATTGAAGTGTAGTTCTTAATTAAATTAGTTGAAATTAGTTTGCGTTCTATGCGCGATGCGGTAATAAATCAAATTTGAAATGAGCAATAATTTCAATGAGCTTTTTACGAAGCTATATAAACTTACTAGCTTTCTGCTTATAATTGTTGTATTCAAAGTAAATTGCACATTAGTTTACTAAAACTATGTTTAAGGTAACTTAAAATGTTTGACTAATGCGTAAGTTAAGTTTGACTGCATAACCGTTTTAAAAACGTTATAGAAAATAAGAAAATATGCTTGTTTGCAACGAAAATTATATATTTTTAATTGCAAATTGCTGTTACTATTGTTTGCGCTACTTTTGATACATAACCGTTTCATAACCGTTTAATAACCGGTTCATCGAAAGCCATTTAAAATGCTTTAATTTCCCTTATATATAATATAATACCATTTATACAAACATTAAACATGCAAATCATTTATAACTACTTAAAATATGCTTTAATTTTGCACAGCTCCCTCATTTCTGTGTACTTATTTTAATACAAAGTCCAAAACTTAAATTTGCACATTAACCGAGCTCAATCAAATACAATTTACACGTCTACGCATGCTAAATTATATTGCTACAACTTATTCTGCCCGACTCACGGCATTTACAACTGACATAATCAATAAAAATGAAAGGTAATGACATATATAAATGCTAACAAATAAATGGTAAATCACAGAAAGACACTGTCTGCGTCAAAGTGAATGACTGTGTATGTGAATGGCTATGCACACAAGGTCGCGCGTGAATATCTATGTAATGAATGTCATAGACATAAAAGCATTTTTATTATAATCATCCTCTACACTCACTCTCTCACTACTTTAACTACTACTATAACCGGGCTATAATAATATTCAAACATGCAGCGCATGTCAGTGAATGATATGACAATAAGAATTTATATATATATATGTGTGTGTGTATGTGAGTGTGTGGGTGTAGCTGTGTGAGTGTTGAAAATATTTTTGTTACCTGCATGAACATTTTTTATCGCTTGTAACACACAAGCAGCAGAGTTCAAGCTTTGAATACTTACTTATAAAATGAGTACGCAATAAATCCCAAAAAGGGGAAAAATGTTAAACAGATTTCATTGATTTCACTTAACCCGTCTACAAGTGTATCTTGTGGAAGTTTGAAGTCGCGCTTAAATAGTTCAAATGGTTTGAAAAATGTGTGCGGACATTAAAAAACAATTTCCGCTAAATCACTTTCGAAATTGAGCACCATGAATTATATACTTTTGTACACTTTAAACTTACAAAACAGTACAGAACTGCAGACTTGTGCTACAAATCAAGCATTCTAACATATATATACTTCTTTTTTTTTCTTCTATGCCTTCAACTTGCTTCAAGAAAAGCGACTGACACAAGAAATATTAATAAAAGATGAGCAACATTAGTGTGGGGAGTTTGAGGTTGGAGGGCATATCAAAGACAAGCTGTAGAAAGACTGAAAACTTAAAGTATGCGGCTACATTCAGACATCGAAGTCTGGCCTCAAGCATGAAGCGCTGACCTTTTTTTTCGGGCGCTGTAAAGAAAATAGCACTAAGCACTGAGTGACCCAAAGAAGTTGTAGCTATATGTAAAAAAAAAAAACAAGAAAATATTCTACAAAAGCAGGAAGTTTCATGCAAAAAAGGTAAGGAGAAGCAGATTTGGAAGTGTATTTGCTGAGGAAAATGTCATAAATTTGTAACACTTTTACTTGTTTTTTCATGCTTTGTGTTCTGGCTTGTGCACATCTATTTCTTTTTCGAGCATCGGTGTCTGTCGCTGAGAGTGTATTTAGTTTGCTTGACCGTTCACGTTGTATGCATGTGCGAGGGTGGTTGTTTTAGTATGGAATATGATAGCTCGAAATTGGATACTGACAGATTTTATTAAAATAAAAAAGGGTAAACACAATTTTAGTGATTATGTGATCAACTGATTAATTGCTTAAATTGTTAATTGATTATATGATTATATCATTATGTGATTATGTGATGGTTGAAAATTTTCGAACTTTTAAATTCTCTGTCTTATATTTTACATTCCCTGTTGACCACAAGATAACTACAAATCCGCAAACGATAACGCAGGCGAACGTTTTTCCGGATCTCTTGCGAACTGAAAACGATTCGCAATCAAACACTTTGACACTCATGACTCAAACCTTCACTTCCGGATCGTCTGCGAAACTTGTAAATGGCTATACCGTGATCTATTGCAAAAGTCCATCCTTTGGAGATAATTTTCGACCTTCTTTTGTATATTTGGAGCGGTATCTCAGAAGTAGCTCTAAAGTTTAAGGATTATCTACATAAACACGGTCTTTTTTGCCTATTCAAAGCACAAACCATTTCATATGCATTGGCTTGCATAAACAAAAACTCTGGTTTCAGCTAGCAGAGTTTTATATTGAACAGTCAAGTACAATTTTTTACCTAAAATGGAATTTTTCTAAACTATCAAACTGCCCTCGTATCTAGCTATTATATATGCACATTTGTGTGTGTTTGTGCATCTGTATAGCCTTAAGGCTACACTGTAAAAGTATTATATAACAAACAAACAAATGGAAAAGAATTTCGCCTTGGGTCAATTTGTCACACATACCCCACATGACATAAATTATGCATTGACATACATATATGTTTCTTTTTGATTTTTTTGATACATTTTGTTTGAAAGTAAGTTTGATTATTTTATGTTGAGTTTCGTCTCTCATAGAAAAGTTTATGCAGGAACGAAATTTATCTATAGATTTAGTTTTTAAAGTACAATTTACTTTAGTTCAATCATTTTTCAAGTTTAAATAAGTAAAACCAAGGAAAAATTTAACTTCTGTAGAACTGAGTCTTTAATACTCTTTACACTTGTCGTTTTTGCACGTCAGCACTAGTTGACTTTTTTCAGTTTTTAAATTTTTGAATGGATGCCATGATATAGCAATTTTAAATATACTCAAATTCATCTATAGGTATATTATGAAATGATTAGAAAGAACTAAATTAAAGCTTAAACAAAATTTTTGATCGAGCGAATATGTACAAACTATTTGTGAATTATAAGTGATATTAAGATTTAGGTGTATGGTAGCTATATCTTCTATTTGGTAAACCGCAATTATTTCAATACTTGAGTTGCTTACAAGCAACATTTCAAAGATTGAGGAGAAAACGATCTGCCAAATTCACAGACAGACGGCCGAACAGATAGACAGATACACAGTAGATAATTGCGCAAACACACTCGCCCAAAAGCCTCAAATAAATTCTGTTCTTCACTTTACTTGAATTTTTTTTTTAAATTTCACAAACGAACCAAACAAGTTCCAACATGCTATAACTTGTAGTGACTTGGTTCGATACGACCAATCGACCAAACAACCGATTACTTTATGTATGAATCCATGGCGTACCACGCCTAGCTCTCCTATTTGTTCCTTATGGTTTCTTTATTTTAAGTTATCAGAAAAGAGACAAAAATACACTCTATCTCTGTACACATTTGTATGTACATACATGTGCAGCTGCGTCATTCATATAGGCTACAGAACAAATAATCAAATTCTACATACACATTTTTGAAAAAAGACAAGAGGGGAGGGACGCGCATGAATGCTTACTTTTGATCTCATTATTAGTTGAAATCTTCATAACCAGTTGGTTTTTTATATATGCACACATTGTTTGCTTTGGTTTGTTTGGTCGAACGATGCCATGCACGTTTATAAATGCCTTGTTTGCCTCTTCGAACGAGTTTTTGCAACGCTTTAAAAGACAGACAGATGTATAGACGGACAACAGACAGACGGACGCAGCTAGACCGACTCGTCAGTCGTGTTGATCACGAATATATGTACATACTTCATAAGGTCTCCGCTGCTTTCCTTAAAGTGTTGGTCACATTGTAACTAAATTATAATACTATATATACTCATCATACTCTGTTTTGGGAGTATAAAGAGTCTCAAATCTTTCAGTTTTCTAGGGCACTCCTCAGAATAAGTTTTGAGTTTTTAAAGCTGCTTTAATCAATTCATAGTTTCTACTGAACTTCACATGTAAACTAAAATAGTTGGCATTATAGTAAGAGTACATCAAAATTCCTTCACATAAAACACATCAAACAGATGAAAATTAGTTCTGCGTTCTGTGCATGGTAATCGAAATATTATTCTTAGGCATATTTTCAGCCAAACGAAATCAAGTGAAATAAAATAAAAAACATAAAATTCAGTTAAACCCAAACCACAAAAAGTCGCATATGTTTCGTACAGAAAAAGGCTCTTATCGAATGTATAAAAGGAGCAAGGATCAAGAACAGCATATGAATCGCCTGCAGCACTATGACAATATGTCAGTCAGTCAGTCTGTTAGACATTTGCTGTGCTTCACAATACGTATGCGTAATATAGAAATGTTTTTTTTTTTTGTCGACTTGAGGCTGTTTTGATATTTGGTTTGCTTACAAAGCAATCACACATACATATATCCTTATGTGTGTCCTTTTTGTGCGCTTCCTAGAACTGTTTCTCTTTTTTTTTATTATATCTCAATCAATTTTAGGCAGTTTTATGCTTACTCGGTACATTTCGTTAGATATTTTTGTGCGTTTTCGATTTGTTTTGTCGTTATTGAAGCATTTATTTTGTGATTTTAAATTTTAACAATGCGAAAATTTGTTCTTTAGCTATTTTTATGCAGACATTTTCTGGTTTATATTGAATTTATATTTGCAAAATTAAGTTAAGTCATTTTCCCGCAAATATTTAAAGCACTCAACTTATTTGAAGTACATATTTTTACGAAGAATGCCAGTGGCATTTTATAGCTGGCTTTGCTCCACAAAAAAAAAAAAAAAAAAAAAAAAACCCACTGATCTGTGAGCGAAGAAATGGGCGTGTATTATTTTATAAAATTATTATGTATAGGTATGCTGCCTTGAAGTAGTATAATTCAGTCAGGCGGTCATTCATTAATTCATTCATTCGTGCCTTAATATACGCTTCGTTCGTTCTGAGTCAGAGATGGACGCGGGTTGTGCTATTTGTCGTGTCACGCGTGTGCACGATGTGTTTGTGCATTCAAGTAGAAATTACGTGTTCGTGCTGAGTAAATAAAGTCTCATGCGTGTTACGTGCGTGCAAGTCAAGAGTAACGTGACACGGATAAGCACGAAAAACGCGAATAAATTTTGTAGTGACCATTGTGTCCAGTCAAAATCAACTTTTTTCCAAATTATTCGCCCGGTGAATCATACTCGCAATAAGCGAACCATGAACCATGCCATTAACTGCCAGAAATGGCCAAAAAAAAATAACGAACTTTATTAATAGTGACGGTCGTTCCAGCGCTGTCTTCGAAAAAGAACGGTTCGATGTGTTTTTCCGCACAAATTCCGGTCCAAACTCTAACTTGTTGGTCATGAAGAGGTTCCTCTTGAATTTCTGAATGGTTTGGAAAGACATATATCCGACAAGTTTGTTAGTTTACGCCTCCGTTCAGCGAAAAGTGAGCCACACGCCATGCACCTTGAGTTTTTACAATTGAGAAGTTATTTTGAATGTAAAGCTGTAGAAGAATTGTGTGTTGTGGTGACCATAAAATCGCTTGGATTAACGCTTCGAACGCGGGCTGCCTTAAGATGGTATCAAAACAGATGTGAAAGCTATAGGGTTACCAGATCCCGAAGATTTGTGTGGCCCACCTATGGCTTTTGATGCTTATCAAGAATATATATAGTATATACTCTATAGTGTCTGTTACGCCTACTTTTGCTGTTAAATACATTTCTATAGACATAGTATACCTTTTCAACTAATGTTTTTCGTTTTGGACCGTGCTTCGTGTTAAGCCGCACTTAACAAATCAGGAAAAATCACATCTCTAGTTCTGACCCAAGCATTCTGGGCGTACTCTTCATTTTGCACGTTCCAATGCGGTTTAGACGAACCTATTCATTCGTTTGTATGTTTATCCACTTAGAAATGAAGCGATTTGATTTTCTGCTAAATGAGGCATTATTTTTTCTTCTCTAAAAAATTTTTTGCCCCTCGGCATTCGTTTAAATAATTTGCATTTGCATTTTGTTTGTCTGTTTGTTTGTTTGTTTGTTTGTTTGTTTGTTTGTTTGTTTGTTTGTGTGTAGCATAGGTAGCTGTGGCTAACTAAATGAAAGAAATGAAGTTGATTTTTAGATGCTTTACCAAACTAGCTTAATTTGTGTGTGTCTGTTAGCATTTTGAAAAGTTGTAGCATACTTTAGGGCGTCCTGACTTGTTTTTGACTTAAATTGGTTAACTTCAAAGCGGCATAAATTGCTGGCTTCATTAAGTCGCTACTTTGTGTCACTTTGAAGTGCACTTTAACAGGAGCAGGAAGTATGCCTTATTTTAGCATAATTTAAAAATGTTCCAAGGAAAATGCTCTATTTCTTGTTTCCGTTGCTGACGCGATACTTAAGTGTTTGCACTTGACTAGAGTCAAAGTGTTAGAAAACAAGCAAAATCACCACGAGTCGCAACGGATGCTCACATGCACACTTCATTTCGCACTTGATATAGCTGCGCATACACTCGCACACACACACACACACACCCACACATTACCGTAAGAATTATCCGCCTGCTTTTATGCAATTTAATCTCATATGACACCATGTGCCAGTTTTTCTTTTTCATTCCTTTGAATGTTTTTGTGCTTTGTGCTTTGCGCTTTTACGTTTTTCTTAGCCCCTTCCTTTCTTTTATTTTCTATTTTTTCAGTTTGCTGTGTCGCATATAGGAAGTGTCAAATACTTTCGCTGCTTGCAGCATTTTTCTTTCTTTTGTCTGCAGAATTTTCTTTTGTCTCTGCATAATTATGAGAAAAATTGCAATTACAAAAATGAAGTGGCAGTAGATTTTTTGTTTGGCAAATGATATACTGTGTGTAGTTTCGTGAGCAGTAATAATAATGCTTATTATAAGCTTAGCTTCTCAATTATACAGTTGTTTCCATTAAGAATTGCTACTACTTATTATCCTTGCATTTTAATTTTTTTAATGAAACTCAAACTACTTGAGATTGTATAAAATTGTATTTTCCCATTATAGAATAGCTCATATATTTATGAATGGAACTCTACTTCACTCATATGATTCGATGGAGCAAATTTTAAATGACTCTTCCGTACATTTCGACCATCATGCTGGCCATTTCGGCGGCATTATTGGCTTGGAGCTCGTCTGCCTTTTTGGCGTAGCTCAATCAATGTATTTGTATCTCAAAAGAACCAAATCAGAAAGAGATCAAATTATATAAATGAGGCGGCCAACTCACCGAGCCGTGTCAGGAGATAACAGATTCCCCAAACTGCTGAATCCACTTCACACACAATTTGGCCAAGAAAAATTTCCTATAACGCTCTTAATTGACCGTAAAACGTTGACAAGGGTTATCAACTAAAAACTAGTAACTTTTTCGGCATGAAAGACACACCATTTCGATGATGAGATGTCCTTTGAGCGCTTTCCTGTAAATGGCATGAAATCGATTACTTTGACTTGCTCTCAACAGCTGCTCTAACAGTTCCTTGTCTCCTTGACACAGGAACATTCAGTAGCAAAAAAAAACTCAAATATATTTACCAAATTATGAAATGGGGCTCGAATTTTCCACTTCCGGTACTTTTGACATATGTAACATTTATAGCGAATCCATCGTAGCTGTTAAGCCATGTTTAGTTTTTCTCTTCCGTGAGCGGGGCACCAGCCAGTGGATTTTTTCCAGTGCTGTTTACATATATATCGAATCTCATTCATTTTCGTCAAAAAGTTGAACCCAAGCACACAACCCGCCAATTGTGCTGTCAATTCGCAGTGTTCACTCTTGTTCAGTTTCAGATGCTTTTGATGTAGTTCCACAGCTTCTTCATACATATTCAGCATCTTGCATTGAACTAAGTTTTAGGAATAAAATTTAATCAGGCTGAATTTGAGCAATTGTATAGGTTATGATGACCTTGAGAGCAGCGATCGTTTGCGGCTTATTAGCATAGACCTGCATAGACTTAAGGAAACCTCACAACAAAAAGTCTAAAAATCGCACAATCTCTTTGGGTAGATCACGTCGGCTCTGCGTAAAATAACCATGCTTTCAAAACTCTAGGGTAGACTGTCCATTGTGGCAACAGCTGTGTCACAGACAAACACATGTCGTACACATTCATATCATTCAATTTTTGCCACAAGAAATTGTTAATCATCAATCGGTAGCGCTCTTCACTGATGGTGATGGCAATGCCAACGTTGTTTTCGACGCAGTATGGACCGATGATGCCGCCGGCTCGCAATCCACACCAAACATTGCTTTTTTGCGGATACGCTACCAATTGGTGGAGCTCGTGTGAATTGGCATTATGCCATATTCGCCAATTTTGATTTGACATGAAACCATTGAGCCGGAAATGTGCCTTAGATAATAAAGTTTTACCGACGCTGTAACTTGGAATCGTACTGTTATTCGTACTCGAGTTGCACTCGATGCAGGCGTTTAATTTCATTTAACTTGGATTGTCTAAACTGTCAAGTAAAACTATAACGTTTTTAACATTCCTTTGTTCTTCACATTGAGCTGTAATTGTCCTGTAGCAGCATCTTCGAGCCGTTATCAAATCGTCGTCATTATCGAGTTGGAATAACTTAAATTTTGTATATAGTGCATCGATGCACCATGGCCGCATTACTTCATGGAACACAAACTTGTTGAAATGTATGTGTAAGGCTTTATAAACAATTGAAGTTTTGAAATATGTGCATAGTTACAAGTCTCTAATATAATTTCATACAATCTAATCCTTTCAATGCGGCAGTGTTGATAATTTTCAATTCACCGAATCAATGAACTACAAAATATATACCTGAATACAGAAAATTAACTTTAAATACTTATATAAAGGACTATATAGGATATTATGCTGCCAAGCGTACTGACACAAACGTATTAAACGCAGAAGGCAATAAGCCATAAGCATGCATACAAAAATTATAATTAAAATATTTACTGCAAATCCAACTTAATACATAATCCACTTAGAGTGAAACTATCGTCAGGCAATAGGCCAAGCCAGTTCGGGTCAGGATACGCATAGGATAGGCAAGTCTGGCAAGCCGCAGACGCAACAAAAATTAATCAACACTAAGCCTATGATAAACATAAAGTAATACACATGTCAGGAACTCAGCAGTGTAGAGTGTAGAGTATGAGTGTAGAGAATGCGTGCGGTCGGATGTACGAGTATGAATGAATGAACAACAGTTTTATCGCTGCAGAAAAGCCAAAAAAAAAGAAAAAGCACGCTGCAGTCAAGTGTGCTCGACTTCGAGATACGCTTTATCTTGTTTATCGGAATCTTTTATTAGAATTAATGTGAAATTGAAAGTGATTCAAAATAAGAAAACATCTGGATTATCTTGAAACCCCACAGTTACCCTTTTTGCTCGGCAACGCTGATTTAGAAAATTTCATTATAACAAAAATTGTTCGATGCCTCAAAAGACTGATCCAAATTTACAACTTAGCTAATGTCAATGTAATAATTTGGACCCAAATTATGAATATAGATGACCAATTTAAAAACAATTATTAATTTCACATTATTAATTGCTTTAAGCCAAACATGTTCGATACAACAAAATAAATACAAAGAGCTTTTTCTATGGAAGTTATACCTACCAGGTGATAACTCGCGGTAATTTGTCAACTTAAATTTCTACTGGTTATAAAAACTTTGTAACCAAGATTTCAAATATAGACGAATAGGACTAGAAGGAACGCACAGATAGACAGACAGAAAGACGAACAGATGGACGGGCAGACAGACAGACAAATACACAAATAGACAGACAAACAGACAAACGTACATGGATATATCCACTCCCCTTGTCATACTAGTTACTTCATTGGGTCCTCGATGCTTCCTTCAATGCGTTGCAAACATTGTGACTAAATTATAATACTATTCCCACTTTGTGTAAAGAGTATAAAAAGCAGCATATAAATACATATAGGATATACATACCTAATATAAATACAGAGACATAAGCCAAAATTCAAGCGCATAAACATAAAAGTTAAACACAAGGACGATGACGACGACGGCGTCGCTGGTATATCATATTAATTAAGCCTTTTTTTTTTGCTGTACTCGTATTATGAGCGGGACAGACATTTACTTTCAGTTGTAAAAATACTATAGACTTTTATAACTAATTTACACGCATTTATTAGCAAATGAAAAAGTCGTTGTGCAGCAGTAAAGATAACAGCCGTAAGGACCAAAAAGGATAATGCGAAATAGCAACAATATTATAAACTGATGGCGTCGGTGTTTGTGATTGTGGCGGCTGCGGCGGCGGCGGCTGCTTAGTTTTGAATTGTGCTGCAGATTGTGTGGTTGAACTCAAAGTGAACATGAAGGACACCCGCCATTGCTGCTGTCGTTGCTCAGCTGCGCTTAGCTTAGCTCATACATAAATGACATAAAGGACATATGACAGCCATTCGCCATTCGCCATTCGCCGCGTTACTCATACGCCGCATTGGCGCGGAGCAGCGCGCACCAAACGCTGTGCAGAGCTTTAAGCTTTGGCTTAGCCGCGCTGAAATCCTGGCAATTTTTCATTTGAAAATGCGTTCAGGCTAAAGGCAATTCATAGTTTTTGTTCTTGTTGTTGTAGTAGTTGTTGTCCTATATGTTGTACGACATGCCCCAAAGCGCGTAGACATAGCATAATCATACTCATACATGCTATGTAACCAGTAAAATTTGTGGACGCTAACAAGTGTTTGGTAAATTAATTTTGAAATGGACAGATCTATGCATAGATATTTTGATTTTCTAGAAGTACAAAATATAGAATTTTAATTGATTAATCAATTATTAAATAATCATTTAAAGCAAAATTCATTTAATCTAATAATGAATAATTCAGTTGATTAAATGAGTAATAAATTTATAATTAATTCATTTATTAATCTAATAGTCTTTTAATCATTTAATAAATTAAACGAATAATCTTTTAATCTATTAATCTATTATTCTTTTATCTATTAATCTATTCATCTATAATCTTTCAATCCTTCAATCTATCAATCTGTTAATCTATTAGTCTATTAATTTGAAGACCTAAGTAGATCGGAATGATAACCAATACAAATTTTAAAGTTCAGTAAAGATCAGTTTTTGTTTGGCGAAATTAAGTAGAGATCTTCGAATTCTGTTGAGCTATGTCTCCTAACATTCAGAATGTGACACTTCAGAGTTTAAATGTTAGAGTATACACACTTTTTTATTATATGATAGCGAATGATTAAACTAGTTGCAAATTTTAACCTCAATTACAATTGTATTCGAAAGTACTTATAATTCGCAACCAGTTTTAAATTGTTCTACCTTAACTAAGCGAATTCCATATAGTACAGGATGCCACTACCTATGAATTGCGGATCATTGGGCTCCCGCCAAAGAAGAAGGGATCCCTACAAAAATATTGGCAATTGACTCGTATATTTTTGCAGAGTGCAGCGACGATTTCACAATTACCATGTGAATATATATTTACCACATTGTCGTTGATGTAGTGACAGATATTTACTACAATTCGTAAGCACTAAAGCCGTACTACAGGAAACCGCAATGAAGTTCTGGAAGAGTTGTGTTGTGATGACATTTTCTTAAGATAGTATTGAATAAAAAACACAAGAAAATAGCAGAGAATAGAAGCATTTCAGTTTGTACGCCAGAGAAACCAGATGTTAGCAGAGATAAAGTACAACGTAGCATAAAAATTGTATTCAAATTAGATATTTAAATAAATTATGAAGTATTGTCACATCTCTGGACAACAGGCAGCCCTGTAGCCAAATTGTGGTTAAAATGAATTACACAATTTTTTTCGTTATTTCATAAACCTACGTTCCCGTAAACATCTTCGAAAAATTTCGAGGCTGAAAGGTTTTCGAATAACCTTATTATCAACTTACTGAATCTATGTTATCCTTCTCGTATATCCTAGATGGCTTTGGTTAGCATTTCATAGCTTCAATGGCGTTCGCGCGTGTGAACATTTACTTTGAGTGCTCTATATAAACTTGTGCATATGTGTGTTTGTGTTTCGGTGTTGTTGTTGCATATACTCCCAAATGATGTTGTTACGTTCATAAATTGAAACTATTAACACGCTTTCCCAATGCCAGTCAACCAGGCTAACCAGCTAACTACTACTAACTAGTACACTTTTCCGCACTCTATATATAAGGTGTTTTTTTTTAGAGGTGCAGAACTTGCAGTTGAATTAAAATACTGAGTTAACATAATTTCAAAACTAAAAATTGGCTTTATTAAAAAGATACTTTTATAACATTAGTTTTTAAATATGATTTCGGGCATGAGAACTCGGATGTGGAGAATTCTGGAAGTCCCATTTTGGAACACTTTTTATTTGGTGTAGTGCGAAAACGATACATGCTTAATCGAATTAGTTGCTCGGATGGACTATTATGTTGACCGTAAAATGATAACATTCCCGAACTGAACCACAATTTGCGTTCTGTTGTTCTGTTTCTGTTCTGTAGTTAGTTAGTTTATTCATGCTAATATGCCAAACCGAACAAAAGCTTTGTCAGATTTAAACAATTTGTGACAGTTTATTCAAAAAATAGAACCTCTAAAAAACCACCCCATAGTAGATACCTAAGTGAGTGTGTGTATCTGTTTATGTGTGTGTTTTGCAGCGCTGGGAGCTTCACAGTTTTAATTAAAAACTATTTTACAGCGCAAATCTTAAGATTAAATACGTTGATATATGCGTATAGTTTAATTTTATAGCACTGTGCGCGGCAAGTAATTAAAAATTCAATTTATTTAACGCTTCAAATTAAATATTTCGTTCAATTTTAAAGCTGCGCCTGGCGTTATGCTATGAAAAATTTTAAAATCCATTTCACTACCGTTTCCGGTTTGCTGCTTCAAATGAAGGATATGCGCTGCATTTAAGTCTTTCAGCAAAGTTCTTTAAAAATAAAAGGATACACATAGCACTAACTCATACAAACGTATATGCTAAAAAACTCTCAGCTCAAGTTTGTGCACCACGCATAGAGTTAACTCCAAATATTTATAGTGCTTTAACTATAAACTGCTTTTTGTTGTTGCAGTGTTTTTCTGTACATACATTGCCATTGCATTATCCTTTCAGTTTTCTTTTAGTGTATGTGTGTGTGTGTGTGTGTGTGTGTGTGTGTGTGTGTGTTAAGTTTAAACAAAGTTCAGCTTAATGCTCGCGCACACAATTGCATTTTAAATTCATTGTTGCTGTTTTCTGATCCTTGTTACTCCTGGCTGCTGCCACCATTTTAGCATTACTTCCTGTCGCTGTCTGTTTACTTTTCTGCATACAAAAAGCCAAAGTTGTGCCTTACAAATGGCAGTTATAAATAAATGTTGTTCTGCAGCACTTTCATCTGTATCCTAGGTATACAAAATTTTACTAGTTTCCTATTTTATTTTATATGCAAGACACCGCTTCGCATTTTACTTGTTAAGCTGTCACGAGTACAGTCAGTTGGCATGAGCTGAAGTCAAAGCCTGAGTTGCAATGTAATCGTTGCAAATTTATTTAAGCTAGATTTTCTATTGCTGCTGCTCAGACAGTTGATGTTTAACAAATTGAATTATAACTTTTAAAAAGTAGCCTTTATTGTGCAGATACATTTCTTGAATCATTATATGCAACACTTCGTATGGTTTGCTTGGGTATCTGTTTCTCAGAAGATTCTTTCTCTCTTGAAAAAGCGTTCAAAATTAGCTTCGCTCGAAATTGAGGCTTTTATATTTCTGTGTATTAAACTGAAATTCCATCGATGATAAAATTTTCTCTTGTTTTTGAATATTTAGTACGCTGATGTGTCTAATAATAGGCAAGTGAATTTTAGTTAGATAGATTTTGGACATTAGATCAGCAAAGGTTGCAGTGTCTACTACGCTCGTGGCATACAAATGATTTTCTGAGTTCACTCATAAAAATATTGCATCCTCAAAACAAGTACGTTTGGTTTTAAGTATTTGAACTTCCGTTCTCAAAATTCATATCTGTATCTTCGCATCGTATATTCAAATCAATTGCAGATAAGTGATGATATACTATATACGATATGACACTAACATAGAGAACAGAGACTTGAAACGGTGCAACTGTATTAAGCGAATCAAAAACAAAAGCAAGCAATGCGAAAACGCGCCAAAAAATCAAATAAGAAAAACAAGTGAGCACGCGAATACGCATTTCAACTGATTTGCGTACTAAATCACTCACCTAGCTTTTTCACGGCACATTCACGACTATAACTATTGTTATAGTCGTGAATGTGCCGTGCGGTCTGAGACATACTGAGACATAGATGCACCGCATTCAGTGTTCCATAACACTTTACACCTTCATGAACCATTGGTCTCCCCCATGAGTTTCAAAAATCTAATGTTTTTTTGAGTGTCATGTATTTTCATTTATTGGATATATCGGAAATTTGGGAACAATATATCGTTTTTTCTTTTATCAATGTACTGACATGTCGAAAATCTGAACCCCTCATTGTAAAAATCATATCTACGCCAATGCATGGCATACATGAAATACATCTTTTTACGCTATGTAAAAGGTAATAAATTTTTAGTTGATACCAAAGGGTACAATGTCTTGTGTGGTATCCTGTTGCTATGTGAAAGTCTTCATTCTAGTATTCTGAGCTGCATATACCGATGCTTTATTGGAATGAAACAAAAAAATTTGTCTGCTTTCTAGCTTCTTATAACTTCAATTTTGTAAGTTTGATATTCGATCTCATGTTGATGACTTAAACCTATGTGGTTTGGAGCCGAATCTAATAATAGGCAATCGAGGTAATAGGTAATCGAGTTTCAAGTTCATTCTCGGAACTAGACTGTCCAGAAATTTTTATAGGACAAAATTCAATGGCCCAACTACCAGAGTCTTTTGTTCGCCTGGCTTGTGGATTGTCTACGTTATAGATTTTCTGTGTTTTTAAATTTATATTGTAAAATTAGATTCGGTTATATACAAAACGTTAAACGTGATTTTAAAATATTACTAAATTAACACATAGAAGTAGAAGTGCTCAGCTTCGAGAATGAAGAGAAAAAAAAAACAACCAACAAGGAAACAAATTTGACGCTCTAATCGAAACATTAATTTAACAAAACATAAAGCCTTTTCCCGTTATGCTTTTATCTGTTTTTTTGTATCTTTTTATTCTGGTTGCGCCTAATTCCGTGCAAAATGGTTGACATATGCTTGGTCGACCACTTTCCATTTGACTTGCAGTAGAGAACTTTTGCCTTCTATAAATTAATAAGCATTGTAATAAAATAATAAAATTTTAAATTTGGAATAAATACCCTTTTAGTTAAATTATCAGCTCTGGCATATAATTGGCATCAAGTCTCTTGACTGGGTTGGTCAATTAACTTCTAAAATTTTCATTCATCTGTACTAGCATTATCGACCATAATTATTAGTGTTTTATGTCTATTAGGCGCCACCAAACGCAATATAATTGTATACATCTTTTTAATTTCTTAATAATATCCAAGCAAATTCTTCAAATATTTTATATAAAAACAAAACGAAACTATTTGTCAAGATATGCCACAGTAGAGCGAACAATTTCCAGCCAAATATCTCAATTGTAAAATGGGTTCGTTTTTTTTTTCATGAAATAGAATAGAACTAAAAGTGAAACAAAGTAGCAAATAGAAGCATTACGAAATGTAAAACAAAATAGGCGCACAAAATGTCCAATAAATCTCAGTCACTGACTTGCTGCTCCTGCTCCTGCTGCTGCTGCTCAAATCTGAGATACAAAAACCAAAAAACAAACAAAAAAAATCTGAAAAAAAACAACTTGCAGCATAAAAATATACTTAAGATAAGCCAACTAGAAGCGCTTATCTGCAGTAAATGCCGCACAAATCCCTTGTCGGCAATTTGAAACATTTAAAGACGCACACTCGGTATTTTTGTTGTTGTTGTATTATACATGGAGATATATAAAGCGAAGCTTACCAAAGGCGCTGATTTTGCTAAGCTACAGTAAAGTGAGCCAAAAGAAATTTATATAGGCTGAATGTCCAGTCACTGTACTAGCAAAAATATACATAAAAGCAGCATCCTTGGGCAGCGCCTCAAAGTATGCCAACAAAAGTAAAGTCACAAGCAAAGCAAAGCGTTGCACGTGTCCTGCCAGGAGCAGTAACAGTAGCAGCTTTTCAAACACAGCAAATGATGTTATGTGCTGTGTAGGGTGTTGTTTTTTTAGAGGTATAACGATTTGAATTGATTCTAGAGTTCTCCCATTGCTCGAAATTTCAACTTTTGTCTAACGTCAAAAAATTCTAAATGTTCAAAATTCATACACAAAAGTAAGTTTTTATTATTTTGTAGCGAAAGCGTTCTTAGCGTCTCCCCAATTGATTGGAAAGCAGCAAATCTTAACACTGTAACCGCATAAACAGTTTGCAAATTATAACAACCAAACTAACCACAAGTGACAATAGCGTTGCCAGATCTGCCCATTTTTAGTCAGTTTAATCACTGCCGGTAAATGCAAACTCTAAAAACAAATCCCCTATATTTTGATAGTGCACAGCATGTAGTATTTGTCTACACCAAATTTTTGCTAGATTGTTGCTTTAGACTTTAGAGTAAGATGTAGCGCTGACTGGCACATGCGTTTATGTAGCAGACTGTGTATGAGTATTGTTATATTTACTTACTTCCTGTTGTTGTTCAAAATTCACTGAACAGTGTAATTGTCTTTGAAGCTTACATTTTGTTTAAACAGCTGCTATTGTGTTTTTAAAGCACTGCCCACCTACTTGCATGTAATTTATTTGTATTGAGGCTTTGCCAATTTGTAGATACTAAGTACTTAAAGCACGTGTCACAAACTTAATAAAATATGCGAAATATTGTGTTTTTCGCGTAAAGTAAACTACATGTCATTGCTTTGATTGGCATGCAACTCTTTGACAAATATTTGTTTTCATCGCTCAGCAGGTTGTTACGCGTGTGTGCTTTGGCAAACACACGTTTTCCTTCACTCTTCCTGTCTGTCATAAACTCACAGTATTTTTTTTATTTTTTTTATCTTTTCTGTCGTATTTGAAATACTTAATCAAATAAAGTCAAAGCATTTTTACACGCATTGTAAGTTACGCCTTTCAAATATGCTTAAACAAACAAATTAGTTTCAGAATATGTACAAACTGTTTACTACACAGTAAAAGCGACAGACAGCTTTTGAATGAAGTGGTAAGGGCAACATGCTTGCAAGTACGCAGCTGGAAATTATATATAAAAAAAAGGAAAGATATGAAACACGAAGTTTTAATACTCTTCCCGATTCAAAAGAATGTATCAGTTTTTTGATACTACATGTTCATAGAAAAATGGTATGAGTTACATATTATTCGATAGCACTGGTTTACAAAATGAAAAAAAAAAATTCATATACCATAGTCCTGTGTCTGTACTAGAGCTTTGCACAAATGCTATATGTGTTTCCCTTTCGTCAGCAATATTAATCTACTTCGGCACAAGGCAGACGTAAGAAGGACTTTTGCGTATGTAGTTCATTAGTACATCTTTATATTGGAATTCACTCGTCTGTTACTTTCAAATGATTCATACCAGGGCTCTAGTCTGTACTTGTACCTATAGCAAATGCTTTTATAAATGTATCAACGGTTTTGTTAAGAAACTAGACTTTAAGTCGAGCACAGTGTTGCAGAAAACCACGTTCAAAGCAACATGCGCGACTGGCATGCTTTGCAGTGTGTACATAGCTCAATGCAATTCCTCATTAGCACTTGCATTATGCTCGCTCGATTATTTTCTCTCTTGCTGCACTGCCATCTAATCGTTCTTTGTGCTGTATTGTCCAACATGCACAGTTGGCGTGGATGCGAGTGTATCTGATCTGATCTGAACTCATGTGCAAAATAGTTTCTTATCAAGAATCTGAGCCAATATTCTTTTTTACAGAATTGTTTAGCATTAACCAAACCGTGCACTGAATAATTTAGCATAAACTGTGAAAAGAATGAATAGAAATCTTTTAGAGTCACATGAATCAAAAACTGAATCAACAGTCTTATTGATCATATAGAAAATTACCATAGAAAATTATGGTCGAGTACTGAAAACAAAGAACTTGAAAAGCATCACGTTAAAGAGACTATTGAATTCATGGACAGCTATTTTCACCACCTGAAAAGAAATTATTATTCTCTTCTTAGTGACATTCTAACTGGTCACTATCTAACCAAAAAACATTTATCAAAATGAAAACTCCCCACGATTTGTATTCTGTCTTCCGAATCAGACGACATATCTTGGACTATGCAAGGCTAAGGCTATGTAATTGAAAAATTGTTTATTCTTTTTACCACGGCTAATACTTCGTTTCATCAATTAGCCTTGATAAGATTTGCTATTCTCTATATCCATACTATTTAGTTACAAACTTAACAACAAAACGATACAAACCCATTTACGCGAAGTGTATGAAGTGCATAAAAAATGTAAAGGAATAAAGCATCTGCCATGCATAAACGTCAAAGTAAATTTTCCAAATTCCGCTTGAGTTAAACAGCTGAAAAAATTGGAAAAAAAAATAAGAACGAATCATAACTGCTACACTGAAGCTGTACGGCGGAGAAAAAAAATGGCGACGGAATGGGAACCGGAAGTGTGTATGTTGAGCAACGCAAAATGAATAAACGAAGCACGAAAGGCAAAAAAACAAAAAAAAAAAAAATAAGAAAAATAAGAAAGTAAGCAAGCGAAAGCAAAGTGAAATCGGTAAATTGCAAAAACATGTCGGCATAAGTGAGTTTATATATGAGTGATGAATGAGCCTGAGGCAAGGCAACACGAAAATGTTGCCACAAATATATACACAGATAGACAGACAGACAGACGGACAGGCAAAGACGACTGCTATAGTCCAAAAGTATGCAAACATTGTTGTCAAATATATATATATATATATATATATTATATATATATATATATATATATATATATATATATATATATATATATATATATATATATATGTGTGTTGCAACTTATTGTTACGCTGTCTGCATATGCAGTTTGACTACAAAATGTTGCAAAATTTTTACAAAACAAAAAGGAAATGTTGGAAATTTTGTGGTCGCTGCGCGTATTTAGCACAATGCTGTGAGTCTGCTGGAAGTTTTAGTTTTATAAAGTTTTTATACGCTATAGAAATAGTTTAACGGTGTATATGGAATCTATACAAATGTATGTAACAGACAAAAAAAAAAAGGCGCGGCAGACTGAACAAAAAAATACTTGGCAGTTGTCAACAAGACAAGCATTTCGCTGTGTTGTGTACTTGTTAGCCGAAGTAAGTAGCTTAGATGGTGACTCTTTGCGTTCAACTTCATTGGTCAAAGTTCGAATACCAGTTTGCTCCAACAAAGAACATTTTTATAAACTGTTTAAATGCCATTTAATTAGAAAACAAGAAAAAACGTTAATTTCGGTTGAACCGAAGCTCTAATACCATTCACACGAAACTTTAAATAGTATTGTAAATAGGGGGTGGTACACGCTCACTAGTAGATGTGTATGAAGCGATGTAGTAGTTGTGTAAGATGCCGCCATATCGAATTTCAAGTTGATATTGACGTTTTCCATACAAATGCATAAAAGTGAACTGTGGATTTATATGGGACTACCTCAAAAAGTGGGCGGGCCACGCCCAATTGTCTATGTATGTTTAGCGGCTGTCTCTTAAAAGGCATCATATCGCATTTCAACTTAATATTGACTTTAATAAAAAAGAGTTTCTTACAAAAAGTCAAAAGTGGACCATAGGTTTGTATGGGAGCTACCCCAAATAGTGGGCGGGCCACGCCCGTTAGTCTATGTATGTTAAGCGGCTGGCCATAAAAAGGCACTACATTGCATTTCAACCTAATATAGACTTTAATAAAGAAGTTTTCTTACAAAAATTCAAAAGTGGGCAGTAGGTTTGTATGGGAGCTACCCCAAATAGTGGGTGTGGCAGGTCAATCTTGATACTCTATTAAACTACAATAAAAAGAAGTATAAGTATCTTCCCGAAGTAAGCCCGTTTTGGCTTAAATTCAAAGTCAATCGGGCTTAAACAAGGCTAAAATTAAGAGCTTCAGAGTTGAACTAAGCATTGTGACCTTCATTTAAGAAACCTTCATTAAGTAATGACCATGCTTTTGCTACCACTTCGGAAGAATTCAACTATGGAATACTCATTTTTTTAACAGTATAGCCATGTCCTTCTATCTATCTGTCTATAAAATTAAGAAAACCCGAAGACTGTGCTAGGCCATTAAATTTACATATTAAGTTTCGCCTAAGATCAAGTCAGATGAAGTGCAGTTTCTAAAACCACTATAAGTTGTAGTGTTCATACAAATCTTCCTTTCATTAGAACTTTTGTAATTGCAAAATATTTGGTTCGTGAAGATTGAAACATCTAATTTGTTATGAAATACATATTATGAATTAAAGCACTGCTTAAATGTGTCTAAAAAGGCAAATGATTCATTCATATTAACATGAATTTCACTGAAAGTGTATATTTATTTAATGAATGTAAATGGAATGGAATGAATGATTTTGCTAAATTCTCATTCTTTCTAATTCATTCGAAGCCAGTACATTTGCAATGTACTAATGTGTGTATAGTTGAATGCCATGAATAAATAAATAAATGAATCAATGAATGAATGTAATAGATTCGAATGATTTGAATCTCCTTGTTTGCTATTTGTAGTGTATATGTGGAATTTTAAAAGGTGGTAATAAGCCAATTAAGTTTGCAGAGTATGAAGAGTTTGGAAAATTACTTTTTAAAATGTTATAAGTAATTGTATTGTAATTACTTTAAAATCAATTAGTTAGTAAAAAGTATTCATTAACAACACATGTGAAAAGTATTTATTACTTTGTCTATGTTCGTATTGGAATATAAATCGAATTGTGTATATACGTGGTCATTTGGTCTTGATGTCTTCGTTTTCCATATTTCAAATACATATGTATACTTACAAGCAAACATGTATAATTTAGCAAATAATAGCCTGTCACTTCATTTCAACATCTCTTTCACTCTACTTATAATGGTTGTTTTAACAACTAGCTACCTCTTAGCTTATATCAGAGTATCTTACCTTATCTCTGCCACTCGGACTACTATTGATTGACTATTGATATCGCAATGGATTGACAACTGTATATAATCGAACATTCGAAACATTCGAATGAAAGAATGTTTCGAATATGCGTGCTTTCATAGTGAAATGAATAAACTTTTCATTTATTCATTCAAAGTGAATGCTAGTAAACTGGAATTCATTCCGCATTGAATAAAATGAATGAATTGACATTTTACAATAAACGGCATTCATAAATTGAATGTGTATGAATGAATATTGCTAAAGCTGCTTGTATGAATTAATTCATGCAATACTCTAATACGAATGCATCTAACCTTAATTCCAATAAAATATATATATATATCACTTATGTAAATATAGATGCTACACAACATTGTTTCACATTAATATACTCAGTCCGTTAGGGTATAGGGTATCTCGCAGCTGAAGCACATATGTACATCTACAGTGTTGTTTCTTATAGCTATTGTTTTTAGCTAATGCAGCATGCATGAAAGCTGCTGCGTTGACTCCAGTGCAGTGGGCGTGGCAACTCCCACAACTAATCAGTAAAATGCTGTGCATGTTACACCCACTCCAGACGACTTTAATTTATGGCTTATGAAATGTGCATGTGCAAAGAATTCGCATGGCATTTCAATTAATTTAAAGCTAAAATGTGGCATTTATTTATCTCTGAAAATTAATCAATGCAAAAGCATGGCGCATTTGATACTATATGAAAACTTTCAAGCATTATTATTATATCAATTAATTTTAGCATGTAGTATTCATATTAAGTGTGCAATGGATTTCCAGGATCAGTTCGCACTTAATGCGCGATGCAATTAATCATTTTTACATTTATGCAAAATTCAAATAATTCTGCTGCCTGTCAATGAAATGAAATGAATAATTCAATAATCAATTCAAATGTCAAATGCGGCTTGAAGTGCGCTTTTCATGTCAAGATGCTCATTAATTTATCAATTCAGAATTTTACACTTTGTTCTCTCTCGCTCCATTCAAAAAAAAAAACAAACCCATTTAGCTAATATTTGCATTTATCAAATCCAAACCCTTTCCACCACTAAGCAAACACTTTGCGCAAATATTTCAGTTTCGGTTTTTTTACTTTATTTTGCTTTTGTAACAAGAATCAATTGAAAAGGATTCTAGAAAGCAACAAAAAAATGAACTTACAAAAATAATTTTGCTAAAAATAAATGAAATAATACAAGAAAGCAAGCTTCAGTCGAGTGTACTCGACTTCGATGCACACTTATCTTCTTATCTTATTTAAGGTTTCTTATATGCAACATAGATTATATATTCTTTACTGGTACTATCTGGACATACATATATAGAATAATTTATTAGGATTTACGTCTACAAATACTTAAAAACTGAAGCAAGGTTTGTATGGGGGCTACCCCCCCCCCCCACAGTGGGCTTGACATGTTCATTTAATAATCAGAGTCTAAATATCGAAATTTGAAGTCTCTATCTCTTAAAGACTACGATATCTGTTCGTTCAAACAGTCGGACGGACGGACAGATGGATGGACAGCAAGGTGAACATGTCTATGTCGACTCGTCTTCCGATACGATACTTTATTTCGATTTATCTTCTATGTAGACTGCGTCACACCGACCACTTTTCCACAGGATCTACTTTTTTACGATGCACTTTACATCCTTTTGCCTCAAGTAGTTAATGAGATATGACGAATTCGCGTCTTCTCTTATAGGTGGCGCGGCAACGCCCAAAAAACATTATTAGAGAACAAAAAAGGGATTATGCATCGTAAGTTGTGGTCTTGAGTTCATAAAAAAGAAAACCCATACAACAAAATCCCTTTCAGTTTTTACCGAATATTCCAATTTTCTGGGAAACTATTCAAATTTTTCTCTTCCTAGCCAAATCGGTGCATCTGTTGACAACTGATGCGCTTAACAACGCACCTCAATTCATTTATATAAAAATGTTAGACAGCAACACCTACCAGATGCAACTCTAGCTAAGAACTATCGAAGTGAACCCATAATGACATCAAAATGGGTCAAGCTGTTTGGGAGAAGACGATTTACAACCACACACAGAAATTTTTAATATAAAGTTAGAAACTGCCACGCCTGCTTCTGCCATTTTACACACATTTGCACAAACCTAATATACCCTTTTACACTAAAGAGTACAGGGTATAATAAGTAGTAAAGGGCAGCGACATGCTCAACCCGTTCTAGCTAATTTATCATTGGCGACTTTGCAAATATTTTATAATAGAAAAGTAATTTTTGCTTGCTTGAAAATGTTGGAAACACGCCAAGTAAAACGGCATAGACGGGCCATGTCCTGCGCAAGTCCTTCTTGTGCGTGTTTCGTGCGGCTGCTGCCTCTGCCTCTGCCTATGCTGCTGCTACTGCTGCTGGTTTTGATTGAAAGCACATTGTGTCAACTTTTAATATTTATGACAAAATGTCATTTGGGTTCGTGATCCTATATTTTATACTTTCTACTTGAATGTCCTTGCGCTTACTACACTGCTCGCTGACAGCTGTTTGAGAGTGTATACACTTTTTAATTACATTTGCTGTGCTTTTCACACGTATTTCCTTTTTCTAGAGATTTGCTCGGTTTGTCGAGAAGTTTGACACTTTTTTTTTTTGTTTGTTTGCTTTTTTATGGGTAAATCACTATACTGCTGCCTGTCTGACTGTCTGTCTGTCTGTCTGTCTGTCGGTCTGCCTGCCTGTCGATCGATGTCCTTATTCAAGTTGACCGCAGTTGCCTGTAAGCGCTGTCAACCTTCGCTTGTCATTGAATGACTAGTTTGATTTGGTTTGGTTTGGTTTGGTTTGGTTTGGTTTGCTCTGCTCACATATTGACAGGTGAAAAGTTTTGGATTTCATTCGGGGTTTTCGACAGCTTTTGCTGAGATTCTTTTCATTAAATTATTTTTGTAAATTTTTTTTTGTCTTCAGATATTTAAGTTTTTGTAATGCTGCAAATACTTTCAGTTTTATGACTTTTAAATACTTAAATATTTTATTCAATACGCATTACTCTACCGCAAAGTATTTACAAAGTAATCAATGGCACACCTTTCATTCATTCTGTAGATAAAAGTCATTCGCCTGGCATATTGAAGTGCATTGGCATTTGCCATTGTTGATGATGCGGAGGATGCTCTGCTTCTGCTCCTGCTGCGTGTGCTGCTGTTGTTGTTGTTCAATGCTGGCATGCTTTTTGCACCCTTTCGCTATTGTTTGTTAATGCTGTCCTTTATTTCATTTATTGTTCGGTGAAAAATGTCAGTAAAATGTGAAATATTTCACGCACATACTTACTCAGACAACTTCAACTTCAAATAATTTACCTTTTTTTTTTGTTTTTAATATTTGTGTTATTGAAGAATTTATTTTCAGTCATCATATGAATTCATTCATAGACATTGATCAAGGGTCGTACAACTACTTGTATACTTGTATATGTGAAAGAGATAAAGTTTTTAATAAAAATTCACAGTGTGAAGTATTAAAGAAATTGAAATTCTGGTTTTGTGCAAATTTGGTATTGTTGAGCTGTAAGTATTATTGAATTGGGAGTTTAAAACCACACACCATCAAGTGGTATACGGATGGATCCTTGATAGAAGAGGGTACAGGCCTAGGAGTAGAAGGCCCTAGAACTCACTACTGGGAGTCGCTGGGAAACACACCAGTATCTTCCAAGCAGAGATGTGCGCCATAATTATATGTGCACAATTCAACCTAGGTAGAGGTTATCACAACTGTGCTATCGCTATTCTCTCAGATAGCCAGGCAGCGTTGAAAGCACTTAACTCCAACGTTGTTAAGACAAAGCTGGTGCTCGAAGCAAATGGTCTGTTGGAAAAATTAGGCGAACACAATAACAATATTCCGGGTAATGAACAAGCGAACAAGCTCGCTAGAAAGGAGCGGCAACGCTATCGATAGGACCTGAGCCGTATTGCGGCATCGAGAGACACACTATATCGGAAGTAATCCGCAAGGAGAAGGATATAGGAAAAGAACAACAATGGGCTACAAGTCAAGGACTAAGACAAGCAAAGTTACTTATAGGGGGATACAACCCGAGCAGATCGAAAACTATGCTCCAACTAGGTAGGAACCAATTAAGAATGTTGGCTACTATCATGCCACTGTAGACTAAAGAAACAATTATGTGTTTTGGGGATACATAACTCACCCGAATACAGGTCGTCTTAAAGCAGGCAATTCTAGTTTTTCAATGTGTTAATATGTTCATGTAACTCTATACTTTCGTCAATCGCTCCGTCAGTTTGTATGCCGAGATGTCGCAACTTATGCACGATATACTTTTGTAGCAACCAAACTGGAGTTTTAAGACGCTCCAGCTCTAATGGTCACATGAAGTTTAGCTAGGAATAGCCTAATCTTCATCATTACGATTACAGCTCGCTCTATATTAAATTCTACTTTTCGATTTGCCGCCAGATGCTACTGTGTTATATTTTATTTTGCTTCTCGTTTCAAAAGTCTATTCTTCAGTATTTTTGAGAACACATCACTTTGACATGCATAAAATACTTCCCAGCTACCTAATCTACCTACTGATATTTTATAAAATTATTTTATAGCTTCTCGTTTCCGAAGTTCGTCTAATTCCGCAATTTACCGCATGCAATATGTTCCATTTTCGAACATGACTCCCACCTTGGCTGAATAACAATTTCAAGTATTTTGAAAGTATTACTGCCTCAAATGTATTTAGTATATGTTTCAATGCTAAAATTGTAAGTTTTGTGTTCAGTTTTTGATTTCAGCAGCCATTCTAAAAATTGGTTTTAAATTCTTGCTTTTATCCGTAGGCATACTTATAAATTTTTAGTGCAATTCGTATTAAATTTTCTTGAATCAAGTGATCGATTTATAAATCGAGCGCGGAAATACCTAATGTAATTCGTAAATCTAAGAATGAATCTGTAAATAAGAATGTCTTAAATCATTCTTTGAGCGGAGAAAAACTTCCGAATCGAACATAAAATTTACTCTCTCAGCTATTTCAATTTCTTCGAACCGACTGTAAATGGGAAAATCAATAGATTGTTATTTGGCAACTCCATTTATCGGGTTCCCGTTAGCCGAGGTAGTTGTCATTTCTCAGCGCCCTTCGCATGTGTCATGGTTTGTTACCAGTTCCCTCCATTGAAGGTAGTTTTTCTATAGCAGAGTTCTACTTACAAAAAAAAATTTAATTTGAATTTTTCTAAAAATAAAACAAAAATACAAAAAAAATTGTTTTTTAGCCTTTTTGTACACAAATCAATCCAATTTTTTCCTAAATCAAGCTCAGTAGAGTTTGAAGATGGCTAAATTTAAGAATTTCGGGTTTACAACGAAAGTTCTTAAACCAAGCATTTTGTACTTCATTGAAGAAAATCCGTACTCACCATACCACTGATACCATTGATGGATAAATTCAAGTCTGGAAATCCTGCATTTTTTATCAGTGTATGTTTTACCTTGTGACCCATTTTTGTATAGGCCGTTGCCTTTTCCAAGTTGTTCAATATTCATGAATGTATAATTTAGATTGGTTTCGTACCGTATTGCTTCATCGTCAGAGTAGGATCTGAAAAGTTTCACTATTGTGAAGAAGTGCCCTGCGTTTCATGAGTTTCATGGCTTGTTGTTCAAAAGTGGCGCTTGCCATTGACAGAGTCAAAATTTGTACATCGAGCCAATTTACGGCAACAAAGTAGCAGTATCAGACTACGTTGTCCAATATTGTCAGTGTATGTTGGCTATGATTATCCATATCTGATCTACTCATATATACAACTAGCTCTTAGCTACTTATATTTGTCATTTAAATTGTCATTATGTCTATCTATCTACTTGTTTAATAGGGCCTTTCTACCGACACAGATTCTGTTTATGCTCGGTGAATAGTGAGGATGTAAAGAATGCTGCCTGTAAATTTTCCCCATAAAGCTATGTTTAAATGGTCGTTTATATCGACAGACAACAGCACTGGCAATAGTGTCAAATTTTTAAGCATTTCAGTTCAAAGTGACAGCAAACTCAACGAAAAACTGTTATACTTCCCAGTTTGTTATACTGACAGCGCATGATGGAAAAATTGGTGAATTGAATCAAATTGAATTCTTTGTCAGACTCGTGAAACTTCGTTTGCGCGGAAAATAATTTTCAGCTTAATACTAACAAATTAAATCTTTTAGCTAGAGAACGTTGCCAAAACTTAATTTAATTTACTGCCATACAAAAGTGTCGAAATGAAATTAAATGAATCTAATGAAGAGTGTGATGGATGTGCTGTGCTGTGCTGTGCTGTGCTGTGCTCTGCTCTGCACAAGTTATAAGACATGTCTCGACAGCAACAGCAGAAGCCAGCTTCATAGATCTTCAAAAGGAAATGGTATGGAAGCTAAACAGCGACTTCAAGTAAAGGACATGCGGCAGACAGATACACTTACACAGACAAACACAGCCGCACGTATTTCATTGTGGCGAAAATGTTGTAATTTCTATAATATAAATTTTATTTTTTTCCTGCTTTTTTCTGCTACTGCAGCTTTCTCTTGCCACAAAGTGATATATAAAGCAGTGCGGCATGCATCGCACCTAGCTCAACAGCACTGAATGCTTAACAAACGCGTGTCCTTGTGGCCTGGCGGGCGGACTAAAGGAGCGCGAACTAAAGCACTTTAAAGCTGTCTGCTTGTCAGCCAGGACGAGCCTGTTGTGGCTTGTATTGTGCGGTTGAAATACATGCTGCATGCGTGGCACCCTCTTCTATATTTATATATACTTATATATTGTATATAGAGGTCGCTACTGTCTGAGTCGAGAATGTATCTGGCGCGTTTTCATGCTTCAATTTCATCATCAACAGCATCATCATCATCATGAGTATCATCATTATCATTATCAGCATCATTTGTCGTCGACGTTTCTGGCGTCATCTAATGAACAAGCGGAAACAATTAGCGTTGTAACATTATTTGTAACATGCTGTTTGCTGGCGTTGCCTGTCTGCCTGCCTGAATGTCTTTGTGCTACTGATCTGTGAGCGCCCTCTGTGTGCGAGTACTTAGTGCTACTTGTACTCCATTACACTCACTCCTTCCCATTACTGGCATGCATTGTGTCTGCATAGCTGCGCATTTTTGTGTTTTCTTGTAATTAAGTGTCTCATTAAAAAATGATAAATTTAAATGGAATTATTTCGTACAATGAACTATGTGCTCAGTGGGAGACACGTATAAGTTCCAGCATAAAGATGCAAACTTTACTTGAGTACTTACGCTTTTTATAATTGCATTAAATTAAAAGTCTCGATACGATAAAAGTCTCTTTAAGCTCTTTTAATACTATGCAAACTTTCTTATTACATCCAAAAATCGAACTTCGTACAACCCTACTCCAAGTAATCTTCTTCTCACATACGCGTAAATACATTCATTTCTGCAACTCATAGTTTAACAAAAACTTTTCAATTTTGTGAAAATATTTGTTCTTGTGTGTCCTCTTTTTTTTTGTATATTGTTTTTATACATTTTTATACACTGCAGAGAAGGTATGAAGTCGGATATTTTCGGTTTGGTAGAGGATTTGCTACACTGTGCTGAAGATGTTGTCAAAATGTGAAGCGAAAACGATCATTTCTTTCTCCCTAACTGTCTATATTTGAGTTACTACTAAATAACAATTCACAATAAAGGTATCAATTTACAAACTGGCAACGCTGTGTCGGTGTCAATTGTTACTCGTGTTAAACTACCAGAATTGACTCGTCGTACGAACCTCCATTTGTGACATATATAAACTAGTAATAGTTTTACATTGTACTGCATACCTGAACAGATGCACAGGTTAGTCCAGACAATAAGTATTAGAGACTTTGAGGTCCCGAATTGGACGCTGCTTTTCATTCGACAGAGTTTGGCACGAAGAGATTTTGCACAATATTAAAGCCAAGTGTTTTAATTTTGAGCAAAATCTCTTCCAATACTTCAATTCTTCTTCTAGAAAAGAAACTTTATGGTGCAAATACTGGATAATAAATCTCCAGCCAATCAAATCGGGAGTTCCTTATGGCTGTGTGATTGGGCCATTACTATATAGCATATACACTGATCTGACATGCTTAGACCGAGTGATGATGACACGGCTATAGTTATCACCTCTAAATGGCTAAACGAAGCCACAAGTCATGATAAGGATACGGGAATCTTTTGATGAACTGATTTAATGTATTAATTAATCTGTATGTCATTAATCATGAAAAGTTTTTTAGTATAGTATTCACACTTACGAAAAAAAAAACAAGAAAAAACGTTAACTTCGGTTGAACCGAAGCCCTAATACCATTCACACGAAACTTTAAATAGTATTGTAATGCATAAAAGTGGGGGTTTAAATAGGGGGTGGTACACGCTCAATAGTAGATGTGTATGAAGCGTTGTAGTAGATGTGTAAGATGCCGCCATATCGAATTTCAAGTTGATATTGACGTTTTCCATACAAATGCATAAAAGTGAACTGTGAATTTATATGGGTCTACCTCAAAAAGTGGGCGGGACATGCCCCTTTGTATATGATTATGAAGCGGTTATCCATTAAAATCCACAAAATCAAATTGCAAGCTAATATTGATCTAAATGAAGGAATTTTTCATAAAGAACACAAAATTGCGCGGTGGGTTTGTATGGGGGCTACCTCAAAAAGTGGGCGGGCAACGCCCAATTGTCTATGTATGTTTAGCGGCTCTCTCTCTTAAAAGCCACCATATCGCATTTCAATCTAATATTGACTTTAATAAAATAGTTTTTCTTACAAAAAGTCAAAAGTGGACCATAGGTTTGTATGGGAGTTACCCCAAATAGTGGGCGGGCCACGCCTGTTAGTCTATGCATGTTAAGCGGCTGGCCATAAAAAGGCACTACATTGCATTTCAACCTAATATAGACTTTAATAAAGAAGTTTTCTTACAAAAATTCAAAAGTGGGCAGTAGGTTTGTATGGGAGCTACCCCAAATAGTGGGCGTGGCGGGTCAATCTTGATACTCTAATAAACTACAATAAAAAGAAGTATATGATCAAATGCGCACCACAGAAAAGAGTCATACACTCTTTTTGAAACTTTGTATTGAATAGTTTTACGATCGCTGATTATGGCACTGAATTCGGATTTAACGAGTCTATAGTTAGTTTCTGCAAACTTGAATATAGCTTTTAAACTAGAATTACTTTCCTAATAATTATTCATCATATTGGATGCTCAATTTTTAAAATTTATATACAGTTTCGTAATCAGTGACCCCAGAAACTTCTAAATATCTTGCTTCAAAGAAGATTCCTCCTTTTTTTCGAAAATTTTTATATGAGTTTCGTAAAACCCCCTGTAAACTAAATTTCGTTAAATAATTTGGATTCTTCATTTTGATTTCGGAAAATTTTACAACAAATTCGAATACAGCGATCTCAGAATCTTTTCTATCGGAAACAGCGACTGCAAAAATATATTTTCCGTGACAGTTTCATTTTTTGGTCAGCATTTTTGGATATGGAACCACTGTGCAAAATTGTACTGCCAATGCTATGAATAGTACTCGTGTTTAAACTTCAGTTCCATTGAAGTTAAAGATTTTTTTAATTGTTTTCCTTTATAATTATTTATTTATTTCTTTTTTCTTCTTTTAACTCTGCATCATTGAATGTTGAAAATTGAGTTTAACGAATTTCAGTGTATTCAGTTTATTCTGTACATTCTAAATGTTCTCCAATAGTATTGTCATTCGCCTTGAACGAATTACTCTTTTTTTCGATGAAATGACGGATTTATTATCGCTATTTTGCCAGTCACATGTTAACGTCACTGAAAAGAATAAATATTGAAAATGTGATTATTGAAATTGTTGGGTCCAATGGAGAGTCCTTACTATTTGTTTGTTATATCTTGTATATATATGTAAAAATAAATACAATACCCAAAAGAAGCAGTGGCTAATTTTTGAATGTACATACATGGATATTATTGATCAACATCAAAAATTGAGTCGATATAGACGCGCCAGTCTGACTGTATGCGCGCCAAAATCTCCGATTAAAAGTCTATTATTTTATACTTCTAAAAACTATGTATAACTCAATATAAGAGCTACTACCCATAAAATTCAGCTTAGAATTTTGGCGTCTATGTAAGAAAACATCTAGTTTTTGTTAATTGAGCTAAATGAATCAAATTTAGACAAAATATATCACATCTTCGACCAAATTTTAATATAGTCCATATATAACTAAGGATTGAATAGAGTTCCTTAGGCTTTGTTTAGGGTATACCGTAGTCGAGCACTACAACTACTTTTATGTTTTCTTTCAATTTGCTCAAATAAATTGTGATGAAACTTTTACTTTGTCTATTCGAAAATAAATACGAACAAATATACTTGACAAAGTTTGTTTTGCTTCACTCGATGCTCTTCTACACTGTTCATTTCCTGTGTGATTTGCTGAAAACATAAAGGATATATAGTACGTATGTGTGTGTGTGTGGGTATACCATGAAGTTTTCCAATGTTGTGAATCTCAGCGCTATGGTAAAAGTTTACAAAAGTTTTTGGCTCAATAACACAAATATTTGATGCATATTAAAATTTAAAGCTTTACCCAAAATAGAAACTCATTTAAATGTTGATGCTATTTGTTGCATAGTTTTAGGCGTAAACGCTTGTAAATACATAAAGCGAAGATACTCGCATAAGATAAAACTAAATGTATCGAAATACATTTGATTGGAAATGCCAAATTAATTAAACAAATAGTATCGAATAGTAAGGTGCGACATTTGCTTTGACATTCAGTTTTGATTTATAAAATTTTTCATTGCATTTCAAACTTTTCAATACTTTTTGCTTTGGTTCTTTTCCAATTATTCGCTATGATATCCTTTCCAATTACGAGTTAAATTTTTCACTCTTTTTGAGCTTTGATTGAAGCAGATTGCAGCTCTGATTTCAAATCAACGCATTCTACTTTGTATTTGCATCAAAGAACCCCGACAGAATGTTTGACTAATTGAAGTGTTTTTCGTTGCAAGATAGATTTGTATCTCAGCAAATGAAAATCAACTTTGAAAGCAACTGCAGAGTGCATTCGTCGACATTGTTTATGCTTTTCAAACTTTTCACAGCGTATTTTCATATAATTTTCTATGCAAATAATTGCAAAGCAAAGAAGCATAAGAAGAAGCAGAAGAAAAGCATCTTCAAACTATGCAAAATGCCAACAAAGTGCGAATACTCACAATAAATAGTTGTTTCACTAGTGGCTAGTAAATTAAAATCGTCGAGTATAACTACGGTTGTATACATTTAGTATACAAATTTTGTATAATGCAACAGCGAAGGAAGTATTTCAAAAGTTGTATTCTAGATGCAGAAGATTCAAGACAGGCAGAAAGCACTTCCAAAGAGTTGCTGTTTATTTGTGCATTATTATTGTTTAATGCAGCAAATTAAGTATAACTTTTGTATTATGAATTTTAATTTAAACCAAAATCAACTTCAAACGCACGCGCACTGACAGCTCTGACAGCGTGAATGGCATAGACTGCTATTAAGTATTTAAATATTTAAGTGACTTTTGACTTTTTAATGAGCATAATAGTATTTATGTTGCATGCAATTAGTTATTTATTTTAAATAAAAGCAAATGTTTTAGCTTTATAAATTGTTGCGTTTATATATTTTAGATATTAAATTAAATGAACACGATTCAAACTGAGCACGCGTGTTTTCAGGAACCAAATATCTTTAGAGCTGTGTTCGGTCGATAACTAGACTATCCAATGCACTAGCGATTTGCTAACTATTCGCTATTAGACTTAACGATTCACCTAGCTACTGTTCGTTAGTTGCTACATAGCGGAAAAGATGCTTTATACCACATTAAATAGTAGCAACAACCGCCTATAATATAAGTCGCAGGTGGCAGTAGGTAGCTATTTTATAAATGGAAATAAAAAAACCATATCTTTATCTTTATCTTTGGGATAGTCAATGAGAAATTCAATTGCTTGTGTTTCTTCAAGCCGATGTGTTGGGTGCTTGTCAAACGAAGTAGCTAAGATGAATTTTTTATATGATGGTATTTTCCCTAACGAAGAGATAACTTCTTCATCCTAGCGAATGGCTAACCCCTTTTCCCCAGCGTATAGTTAGTGAACGTAGTACCACACGGTGCCTGCCATTAACTTGCCCATGTTAAATTCGTTATTCAAATTATGTCAAAAGTTAGTACTCACTACCCGTAGTTGGGGAAATCTCTAGTTCAGCATTGGTGCAGCTGAACAACTGGGAATATATACTTTCACATATACGAGTATACACAGGAAAATATGTATGGAGTGTATATAACATAATGTAGCTGTTATGTTTGTGTATCGAGTTTCTATACTACTTAATCTAACCCAATTCTCGTAAAGTCTCTGGAAGACAAAGGATCAAATGTCGTTTCATCTCGACGAATAGCTCAATAAATTGTTTACCTACATTGATTATACATAAGCACACATACATTTTGTTTCTCTCTTTCTTTCTCTCTCTCTCTCTCTCTCTCTCTCTCTCTCTCTCGCATACGCTAAACGGAGTCTCGCCACAATCCTGTCTCACTCTCGCAATGAATGTAGATGCATAAATTACTTCGACAGAGAACCCTAAGAAGTATCGTATATTAACTATATGTAAATAGCTTAACATGTAGTGTTAAAGAGATTTGTTTGTATTGGCGCGTACCGGTAAAGATTTTAGTATTGTGTTGTTTAGCAAGTTGATACAATAATTTTATATTAATAAATCGATTCCAGGCACAAAGTTGCAACGCATGCTAATAACATCACATATAGGTACTTCATTTGAAAGTACTAAAATTTACAGTGCCTTCAAATTTATTAATATTCAATTTACTTAGTTATACCCTGCTTGGTGAGTATACTAAGTTTGTGTATGTAACAGGCATAAGAAGGCGTAGCAGACTCCATATGGTAGTTACATTCCACATATTCTTGAACAACATCCAAAGTCGAGTTGATATATCGTAGTTATGTCCGTCTGTCTATACTTCGTACATATTTAGGAACAAAGAGATCTAGCAAACTACATATCTACAAGAGAGAAATTTGTCTACAATTTGCATACTTTTCCATATTTGCGCCATCTAGAAGGCAAACTATAGAACTAATACGATTTCATTGGTCATCGTTGTTCATACAGCGCCATCTATTAAGTTGTTTTCTGTTTTATAAAATATTAAACACTAAATAAAATTTTGAACATATTTTACATGAGAGATTTAGCAGGGTATTTCGAATTTGAAAGCTCAAACTTACTTATCTAACTTCAAAGCTTTCATTTCTGCTTCATTAATACTATATTTCAATACATCATATCTGAGTTAACAATACAGCTACGGCATAAAAGTAGAAACCGTGCTATATCTTCCATATAATTAGGCAGAACTTAAAATAAGTTATTTTCTCTCCGGAAAGGCACTTATTTTAGATAATAACAAGTAAAACATTGAAGAACTTAGCTCGATTTCATAGTAAGATTCAGCTCAGAGCTAAAGAAGCGCTGCCTAGCATGGAAATATATGGTTTTCCAAACTGCAGACAGCACAATTAGCCATACTTAAACAACAAGCTAATTTCTACGATACCTTTCGTTACATAATACGAATGTTCCGCATAAGGAAACATAATACTCGCACAGCTACAACGTTTCATTCGAACTAAATGAAGCACAGCATCGACAACTACGCAGTATTTACTTCAAATAATATGCCGTAGGCTTAAATTAGCTGCTACATGTGTACAGCGCCGCACAGTATGCTCTACATTCTGTTCTTAGTGCATATCTGTACGTATACGTGTATGTGCGCTTATCACTTTCAAAGACTGTAACTAATACTAGGTATACTCGTACACACTATCAGCAAGCAGAGAAGCAGACAGGCACAAGTTTAGCTTAGAATCTCTTCAGATACATTTTCAACTGAATTGCAGCGACATATGTGTTGCATACTTACCGGCGTTTATACGTTTTGCGGCGCTGTAAGTAAAAGACTTTGAGCGATTAGTTGCGGAACGTGCATCGCATTTAATGTTCTCAGAAGCGACCATGTGCTGGCATAAGCAAGCCAGAAGGCGAGCCTTTAAAGCACACATATGCATACGTGTGTGGTTATGTAAGTATGCGTGCAAAGGACATTCACAGCAAAATAGATACTTATATGCATAGATTATGCAAGTAGAAGCAGCAGCAGCTTAAGCTGTAGCAGCCATTGTGGACTTATGGGATTTAAATGTGCGGCCAACAATAACAGCTACTGCAGCAGCAGCAGCAGCAGCAAGGATACGATACGGACATGCCCACTATTAGAGCAGCATTGAAGCTGATTTTCAGTGAAAATATTAAAATATTTAAGCATATTTCAAATACTGGCCGTCTGTCGTTCTGTTTGTATGTGTACAAGGTCAGCCTTGTATTTACTGTGTGTAGGCGTTACAGACCAAAGTAGGCGTGGCATGTTTGTCAACGAAAATGTGGGTGTCGTGCATGTTTGTCACACTTTGTGCGCTTGTTCAAGTTTTCTTCGAGTGTAGAAAACAGTCAGGATACGTGCTGCAAAGCCGCAAAATTTAGCTAGTGTATTATTTGTTATTGCTGCTTCTCTACGAGTAGTACTTTAGTAATTGTACTTGTCAATGTGTGTGTGTGTTCAGGAAACATGTGTTTTACACAATTACAAGTGCTCGTCAACACATACACATGCGAGCATACTAACTAGAACACTCGTACAAGCGTCCTGTGCCGCAAAAAAGAAATCGTTTTTTTGTTTTTTTTTGTTTTGTTTCATTTGATTTATTGCAAAACGCACACTTGAGACTTGATTTTTACTGCGTGGTAATTGCTTTCAACACAAATCACATACACGTGAAGCAAATATATAGAAATACATACGTTTGTCCGTTCGGCTAAAAATAGTCCGTGCGTGCAAGGATATTAAGCTGACTGCGCCAATTAAGCAAGTGAAAGGCATGAATAATGTTGTTTAAGCTTACCGAGGGACAAAATATATACATATAGGCAAATCTTGAGTGCGCTTGACAGCTGCAAAACTAATGAACTGTTGCTGAAAGTCAGCGAAGGAGATTGGGTTGAGAATTGGTTTAGCTTTGTATTGTGCGAATAGTTGACCCTCTTCAGAAAATCATGTGGCAAGCTTATTTGTATTTATATTGGGTTTGGATTTGATGCGGTTTGTGATTTTTTCGAATGCTTATATGTGTATAGGTGTATATAGGTTTTTGTGAATCAGTTGAGTTTTAATCAAAGTGAAAGTTTGAAATATTTGAAGTGGATTTGACATGATTTATTAAAATTCTATCGAAAATATATTAGATTTTATGTTGATATATTGAACATTTTGAATGAAGACTTGCATAAGCAGCATCTAATTTGAAGTACATTCACGAAAAATTTAAACAAAAATTATTTTTTATTAGCTCGCGTTGTTAGAAGCTTTTATTTAACCTACAATGTATGTGCATGTTTATTTGTATAACGAGAACGACACAGAAATCTCTAAAGATTTCGATTTCATTTGGTTTGCAAATCTTTGGAAAAAAAACTGTCGGCGCCTAAGAACTTGAATGGATTTAATTCTGCGGATTTTGTTCCAATCAAACACGAACTGTTGCACGCGCGAAATGTAACTGCATAAACAGTAACACTACGTTTAAAGGGTTGCCAGCACTCAAAAATAATTTTAAAAACTATTTATTCAAATCTCTATTCTTATTTTTGATGAACAAATTAAAGAAATAAGTATAAATAATATTAAATTGGACGTTAAATGATTATAATTGTGGAATTGTACTGAACTGAGTTTTTTGCAGCTGTTTTATTGTCGGTGACTGTCAAATTTCTGTTTGTTTTCCGGATACAAAAGTTATTAAAATAAATGCATATATCCGGCATTGATATTAATAGGAACAATCTAATAATTAGTTTCTTTATGAAAACAAAGCAATTCTTCAACTAGCTACACCATAACAATAGAATAAAATCTTCAAATTGTCAATCCAGCATTAAAAGACTTGAGCGTGATCTGTTAGATGCTTGTGAGGAGTATTGAGGATTTGGTTCACTTGAATAGCCCACCTTCACAAAATATTAATTTTCGTACTGCTCAAAGTATTCAAAAAATATACCATTTAAAAGGTATTAGTTTGTAAATGTGCACAATCAAGCTGATGATGACGAATCAAAAACACACATAGGAAACACAAACGCTCACAAACATATGTATTTCAAACGATAGCATACGATCAGTCAGTTACAAGTTAGATAAGACTCTCCCGAACGCGAAAGAAATATAAAATTACTTGTTCTACTTTGTATGCGCTTCGCTATTATTTTGGTGACTGTCTCTCTGTTGGTAGTTGTTGTTGTAAAATGTATGGAGTAAAATATCAATAACAACAAACGCATACACGCAGTAATTACAAAATTATTTCTAGATTGTCGTCGATTGTGTCGAACGCTGGTCATACATTTACTTAATATAAAGAAAAACTTATCTTTTCCATATTTTCAACATATTCGTTCTGTTCTGTTCTGTTCTGTTTGTTCATTTACCACTTCAATACAAAATTATTTCTTTAATATATAATAGGTACTCTTATAACTGAATAAATTAAAAGCCCTTCACTTCAAGTGGCAGACTTTCTTCTTAGTTTAATGCAAAACGGAAGTTTTATGCCTCAAGTAAACACAAAACAAACCAAATAGAATACAAAGAATTAAAAAACAAACAGCCAACATCAACTTTCAGTTACAGCAGTTGACAATAAGCAGAACAACAGAAACAGAAAAAGAAGAAAAACAACAGAATAAGTTGCCAGGTCACATTTCACAAAACAAAACACAGCCTGGCTCAAGTTGGCCGCTCTACATTGGCATCTGATTGCAGTGCAGCAGTCGAACTCAGTTTCAGTTAGGATGGATATGCGATATTTTTACACGTCTTAAAACTTTCATGCACTGCCAGTGTTCCATTCGTGTCATTTTTAACGCTTCACGCTAAGCTTTTGTCAAAAGTCAGTGAAACAAAACCAAATGCGAATGCGAATGCGAATGCGTATACTCGAATGTACTTTAAAGTGCAGCAAATAATGGAAAGCGAAGCCGCGCGAACGCCTTAAGAAGTCACGGCTTCTGAGCTGAGCTGAGCTGAGTTGCCGCATTTGATTTTTCTTTGAGATGACTGCACTTTTAATTGAATTGAAACGAGTGTTTGAAAGCATTTGAAGCGCAAAAAAGAAAAACAGTCCAAGTGTGTTAATTGGAAAACGGGTGAAAAGTCATTTTAAGATGAAAGCGATTGAAATGCTTTGTGAGTGACAGACGGACAAAAAGTTTGATTATGCTCGCATAGCACGTTTTATTGCATTTGATGCACTTAAATTGTAGATTGAGTTACAATGCTTCAAAGTGGATTATAATTCACAGTGTTGGTAATGCATTAAAAAAGAAAAGCTTAAACTGGTCAGATAGTAACAAGGATAGTAATTAATGTAATAAGAATGTCAAATGCACTGCTCGCTGCCCAATTAGCACTTTCAAATACAAACCTCGGAGCTATACTATATAAAAAAAATAACTTTTATTCGTATGAGCTACATACAAATTTATGGAGTCAAGATTATTGACAATCACTTAATTGATGAAATTGTTGGAATGACGCACTAAGCTGTCAAAAGCGTAGTAATTTATATACATAGCGGTAGGGGTGGGAGCTGTTAATGAGGTTTATTAGCTGAATTTCCAGATATCCGTTTGCAATTAAACATTGCATTTCGATTAATTCTGTAAAAGGTTGTGTTTGTGAAAAACAAGTTCTGTAGAAATTAATTTTCATTGCCTCTCTTTATGTTCATATAAAAATATTAATGAGCAAAACTAACAACACTAAATTAAAGTATTTTTCACCCCTTGGAATTTTTCCTCACATTTGCTATTCATTCTAGCTTCCATAGTTTTTTTTTTGGAATGGAAAGGTATTCACACCTTGTCGCTTAATAGCTATAAAGCTAGCTAGTCCCTCAGTTCTCATCAGAATAGCGACTCTCTGTATTCGCTCACAGTATTCGCTCAGAATCTCATTGTCGGTATGCCAAGATAGCCGTACATAAATTCACTTTTTCATTTGGGCATTAAAACAAACAAAAACTACGATTTAATTGCAGTCAATATTAACTAAAAATATCTAGTTGAGGCTTTTTGTGGACGCAGTCTTCACATTTGGAATGGGGAACGGGTTCGTTTGCAGCAGTTCAAATTAGTGGGGAAAGTAATTGATGCTTTTCCAAACGACCCAAGCAACTCACAAGCGTCCGTTAGGACACTTATCTCCTAGGTTGGTGTTGGTGTTGGTGTTGCTTGGTTCCTCAACCGCAAAAAAAAACTTTTATCAGTAAAGACACAGAGGAAGCCTCGGATATATGATGCCGCTTTGATGACGACTACCGGGACTACGGCAGAGAGAGCGACGGAGCATGTGCTGGAAATATCAACTCTGAGCGGCCTTTGCAAATTGATGCGCCTTCCCACGTGCGGCCATAAGCGATAACGGCGGTATGCGACGTGCTATGCCAATTGTAAACCGTTTGCGGTTTTTGTTTTTAAAGCTATATTTTTTGTTGAGAGCTAACCACTTAAAGCACGAAGAGAATGCTATATATTTTGGGATATTTAGTTGTAGAATGTATCGAATTGCTAATTCGTAAGATGAGTGGATTGTGTGAGTGAAACTCAAACCAATACTTAGGCCCACGAAATCTTTTGTGGATTATAGAAGAAACTGTCCCATATACAAACACTTGTTACATTTCAAGAAAAATGTTCCAATATTGCAATATTATAGAAGTTGAATATTTTATTTCTGTTCGCTGGTTTCTCCGATCTTCTAATGCTCCTTCTTCTGGTATGTTCTGTGGTCATAATTTTGTACATACAAATTTTATTTTGACCTTGACTAAGCTTAGAGTTGAGTTGACATTGCACGACAGCTTTGGAAGCAATACTTTGAAAGTCTTGACTTCCAACAGAGCCTTCATAGAGTAGTAAGCAATACCACAAACTGAAAAATTCACCACCTCAACTAATTTGCCCATTTAGTTTTTCAAGTCACGCATAGTTTTCGCTTTGTATTCGCCTTCTAACAAGCTTCACACATAAAATGTAAATCACAGCCACAGCCTACACACAGAGCAGAGAATACCTTTTGCTGAATATTTATAAATTTTCCATAACACATCGTTTTCAGCAAACTTTTGTGCCAATTTTCTTTTTTTTTGGCTTCAGAAGTTTGTCGCTTTAAATAAAAAGTCACACTCGTCGCTATTCAAAGCATTTCGATACGCTTGATTGAGTAGTTCTTCCATCAAAACTTTCTACACTTGAATGCATATCTGAAATGAATTTCGGTTGCATGTAAAATTTGAATTGATTTGAGATTAAAGAGCGCAACACACAAATCAGGCACGCACTCAGCGCATTAATATTAAATGTAAAAATCTTTAAAATTTTTAGAAAACGCTGTCCGGCGACGTCAAAACTGCAAATCAACAAAATTTTATTAGCTGCGCAAAAAATGACGGAAAAAAGAAAAATACAGAAGATTTGCGTTGGATGGAAAAAATATTATTTGTAATATAATTTCTCAAGCGTAAATGTAATTTATCAATTTGTGGCGCAGGCAATAAACAAAAAAAAAAAAAAATCGTTGTATCGTAATAAAATAAAGCAAAAAAAAAAAAAGAAAAGTATCTCAAACAAAATCAAAACACAAGCAAAATATTGTTAGCAACATTTGTGCCCGAGCAGTCAGTGAGGCCGACCTCGATGTGGTTCTGATTCTGGTTCTGGTTCTGGTTCTGTCGAGGCCACAGTTACTGTGCATGGGGGGATGTAGAACGTGCCGCAGGGCTGCAGTAATTGGCAATAAATGTGTTCATGAATTTTAATGTTAGGCGCTCGTTCGAATGCTCGGTCGGTCTCGGGGTCATGGGTCCCACTGTTGGTCAATGGTAGCAGAAGTGCAAAAAACATAACTCATAATATTTGCTGCGTGCTTAAGGATTTGATTTGACTTTATGTCTGTGTGCGCTGCTGTCAAAACGGAAATTCATAAGAAGCATAAATGGTGAAGGAGATGAGAAAAGAATCCGTAGCTTCGTTCGATGTCCTTTGAGGCTTTAAAGCGTCCTAAAGAAGCTGCAAAGTCGTACTAAATGAATGAAGAGCGACAAATATTGAGATTTATTTGCTTGCAAAAAATATTTAATTGAATTTGCATTCAACGGATTGCCTGGCCATATTGATTGGTGATTTGTGTGCAAAACGTGCGGAATTTTTGAATTAATCTACAAAATTAAATCAAATACTTCAAATACAATTTAAAGCAGACTCTTTATGTGTATATAGGGGGACTAACAAGAGATCGCTGAGTTGCTGGTATTTTATTTGTTTTTAAGAATTGCAAAATTTGTTGAAGGACATTTAATTTTTTTACTTCCCGAAAATCGTTTGGCATGAAGGAGAGATAACTTAAAGTCTCTGTGGCAAGCACGAAAGAAATACATCAAACACCAACGCAGCAAGAAATTTATCATGCGAATCTTCACGACTTTCGATGTCAGTAAAATTTTCAAAGAATGGCAAACTGCATGTGAAACAAGTGCAGCATCTCTTCAAACTGTTTCCAAGTGGTTTCGAAGATTTATGAGACTGAAAATTGTTTTGCAGAGAATGATGCTCGAAAAGGTCGGCCAAAATCTTCGACCGTTGAGAGAAATGTGACGCTGTAGAGATTTTGGATTTGGGTCTGCTGATAATAGCCGCGACAAATGTTTAAATTGATTTGTTTTCGCTTTATGAATAATTGCAGTTTTTGAAGTAAAACTTCTTTATGCACGAAATGACGAGTAACTCAGTTCTTTTCTAACGGAAGTAACGTTTTCGGACAGAAATAAAGAATTGGTCATACGTTCGCAAATCAACTATAGCATGACCATGCATTCATGTGCTCACGCTTATTAAGTCTAAACTAAGAATTTTAAAGTTGCAAACGAAAGGGGTGGGGGTCAATTTGAGGGGACATTTGGGATCACATTTGGGGAGAAAGTGTACAGGGACAGATTGATGTAAAATGTTGATTTGCATAACTCTTCATATCATTAACTATAAAATACATTGAACCCTTCTCAGGTGGCATAAGGCAGAATGAGAAGAAGTGGCAGCGGAGGCTCAAATGTTGTTAATTTATTTCATTGCGCCTGTTATTAAATACATAATACATAGCAAAAGGAAGTTCGTTCCATCCGGGTGTCCCACAACAACTTTATCATTATATTTTATGTTTAATCTTTTGAGCAATACCTGCCACAACAGTCAAAATGGTTTTACTTCAACCGCGTGTAAAGGTTAAACGCGCATTTTTGAATTTTCACCATACTCAAACCGTATAAGTACCTTCATATTGCTGTTCAATGCATTTAATTAGAATTTTGAATCGAAAAGAAAGTGTTGCCTTGGATCCCAAACTATGACTCTATGCAGAGGGTGGAAAGTTTACAGAAAGCGAACTAATATCTCCACTCTATAGATTTCATGTCTCGGTGAAACCACTCACCATGCTCGTCACTTACGTTAGCAAGATTTTCTGGAAAAAATCTATTCTGAAATTTTTTCTAAACAACTCAGCAGCGCACTTTTGTTAGACCCTACGCATTTTCGTACAAGTCTAAATAAAATACTCTAATAGGAAACCACTTAATGGGCACAAAGCAAGTCATATTGAAAATTGTGCTACAGAATGGCAAAAGCATTCATTCAATCAACAATCAAATATCAATGCATGTGCTCTGTTATTGGATAATTAAAGAAGAAAGAAGAAGGAGCAACTCAATACACTAAATGCAACCAACTTAATGGGGCTCAGTATGCCACCATACAAAAGGAAACCAGCAGTCTATGCTAACGAGCTGCCTATTGAATTTCGAAACTACACACACACACTCACCCTACAGGCGCCTTCGGGCATTGAATGTATCTAGTACAAGCAGGCAAGCAGGCAAGCAGGCAGGCAGGATATCAAGGTTAGTTGAGCGGTTGCGGTGTTTATTACAACAAATAAGTAGAAACTTTTAGTTTGATTTATCATATTCAATTACAAACCAACCGAGCAACAAAAATAACTCGAATAAGTATACGAGTATATATATTTATATGTACTAACGAACCGCTGACCGAGGGCACTAAGTGATGCGCGCGCGTTTCCAATGTGTAATTTAGACGCTGACCGCCACTCAGGCAAATAGGTCATTTAGTAAGCCTTCAATGGCATATGATATACCTATATACACATATAAGAAGTTGTTTCAAAGCAAGGCACTGAGTAAATGAGACGATTAATGGGCTGCTGCCTTTACTTCCTGTAGCACTTTTATGCTGCGAAAACAAATCTGAAACTACTATTGAAATTCTTCCTCCTGCGTTGATGTTTGTTGAAATGCGATATCAGCAAAGCTGCTGAGTGTAGTCAAGTGCTGCTTCCGCTTGAATTTGCCTGCCTGTCTGCTTGCCTGCCTTGATTCATTCAGCATATTCATGCCATCATGCATCTTCATGCCTGCCACTCATGCTTGATTTGAGTTCATGTTTGATTTGAGTTCGCAAAAATCAGCGCGCAATTTCGGATGCTTATTTGTATTTGTGAAAGTAAAGTTTGCTTTTTGTAGTCCTTAAGCCAGCAAATGTGACAGCTTGTGTTTGTTTGCCACTTTTCTCACGCTACGCACAATGTATTGGCTTAGTGTTAGAAAGAGGTTTTCTATCGATGGAGACTTTTTTGGAATTTATTGTGCTTTAATATGGTTTAATTTTGTTTGCATTCAATGTGAATAGCATTTAATTTATTTGTTTGCGTTTTTCTCACTTTTGTTTGTTGTTATTGTAGATTAACATTTGCTTTAGACTTTATGAAAACAATATAAACTCACACAAGATGTTCTAAATTATTTTGTTATTATAGATTTTTTCGCAATTATGCGTAAAATTAGAGCTAACGCAACAAATTTGTAATGCGTATCGTGATGTTTGGCTTTTTTTAGTACATTTTTCGGCACAACGCTTTGACATTATTTCTCAATTTGTGTTGTTTCCAGAGACTTGAAAATGTATCTTGGAGCAAAAATGGAATTGGCTCGTGAACATTTCAAGACACTATACATCGGTGCTACAAAGATTTCAATTGAGGCCGTCTTGAGGTGAATAACACACTCCATGGAGTTGCTCCAGTGTCGGAAACTACGCCAGAAAACATTAATCCTGTGCGTGAAATTATAATGAAAAAAATTCATGTGACTTATTTTCCGAGAGGCTGGGATACGCCTCCTGATATTTATGTAAAGCGTCCGTCCATAAGAAGCCACCATATCAAGTTGGTTTGTGCCTGTAATTCAAAAAACGAAAGAGTGGGCCATGGTTTTATATGGGAACTATCCCTAAAAGTGGACGTAGCGTGTTGATGTGTATACTCTAAGGAGTTAGCACCAAAATAAGCAAACCACGTTCTGGTTTCACATAGATATCTCAAAAATTGTTACAACAACTGCAAAACAGAGAGACGGACATAGCTAGTAGATCGATTCCTTTCACCATTTCATGTAAGCCCGAAAGTAAACAGCAGTCGAATAAATGAGTCTATCAAACCATATAAAAGTTATTCACACACAAGCGCTACGAACCAAGTGGTCCCTTGTTTCGTTGGCAACCTGGCCACCATGCGGCTAGTTGCAATACAATTCTGAACTGATTGTAACCAGGTTTATTTTATATTATTTGTGCATTTATATTTCATTTTGTTGATACTATGGATGGCTTGATATATGCGTTATAGCACTGCGAGGACTGTCCCAAAGGAGACACTTTATGGCAGAAGACGATGTGATGCTTATTATGAATTATGTGTCTTTTTTTAATTGCAAGCCCGGACTGGTTATAGGAAATTGAAGTTAATGTAATATTAGACAGATTACAATGCTCAACGATCATAGAGAAAGCATTAAAGAGGAAAACATTTATTGTATTTAAAGCTGCCTGCACTGTTTGAATCTCCATGCGCATTGTTGTTCAGACAGCCAAACTCAAAGATTTCCACACCCAACAACGCAAGTTCAATGCCTACATGATAGTCATGACTAGAATCGTTACTTTATAATCTGTAGGTACGTATTGTTTAAGATGCAATGGATTTAGTATGTAACATTAAACGCTTTTCAAGCCTTGCATGCTAGGAGTATGTTGTTGTGTAGTCATAGACATAGTGTGTAAACAATCCATACTCACTTTCTATCAAGCTCTGTTCAAGTGATACCAAGATCTGTTCAAGTGACACCAAAATCGCTAAAACCTCATTTGGTTGTTGAGAATATTGGTATTATTGAAGGAGCATTCGGCAGCACATATTTTAAATAGAGGCATTGTTGATTCATCGAGTTGAGTACGCTGCTGCATTGCTGACTGCACAGAGAACAAAATACTAACATAGCAAGTATATATTCAGACATTTTGTCATGTATTCCACAGACTGGCCTGACCTTGTTATCAATGGTATCAGAGTCATTTTATAACCCAAATCTCAATGCCTCGCAAACACTACAACTCTAATAAATTTCACACTTAAACTCTCCATACTTTTTTTCTTTGATAACACGCTGCTAATCTATATTTAAAACCCGCAGCCGCATTGGAAACCACTGCAGCAGACAAATTGATATCAGAGCACTTGCTGCATAGGTTCACTTGGTTCGTTAGCATCCTTTTTTTATATTACTTCTTTTTTTTTTTTTTGTTTGTCCTTGCCATATTTGCATACTTCACTATTTCACGGAACTTTTAGCGCCACTTGGTAGCTTGTTTTTTTTTATTTCTACCACGGTCAGTGGTGTGATTGCAATAAACTGCTGTGCTGTGGTAGATGTTGCGTGAAACTGTGCTGCATAAATTAGCCACAACGCGGTGAGATTTGCCATTGAGACTGTAGTACATGTGTAAAGTCATATATAGCATGATACTATATGTATGTCAAGTGTTTATAACAATTCTGTGTAAGTATTACCAACCAAACGAGCTGACGCATGATAAAGTTCAGAATTTTAAAAATTGATATCTTATAGCGTTTGTAATCACTCAAGCGAAACTGAAAGCTGCAGGATTTATGTACAGCACAATTTTTCATATATTTTCAGAGAGAGTGAGTGAAGCTGCTGTCAACTTTTAGTTGCAAAATATATGTTGCCTTTGGGCACAGTTGAAGGAACATATAATATTGCAGTAAGGCATTTTTCTGGTTAAAGTGAAAAATTGCAAGCAAATTTAAAGTGAATATGATGCAAGGCCGGAGTTGGCTGCTAACAAAACTTTGGGCTTTCTTGAATATGTTTTTACTTATTTTGTTCAGTTTTCAAGTTACATGTACTATGTATTGCCACACAATTTAACAGAAAATTTGCACATAATTCACAATGAAACTGAAAGTGTGCGCATAGAACCGGAAGTTGCATGAAATATGTACAGGATGCCGCTTGGCAGATCCTTTTTGCTAGCAATATGCAAAACTCGAAACGAGAAACGAACAAAAACTTGTCAACAATGCTTATACGAGAGTTGAATTGTATATTGTGCGGCTTGGCAACCCTAATGGTTAAAAGATATTTCCATTATAAAGTTTGGCATTTTTTAGCATAAATGTACGCAGTATGTTTTGTTGTACGAGCACTATTTATGTTCTTTACAGAGACTTGAAACGTACATCTCGGTAAAAAAATGGAATATTTGCGTGCAAGTTTTATGAGTTCAGTAGTGAATTCAAACATTTTCGCTGTTCACTTAAATATAAATCTAGAGAATATCGTCCAAAAACAGCTGTTGTTACAAAAAACTTCGTTGCTATGCGTGAACTACTCAGACAAGAACATTATGTGATATATCATGATATTAAGGCATCCTTTCAAAACACTTCCATGATATCATAACAGCTGATTAATCATGGATCTATGCATATGAGCCCAAAACAAAACATCAATCGACTGTATGGGTGTTCCACAAACAATAAAAGTTATTCGCGAATGATGTATTCGGCGACCCTTATGGTTTCCATGTCGCACAACATACAGTGCAGCCCTCATAAATGTGTGCGCGTGTGTGTATATTTCGGTATAAAGTTTTATTACTTCTTTTACACAATATTTTCACCGAAATTGTAGCGCTCGAATGCCGAAATATATATGCCAGTCGTCTAGTCATACTGCAATTCAGTGCTCTTCTGTATGGCAAAAAATGCCGCTTGCAGCTGTAGTAGCTTCTGCAAGTAGCAACGTCAGCCCGAATAGCTTAAAATGCAGCAACTAATTAAAAATACTTAAAATTCCTAGCATGCACCACTGATGCTGCTCTTGCTTTTTACTGCCGAAATACTAGCTTTTTTGTCCTTTAGTGCTGCTCACACTTCTACTCCATAAGTTTTTACCATTTCACTTAATATGCCAAATTTGTTGCTTGATCTCTTTTTAGATGCTGCTTCAATGGTTTTACAACTGCCTGTTCTGCCTCTGTCTCATGCCGCTGGTCATGCTGAGCACTGTGAATCGTAAATGCCCCATGGAATGTAGTTGCAGCTTGGATGACTTGGATCGCTATCAGGCCATATGCACAAAAGGTAAGCTCAAGAAAATACATTCACCTACATACAAAAAAAAAAAAAAAGGATGCTGCATCCAAGGTGTTTGCTTGGCTGAAATTAGAATAAATGTTTTGTAAAAATTGCTGCACAAAGTCTTCTACTTCTGGGCGCAGCTAACGGAAATGTGCACAAATTACACAAGAAGTGTTCGAAGTAGTGAAAACAAGCACAGCACAGCGCAACAGTAACAGTAACAGCAACAGCAACAGCAACAAAAGCACAATGGTGTCAAGGATGTTTTGCAAAATGGCGGCATGAAGCTGCTGGCTGACAAAATGGCGTTGCAAAGCTAACCTATCTATCTAACCATCTATCTAGGTACATATACAATATATCTATCTGGAATATAGTTGTCTGTCCGTCTGTCTGTTTGTCCTTCTGTCTGTGCGCAATGCTAACGGCGCGGAAATGTGTGTCAGATTAAGTGTAATAATTTAATGCTAAACGGAAATCGTGTGCATAGATTGAAGATAAGCTTTAGACGGCTGCTTTGGCTGTGCTAAGGAAATCAAGTCAGAAAGGTGTGGCTGAGCTCGATTTAGAGTTGGGTTAAAGGATGCGCTTTTTATGACACAGTGGCACAGGTCAAAAGGAAATGAGAAAAGTAATGAGCTATTTGCATAGGTACCCCACTGATTCGATTTCGGTGACAATCGATGAATTAAATTTTACACTGGATTTTAGATTTTAGAGCATTTTAGTTGCATATGTACAGCTTTAGTCTATAAAGGACGAAAAAAAAGAAGTGAGCTGTGTGCAATCGCAAAGCTTTGATGTGAAACATGTTATTCACTGCATCAAGAATCAGCCGTAAATGTCATTATCATTGTATGGAGACGAAGCACCAAAAATATCAAGAAACACAGGGCGTTACAGATATCGCATTCGCCTCAAAATCTCCAGACTTCGATCATAAAACTAAATGTTTTAAACGAATATTGGAGATTTTGAGTCGAAAACATTTTCTGTAACACTCCCGACAGCCTTAGGGAGTACACGTAGAAAACCGCTATGAAATGGTAAACCAGCCAGAAAGATAGCTAAGAGAGTAAACAATTTAACTAACTGTGAATTATATACATTCATGCCTCATACCGGAAGCAAAAATAAAGATGTTTCACATAAAAAACTTTTTATTTAATTGGACTCTATATCTTACTTACTTACTTACGGAACTCGGACAATGTCCGAACAAGCATTCTTTAGAAGAACGAAGTCTGGGAAGATCTCTGAAAATTCGGCACCAAAAGTAAACGTTCAAAAGATATCTAAGCTAATTCTGCAGCTTTAAAAATTATTCAGAATCTTTTTTCGTAAACCCCATAAAGTATATATATTCTTTATCAGCCTGATGAGACGAGTCGAGTCCGTCTGTCTGTCCATCTGTCTGTCTGTCTGGATGTTGATCCGCATTTTTTTGAAAACTAAATTTTAAAATATCCAGTTGTAAGTAAAGTATTTTTATTGCAGTATAATAGTGTATCCATATTGACATGCCGCGCCCCCTTTTCGGCTAGCCCTCTTATAAACCACTTACCCACTTTTGACTTTTTGTATGAACATTTTTAAACCAGACAATGTCACCTTTGAAATTGGCATGGTGTGTTCTTATGACAGGACTCTTCACATATATATCAAAAAGTGTGATCCCTCCACTCTCTGGGGGTAGCCACCATACAAATCACCCACCCATATTTCATTCTTTGTAAGGAAAACGTTTTTGTTGCAGTCAATATTGACTTAAAATTTAGTATGACGGTTTCTAATGGACGAACTATCACATTAATGTCAAGGGGCATGTCCCGACCCCCATACAAACTTATCGCCCACTTTTGGGATGTTGTATGAGAAACATTCTTATTTAATATCAACTTAAAATTGAATTTATTCCTTTTTAGGGGTAACCCCGCATGTACGAACGCTTTGCATAATTAGCATCGAGTGCATCACGCCAATTTTTAGATTACACCCCACGTTCAGGTTGTTAGAATTTACAAAACTGTTTTCTTTACTCCTGCTAAGTGAAACTTCGTGCGAATGGTATTAAAGCTTCGGTTAAACCAAAGTAACATTTTGTTTTATATATAGATTTTAGTCTCCAGAACTTGAAATTAGCCTTAAGAATGTTCAAAATGTAGAGATTTTCGCGATATGATTTTGTAGTTTTTCTATTTAAGTTATTTCTCGGGGCAAATGTGACCAAACTGAATGCGACTTAAGTCAAAATAAATCAAGATTAAAATACCTTGACGCCATTGGGCTCGCTTCGCTGGAAGGATTCCTAACAGGCTATTGGCGTTCGCCAAACATAAAATTCTACTGGACTTCAAAAGCTAGTGATCGACCTACATCATAGGCCTCACTGCGGACTATATTGGTCTAAGTCAAAATAAATAAAACTCTCCTCCTCCAGGGGCAAGTCATTGATAAGGATCTATGCCAAAAACAGAATAACAGAAAAGTCGAATTTTAGTACTAAGTATTTTTCGAAAATCAAAACTTGCGATTGTATCCATAGATTATGTTCGTATGTATCTCATTTTCCTTGGAAAAGTTGGAAAAAGAGAAACAGTTTTATATAGTCGTCTAAAAAGGACATTATATATATTTGTTCAACTTTTTTTGGTGAAAGTCAATAACAAACTTTTAAGGCATTGTAGAGTGCCAAGTTTCGGTTTCATTATAATCACAGTGTTCTTCCATTGTGTAGATTATGGTTTAACTTATCAAAGTAAACTCCAGCAATTTCGACTTAAATTTTGTTAGATTTAGTTTGGATTATACTCGTATGTTTAAACTGGCATGAATACTACTGACTTCATTCTGGCTCGCTAGCTGCACTTAATGCATTTCAATGCGAATCTAACTTAAGTCTTTACTCTGACAACAATATAGCTTTATACTATAGCCATATGTGGAATATCGCGTAATCAACTTGGCAGCTACACTTGAATGCAATGAGCTTGATTAAATATACAAAAGACGTATGAAAAGCGAAACATTTCAGTTCAATTTCACGAATCAAAGCAAATATTTTGTAGATACATTTTATATTGAAGCATTATGCAATTTCAAAGTTAGTTGGGAAACTTTTGCAGTATAATGTACAAAAATTTACACAAATTTAAATGATTAAAATATAGCAAAGAATGCACGTTCCAGTAGTGTGTTGCATACATATAAAACAGGAAAGCTTTTGTCCTTACTACGCGAAAATCTGTGTTAATCCACTTTCTTTTCAAAGAAATACAAAAAATGTTTTTAAAAGAAGTGAGTGAATGAAGGAATGCTGGAGTGCATGGGTGTCCTGAACAATTGCTTTAACAAGAAAGACATTCTTCCATCTTCGTTTTTTTTTATTATTTTCGTGGTAGACAATAATCGTAGTAAATAAAAAGGATAATATTGCAGCTGGCTGCTTGCTGCTTGCTGCATGCAGAATAAATCGCGTGGCTGTATAAAATGTTTATTCCAGTGCCGGATCTAAGCTAAGTGACGATGGAAATGCGCCAATGCTGTTGAAATGAAACCAAGTACAATAATATTAATGATCTATTTAGGTGCAAAATCATTGTCTCATTGATCTCTGTGGTTTGTACTTTATGCTAATAGAACTCAGGCGCACAAATTGTGCGACTATTTACATTATGTAGAGTCAATAAATTCGATATTGGGGTAGTTAATTTCATTGTTCACCACACGTTTTCCGAAACTTAATCGTTTCTTTTTTTAAGATAACTTCACTTTTAGCAATGTGGCAAAAAAAAAGGAGATACAAACAGACCGAGAAACGGGTTTTTCGGTGATTATTTTAATATGTATGTGGATGAAAGTCTTTGAGACTCAAGCTGATCTTGCAGCAGTGTTAAAACTAATCTCTACAATTTCTGAAAATGCGAAAACTAGCACGAAGAAAAATGTCACATGCAACTAATAAGCCTGTGTGCTCCTTGGCGAAATATTCATTGGCTTTCATCTGGGTTTAGTATTTTACAAGAGAATAATACTTTGTCATAAAGAGCATATTTAAAGCAAGATGTGCGACATTCATCCAATACATTACAAAGTAGCTGAAACGAAGAAGCATTTCTGATCCACATACTTCGATATTCCGTTTTGAAAACATTAGCCAAAAACAGTCTTCAAAACGGAGCACACCGTTCTTCCACACTACAGAACGCTTAATCATTATGTTATTATTGGGTGTTGGAATTAATTTTTGAAGGAACTAGCACTAAATCGCATCGGGTAAACCTGTGACTAAATGCATGTGAAAGCCTACTTCATAAGCTTCACTTTTCAGTATGTATTTTTTTTGCTCTGTGAACTTGTCGACTTTTGTTTCAAGAAAACGCAATTTGCTGGAAGGTTTGCTTTTGTGCTTTCATTTGAAGAAAAAGTCAGCTGAAGCCCTTCGTACGCTTTGTGAGACTTACGGGGACTATGCACCATCGATTTCAGCTTGTGAGTACTGGTTTTGTCGGTTTGAAAGTGCTGACTTTGATACGGAGGACAAAGAATGTCCGGGCCAGCCAAAAAAGTTTAAAGATGAAGAATTGGAAGCATTACTCGACGAAGATCCGTGTCAAACCCTTCAAGAATTGTCAGCATCATTAGGCGTTGACTTGTCAACGGTTGTCAAACGCCTCAAAGCCATGGGAATGATTCAAAAGCAATGAAATTGGGTGCCGTACGAATTGAAGTCAAGAGAGGAGACTTTTCACTTGCGAACAGCTGCTTCAACGCCATAATCGGAAGAGTTTTTTGCATCGTATTGTTACTGGCGATGAAAAGTGAATACATCGAAAAACGAAAAACATCATGGGGCCACCCGGCCATGCATCAACATCGACGGCCAAGCCGAATATTCATGGTGCCAAGCTCATGCTCTGTACTTGGTGGGATCAGAAGAATGTTTTGTACTATGAGCTGCTGCAACCTAGCCAAACCATCACTGGTGAACGTTACCAACAACGATTGATGCAATTCAGCCGAGCATTGCAGCAAAACCGGCCGGAATATGCCAAAAGACACGATAAGGTGGTTTTTGCAATATGACAACGCTCGGCCACATGTTGCAAGATCTGTCTTGTAATCATTGGAGGCGTTGAATAGGGATCGATTTGGAAATCTACAAATAAAAACATGTGGAAATTCTTAAAGTTTCAAATGAGCTGGCGAAACTGTTCATGCAATTATCTTGAAATTGTATCAGCTATAAAATGAACGCCGCACGAAACGAAAGCCCACTGTTTCACTGGCTTTCGTACATAAACATGGAGGGTGCTGACAAGGTCTTGCAATAGTGCAAATGTGCACAAAAGGCGATTTGTGCAAAGATGTGTAGATGAAGTGGTGTAACTCTGCAGTAATGGTATTGTAACAGCAATTAGTTTTCCTTCGTTGTGAATTATCCGCTGTTCACGCTCAGTGTTATTTCAAAAAAATACCAAATGCACAAAAAAATACCGAAACTCGCATCACGCTTGTTAAATTATTATGATTTTTTGTATGTTTTTACACCGATGCAAAGAAATAATTTTTTTTAGTACTCTGCACAAGCAAAGAAGTGCAAGATTTTTTTTACGAAATTTGTTATTTGCTGTGCAACTTTTCTTACACTTTTGCATTGTTGCAAGACCTTGTGAATAACTTAATTAATTTCGTTTTTCATCTACGAAACGAAACAAAGTTTTAGTGCCCAAAATACACCCTACCCTAAGGCCGCTACTGAACAGAATGAATAATAAGAATAAACAAGTGAATGTTGTAACTTTAGCAAAAAAAAATTAGAAAAAAAAAAAATGAGTGAAAAAAAATTATAATAAGGAAACGCATAATGCGGTACATAGTTTGCATGCAAATAGCTGAGTTTGTTAGGATACAGGAGCAGCTGTGAGCGGTGCAGGGATCTACTGGTGTACCAATTGTAGGTGAAATTTATTATGCACAAGCTGGCTTCAACATTGGCGAGCTGAATGATTCGCGTTGGTTGTCAGAGACTATTACTCCAGCTGTCGTAGATGATAATGATGATGTTGCTCTCGACTTGCTGCACTCTGCAATCTGTGGCAAGTAAATTGCAACAACAATGCAGACGATTACAAAACAATCTGTCTACGCTTGTTGCATTTAATGCTGCATGGATTATGACAAGGCAGACGTGCAGTAAGTTAATGTAATGAATATGTATCTCAAAGCTTAAAGAGATTTCAAATAAAACTATTTAAACTGTGTATTGTGTTTTCAATTCATTACAGGTGGACTCGATTCATTTCCCGTTGAACAACTGGACGAGGATGTGAGGGTGATCATAATTAAAGGTCCTCGCAATACTATAAAAATTCCGAGAATGTTTTTGCGCTTCAAAAATCTGGAAGAACTACGCATAACCGATTCAAATCTGCCAGCAATTGGAGCAAATTCATTCTGGGGCCTGACGCAATTACGCATATTAGGTGAGTACTGGCAGCAGCCGCAATCAAGGTCTGGGCTTGGCCAGCAAAATTAATGTAGCCATAAAATTAATCAATAAAAAGATATACAAACTCATTCATCATCAATCAAAAAGTCGCAAGGTAATGAAATGCACAAAATCAATTCTTTTTTCTTGTTCCGCGGCATACAAAAATGGCATAAATAAAAATTGAAGGCGTAAAATGGCTCATAATGTCCTTGGCTTGATTTCGTTTGCTTGCGTTTGTGTCCTGTCTACGCAGAGCGTTTCTCGCGCGTCATAAACGAATATTTAAATATTTTTCTTTTCGCATTTATTTTTTTGTTTTTATTATTTGTTCTGTCGAGAATTCAATTTAACAAACCGAAAGTTGTTAAAACAAGGATGCGCAGGATACTAGTGGCCCATGCGGCATTAAAAATCGTAAATTTTACAATTTCTGTTTGCCAACGAAAGAACATAAAGAAGAAGAAGAAGAAAAACAACAACACGAAAAGTGACAACGAATCAAAAATATTTGCAGACTTTGTTGTAAGAGAAATTTAAATACGCTACACACTCGTAAATCATTTTGCTACAGCAACTGACTGCAATAAACAAAAACGGCTGTAAAAGACTTTAGTTCGTTTTAAAAAAAATCATTTCTGCATATTACACCATGCAACATTTTAAAAAATAAGGATGTACGCTACAGTCGAGCATAGCCGATAGTTGAATAGCCTCTACATATTTTTGCAATCGCTCTACTGCGCTGATATGTGATATTGATTTCGTAAGTAAACAAAAGAGTTAACCAGCAAGCAACCAGAGAGCAAGTGAGCTCAACATGCATACTTCACCACACCATGGTGAAAATATATATTGACTTCACACTAAATTATAAATAGCTTTACACCTCCATATTGCGGAGTGGTGCTCTTTGAGTCAACAATTATTTCACATGCTAACTTTGAAACTTGCTTTCAAAATAATCAATTTTCTACTAAAAGCAACATTAAACGATTGAGACGACTGTTTACAATTGAGTGAACAATTTTACAAGTAATTAATATTATTCAGAACGTCCAACTGAGGGGACTATTGACGAAACGATTAACAAAATGTTGTAAATGACAGCCGAATAAAGTTGGGCGGTACGCACGTCCATAGAATGTATTGGGTATAACCCGCGCGAACAATTGGCCATGAAGAAGTTCTCCTCAAAATGGGTGTCTTCTTTGCTCACAATTGACCACAAACGGAAGCATGTAACAACTTCGAAGGAATGTTTGGCGGTGTTTAATGGAAAACTGGTTATTTTCGCGTTGTTTTGTAACCGTGAACACAATATAGATCCATTAAAAACACATCGGAGACCAGGTAACAGTGGTGGATCAGTGCCGAAAAAGACCAAGGTGAAACTGTCGCTCAACAAGATCATGGCAAGAGCTCTTCTGTATGCGAGCGGCATAAATCACATTGATTTTTAATTTAAAAAGAGAGAAATTATTAACGGCGAAATTATAACCGATGGATTGAATAAAAATCATCCGCATTTAGTCAAAACAAAAGTACTCTTTCAAGAAAACAAACGACAAATACCAACGTGGATAGTCCTTATGCTGTAACTCCATGAAATGCGGTACGAATCTCTGCATCATCCATCACATTCTCCAGATTTAGCCTTGAAGTGACTGTTTCCTATTTTTAAACTTACTTGAAGATAACAGATTTTGGTTGAATCAAAAAGTTTTATTATTTGGATGGAATCAAAAAATTAGAAAAATTTTTTTGAAGTATATCGAGGTAAAAGGTTGGAAAAACAACGAAGAATGTTGCAGACTTCGAAATCTGTCAATTTGCTTATGCATATTCTGCATATTCTGCATATTTTATAAAACAAAAGATAACTGATGACCAATAGAGCTCTAGATGACATTGATGACCAATGAAATCGTAGTAGTTCGGCGATACGCCAACTAGATGGCGCCAATTTTGAAAAGTATGCAAATAGCTCTATTGGGGGTGTAGTAGTTGTGGCGTCTAAAGTTTTTACTAAACTAACCTGAATATGCATATCCGAGATCTCGTTATTCAAACATAAGACGGAAGGACGGATGGACGGACGGAAAGACAGACAAACATAGCTATATTGATTGGATTTTTATACTCTTCACACAGATTGTGCATAGTATTACAAAAAAGTCACAATGCTAGCAACTTCTTCATAAAAACATCGTACGTCACATAATGTATATGCTCAGCATGACGAGACTAGTCGATCTAGCCTTGTCCATCTGTCTGTCTGTCTGTCTGTCGGAGTGTCTGCCTGTCTGAGTGTCTATATTTTTTTTTGTTGTTGTCATATTTGCATAGCCTACTTAAACGAAGGCCTACCATGAACAAATTAGCATGAACACTGCGAATTGACAGCAAAATTGACGGAGTGGCTGCTTGAGTTGAACTAATGGACCCAAATGTATGAGTTTCGGTGCATATATGTAAAGGATGGCGGAAAGTTCTGCGCCATCAGATAAGCGAAAAACCATTACGTCGTTCGCACACCTGCTACACTATTTATACATCAAAATTAAAAATAAAGAATATTATTTGAAATTCCCACTTTAAGTAACTTTCCTCATTTGCTTCCGGCTGTGACAAACATTGCATCGAATTTATAGTAACCTCAGTTACACTCTATATGTATAAAGTGTACATAAATGAAAAAGGCAAAAACCGTTTCGGCAGCAGCGGGATAATGCTGCTGATTTTGTTGCCGTTCGATTCGTTTGCGTCGCATTGTCAATAAAATTGAAATTGATGCGCCAAGTATTAAAAATAAAAGGGGCAAAAAACTGGCAGCGCAAGGAAGAGTGCCTCAAACGTGTAAAAACCCCAAAAATAAACCAAAACAAATCAAATAAAATTGAAAACCAAAAGCAATCCGACTGCGTACTACGGCCTACCACTGCGTATACGCAATATCCGTTTGATGTGCTTTTTGATGGCCGTGTCAGCGTTGCTACGCTGAAGATCCTGCTGCTGTTTTTACATACAATTTAAAAATTTCACAGCTTGTTTCGCTTGTTTAGCGCTTCATTTGCGTGTTGGCTGTCTTTCAGCAGCAAAAGTCGCCGCCTTTATAAAGTTGTAAAAGCCACAATAGACTGCAGACGCCCACAACGCCCACATATGCCAGAGTTTTAAAATAGCTATTTAAATATAGCAAGCAACGTTGCGTTGGGAAAATGCTGCCACGTCTTGATTTTCCAGCTTAGACTCAACGCGCGCATATTTGCATTAATGCCTTTGAGTCTAAGAGGCGTGGCTGCAATGCAAGAAACTATGTAAATCTTGTTTTTTTTTTTTAATGTGCACGATAAAAACTTTATTTACAGCAAAAAAAATGAAAATAAATACATATTGTATGTACGTATGTAGTTAAAGTATATACAAGTACTATATACAATAATATAAACAGCATTCATGCGTACAACGTCCACCACAATCAACATCAACGTGTCCTGCTGCTGTTGCTGCTGCAGGACGGACGGACGGACAAACATTTGCCTTAACCATAATATAAGCAATAAAAATATCATTGCATACTTTTATGCTGTCGTTGCAATAATATTTTCACTTAAACCACATATCCTTCAATCCATACTTCATCTCTCTCTCTTTCCTTTTACAGATTTTTCAAAGAACAACATAACGGTTGTCACTGAAAACCATTTTCGCGGCCAGGATAATCTGCAGGAGTTGGATTTATCGAAGAATAAAATTTGCCTCATGGCAAGTTCGATGTTCCGTCATTTAAGAGTGAGTAAATACGTTAAGTGTTGCACAGCTACAGGCGCTGTTGCCTTGATTCGCTGCAAAAATCAAAAATTGAACTTAAATTTTTAAATCTTTTCAAATCTTTGTGTATTGTTAAAGCCAAACTAAGTTTACAATTCAATTTACTTAGTAATATCCTGTAAAAATCCTGTGCATTTTTTTGGTTGTAGCATAGCCAGTGAAAGTAAGCATGAAAAATAGTGCTAGAGTCTATATGTTAGAGTAGGAGAGACAGCGCGAGAGTCAGTAACGATGCCATGTAATAAATTTTTTGGAATTTTTAATACCAATCGCCGGAAATGGCAAAAGTATAACGAAATGCAACGATACGTAAGTTTTAAGGAATGTGTAAGAGAGAAAGTGGCAGAGATAGAAAGATAGAGTGAGATAGAGACAGAGAGAAAGAGAGAAAGAGAGAAAGAGAGAGAGAGAGAGAAAATTGAAATGAAAGTTGCACATTGTGCAGCGCATTAAACTTAACTTCGTCCTAGCGTTGTTTTCGTTGTTTTCGAGTTTAAATTTTTTGTTATACACTTTACAAATTGTGTAAAAATGGTAATGTAGCTTTAACACAATGTTTGTAACGTTGTACTAAAGTAGTTGTCGAAAATGTAATTAGGTTAAATTTATCTGAATGTATCATTTTAAAACTGTCTACAGGTAAAAAATCTGTGAAAATCTGAATTACTAAGTAGTATTACAGCAGAAAAACATACTTTGAACTGTCAAAACATCGCTTAAGGATTCTTAGAAGCCTGGTTCTAGCGTGTGATAATACGTAGAACACTAGTTATGCTTTACACATAGCTTGAAGGCAAATGGCCATTTTGATGGATGAGCATCTTTCCCATCTTTACGAATGTTGCATCATTTCGCGCTCGTACAAGAATCGCTCTTTTCCAACACAAAACTGAGTGAGATGCTCCTTGATGAGGCCATTACAATCGAACATTCTACCAGTTAAGTAGTTCTGCAATTAACGAAGCATAAGCTAGTCTGATATGGGTAAGTCTCAGCAAGCATACTAGAAGTAGAGCCATCTCTCGAACTACGAAGAGAAAAATCTATAAGACACTGTTAATCCCGGGCAGATGCATGGACTCTGAGAAAGATTCTTAGTATGATTTTTGCTCCTCATAGAGTTGTCGTCGAGTTTATGAACCACGAGTTGTATGAGCTGTATTGACATGCAATTCCAGCTATTGCACTCGGCTCTTCTCAGTCGGATGAACCCTGAAGCTCCAGCACTAAAGGTTTACAACGCAAAACCTAAACTTGATTTATGGACGGCGTCAGAGAGGAGGTGTCCGAGCTTACATTGGCATAACCAGGTCTATGATGACCTGAAGAAGTTTTGTATTTCTAGCGACTGGCGCCGAAGCGCACAAAATTATACTGAAAGGGGCGCATTACTACAGGCGGCCTTGACCGATATACGGTTTTAATGCCACTTAAGTAAGTAAATAAGATGAAGCAAGGTTCGGTGGGTTAGGAGAATGGAACAAAAGTTCCCATGCAAGCAATAACAACTTCTTGCGAGTTACCAAACTTTCCGTTTATCTGCATGAGATGTATTCAGATTAACCAGTTGCCGACATTATACATTCGAATCGATAGTTTGGTTGGATGGTGGAGCTTTTTTATGAAGAGCTCGCCACAATCGTTTACTTTGCATATTTTTGTAAACAATGTATTTCCCGTCGCCGTTCACGAGGCTCTTCAAACGGATAGTTTTTGTTGCGATTGAAATGACCATCGGCATTATTCTTTCGGTTGGTGACATGTATTTCTTTCAGTTCATGTGGAACCCACATAACAAGCTTGCTGATAAATGCCAGCATCCGGCGGTGGTCATAGACGGCCGAATTATAAAGCATAAGTGTTTTCGTGGTGGCATGAGTAGTCGATTGTGATTTTGCCTCAATCAGTGCCTTTATCAGCTTATACTGTCCTTCTGGTAGAAGAAACATCGCTGGCTGACGTCAAAATCACCAATAAGGCATTTAGTGATTCCTTTCTGATACTTACGCATTTGTAGGACATTGTTCCCGTAGACTTTTATGAGTAATTATTCACAGGCTTGCTTGCGTTGTTCTCTTTGTGAAGAAATATTCTACTTACTCTGCTCACAGTCTTAGCCTACAGGTTATGTTGAGTGGTAGGTGTCATACGAACCAATATCAGTTAGATTAAATAGATCACTTGTGATACCACAAATCTTTTATTTTGAGATAGGCCCGTTCTTTTATAGAAATTGGTACGATATAATGATTATATTCTTATACTGAAATGTCATTTAGAAAGGCAGTGTTCGGTTAAGACCCCTATAAAAGTCGAGAAATCGCTACTTTTTAAACTCAAATTTAAGCGAGTTTTTCTTTAGTTATTCAGTGGCCAAGTTTGCTTGCGAGACCGAACCAGCGTTCATTAGCCGTGCTGATGTTTTGGTCTTTTAAAAGCAACTTGCTGTTGATAGTGGCATGTCGAAAGATTCCTTACTACGAAGCATCTGAGCAATAGAAGACTGTCTCGCAAGCTCTGCACTTTTCTTCCAATTCATTCGGTGTAAAAATTAAAAACAAATATTTTTCAAAAGCGCTTCTGTAGTGTATAAACAAACTTGATTTAGCCGAAACTTCTATTTTTTTTGTTCGACTATAACTGTTTATTATTTCATAACTTCAAATGCTGCCGTACTTTCCCACCTCGTCGCCCATTTCGCCTACTCAGTCACTTGCATTTTTGATAAAAGCGGAAATGCGACCGTGCACAAATGTTTGTGTATCTTCAATACACTGCGCTATTTTGTTATTTCCACTTCCGCTTCCTTTCGATTTCTTTCTTATAAACATTCAATTTTGATGCTTATGAAAATGAAATGCAGTCAGGCGTAGTAGTCCTTAAATAGAGTGAGAAAGAGAGAGAGAGAGTGAAGTCGTAGTCAGAAACTTTATGCTTGAGTACTTAATTTTTAATTGCTCATAATAAACTTGTTGTTATTATACTGTATTTTCTTATTTACTTTATATAAATGTTGTATTTTTCTTCCTTTGCACAGGATCTGCGGCGTCTTAATTTAGCTGATAACTCAATTGTTGAGCTCGTGCAGCGTAACTTCTTCATGCTGAGCAGACTGAAGTACCTCGATTTGAGCGGAAATCCGTTGCAGGATTTACAGCCGGATGTGTTTCGCGATGTGCCGGTGAGTATCCTTAGTGTTTATGTATTGTATTCGTGGCTTTGGCTTTATCAGCAGCGTGACACGCATTCGACTACACTTGCTAACACTGCTCTAGCGGAGCGGAGGGCGTTGCCAAAGCCATAAAAACGTGCAGCCTTTGTTTTCTTATTGCTGCTGGCTTTATTTTCTTGTTTTTTTTTTTTTTTTTTACTCATATAAACCGATTTCTTTGGCTTCTTGTTTTGATTTCTCTCCTTTACGTTTCTTGCAGGAGCTGAAAGTATTCAAATGCCGCAATTGTCAGTTGAAAAAAATCAATCCGCAATTGTACAATTTATTACCGCTTTTAACCGAATTGGATTTGGGACGCAACGAGGTTTGTCGTCGTTCATTCTAAAGGGTGTTTTTTTTTCTCTTTAGTATGTAAGTTTTTTAATATGGCAACACTTAAAAAGTGTATCGTTTATCGAAAAGTCGATTGCATATTTACATACAAAATTTTGTGGCATTCATGATGTAAAATTATTTCGATTAATGAGTGTTGCTAGATTAAAAAAAAAAAAGTCATGCTAGAAAAACTCCCTTTATTTTTGCTTTATTTTTTTTTTTTTTTTTTTTTAACAAAAATTATTTTCAACGATTTCCGTTTCCGTTTGACTTTTTTTTCGTTGCTGCTCCTGCTGCAGTTTAAATTTCTCGACAAGGACGAATTTCGCGATGTGAAACGTTTGACAAAAGTGCTACTCGATGGCAATCAGTTATCCGTCGTTGTGGACGAACTCTTCCGCATGCAAAAAACTCTAAATCATTTGGGTAAGCAGCGAACTTTAAAGCAACTCAACTCATTTCTGTCATGCCTTTAACTTAATCTTTTGTTTTTCTAGATTTATCCTACAATCGTTTGGCCAAAGTGCCGAATGATTCGTTTTTGCATTTGTCCAATTTGACGTTTCTCGATTTGAGCTATAATAAACTGGTACGCCTTGAGCCGCAGGCGGTGCGTGGGCTGGGCAAGCTGCAGACGCTGAATATCAGCGGAAATATGCAAATGGATTTGCATGAAATGCGTGAAACTTTTGAGGTAAGTTACGGCCGTAAAATCGCGCAAACATGACTTGGATTGCTATAAAATTTACGCGTCCACCGCAAAGCAACAAATCAAAAACGCATAAAAGTGCCAACAATTTGTTGCAAATAAAATTAAGTTTCGCAAAGTATTTTTATTGATTTCTGAGGGTTTCCTTCTCCAACCCTTTCTTTTTTCTTTTTTTTTAGATAATACCACAACTGACACATCTGGCCATTGCCGATATGGGAGTTTTGCCCGTTGGTTTATTGGTGCCCTTTAAGCAGCTGCGCTACTTGAATATATCCGGTAATCATTTGGACAACATGTCACTGCAGATCATTGATCCTTGTCAACAGCTGGAGGTAAGTGGTATACCAAGTAACATTCGCTCGCTATCTAGCAAGCTAATCCTATTTAAGCAGCAAATTTTACAAAATGCAACACGAAAAAGCTACAATATACATAAATACTTACAATAAAAACCAATATCAGTGAAGGCGACGATAATGCTGCTGTTGAGTATCCTTGTTGCAGCTGTTGTCATATTGCTTGTAAATGCTGTTCCTGCCATTTTTAGCTGTATTGTATTTGTTTGTTTGTTTGTTTGCAGTCATTTGTCCTTGTTGTCAACAACAAGGTTGCTTTATGTATTTATCTTTCGATTTTAAGCTTTCTGCATGTTTCATACGTTTGCTGATAACTTTTTGGCCAATTGCAAATATTTCGTTTTGCAATATGCAGCAGCAGCAGGATGTGACATGTACACGTATGTACATATACATATAGGATAGCTGGAATGAAGATACTTATACTATATATACTTATAAATGATATGGTGTCTGTATGAATTTATTTAAAGTTAACTATACTTGAAATATATAAAATATATACTAGAGCACAACACGAGTGTAATCGAAATAACTTACAAAGAGCACTCATTCATTGAATCATTTGCATTCTACAGTATGACTCACTGAGATACAACATGAAACGAGTTCGTATACAGTGCTGCACTCTTTTCAAAAGGTTGCCTCTGATGTGGTGGATTCATAGTAATGACTCGCCTGTATAACTTTGTTTTTATTCTACGAAGCATCGTATGAATCTATATTAAATATCAGTTCGTTCGATTCTTACAACTAATCCATAGGCATCAGCTTATGCGAGAGCGCAGGGATCGTGGAGAAATCAAAGAAATCACCACCCATTCCCAAAAGTAAGCAGCTGTAATTACCCAACTTAAAAGGGTATTGGGATTCTTGGAAACTTGTCGCCTAAAACTAATGATCTATTTATTCTAGGCTCTGCGATAAGTCCAACAAACTCCAGCACTGTCAAATACCTTTAACATAAAAATGTTGTTTAAAATAAATTTCGAAAAGGAAACTTTAAAAATTCACACATTGGGATCAACATTTTGTGCTCATGTTTTGTGTGCTAATACGAAGATTGTGACGTTAGATTTGGCCAATTCAGATATATGATATATCTCCGTGAAAATTGGGTGAACAGAAAAACATCATTATTCGCATTTTTTGATATTTGTCTCGCTCAAGCAAGTGTCGCACTGTTACGAAAATAATCTGTTCTATCTGTTATACACATAAAGCGTGCGTATCTTGCATATATATAGGTGGCTGAGCTAATAGCCAAAATAGTTGGAAAACTTTAATTTTTAATATTAAAAACAAACCATTGTCGTATAACGGTAATTTTTTAAGGGTTTCCGCTAAGTGGTTTGATTTTTTCGCAGAAATTAAAAATGTTTTATTTTTCGAATTTAATGACTTTCCACAATGCAACCTGGTATCGTTCACAGTATAGCACTAACTATAGGACATAAATAGGATTTGTGACTGCTGTGAGTTTGGCCAATGAAGTCGAACACTGCAAAACATTAAACGAGTACACGGCAGCCATATATTCATTCTAACACTTCATTCATCTGCTCTGATAAAATATTTTATCGCAAATAAAAAAACCACTTGATGAGGTTAGAACCACAAAACTTCTGATATTTTTGTGTCGAAATATTTGTAGTCTTATTTTTTTTCTTGGACTTTTATGAAAATGCTGTAGTTTTTAGCATAAAAATGTACAACATGAAAAGGCAATGAATGCGAGTGAGTCAGATTGAACGCGTAATTAAATTGAAAATACATCACTTCCCAGAATTTGTATAAAGCAAGGGAATATATGACCACAGTATGCTTTTATGCCTTTCAAAGAAACAACACAAAACTGTGTTAATAAAATTAAGACATTTCATAGAATCCGAATAAGACCGGGTATTTTCGCTTGTAAGCCAACTGTGAAAAGGGAATGCAAAACATAACCAAATCAAAATGACAAATAATAAAGGACAAAAATCCTTGTAAAGCAACAATACAAAAAGTACGCTGACGACATTCTATTATACTAACAACAACAAGAAGAGCAAAGGGCAATGACAGCATTCTGTAAGAGTAAGTCTGCAATACAATGTAACCGCAGGCTTAATACGCTACACTTCACCCTGAAGTTAGTATCAGTTTGTACAGTACTCTGTACCTCAAGTAAACATGTCTAATATAACATCAGGCTTTAAATATAAATCAATGCCTATCTCCTATACTGAGTTAAAAGCCATGACTTAAAAAGTATGAGGCGCATAAAAGGTGCAGCTGCTACCGATACCAAGTGCTGACGAAAAAAGTAAAAACCACCAACAACCCAAACAACAACCCGCCATGATTTTGACAATCGTTTACATGCTATTTGTGCAATTTTCGTTATATAAATTTTTGACAATGCTGTTCCTGACCGACTTTGTGTGCTCTCTCCGCATGTACGATAGTTGGCATGTCCGGCCAATTGTGCTCCTGCTGCTGCTGGTCTGGCTTTTTGCTGCAGCCAGTCTTTGTCAATTTTTTGCTGGTTTGAGTATTTTACTTTGCACAAAAAAACTAACGAAGGCAAATCTATTGTGAAATAACAACCATTTCATTCACATTAGGGCTTTCGTTTTGATTGAATTTAATTGTGTGTGTTTGCGTACTTGACAAAGACATTCTTGACTATGCAACTATGTATGTATCCTGTATGTACTATGTATCCTGTTTCTATGCATCGACGATTTAGGTTTACTATTGTTCAATATCCAAACGAATTTGCTTAAGTGGCTTTGAGGTTCGTTGGTACAATTCTTTGATGCTAATCACTTTTTAATACTCTTAATATGCAACAAACAGCTTAGTAATAAAGGGCTTTCCATTAAAGGAGTCTGAACTGTAAAATTGTATAACAAGTGTTCTGTGTGAGATATGTCGGCAATTATTAAAGTACATTCAATACCAATGTTTTGTATATCATTTCAATGAAATGGCCTCCGCCCGGTCTGACCATTCGCATTTTGGAAGATGTATAGCCCAAATAATGCCCCTGACCAAAATCCACACTAAACTGCGGATGGAAACGATTCTTTTTATGCTGCTGTGAATTACACTCTCCCCAATTGCTGGAACTTTCTTTGTTCCCGAAGCCGTTGAGGATGATTTTTGTGTTCGACTGCAAGAAATCCTACCACTAAATGTAAACCGTCCGGTTCTTGGTTGTTGGTTGTAATAAAATGATTTCTCATTTACCTTAAAACTGTGCTAGGCATATCAACTAACGAATCCTGAACGAATCTCCGCCTCAGAGATTCGCCCTACATGATTTGGCAAAGATTCGTTGAAAACTGAGTGATTCTTTATTGTCTTCACAGACACACAGCCAAACTGATACAGGAATATGTTCAGATAGACTTGTGTTATTGAGCTGATTAAGCATGTAAATACTTTATTTAGACTCATACGCTTATGTGTGAAAAATGTAAAAATATTGATATCTTGTAAATTTGTTCTCTATAACTTTAACTTCTCTCGCTTTATTATATTTATTATATTTACATATAATTGCAAGAAAAAGTAACGTAATAGTATATATCGTTTTTTTTTTTTTTTTTTTGTTAATATCGATATATCGATACGATATTCACATCTCTATGACAGAACACATAAGTCAACGAATGACAGTGTTGCCATCTCAAACAGCAGAACAGTAAACTATCAAAGTTAGCACTTATCTATTGAAAATCCTTCAAGCTTGTGGCTTTAAGCGCTGCAATTAAATTCTTGCTTTTTACATTTTATTGAATTCGCATTTTCAAAAAAATTTTCAATTAACTAATTTAACTTACGTTCTCCAATCGTTCCACACAGTTTCTGGATCTCTCGCGCAATCAGCTGCATGGCATCAGTGAGGACACGGCACTGCGCATTCAAGGCATTCGAAATGTGCGTCTGGACAACAATCCTTTAATATGTGATGAGTGTCACATGGGAAAACTCATAAATGTTGTACGACAGGTGAGTGAGCTGTATAGTTTTTATATTGAAATACATAAATGATGTACAGATACATTTATATCTTTAATTCACAAAGTTTGATTAAACAGTAAACTGAAATGTGCAAAAACGTTTTTGGTGTAATATTTCAGAAAACGAAAAAGGAAAAAACAAAAGTTTATTTTAGCATATTTCATTTACGTTTGTTAAAAAAAAAAAAACAAAAAATTCCACACTCGTAAAACGAATTGTATTTATTTACGTATATGGCACATTTTTTTCAAGTAATATTTTTTTGCATAGCACACATCTATACGAGTATACGAGTATCTGTACAATATTATTAAATTAATAGCTACAGAATTTGCAAATTGTAAACTTTTTCAATATTTGCTTCTGCAGCTGCAATGGACCTGGGATACATATCCAATTTGTTTTTTGCCCAAAACGCTGCGAGGCGCTGAAATTAATAATTTGGACATTGGCGGTCTCGACAATTGTTTGGACTATATAACCGATGAGGAGCAGAATGCTGCAAGCACATCGCATAATTTTCTTGAACGTGGTATGTGTTTTTTTCTTTTTCTTTTTAAATTTTTGCTCTCAGGCCAAAGTTTATTGTTTAAATTGTAAATTTTGTTCATTTTTATTTTTCTATCTTCTCTGAATTGTGTTCACTTACAGGTGGCCTCAATACACTTGCTATACTGGGTGGTATTATTTTTGTTCTCGTGTCCATTATCATACTCTCGATGGTAGTTTGCTTCTCACGCAATCGAGCCAGGTACTATACGCGTGAAGATCATCTGAATGGTGGTGAGTAATTAACTATAACAAACAATTTTATGAATATAGTTATTAAGCAATACTTTGAATTGCATTCTTTTGGGCTCAGAAAATGATCTTGGAAATAATAAGAAATAATTTCTGTTTCCAGACCTTTATAATGTTTATTTTAAATATATACCAAAGACGTAGCTATAATTATAATTGTACAATATATATGTAGATATGCGAGACACGACGATTAGACTAACTGCGGTGCTGCTTGGACGATAGAATGATTCGGACTGACTGACGCGTACGCTGCTAACGGACTCGTATGTAAGAGGAAGGCTGCTGTTTAATGTTTTACGCATACAAACATATGTGTACATGCAGCCTGCAGATTTGTTTGTTTTATCTTTTTATTTGCCATCAGTTCGATGCAGGAACTATAATCAAATTTGCTGATTACTTAATTTTCACATTTACGTTTTACAGATTTTACATATTATTTTCACATATAATAACCTAATCTTAACTTAATCTTAATGTCCTTGGACATGACAGATTTAACGGGTGCACTCACTGCAGCCGCCTCGTTGTGGAATTATCAAGTAAATTGATAGCCAGAATGTTACAGTGCTGATAAAGTTTTTCTATGTATCTTGATTTCTTTAGCTATACTTGGCATCTGAAGATCGTTATGAATATTGCCATTGCGTATATACCACGGAGCTCGAGTGATTTTCCTAAGGTTGATGTTTTGATACCGTTGTAGTATTTCGATATTTGATACAGCTGCCACACCCCATAGCTTGGTGCCGTACGTCCAGACCGGCTTTGTATAGTCTGACTTTGTTGTCCAGACTAATCTTAGATTTTTGGCCTAATAGCCAATACATCCGAAGCGTTTTTAGGTCTAACTGCTTCCTTTTCGCCACTATATGGTCTTTAAAAGTTAGCCTTTTGTCAAGCCAAAAGCCTAGATAATTGACTTTGTTTCGTTTAGGAATCACCACGCCATTAAAGCGGGCCCGATCGTTACCCTTATGTCGAAGTGCGAATAAGACATGAACGGACTGGCTGCGTTTACTGCGATGTTCCACTTGTTCATCCAGTCTTGGGTATTGTTCTGTTGGTTTTGAAGCAATTGATTTGCTGCTTTAGTACTGGAAGCTGTAGCAAGAATTGCTGTATCGTCAGCATATGTCGCTATAGTTACTTCATTGCAGGTAGAGTCGGGCATCTCAGCTGTGTATATGGTGTAAAGCAATGGGCCCAGCACGCTTCCTTGAGGCACTCCTGCCTGTATGCTTTTTAACTCAGATGTGGCGTTTTCGTGTCTCACGTGGAAACTTCTGCCCTGTAAATATGATCGAAGAAAGCGGAACTCTGTGCAGAGTAATGTCATTTTTATGTTGTATAACAACCCCTTGTGCCATACGCGATCAAAGGCTTGTTTCACATCAAGGAATACGGCCGAACAGAACTGTTTCTCTTCAAAAGAATTTTGAATGACTTCAACGATTCTGTGAACTTGTTCTGAAGTTCCATGCCTTCGTCGAAACCCGAATTGATGGTCGGAGAGAATATCGCTTTCTAGTCTCGGTAGTACTCTACGAAGAAATATTCTTTCATATATCTTTGAGAGTACCACCAGCAGACTGATAGGGTGATAGGATGATAATTCGTTCTCAGGTTTTCCAGGCTTTGGAATTAAAATTACCTCTGCGCACTTCCACTGGCTAGGGAAGTAGCCAAGCCTGAAGCATGCGTTAAATATTTCCACTATTAGTTGTAGACAATTATCGGGAAGTGCTTTGATTGTTGCTATGTCGATTCCGTCGTATCCAGAAGACTTTTTCCTTATCCAGCCTGCAGATAACGGACGATATACTAATATATTGGCTTGCTTTTTACTTACTTTCAATACTCCTTCTCAAGCCAATATGTTTGCTTTTAAACAAAATACTTTGATTAATAACTCTGCTGTGGGCTACCATATCTTGCTTCTTAGAAGACCATGAGACTGCACCACCTGCTGCGACGAACGCCCAACCTGTAAATGATTTACGGTCTGTTGCATATCCTGCCCAGTCAGCATCCACATAAAAATGGATTGGTTGACATGTTTTCTTGTAGTGTAGCTACAGGTCAGATGTACCTTGTAAGTACCGTAGAACACGCATCGCACCTGACTCATGCTCTTGATGTGGGTTAGCGTTCCGCTGTGCCAACTTAACCGCTGAATGCAGTATGTCTGGTCTACTGCAAACTGCAAGATACACCAATGAACCTACCAATGATTGGTACGCCGTTTGGTTCACTGGTTGGCATGCTTTGTTGTCACATTTGACCTGGAAACCTGATTCCAGCGGAATTCCGACAGATTTACAATCGGAAATGCCATACTGACGAAGGAGACCTTGAATAAACTGCTTCTGCCCAATTGATTATGCGCCAGTTTCTCCTTCTAGCTCTATTTCCATACCAAGGAAATGTTTTAGCTCACCGCCGTCGAACACATCGAAAGCTTCTCTACTCCTTACTAACGCCGCTGTCACTGTTTGCGGAACTTTTATTTCATCTGTATTTGAAGACATTAAGAACGTTGTATTCTTTGCGTGGACGACCAGGGTTTCCCGTACGAATGATTTTGGGGCGTCCAGGACCTCTCCTGTCCATATTGTCACTCAGACCATCTTCATCACCTCCAACCCCGCCGGATACCAATTCGTCTTTTGTAGAACTCTCTTCGGTATGTTCTTCGTCGTCTGCAACGCATACATCTTCAGCTTTGTGGCCACCACCATCAGCTTGTCCTTCGACTAACGTAAGGATCACTTCATCAGCATCTTGGCGGACATTCATCAGATCATTTTCTACAAATATAACATCTCGACTTTCGGTTACTACACGGGTATTAGGATTATACAAACTGTACGCCTTAGCCGTTTCAGAATAGCCTATCATGGTTCGCAATTCACCCTTTGCTCTGAATTTCTTGTTGTGCGTAAGTCAAAGAAGCAGTGCTCTGTGAAAAAAGCGATTAAAACTTTAGGCTACCAATGTGGAGTAACTTTCAAACAGAAATTATTGTACCTTCAGAAGTTTGATAGCTATAATGATTGTTGATATAACGAAAACTATTGAATCAATATTTATTTATATTGAGATACCGATATTTAAGATAAAAATATCGATATATCGGCATCGATATGCCGGGCAATCGGAAAGCAATTGTAAACAAGTTTTGTCATCCTCTAGACAGAGTCTGCACTCTGTTTCTGAGGTGAGACCTAGTTTATTTAGGTAATATCTCAGTGCATTATGGCCGGTGAGGTAGCCCAAAAGCAACTTCAGGCCAGATCTATTGAGATGCGAAAAAATTATAAGTGAATTAAAAGAACAAAATAAACTGTAATATTAATTAAAATGACCAACTGCATTTCATATGCTACGACAATTTATTGTAAATGTATCGAATGCCACAAAACTCACGCCAGGCAGTGTTCCAAAATTCATACATGAAGTACATTTGATAGAAAACAGAGGTTTTTATTTAAAAAGTAAGCGAGCCAAATTTGGTCCGGTTGGTTGCTAATGAAGTCCATTAAATTTTCACTGAGCGCCTTAAGATCCAAATACTTAAATACACTGCTGCAGATCTTATATTTGTGTAGAAGAGAAGAAAATCAAGTTTTCTTTCCTCTTTAAAAGATTTACTGAAATGTGTCGCATTAGCTTTCTTGAATCGTTATAAACTCAGCAGACATTTAACATATTTAATGTAAAAATACAATTGTAAATATTTTTATGTACACGTGCAAGTGCATCATTATTACATACGAGAGCACAAACCATCAAATTCTACATATATGCCTTTGATATAAGAAAAGAGAACAGTAAGGGAGAGAGTCAATGCAGCTGAAGTATTAAATGAAATAAGTAAAATGAAATCAAACTTAGTTTAGGATAACATTACTGGCAACCTAAATGTGGCTACACATAAGCATACTGACCTATTGTGATAGCGTATAACCTCTTCTGAAGTGAACAAGTTTAAAGATTATATTAGACTTTGTAGCAAAGTGCTGATTGCTTTAAAAATCGTTATCACAAGGTGATTGAAGCTTTTATTTGTTACAGAAGGGTTACACTAAAGCAACCAAGTTGTAGTTAAATTTTTTCACCATATACTGCAATACTCGTATACGCTGAAAAGTGTTTTCCTATTATTCACTAGCCACTGAAGTTGATATGCTCATTCATTTAATTTCCACAATGATAAAATGTCTAAGCAACCGACTTCATGAACTGATGCAATTTCTGAACTGCGTCTTTCAATGCTTGTACGCCAGAATGCGCTCCAAAGGTAGAAAAATTTAAATTATTTTTGACGTGTTTAATGAGGAAACTTCAAAATTTCTGTTAACAAGAAAACGAAACTCAATTTAGACATCGAGGCAACAAAATAAAACAAAACAGGCAACAGAACAATTGGTTGACTGAGTTTATTTCTTCCTGTTCGACTGACTGGCTGAATTACTGAAGGACTTCTATGCCAGTTTTGCTTAGTTGGTTTAATCCTTTTGGGCATTAGGCCAATGCAACAAGGTATTGCGCGGCAAGGACTACGCAGACAAACAAAACTTGGCAGCGGAAATATTAATTGAAGCACGTAAAGAGTGAAATAGTCTGTGTGTGTGTGTGTGTGTGTATGTGTAAGAGAAAGAGAGAGAGAGAGAGAGAGAGAGAGAGAGTAGTATAGAAAATTAAAAATAAAGAGTTTGCTACTTAATTAATCAGCAGTGTGCACAGGGCATGCAATGAAGTTTTCTTTTTTCGTACATTATACCCTTCATATATAGTGTCAGTAGGCTATCTTTAGTTTGCTAAAAAGTTTGACGTTGTCCGTCTGCTTGTTATCTCGGATGTCTGTATCCACGCAGATAGGCATTGAACTAAAATTCGAAAATAACAGGGCTCCAGTGGTTTTGAATATAAAAATTAAGCCAATCATAATATCGCTCATGTTCGAGTATTTAAAAGGAGAACGCCTTTCCTTCTCAAGTTTCAGACTTCAAATTCAAATTTGAAACTTGGAATACCTACAATATATGCTACAAATATGAATACTCATAAAATATTTGATATTAAAACAGATCATCATACTCCTATAGAAATTAGCCTACGCTAAAGCTATAACCGTACAGAGTACTCACAAAAATCTCTATTCCTGATTTCATTTCATACTGAAGTGAACTGGGTTCAATAAAATAAACTACCAAACGATATAAAAAACAAAACAAATGAGCAAAACAAAAAGAGCAGTCTTTCAATTCAGTTACTATTCAACTGTGTTTGTCTCATCTGTCTCTTTCTCACTTTAGCTACCGCTCCGTTAGCACTCTACGAGCAAAAATCATTTTTTTATCTAGCTGCATATCGGCAATAATAGAACTGCATTATTATTACATACATACTAGAGCACAAACCATCAAATTCGACATACATATTTTCGTATAAAAAATAACAACATAAAACGGAGAGTCATGCGAAAAAGAATATTCAAATATACGCAAATAGCTCGTTTACTCTCACTTGTGCTCATTATAACTTTAATTCTGTGCACAATAATTAGTTTGTTTATTCAATCAAAAATAAAATAAAAGTTTATAAATGCTTTGTTTGGCTGCCTGTGACAAGCACAAGCACAAAATTGAAACATTTCAGAAAGTAGTGCTTTGCCTTAGACAATTTAATGCTACACAGCCGCCAAGTGGGCGTACAGTGTGCGTGGTTGCCAGTAACATAGAACAACAATTTTGCAGCTCCCTTGATATTTACAAAAAAACAAAAAAAAAACATTTCGAAAGAATCCAATCCAACCATTCACCTGTTTTTCTCTGTTTCCATATACTCCACAGGAGATGGCAAATGTTTGGAAAAGAATCTCGAGACGACGACCACAATTACAAGCATTGGCAATGGCAACAGCACCAGTTCACCGACCACGGCCACAGCAACAACAACTGCCATAACAACGCCAGCTGCAGCAACCACAGCTGCCACAACACCCGCCAGCAATGGTAACAGTCTAAATGGCAGCGCCTCTGTGACCGCAGCGCTTGTCTCAGGCGTAACGCTCTCAAGCGACCAGAGCAAAGAAATAAACTTTAAATTTCCCATCGACGATCGCGTTTGCACAATCGACGAGCTAGTGTTGCCACCAGCGCCACCACCGCCAGCAGTGGTCAGCACCGGCAGCAACAGCAGCGGACTGATGTATAATGTTTCGCCCAATCGCAGCAGCGGACCACATGGCAATGCAACAATGCTGGCGGCTGCTGTTGCAGCAGCGTCCACTGTTATACCACCGGGTGCACCATCTACAACGTCATCGCTCTATATACCAATGCCGATGCCGATGTCGATGCCAGTGTCAGTGTCAGTGCCGACGCCGGCGGAGGCTGTAGTTGTAGTGTTGCCACCACCACCGCGTGCCGGCAGCATTGCCAGCCTGAGAAATAGCGCTGCCATGCTGCTAACAGAGAAGCCACCACCACAATCACTGCAATTGAATGCGGCGACGCCACTTGAGCCTTTGGTTCGTGTTAACTGACCTCGGAGTCTGAGAGGCGTCACAACATCAGCAGCAGCAGTAGCAGTAGCAGAAACAGAAGTAGGAGCTGCAAGAACTAATACAACCGCAACGCCCACCAAGTGCAGCAGCAAAAACCCTACCACAACAACAGCAACAACAACAGCAACAACAACGGCAACAGCAACAACAACATCGACGTAAGTTAGTTTAAAAGCGATTTGTCTGCTTGGGAATGCTTTGAGAACCTTTTTGTTGGTTTCTTTTTTTTTTTTACACATACACAAAGTGCAGAGAATCGTTCAATGAAAGAAACAATTAATTACATTTAAGAGAGAATGAAAAAAAAAGTTAAAAACAAAAAAAAATTTGGGCGGGTTAAATTTTTCCTAGAATAAATGTTGAAAAATCGAAAAATAGCACTCGAAACGAAAAAAAAAAACAACAGAAACAAAAACAAAAATGGAGCAAGCACAAATGACTCAAATAATTCATTTTAAATGCATTTTTTTCCTTTGTTTTAAATATTTTATTTTCCGTTTTATATCCTTTATACAAGAAATTAAAAGATTATCACTTTATTGGCAAGTTTGCAAGACTTTGAGGCAGGCATCGGTGAGCCCTAGTAAATATGTATACAAGGATGTGCTAGAAAGCAAATGTTCCATTTGTGTCAAAATGTCCGCAGAGCGTACTTTGTATGTGTGGTGCTGCCAACCTGCACATAAAAGTTTCCATTTTCACATTAATTGCATAACAGCGCTGATCGGATTGTCACTCTTTTTTTATTGCGAGTGGTATACGCAAAATTTGACACAATTTATGTTCCAATTTTTGCGATTTGTATGTTTCACTACCATACTGTTTCTTGTTTAGTGTGGCACAGTTGCCAATGTTATGTCCACATATATTAAAGCGAAGAAACAAAACAGAGCTGCCAACTGTCGCACTGAGTATGTAGACACAATTCACTTAATTAGTGTGCAATTTCCCAAAAGCGAAAACCGGAACAGTTTAACGAATTCATTTTCTAAAAACCTTAACGAAAGTGAGAACCGGAACAAGCCTATAGGTGATTATATCAGCATTCATTATAACTGGAACATTTATATACATACTAGCATACCCGGCATGTGTTGCTATGTTAACTTTGGTTTTTCTTATTATATGGGAGCGGGGCACAGCTTATATGCCCAGTGAGTCATAATTCTTCCAGTGTTCTCATCAGGTGTTCCAAATCTCATCCGTCTAGCGTCCTCGGCGTGCGCCGCTATACCTAAATTGGTTTTTCCCTTATATAGTATTGTGTTACCGCCTATTTTCAAGTGGATTTCATTTACGACTTACAATTCGAACACGCAGGCTGCCAATTTTGCTATCAATTCGATTCGTTAGTGCACCATGATTTTCAAATTAATATTTTTTTATGATTTTAATAAGGCACATACATGGCTGCTAAGATATGACAATTTGAGTTTTCTTTTAATTGGAGGAGGCGTCACTCTGCCCACTGTTCCAGTGGATTTTATTTTTCTCGGTTCCCTTTACATATGTGCTAAATCTCCGTCATCTGAGTCAAAAAGTTGATGTGATATAATGAATTTGGGCGTAGCAACAGCCACTTTTCCATTGAGTCATATTTCTGGAGTCACTTTATTTCTACCAGTGTCCTTTATTTATGTAACAAATCTCATCCATCTGGATAAATTAGTTCCAGCGATATGGCGAATTTGTAGTTATTGTTGAGAATTTGGAACTTCCCTTATATTCGGGGGAGGAGCTTAGACTGTGTAATTTATTGTTAAGTTGGCAGGTCTCAACCGATTCGAAACCATGTTGAGAATATGAAAATCGGTGGGTTTGAAACACACCTGTAACACAGCGAAACGTCGGAGTACTTCTAATATTCTGGATCAGCTCGATTAGACAAATTAGCTTAATTATGTGCGTCTGTCCGTGTGACTGTCAGTTAATCCTCTGTTTGACGTCTGTTTAAGTTTCCTTAATTTTTAATGTACACTTAGTATTTAAAGGGTTTGAACAAGTTTAGTATTGATTGGGAGGGTAATCTTTAGTTCTAAAATTAACACTATTTTGATTGCATTCGCCAGGGAAATTTGAAACACACAAAATATAATTTCTTGATCCAAGAAAAAGTGTATGCAAAGTGAAAAATATTTATAAGTGGGATATATCCTTGAACATCATTCATTTATTAACTATAACTCTCTTCTGTCTATATATAAGTAGTTAGTTTTGGCAATTGCTGCATCAGTTATACACAACAGTTATACACAACGTTGTGCAACACTGTTTCTCATTGTTGGTAGACATTGAAAATTCGAAAAAATACATGGAAAACCTAAAGCTTTAGGAATCGCGGTTCTTTCAGTGCTGGAAAAATTTTTGCATCACAGTTTTGGCAGCATCGAAAAGTATTGCCAGACTCGAAAATATGACGTTACGCGTTCCTGAATGCTTTTATATGTGAAACGTAGCGGTTTAGTTTCTTGTAAACTGTTGAACGAAATTGAAGCTAATTATAGATAGTCTGTGCGATTGCATCTTTATCATATGCAAACATATCGAGATTTTAGCAACGTTTAGGATATTCCCAAACAGTCAACGATATTTAGTTAGATATGTTATGAAACTGGAAGTGGATTTTTGTCCATTGTGCGAAAATGGTCGACTTGTGTAGGCATTAATTCAAGCTGAGCTTAAGCTTAAGTTGTCGTCAGCATTTTCAGCAGTAGCAGCAGAAAAATAAACTTCTATTTGATTATATAAAAATTCAATAAAATTTGTGCTTTCTCGTTATCTGCTGATAAAATGGATGGCCGCTTAATCTCAGTTTGAAATGATGCCTTCACAAGCGGAACATTTTCATGCAAAGGCCAAATTTCTGCTTCCAGTTTCATAATATAACTATCTAAATAACGTTGTCTGCTTGGAAATACTCCAAACCTTGATAAAAACTCGATATGTTTGTATGTTATAGTACTGTAAGCACACGGATGATCTATAATTTACATCATTTTTGATGAACTTTTTATAAGAAGCTTAAACGTTCCACTCGCTTATAGAAGCAGTACGAGCATGTTCAACGCATATCTTTGTGCTTGACAATGCTTCTCGATGCTTCCTAAACAGTGTTGCAACAATAGTTTTGCAACACTGAAAAAACTACGATTCCTGAAACTTTGTAGGTTTTTCTTGTATTTCTTATGGTATAACAGGGATGCATGGATTTTTTTCATAGTATTTTTCGATTTTTCAGTTCCGGTTAGAAAAACTCAAAAATGGGGAAAAGTGCTGCATGGTGCTACCTCTGAAAGTGGTCCAATCTGAGGCTATATGTAGTTCTGTGTAAAGATTGACTTAAAATGCGCCATATTATGCATTTCTAGCACAATTAAGAAAACAAAAAAACACAAAAATTTGTATAGGAGCTACCTCTTTTAGTTGTCCGAGCTGGACCTTTATGATATATTTTATTAGGAGTTACATAATATACTACACTAAAGTTAAAGTTATTGAAATAATTATCAATAAAACAAAAATGTTATCGTGGAACAGCTTAAAAATGGGTGTGTAATTGTATGGGGGCTACGCCCTTAATTGAGGTTGGCCTGTTCATGCAATATCCAAAGTTGAAATTATATCTGTTATAGTTTTCGAGATCTATTCGTTCAAACAGATGGTCGCACGGACGAGTGGACAGACGGACATTTCTTCATATATCGACTTGTCCTGCGGTGCTGATCATGACTATATATATATATTTTATAGGGTCTGTCGCGCCACGTTCTGCTTGTGTCATATAAAATTAATATGCTCTTTTAGTCTATGGGTACAGGGTATACAAATTTAGTGACGCACTGCATTTTGCCATAACTTCATCAAATGCAAAAACAAAGCACAGCTGCTTTGTTTCTGCACGAGGAAGTGTATAGGGTTTAATATAGTCGATGTATTTAGTATTTTTTAACTGCTCTAATTGCTTTATTTACGCACAAGTTCGAGAAAAAGATTTTCCAAACATTAATTTAGCATTTTGCTTGTGATTTTTCGCATATATTACGCATACGCCATGCGACACCAAAAATAAAAGGAAGCTGAAATCCAATTTGTTACCCGTTCTCAGTTTGCTACAAAACTTAAAAAAAAAAAATAAATAAATAAAATAAATTAAGGACTTGCGCAAAACTTTTCAAATCTTTTTATGCTGCAAAACTTGCACGCACCAAAATTACAAAATTAGTTGTTGGCTTCTTATATATATTTTTTTTTTTTTTTTGGTGGGGTTTTTTAATTCGAATTTCGAGTTGCGCATTACAAAATTTTTAATTAAAAAACTTCTAAGCTTCAAAAGCGCGAGTAGCGTTTAAAATTGCAATGCGCAACATTTGCAAAGCATGTCATGCAAGATACATTCTAGATGTTATATTTATTTTATGCTAAAATAGTTTTATGTTTAAGCAGTGCAAATAAATTCCATAAGCCCAGAGTTTGACTATATAATTGCATTCATGTAAACGCGCACGCACACAGACGGACGGACACATAGATACAAAAGCAGCGCGGACAGCTATCAGTGCTGGAAAATGCGCAATTTACAAGTTGAAAAGCAAGAAATGGCTTGCAAAAAATCGCATTCTTTAACTGCGAACAAAAAAAAAAACAACGCAGAAAGTAAGCTAGCCAAACTTAAAGCGCGGCATGCCTTTGCTTTCGAACAATCTGCGAGTGTATTGAAAGAGCTACGTTTCATGTATTATTCATTCAATAAGCGTTGAGGCAACTACTTTACTACACTTCGTTCCTTGCATCCTGCAGCTGCATTTCGAGTGCGTTTAATTGAGACATTCCTATTGATTTAAGACCATTTTGTGCGCTTACAAAAGTTTTTTGGCGCGCATATTTTTGCCAGGCAACGTAAAGCGGCAGCAGCGAAAATATGCAAGAAATTAAAGTACTTGTTAGGTATGAGTAGTGTTGGGAAAGTCTGCATTTAATTTTGGTAGTTTTAGTTCGGAAGAAATGTATTACATACTTTAGTTTTTCTTTGTACACTTTACGACGCTTTTATGCGCTTGTATAAGCTTTCAACTTACTGTTAAAAAGGATATACATTTTTGTATTAAACATAGCACTACGTTCAGAAGAGTTTGTAATTAGAAGCAGCAATGTCTGGAGAATAAGGCGAGTAGAGTAGAACTCTTCATTTTACTATATCCAAGTAGATCTTTACCACTTGTGCAATATGAGTCAGCCTCATTGTCGTGCTACAAAACAAATTTATCATTCCCGATTTTTCATGCTCGATTAGTTGACGTCTATTATTCAGTGATCAGTTCAAACATATCAATTGTAGGCGGTAGCTACTCCCAGTGATTGCTTCGTTAGTTTGAGACAGCTCATAACAAATCATCGCTAGCTGATCGCACCGAACTATGGAAGTTCGGCTCCGACGTCAATGTTGATACGTGAACGTAATAATCCCGTGATTTTTACGCTTGAATTTGCGTAATGCATCTATTTTTCATCACCAGTTACGGCACTATACAGAAACCGGTTTTCCTTTTTGCTGTTGGAGCAATTGTTTCCATTAAAAAAAACAAAAACTCCATCCGACATACCTTGGTTCGAGTTCGTAAAGCACTTTTTTACACTTTTACACCACATCAAGTGTATGTAAACGATGTGAAATGACTTGGCGAGTTACTCCCAAAGGATATGATTTTTAGAGCATGCAACTTGAATACCTTTATTAATTTGCTTTTTTAAAGAATTTAATTCACGCACTTTCATCACTATTTAAGTTTTTTTATACCATTCACACATAGTGTGAAATGGTATTATCAGTTTGTCTGAAAGTTTGTAACGCATTAGAGGAGCTATCGTAGACCCCTTAGAGTATATATATATGTTCTTTATCAGCTCGACGAGACGAATCGATCTAGCCATGTCCGTCCTTCCGTCTGTCCGTCTGTATGTTGTTGCGCATTTTTTGGGGACCAATTTTTGTGCTATCCAGTTGAAATTTTGCACATATACTTCTTTTTATTGTAGTTTAATAGAGTATCAAGATTCACCTGCCATGCCCACTATTTGGGGTAGCTCCCATACAAACCTTCTGCCCATTTTTGACTTTTTGTAAGAAAACTTCTTTATTAAAGTCTATATTAGGTTGAAATGCAATGTGGTGCCTTTTCATGGTCAGCCGCTTAACATACATAGACTAACGGGCGTGGCCCGCCCACTATTTGGGGTAGCGCCCATACAAACCTATGGTTTACTTTTGACTTTTTGTAAGAAAAACTTTTTTATTAAAGTCAATATTAGGTTGAAATGCGATATGGTGCCTTTTAAGAGACAGCTGCTAAACATACATAGACAATTGGGCGTGGCCCGCCCACTTTTCGAGGTAGCTCGCATACAAACCCACCGTGCAATTCTGTGTTTTTTATGAAAAAATCCTTCATTTAGATTAATATTAGCTTGCAATTTGATTTTGTGTATATACATATACAAAGGGGCGTGTCCCGTCACTTTTTGAGGTAGCCCCATATAAACCCACAGTTCACTTTTATGCATTTGTATGGAAAACGTCAATATCAACTTGAAATTCGATATGGCGGCATCTTACACAACTACTACAACGCTTCATACACATCTACTAGTGAGCGTGTACCACGCCCTATTTAAACCGCCACTTTTATGTATTACAATACTATTTAAAGTTTCGTGTGAATGGTATTCGGTTCAACCGAAGTTAACGTTTTTTCTTATCTTTTTTATGTTTTGAGAGGACACTGCGTGGCTACGTCAACATATTAATTTTTTTGATACTGTAAATTTCTCTTAAATAAATTATAATCCAAATTGCAGCGTACCGAGGATGCGTAAGCGTTTAGTGTTAAAAGCTGCAAAATAAGTTTCTGATTCAAATGTTTCACCAAGAAATTAAACTTTTACTGCCATTTAAATTAACTGCATATAAAAGAAATGCATAAAACATTTTGAGTTTGAACAGGGCTGCACTAAAAATATGCGACTAGTATAAACCTATTATCCAGCAATTGACTCAGCAGCATATTTTATTTGAAATTCTAAAATTGTCTTCATTTTGTTGAAATTCTAATCAAATATATTCACAATGCAGCCTGTAAATAAGTTTTACCTTAATATTTAAGCTAAATAAAGAGAAAAACATTAAATTAAGAAATAAATAATAAATTGAAAACAAGTTTACTTTGCTAGCCATAAGAAGCACATTGACTATGTGATAAAATTCTAAGCAGATTTGTAAATAAAATATTATAAAAATTTCAATACTTAATTATCCTAAAAGAATTTGCGTTTGAAAACAAATCAAATTTGTATAAAGTGCAACAACCACAGCCGATTTAGAGATACAAAATCCAAATTATAAATTCTGGAGATTATATTTAACAGCATAATTAAAAAAAAAAAAAAATAAAAAAAATATATATATAAAAATTTATTGTTAGGCACTTGAATTAAATAAAATTTACACTTTAAGAGTACGAAAAAATGCTTAAGATGGAAAAATTTATAGATGTGAAGATGTATGAATTGTACATGTTTTAGTTTAGTAGCTAGTTTAAATAGAAACTACACAAAAATTGTTATTAAAAAAAAAAAAATACAATATTTACTTTACACACAGTTCAAGACTTCAAACCGCATAAATTGCACGGAATTGGTTTGCTTAAACTGCTTCGTTTTAGCACTTGAATAGGATTTTGCGACTAGTTTTCATTCAAACCGCAGAATAGTTCTAAAAGTAACAAAATGTACAATTTTAAATAAACCAATTCCAATCAATTTATTTGAATAGAAATCTAGAATGGGTGGAATTTGTTTTCATGAAATAGGTTTTTGAATGATTGAATTTTTACTCTAAAGCATTTTATTTAAAATATATCCACCAATTTACTAATTTATTGTTAAGCAATTATAGTATTAAGTTTCTTTTTTAAACAATCAACTAAACAACATAAATAAAACTTAATTAAATTCATTTTATTAAGCTCAAATTTGATTAAATGAGAATTATTTTAATATTATTTCTTTTGCATATTGAAACAGCAAACTGAACACTGCAGATATAAGAAATTTGAAGATAAAAAAGAAAAAATATTTAAAAATAAATATTTAAATAAAATTATTTGTAATTGAATGTGTGTTTTCTTTGGTATTGAATGAGATGTGGAATGTGGAATGTGGAATGTGGAATGTGGAATGTGGAATGTAAATACAACTAGAGATGTGAAATTGCTGCAAAAGTAAATGAAGTAACAATGTAAATTGGCAATGGCCGTATGACACACGAATAATATGTACACATATTTTCCCCTCATTTTGTTTTTTGGATTTTAGGCGGTCGAACGTAGGAAACCGCAGCATTCGGTGTAGTTTAGCCGCTGGCAATCCGGAGCTTCTTCAGCTCATCATAGACCTGATCTTGTCATCTTAAGCTCGGACGTTCTCTCTGACGCCGACTATCGATCAAGTTCTGGTTTGCAACGTAAACCTTTAATGCTGTAGCTACGGGGTTCATCCGGATGAGGTGACAAGCCCAGCCCAGTGCAGCCGCTGGAATTTAATGCGCTAAACCATGTCAAACTCATCATACAGCTCAAACAGCTCGTGGTACATACGGGTCCTAAACTCGACGCTAACTCTAAGGGTGCCCAAAATCCTGTGTAGAATCTTTCTCTCGAACACTTCTTGAAGAAGCATGCAGAAAAACAACCGAAACAACCGAGCCCGATGACTTCGTTTTACTGAATCATATTGTGCATTGCTCGACTTCTTTATTTAAAGAAAAAAATCTTAAAACTACTTAAAATCTATTATTAGATAAGACCATTATCGGCAGTTCTAACTTATCTGCCTGTGCAGAGTTTGTCAACACATGTTAAGCTCATTCGGAAAAGACCGAATGTAATACAGAGAGATAACTAATTCTTATCTACATATTTTTTTACTACGCATGCGCGCAGCCTGCTTTCGTGAAGATTATATTTTAATGTATTTGGTTTTTGTTTATTCTTATCTATTCGTTTAGACGGATGATGAAATATGAAGTGATAACTTCACCATCCGTCCAATCAGATAATAAGAAATTATATTGAGACTGAACACTCCTAAAGACGCTGTATTCATTGATGTCAGGGTTCATGCTTCTGCGCCATACAGCAGCACCGAGACTATCAATGTCTTATAGATTTTTAACTTCGTAGTCCGAGAGAGGGATCTACTTCTAATTTGCTTGCTGAGCCCAAAGTAGCAGCGATTAGCCAGCGTGATTCTTCGTCTCTTGACTGACGTTGTTGTCTCTGGTAATTTCTGTTCCCAGACAGTAGACACCAAGTACTTCGTCTTGACTCGTTCACCGCTAGGCCCATGAGACGTGACTGTTTCTCAATCTTCGAGAAAGCCCTGCTAACTTGCCGTTCGTTGGTGCCAACGATGTCTATGACATCAGCATATGCGAGTAGCATCACTTCCTTATGGAAGATCGTGCCCGACCTTTCTACATATGGCCATTGGCGTAGAATGTACACCATAAAGAGATTGAAAAAGCCGCACGATAAAGCATTAGCCTGCCACGATAAAGCATTACCCTGCCACTCTTGGAATCAAAGGGTTCTTTCCTACTCTGTCGACTCTTTGGGTGTGTGATCATGCAAAGACGAATGATCTTTGCTGGGATACCAAATTCAAATAGGGCGTTGAAGAACTTCGTTCTTATCGGCGTTTCGAAAGCGGCCTTATAATAGACAAATATGTGGTGTCTTTTCCAGGACTTGGCGTAAAGTGAAAATTTGGTCACTGGGTGACATCTTAGGTCTGAAGCAACACTGATACTGGCCTATCAGTGCATTTGTGTATGGAACCAGCCGTTTACACAGAACGCTGGACAGAATTTTGTATCCTATTGAAAGAAGATTAATTTCCCGGTAGACAGCGCGGCCTTCTTTCTTGAGGATGGACAAATAACACTAAGATTCCAATCGTTGCGCATGCATTTATCGGACCAAATTTTTTATAAGAGTTGGTGCAGGTGAGGCTTCACCAACTCTTCGCCACCGGTCTTGAACAACTCAGCTGGCAACTCATCGAAGCCTGCCGCTTTGTTATGCTTCAGCTTTTTAATTACTAATTTTCTGATCTGCTCTAAAAAAAAATATAAAATACACTAATAGTAATATAGAATTGAAAATTTAATATTTTAATAGATTTTAGGAACCGATATTTTTTCAAATTTATAGTTTAGATTTGCGTCTGGGTGTCAGACAGACTGGATATGTATATTTTGATTGCAGTGATAGCGATTTATAGATTCCTGCCGAGTTTGTCCTAAGTTCATCGAAAATATGCGTGTATATACACGTATATGTATAGGGTTATCCATTTCGTGGGACATTTTATAAGTTGTTTGTCCGATATAGATCATTTTGATCAGAGAACATCTTTTTGAAAACATTTTTAAAAGTGCTGATTCTAGCGTGGCCACTTTTTGAACCAAATATTCTACAACTATGTGACTCATTGCACACACGCTGGGTACGTAGTAAAGCCAAATTGTCTCCAAATAAGTGATTAGAGGCTGTTACACCCAGAGGTCTGGAGCGCATTATAGTCTGGAGGCGTCAACGGGCCATATCTTTTTTAAACTTTGCAGGAACGATGGTTGTCGTCAAAACGGTGGGCTATAGTCGACTTTCTTTTTGGCATGCAATGTTTTATAGTATAGGCACTCCCAAAATTTAGTGGAGCACTAACAAAAATATCGACCAAACTGTTTATAGTAGTCTAGTTGATTGGGACATTTTGATAAGTTGTGGACTTAAGCTTGCTCAAACACTGGCTTTGAACGAAGTGCTTGGTAGAGCTTCTCAGTCGAAAACTTATCAGCCTTTGATGCCATCATCACATCTATGCTCAAAAATGTCTTCGAGAAATACTTGAAACTCTCATTTTCAACCGATTCACTGACTTGTGTCACAATATCAAACGAGTTCAATTCACGATCATTGTTGGCTCGAAGATTTGGCATGATGAATTTAAGCATATTAAGCAGTTTTGCCAGAACTTAGAAAAATGATTAGAGATAGAGCTCAATAGTAATGGAGATATCTCAATTCCTATCATTAAAATTTACATCAAGCCCTAGAACTGATGCAAGAATTCTTTTGAATGCCGTAATCCTGATTTGAATTTCCGAAATCGATCAAATTAAAGCTGACACGATAACCTGTGATATTTCACTCCAGAAATAGTGGGGCCGACATAATCCCATCCGAGCGTTTCAAGCATAAAATGGTGAATCGTCTGAAAGCGAAGGCTTTTGTCAAATACCACACAAACTGAAAACTGCAATATCTTCCGACATAATTTCCGCTTCATGTGCACATTTGGTGTTTCTATTTATTATGTATTACCTTTCTACATCTCAGTGAAAGTGCGTGGGAGACATCCAGGTGGGATCAGACGAGAGATGACTTCTTTGCACTCGAATCTCAGAACGATAATTGCACAAATTACTGAAGTAGAACCTAAATCCTCCACTTGTTCTGGACGTCAAAGAAAAAAACCTTTTAAGGAATTTGTTTAATTAATTTCTTTATACACTTTATTATGATGTACTTTCCAGTATGGTGGCTTAGAATTAACAAGGGAAATTTGTCGAAGTTAGACTATGACGCAAAGGGAAAGCTGTAATTCTAATTTTTTTGAGATACATAAAATTTCTTTATACACAAAAAATGCGCGCTATAAGATATAGCTACCTTACAAGAATATAAGCCAACGCCCGTTTAAGAACTTGAATGGTGAATTTGTTAAATCGAAATCTATGCACAAAAAAATGTACTACAGATTTTTCTTTTCCAACCAGCTTAACTATTCAAAAAGTAAAGTAGCACAAAGCCAAGTTTTCAAATGAATCTTATACAACTACCATACAAAAAAAAGTCAACTTAAATAGTGATTCGTTCCCATATGGTAAATTAAACTACTGCAAGAAAGTGTCTACTAATCTGAAGTCGGTTATATAAAGCGGAAGTTAACCTTCTTCTTTTTCCTTCGTTTCATTTTGTTCACTACACAGTCATAATCGACTCAACCCTACAAGTGTGCAATACTTTTTTTAAATGCAAAACTTCCTTGCACGAAACCAAACCAACTAAAAACTGCTGGATATGCAAGTTATGCCAATAAAAAAATATGACATTAAAATTACACACAGATACCGAAACCGCAGTTAAAACGAAAAAGAAAAGGACTGCCGAAGGAATGTGTGTGTGTGCGTATCTGTGTGTGTGTGTGTAATACGAACCAGCTTCAAAAGCAGCAAAACTATTAAAAATTAAAAAGCACGCTGATGTATATAAAAATTTATTTTGTATATGAAACAAAAAATCGCAAATATTATAGAAAAGTGCACACTATACAAAAATAAATGAAACCACGTACCACAATATGTGCGAGAGAGAGAGAGAGAGAGGGGAGAGAGAGTGTGTGTGTACGAGCAAATAACTGCAACAATCACAGAACGCGAATTGCAGTCTCTGAAAGTTAGCACGGAACGTGGAACAACAAATGGCGCCCGCCCGGAGAGCTTCAAGTATATTGTATAACTACCAAATGAGTATAGCACTACTAACGAAACGTGGCCAGTTTCTATTGGAAATAGTTTAAATTCGATGCCCGACCACACTGTGGGCAGTGGTGGTGGCGAATCGAGTGGAAGCAGCTGCAAGGCACAAATCGGCAAAAAACAAACAAAAAAAAAAAGATAGTTTTGAAAACAGCAAAAATAAGAAATTATCACAGTGAATCGAATGCAAGTGCAAGTGCCAGAGAGGGGGAGAGTGAATTAAATAGTACGTGATAGAACTACCACAAACGATTTGCGGAAGGAAACGTTAAATTACTGTGAAATCAAGTGCTCGCAGAGAGACAGAAGGACATGGGGACCGACGGACACACGCGCTCACACAGCATGCAATTGTACAGATACAAATGTATCTGTAACTGTAACTGTAAATGTATCTGTATCTGTATGTGTGCGGTTGCATCCATATTGGTTTTTAGCTTGGTTTAGTTACTTGGTCTGCCGCTGGTAGTGAAACTAACAAAACTAACAGCACCGATGCCGTTTGCCATGCATGGCCGCAAAGGCAGAACTAATGGCATACTAATACAAACAAACATATTGCATACATAGTTACATACACACACACACACACACACACACACCCACTTACACTCGGCGGACATTTGCGCGTTTATATTAGAAGTTTATTGAAAACGAAAATGAATTTCGAGCACTTAAATGCGACGAGTTTCTCATTCAATTTTCGTGAGCGTTGCACGCAGTTGCAGTCCTACGTCTCATTCTGCGTTTCCCTTTTAACTCTTGCACACTAACGCACATAAGTATGTGAGATTCCATATCAAATTTGAACGGAATTGTGTCAAAAGGCCAAATGAGTAGACAAATTAACAGCAGAAATGAAAGAAATATATAAATTCATAAAACACTGTGAACTCTTTTCATTTTCATATTCAGTTTTACCCAACACGAATTTGCCATTCACAGTGTGTTGGAAACAATTTTGGTAATCACACTTAAATTGTGTCAATTTCAACTAATATATTATGTTGCAGCAAGAGATTGCATAAACAGTGAGAGAAACGCTAAAATTGTGTACATTTTTCAAAACTAGCAACGAAAAGAAATTGAATTCACAGCAACGTAAGGCAGATAAAGTAGAAGATATGCAGTCGTTCTTTGTTATATTATTACATCTACAAGTGATTGCCAATACAGCTTTTGTGAATACATGTGAATGACAACTTTTTCACTGATGCAAAAACTCTTGGAATTGGAAGTGTTAGTAGTGTAAAAACTGCAAATTTTTATACTTTCCGATACAAAATTGAAAGTCTATGGTCTAAACGGTACTTTAATTAGAATTTCGGAGTATCTGGAATACGACATTTAAGCGAAAAGTTTTAGTATTCTTTTTTTTTTTTAAGAAGTTTAAGAGACTCACGAATTTACTTTCCTATAGATTCAAACAATTCCATTGAAGTGCTATCATCAGTGTATTGTTACACTAAGAGCACATCAATATTTTAATCCACCGTTCAAAATCTGTAGATATTTAAACTTAAATGTGTTTCTGTTAAATGAAAGATTATGGACTCTTAAAACATTCTTAAAGTACTTGAAGCAATGGTATAAACTGAAACATCACACTTCTGATTAATATTTCAATTCAGTAAAATTTCTATCTTGGCTCATATGTGACATAACGAGTACCTCGAAGTGAAGTATAGTGAGTATTGTTTAATTCACCGACTAATCAGAATCGGACGAAAACCGAATATTGCTTCCGATGCTTCAGGAATTCCTCACCCCAGATAAGGAGAGCACTAAAAAGAGAACGCTAAAAATAGGCTCTCTATATAAACACGGTGCAATAATAAGGTAGCGCGTTGAGAGCATGCGCCCTCGTATTGCATAGGTCAATCAGGTGATCAGCCGGCGTAACCTAAACAAATGGCTTTCATATCGACGATTTTGGTTTAAAAAAATATTATTTTTTACTAGTTTTATCATAGGAAATGTATTTATTTGAACATAGAGCCGAAGAAGTTGAAACAAGAGCTAGTGAAATCTCACATGGAATTCTTAATATATAAATTGCAAACCCAATATGGTTGCTACTGCTTGCTGTCTACCGCAAAATGCTAGACTTGTGCTATGTCTATGCCCTCATCGACATCGTCCTTTGCATTGTTCGCTGATATTGTCCTCACAGCGAACTGCTTTGCCACATACTACGACAACCGTTTCTGCTGCTGTCGCTGCCACTTCGCGTCCATTTAGTGTAGATACACTAGACTAACGAAAATTGCTTCCGTTTCCGTTTCACATTACTTCCGAGTGCTGCGGGCCGCCTGCGCGCAATGCAGACAAAATGGCGCGTTGCATATGTAGCGACGGACCACATTCGCCTAATACTATTTTGCAGCATAAGAAGCAGCTGTCTCGGTCTGCTACATGCTACATGCTGCACACCCGTTGTCACTTCTACTCACTAAGAATTGCAAGCTCAGGCGTCGCCGCCTGCCACCAAAAGAAACCGCAGCCATTTATTCAACTCGCTGCAATAATGCAGTACATTGCTACGAAAGCGCAAGCAATACTTTAAATTTTCAACTCATACGCACTCTAATTGAATTCGCTTGAGTATATTTAGCAGCAGCTGCTTTCGACAAATAGTCGAATTTAAATTTGAAATTGAACGCAAAAACGTTGTAGATAGAAAAGTATCTCAAAGCATTATGTGCACATATTTGCATAGATACAAAACTGCTAACCACAAAGACGCCATTTTCTATGCTTTTACATCTTTCAAGCACGGCACATAATTCCAATCGGAAAAACAAGTCGTTACTAAGTTATGCTAGCAGCTAAACAATATCTAACAATGGGAAAATAAAATGTTCCAAACGAAAATGCAATTGTTTGGTTACAAAGTCATGAATCTTAACTGAAGCACTTGGCTAGCAAGGCATTGGCGGCACTTTCACATACATTTTCCTATACGGATATACGTACGAGTATATCTTAGTTTATCGTGGCTTGTATCTGTATACAAAATGTTTGATTTGAGAAACATGGCTGGCATGAATTTATGCAAGCACACGTTGGTGCTTTAGATTTGCTCGACTAGAGTAGCATAAGATACAGTCAGAAAAATGCATTTTCCATTTGCAACAAGAGTAAATGCAAATATACAAGTATGTATATCTAAGTGTGTCTGTGTAGAGTAAAAAAAGTAGTACAAATCTAAGTAGAAAACAAAAATCGATTGTAAATAGATGCTAAAAGAAATCAGACTCTTGAGTTTTGCCGCATGCAAATTGCACATTCGACAGACGATTTGTGTTGCATGTACAATTGGGATTTAGCTGCGGTACAGTGCATATTGTGGCAAGGGAACAAGCGACGACAGAATGAGTGGGAGTGAATTGTAGCAGCAATATTACTGCACTCGACACTCCAATCAGCAGCAATAGCAGCAACTGAAATAACTTCAACGTTAGCGCAACATAGACAGACAGACAGACAGACAGACAGATACTTACATATATAGCTAGATAGTTAGATATATATAGATACATGTATTCTCAGGCTGCTGTACATCAATAGAAAATTGACTTGATGCGTTCGTTAGTTAGTTGAGTTCGAGATACAATATTGCACAAATTAGATCATACTACATATAAGCCTAGTTGAATTTAATTTAGCTAAAAAAAAACAAAAAAAAAAAGAAAAGGTTTTATAGCACTAAGTAGGTCAAGTATCTTGCAACACTTAAGCAGTAAGTGCAGCTAAATAAATTACGTACACGCCTAGCATAGCTGTAGCCGAGTTGCAATCAATCAATTGCTGCAAATCAAATTACTCATACGTCACGTTAGCATGCTGCCGAGTAGAGTACTTAAATTACACGAAAAATTGCCACATTGAAATGCAATTATTTATAGATTACATAGATTCACTACTCCACGTAAATACTACAGCTACATACTTATCAGCTGAACATATTACACCTGTTGTAAGTATACCTACGATATACTAGATACGTACACGAATCATTACTTTGTGCAGCCACTTTTTTTTTTTTTTAAGTTGCTCAGCTGCTGCTCATGATGCTGCGCTATAAAAGGACGATGTATGGCGTACACTTCAGTTCGATAGCTTTCTGATACTTATTGATTTTCTAGGAATGCTCTTAAAATCAAACGAGTTTATAGTTTCAGCTGTGCCTACTAAAAGCATGTACAGCATTTTAGACTAAACTGTCTGTGGCAGTACTTGCGTCGCTGTATGCAGGAGTGCTAATAGAAGTTTAATCAGTTCATTTGTTAATGGAGTAATAATATAATATCTGATCAGGGGTTTGTTAAGTTTCGATTTCGTTACAATTTCGACAGAATTTCGTTTTTTTTTTTTTTTTTGTGTTCTGTGTTAGAATTTCGAAGGTGTTTCCATCGAAATCAGTTCTTGGAGCATTGCTATTGGATTGGAAAACATAAGCATTCAAAAAGTGGTACAACTCATTGCCCTATGTAAATTTGAAGTATTAGTATTCCCCATAAATCAAAAAAAGGCAAGTTTTCACTTCACTTCATTTTATTCATTTTATTTAATAATTTAAAAAAATTTGTATTTAAATGAAAACAGTAAACAAACGATTCTTCGAAATCATATCTAGATCGAAATTGAAATCGAAATTGAAATTGAGTCAGGACTGCCAACTTGTCTGCTTTTGATAAAATAAATGATAAATTTTCAAACATTCTTTTTATATGTTTTATATTTTTATAAGCACAATTTTCGGAAATATATCATTATTAATTTATTATCTAAACTTGAGTTTTCTGTCATGTACGATAAAGTAGGCTGCGACAATAAGTTGTATGCAAAGTTGGCAGCTCTGCTACACTTGACAAGCACAAAATAGATACGATGTTTTTGGGTATTGGTCCAAGCTGCTTCAACAACTGGTTTTAAGGGGAAATAATTGATTCGAACACTGGCCCCGAACTTGTATATTTCGATCGAATTCTGTCACTCCATGACACATTATGATCGAAATTGAATTTCGATTGTCGGAAATTTTCAATCGAAATCTTTCACAGCTCTGTACGAGTATAATATATATTTTTATATTCCAAATCTTTAGCACTGTCTTATACGCGTCTGTTACTGCTGATCTCTCGTTAGTGAGGCACGATAGGCTAATAATAACCACGTATGCCGATGATACCGCTCTATTGGCAATGAACGGCGAGCCGATCGGTGCGACAAGTCTTCTGCAAGACGAGCTTCACCTACTTGAGACATGAAATATTCGAGTCATCGCAGAAAAATACACCAGCTGTGCTCCAGTATTGCTCAATAGCGTTGGCATTCCCATGAGCGTCTTGGTAGAATATAAGAGCCTGACACTTGACAGAACATACTCATACATGCGAACCTCACATAAAACTTAAGAGAAAACAATTAGATATCAAATTCATCAAAATGCATTGGCTGCTGAACTTGAGATCTCACATAGCTGAATTTGAGAAATACGCCGTTGATGTACAAGACAATATAACAGCTGCTATGAACCAATTGCATACATTTTTGGGGCTTCCAATTCTAATGTGAACATACTGCAAAAATTTCAGTTAAGGCTGCTATGTAGGCTCGTTGGTGCGCCATTCTAAGTCAGATACTCGGTTATCTATAGTGACTTTAGCTACAGGGCAAATCGTACTGAGCGCATGTGCACTTCATTTCGGCTTCTTATCATAATTTGCAAGCCACACACATACGCTATTTGGCTAATTTTGGTCCTATAATTTGTTTGCAAGAACAAATGACTAATAGGTTTCTCGTAGTTTGTTACAACACACCCTGTTATCCGAAAGATGGATAATTTTTTGTATAACGAACTAGTTCCTGAAGAGTTTATCCCTGATCAAAGTGCACTTGCAAACACGCCCAATGATTGCTGACGCAGATCAAATGTTTCTTACTTTACTTTAGACATTCCTAAATTCGTATTAAATTAAACAACTTCACCCATTTCAAAACAACTTTCTTTCTTGAGTTTTTATGTGAAAATCTGTCTTTTTCGAAACAGCCGTATGATACACGAATAAATTGAAAACTACAGAGTGTGCGAGAGGGATAGCTATATATACTTAGAGCACATACTTTTTTTATGTTTATATTAAAATACACACAATCAATAGAGAAAAGAATTTTAAAAATGCATGCGTTGAGTATATTCACCACTTGCGCATGACATGCCAAAGCAATTGTCTTTGCATGAGTCATTATTATTCTTTTTTCCAGCTTTATTCTGCAATATGTAATACACTTTTTGTGTAAAGAGTGACCGAATGAACTAATAATTCAAAACGCCGTAAGTATATAGATAAATAACTATTTTTGCCGAACTGTTGGTCCTCTGCCATTTTTGCGTGCAGCGTTGCCTTATCTTTCGCATAGATGCTTTTCCTCATTTTTGTCCACTTTGTTTTCGTTTCACTTTTTGATGAAACTGTATTTCAACCTCTATGCTATGTATGCTCGTATTAATCGTGTGTCATACAACTATAAGCAGCAAGTCACAATTTACCGTGTTTCTAAAGGAATATCAGCAAAATCGACAGCGATATTTTCGTGACATTTGAAACCAATTGTATTTTCGAATAGCAAAATTATTATGAAATATAAACATATTGAACACATGTCAGTTCCTCGTTACTATTATATCTTATAGCGAAACTAAACAGCAGTGAACAATTATTCTCTGAATTTTCTGTAAGAGCTCATGAAATTGACATCACGTCAAGTAGAGAAATTTGTTTCAATTATAAAGCATAATTTCCATTTGTATGAATTTCATTTAAATTGTAACGCAGCTTTGTAATTTTCTTGATTCAAATATAATGCATACACTTTTACATGTAGATACAGTCCCAGTTACAATAGAAAGGTAGACAATAATGCCGCGCATTAAGGTGTAAACTCACTTCGATGCATTCAAGTATACCACTTTCATTATCATATGTGATATTCATGCATGGTGCACTATGGAAGGCTTCTGCCTTGCACAATGTGCTTATCAAACAATAGAATAATGTACTTGAATGTATTTCAAATTAAATATCAAATTTATACTGTGTACTTCGTGTATGTTTGCTAAAATAATGTGACCACATGTTATCTTACTTGCATTTCACAACAAATCGATAGACTGCAGGGAATATCTTTTGTATTTAATTAATTAGTTTTGTCTTTGTGATTCAGTGATTACGTGTTTTACAAATGAAACACCTTAAAAAAAGCTATACAAAGCGAATTGTGTAGTTTGAGACGAGCTGTTAATACCTCTTTCATAATTAGATAATTAGATAGTAAGATAGATACATAGATACATAGATAGTAAGATAGATATATAGATAGATAGATACATAGATAGATAGATACATAGATAGATAAATAGATAGATATATATATATATAAATACATAAATACATACATAGATAAATACACACATACATAGTTAGATAGATAGAGACATGTTTGAAAATTCGTAAAGTCTCTTTTTGAGACTTTATTCTGCAAAAAATGGTTATAAATAGATTATTGAAACTATTGTTCGCATCGGAAGAAGGTCTAGTCTTTAGAAGCAATCCAATAATCAACCCATATTTTGTTATCTTCATAATAAGCGAATCGTTGCTCAGTCATGAGTCATCAATCGGAACAAGTGGTACTCAGTTAGAATCGATGTCTGGATAATACGGCAGCCATTCGCTGTGCAATTTAATAGGTTTTACGGTGTGCGGACGATTATTGTCGTGAGGCAAAATGATTTTATCGTATCCAATGCCATATTCCGACCGTTATTATTTCCTTTAATGCGCGGTTCGAACGCTTCAGCAGATTTCGGTACAGCTCCTCCGTAATCGTTTCATTCGGTGTGAGTGGCTCAGAGTATCGCACCACGCTGATCACACCAAACAAAGAGCATTCATGAATATTGAGCTTCGCCCGACTGTGCCTATTCCATGACATTTTGAGTCTGGAATTATAGAAGCGGATCTATTTTTCATTGCTGGTCACAATTCATTGATTTTTGCATTGCTTTTCTGTACTTCAAGCAGTTGTTCATAGGTGAACAAACCATATTTCACGTCTTTTGGCTTCAATTCGTATGAGACCCAATTTCTCTACATTTTTGGATTATCCTAGGTAGCGTTGACTGACTGTTGATAAGTCTACTTGCGACATTTGTAATGAATCTCCATCGAACAATGACTCCAATTCATCAACTTACAACATTTTTGGCTGCCTAGGCTAGGTAGTTACTCATCCTCATCCTCCAACTCAAAATCTCCACTCTCAAAACGAGTAAATCACTTGCGACATGTGTTCTCCAATATTGGAATATTCCTCAATATCCGAGAAAACGCTACCAACTAATTGAAGCACACAATATTTAGCCTCTCCTATCTCGTCTTCAGACATAGTGAATTAAATTAATAATCCTGCCCCTACATATCATGGAGATATGCTGCGGCTAGAAGTACAGAGCATATCGTAGTCAAGCACACTCAACTGCAGAATTTGTTCTTATTTCCATGTCAATGAGCTTCGTTTTGAGCAATAAGGAAATGGAAAAAGGAAGGCAAACTAACAATCGAATGTGTTACACGCACTTGTAACTAGTTTTTATATGGATTTACAGATCAAAGTTGAAAACAAAGATGTTCGACTTAATTGCTTCCAAAAGTTAAAAAAAAAAAACTCAATAATCGTTGGTCATGCGTGTTAACACGTCCTTTGAGATATTTCATGTAGGTAAATTTGTAAAATTGTTCTGTAGTTTCAATTTAAAAAACTAAGATTCAAAAAAGCTCACCTCTAGAATATTCTTGATATTTAAATTTAAAAACAGTAACAATTTGAAGCATTTAAATTGGAATTCCATTCAAACTCAAAGGAAAAGTTTAAATTGACTTTAATTTCGGCAATAATCAAATAAAACTAGAAATATGTGTTATTTATTTTCTATACATATTAGCTAAAAGTTTGTGAAACGATATTGCCAGCAATATAGACGCGTATTAGAAATGCCATTGGAAGTCTTTGATGCTGACTGTGGCCTCTGTTGCTGCTGCTGCTGCTGCTGCTCCTGCTGCTTCGGTTGTTGCTAAAAAGCCTCCTGGGTGTAGTCATAAAGTTTGCAAAACGCATAAATTTCTTTAGACGACGAGGACGTACTCTTTGGCTATGAAGTTGGTTTAACTTTGCTGCACAGCATAAAATGCTCGAGGCCTCAGTGCATAACTTACACTCAATGCTTACTTACTTGCCTACTGAATGGCAAACTTGCGTTCTACTTGTAGGTAGGTATGTAGAAGTATGTCGCTTATTTGGAACACGTTTTTATGACCATTATTATTAAGGATTTTATTTTGTTGAATCGTTGAATCGTTGAGCACATAATAATTTTACTGTGCTTTGTCAAAGTTGTGCGCGAATTATGAACAAACGAAACGAATTGAAGTCAGACAGAGGGACAGAAGTTGAAACTTTGCACATTTAGAGGTAATCGATGCTTGAGGTTTTGCGGCTATAAATCGACATTGCGACACAGAGACACATATAAATTTCCTATATGTGAAGAGCTATTAATCAAAGGATATAATAACGAAACCGGAAGGAATGATTTAAGCTGTCTGAAAGATAGCGGCTCAGCGGGAAAGGAGCAGCAAAGTGTTGTGGCGCATTTCATTTAGGCAATTTAGTTAGAAATATTTACACACTGCTCCATTTAATTCTACTTCTGACGCACTAATGTCTCTCTGGTTGCATATTTTTAGAAACTTAATAAACGCACTTTGAGTCAACTTACAAATAATATTAACTTTTTTGTGCTACTAAATGTGGTAATATCTTTTAATACCTTTTCAAATGTCATCAACTTGCTGCTCTAATAAAGCTTTTAAAGTCTTTGACATTCACATAGAAATGCCAAGCAGCGCTATGACTCCCTGTTGCTTTTAATAAAGAAGTCACACCCCAGGCGTCGACAAAGACAGTGAATGAAATTATTATGAAGAAATTTTAACATACAAAGAAAAGTTTATTAGAAAGGTAAATATTTCACAAAAGGAAAAAAAGTGCTGTGAAATTTGAATAATACCAGCAGCATATGTTATTATTATTTTTAGAAAGTTCACCCTGGTTCTTTTCTTTTTATTGTCCACCCGTCATCAAGCATCAAAAATTGTAAATATGTATTTTGAAGGTCAGTCGTTGGCCTTTGCTGTGCTTAGTTGGCCTACAGGTGATAGCTGGTCATATATTATTGTTAAAGTACTGCGCGGTATGGCCGATTTCGCTATATGCTTCAGAAGTAACTTAGGTTTACCGAAAGCCTCACAATTGAGAGCCACACATCGAAAGGACTCGGATTGAAGAATGATACCCATTGACAAGTTTGCAAATCAATAAAAGAAGAGGCTTTTAGTAATTTGTGTCCGCCAATCATCAGAATGATGATCATCCAAAGTGCATGAGTCTAGTTCTGCTGAGAGCGGTATGTGCACAAAATATATGCTTCAGCATTTCTCGAACGCTGAGCATACTGCAATTCCTGCAGATGGCGTTATTAACGATGTTCCGCAGCCTAGCATAGGCAGCTACTAAGCAGTGATCTGTCAGTAAACTCACCAGTCTCTTCTTCTTATTCTGTTTATGTGGTGCTACAACCTTTTGTTGGTCAAGGCCGCACCTAGGCAGGCACACCAGCTGCTTTTGTCATGTGCGGGCTGGCGAAAGTCGTTACCAATATCTAATTTATGGAGCTCCGCTATCCATGCGTATAAAACGACCAGCCCAGTGCAGCCGTTGAACTATGCCATCCTCATCATACAACTCATACAGCTTGTGGTCCATACGGTCCAAAAATCCTACAAAGAAAATCACCCGCTTATTACGACTGTCTTAATTTTAGCGCCATCTGTGAGAAATAAATACAACCTCAATAAGTTACATCGACTTTCTCCTTCCCTGGCTTAATCATCCGCCGATAAATTCCCTGATGAGCAGAAAACCTATAGATATACAATATCTTTGCAGTGCTAATTGTTTGTAGAGCCTACGTTAATGATATGTGGTTTCTGGACATGATAGTATTGTATTATATGGAGTGAATGGAAGTTTGTTTATCGTCGAAGAAGTTAAACTATATGTATAGTGCTCGTTGTTTCCTCTGACTATCCAAACATTTCCACTAAACAGTTTAATCTGAAAAAGCTGTAGTACTTTGGAAGCCTATAAATTAACTATATGTCAAGCTTCAACCTTGGCATGCATTTCTGTACAACTGCAAAGAAGTTTATAGCCATAAGTGCAATTTCTTGGCACTTCATTCAAAAAAGTGAAAGATTGCAGCCCAAATATTAAATTATTTTAAAAATGAAACATAAACTTTCTCCCTAGTAGTATTCTTCCTGTGAACGAAATTCGACCTTTTGACTTAAAAGTACCAAATAATAAAAATAGCAATAATGCGGGAGTGCCATGGAAAACGTTTTCACCTGTAAGTCAACGCTGTTCAGCCATTGCTCAATGGGGACGAACACCTTCGTGTTTTTAGACACATACGAACAAACGCATGCCGAAGTCGGCGAAAAAGAAACAAAATTACACCTTAAAAATTATGACTCAGAAAGATTCGCATAAAATATCTCGTAGTGCAAAGCAGACACATACAGACACACTTTGGGTGCTCTACTTTTGGACAGCCCTGCTCTCAATAACAAGAATAAGTGAGCAAATTATTTGCAATAAATAATGCGCAGTCCAGTTACTTGACCGACATGCTCTAAAAAAACACAACAGAGGTAGAGAATGTTTTTTCTCTATTATTCCAACTGAAAGCAAAGGAATCGATAGAAACAAAAAAGGGAGCAGCTATGCGGAATACGCTGCATTGATATATTTTACTTGAGAGAGCTAAGAGAGGGAGTGAGTTCTGCTTTTTTCGATTGGCCAAGGGCGTTACCCGGTCTTTACCTACCTTAGATGCAACACTTCTAAACTTTTTTTCATTTTAAGCCTTTTCGAAGAAATATTGGTACTGTGCGTTTTTATTTAATTGTACAGTGATTTTCACCCTTCAAATTTAGCGATTTGAGCAACCTACATGAAAATCGGCATTGAACGAAGTATATTTGCGATTGAATTACCGAAATAGCACCGATATAAACTGGTTCTTGATGCACAATCATGATCATATAAAGCATAAAGTTCATCAATACACTCTTATTATTATAACACTTATAGGATATGAGCTCCATCTGCTTACTAAATATCTATTTAATAATGAGTTCAGCGCTACTTTCGAATACAAAAAGACTTCAACGACAAATTGTGCCAAACTCAAAACAGAACAACAGAAAAGCAGGTCAGTGCATAACAGTAAAACAGCTGATGAAACAGCACACAGGACGATTAATACCGAAAATTTCAACTGATGCAAATACACGAACTTGTAGATACATATTATGCAAAATATCATTACTGTCAATAGCAGTCCGTAGCTTATAAACTGCGATGTGCAGCATACAAATATCGAATTAATGCTCATACACGATATGTAGAGAAATCAATAGCTGCGTTAGTGCAAAAATGAAAATGGAAGCCACTACGTAAATGTAAGTTCATCTAACAAGTCGAACAGGTACCTGGGAAATTAGCAATGTTGTCAGTCCATCCGTCCGCCCGTCCGCCTGTCTGTCTGTCTGTGTGCAGTATTTTGGTATGAATTGTTATGAAATTGAAGCATTCACTGCTTTTAAGCGCCATTTGCTAAAATTGCTAACATCTTTGCTGCTTTCAAGTGCTATTTGCATGTTCAATTGTCTTACAGCGATTAATGTGTGCATATCTAAAAATGTATCTGGAAGTACCTAAACGCAGCGAGATAAATACATTTATTTCAAGTAAGCGTAGTACGCAGAAGCTGTTTGATTGTTATGCATACTATATGCGATTGAACTGTAGAAGTAAACTTTTTGAAAACTACATTGGCACTTTCACTTTCAGCATCGAAGACATGCCAAATGCTGTGCAATTACCACACACCTTACACGTTGTGACATTTATTGCACAAACAAAACAGCTGCAAAAGCAATCAAGAACGTTGTTCAAATCGAATATATATAGGGTGTCTTTTTTTTGTTTTTGTTGAGGTGTAGAATTTTGAATTGAAATAATATAGTAAGATTACATAAATTCAAACTGAAAATTTGGCTTTATTAGAAAGATAATTTTATGACATTAGTGTTTATATATTGTGTCGGGCATGTGGGCGTTGCGCCTGGCCCGGGGGTGTCGCATTCGGGAAGTCAAATTTTCGACCACTTTTTATACGCTGTAGCCGTAGGATTATATTCAAGAGTGCACGATTCAAATTGGTCACTATTTTTATAAATAATGCATCCACAACGTGCAACTATCTGTTGCGGATTTAGGTAAGGCGGTCCTGATTGGTCCTTGCTTCTTCGCAAGTACAGTGACTGTGAATGGCATTCGTTACAGCAACATGTCTCCTCAACTGGCCGGTATGCATGATTTAATTCAACACCATTAATTTCATTCAATAGAGAATACATTCAACATCACTAGCATTCACTTTGAATGAATGAATGAATTGTTAATTCATTTCACTATTAAAGCAAGGTTAACCGAAACATGCATTCATTCATTCGAATGCGTTGAATCTTCAAATAAATTTAATTGTCGGTCGCTTATGACATCAACACGAACACTTACAGCAGTCGAACAGATGTTGGTGTAGTAGCTAGCAACAGGTAGCAGAGTAAACGAGTTGTAAAGATATATTGAAAGAGACTGAAACAACCCTTAATTTTGCGTTTTGTGTGTGAAGTGAGAACGTGCGTATTTGTTGTATCCAATTCTTTCCAAAAAAATTACATCTTAACACTACTATTTCAGAAATTCGTTGATATTTCCTTCAGTATGGTTTAAGTCCCAAAGATTCTTCGTAAATAAATGTCAATTGATCAATTCTGGAAAAGGCATTGTGGGAAATATATGTTGTACTGGAATTTTTCAGGATATTCCAGTAATTGATTGCTTTTTCCTGTAGTATGGAATTGTGCCGAAATAATTGTAGTGAAGATATGTCGCTTGATCAATCAATATCCTATCACATCCTATCTCCCACAATCTTCTGCAGATATTGGCACTACAAAGTAGAGTTCTGACAACACCATGTGCTTTCTTTAAATATTTTTATTAGTATCCAAGCGTGATAGCCAGATGTGGCGCCAAATCGATATCAATAGCATTTCTAGATATGATCAATTTATGACAGTTTAATTGTTGTCGAAAAATGGAACATCTAAAAGAAACACCCTACATATACTCACATGCTGCACAATGTGCACAATGAATGCAATTGGCTGACAACATACTAACCTCCATCCAATCTTGCTCCACTGCTGCTCTGAATGTTCAAAATAAGTATGTGTTGTACGAGTCACAGACGATGCTTTCACTAGCACCTAGGATTAGTTTTGGCGCTGAGTTCTCTACAACAACATGCAACAACATGCAACAACATACAACATGCAACAACAACAACAACAACCAAACACTTTCCGCGCCATTTGCTTTGTCATTTCGCCATTTTGCACATTGTCGCTGAGGCCAACTGACTGCACTGAGGCACAGCACCCTTCGTGTCGCTTCAACTAGTTGCGTTGATTGGCGCTCGAGTTCGATTTGGCTTAAAGCTTTGGCGTCAGCGTTGTTGATGCCAACGGCTTCGATTCGTTTCGTTACGTTTCATTTCGTGTGATCTATCGTTATCCCTCGGTCCCTCGGTCTTGTATAACTCTCCTGTTTGTCTGTTTGTCTGTCTGTCCGCCGGCGACAAAAACTTGATGACGTTGTTGTCGTTGTCGTTGGCGTTGGCGGCCATGTTTGTTGTTGTACACATAAACGTTTTGTTAGCCAAAATGGCGACAGCGATGATGATGATGATGATGGCGGCTGCGGTGCAGTTGCCAATTTCTGTTGCTTTATGTTGCTTCCGGTTAAGAATTGTTATTGTTGTTGTTGTTGTTGCTTCTTGCACTTGTCATTGTCAGCGTCAACAGCCTGGAAAGGAATAAATAAAAGAAAGTAATATTAAAAAAAAACAAAATGTTCATTGCAATTTTACGCTATATTGAGTTTGGCTTTTCTTTTGGACCGGGCCGCCTGCCTGCCTGGCGTGTTGCAGAAATTTATTCAAGAGTCCTCGCTCCTTGGCTTTAGGCTGTACTTTTGTGTTCTTTGATGTACTCAATGAGGGTTGTTTAATAAATACTTAGAAGATGTAGTGTGAGCTGGCAGTAGCAGCTCACTGAGGACAGGATAGAGGACAGGGATAGAGCACAGGATAGAGGACAGTGATAGTATGAAGAATGTGGATGAAAATCCATTTTGAGGCTGAGCTGTTGTTGATGAAGTCTATACACCACCTGCTGAAGCGACCTTGACTGCTGAATAAGTGTTGGAGACGATGCAACATCATCACTGCGGGAGACAATCATAACGAAGAAGGGTCAGGTTGAAGAAGTAGAATCAGTTGCCTGATGGTGAATTTTACATATCTAAAGCATTCGGATACCGTCCGCAAGCACACAATGTCGAAAGTTGTATTATTTGCTCGCATGTCCAATTCCAGCCATGATATCTATAAAGCCAGGATATCTGTAAACCTCTTCAAGCTGATGCAAGCCCTGTACATCCGGCGTCATCAAAGCCAACCAAAAGAAACAATTTTTAAATTCTGGATTACAACGAAAATGAAGCAGGTGTCGATACGATGGACTCCATGCTCAATGGCTACTCCTGCATGTTAGGACCAGACCAACCCATTGGATACTAGTCTCAACCACTTAGATCTTTTTAAAAACATCTTTTCTTGGCTATGCCGGGCATTGTAAAATGATTGATTTTAATTTATCTCTTACTTTTTGATCAACCCTCTTATCCTCTTAAGTACATAGTACAGCCAAATTCTGCATATCTCTTTTTTTACGGAGCACTTTTAGCAATTTCTCCTGAAAACTGCTCCCGAATTGTGTATTTCGTATGTTTATTTCTGTTTGTGCGCTTGCCATGCTTTTTGTCCTTGCACTTTTCTTTGTTTGCCTGTTGTGGTCCTTTGCTACATCCGCCAATGCTGCTGCTGCTGCTGCTGCTGCTGCTTCAACAGTCCTTTATCTCAACTTGTCTTGCCTGCAAAATTTTTTTTTTTTTTGGAATAGCTCGTAATTTCAACGTTGTTGACGTTGTTCTTTTTTCAAATATGTATCTATCGCATGTCCTTTGCACTATTGCGACTACTGCTGCTGCTGTTGCTGCAACTGCTGTTCCTTGGTATTGCTGTTGCTGTTGTTTGTGTTTTGCTGTTACAATGCACAATTCCTTGAGCATTTGAGTGTTTCGTATCCTTACATTGCGATGCTTATACAATTTTCACACGTTTGTTGGTTAAAAACGTTCTCGTTTCTTCTTCATTTGATGTTGCTTGTTTTCCCACTGTTGCTGTTGATGCTGCTTGAATTGTTATTCTTTGCTCCACTGTGGTTTTTGTTGTTGTTGTTGTTGTTGCATTTGGTTTAAACCTTTAACTAGCGCCATGTTTTGCGCTTTATTTTTGTACTTTTCTCCCAGAGTGAAAATCGGCTTTGCGTCGTGCATGGAAAACCAAAACATTCTTGTCCTTTTTCTTTGAGCGTTTTTCACTATTCGCGTTTTCCAATTCGATTTGCTTAGCGATTTTCTTTGTTTTCATTGGCAGCAATTTAAAAATTTGGATTTTTGCTACTTGCAGTATCTATGTCTTGCAGAAGTCTATGGAATACCAACTGCCGCGCGTATATACGAGTATTGAAGTACTTCAAAGAATTTTGCAAACTTAAGTAATTTTGCTTTTGTATCTTTCTGCTGGTTGGCATAACAAAAGTTTGAAGTATTTATTATATACGCATAAGTAAGGAAATAAATCTTTTTCCTTTGCACAATAATAAGCAACTCTTGAGCTGCTCAAGTGCGCGCACAATGGGGCGTATGAGTTATTTTTCTTAAGCTGCTCAAATGTGGCAAAAATTCAGCTTTACGTTTATACTAGAGAACTCACCAAAATGCAATGAACGCTGAAATGAAAATAATACTACAGACATATTTATAAAAGAAAAGCAGCTTAAAAATAAAAATAAAATATAAAAAACCAGAAAGAAAATAACAATAGTCCGTATAAAATTGCAACAGAAAAGTCGACAGTCAGGCAAAAGCAAACAATTTCAACAAAATAAAGTCATCGACCAAAAAAAAAGAAAAAAAAACTAAATCAGAGATGGTGCAGCTAGAATAAAAACTCGTACAAAAAAAAAACACACACACACACACACAAACTCGCTTTGGTACAAACGAATATTTTATACCCTTCGTAGCAGCTATTAAAGAGCATTACGAGATGAAATTCCAACTAGCAAAATCGAGGGAGCAGTTAGAAACATTAGATCTGGAATAGAATTGATATGAGAAGCATTGAATGCGAGGTATACCTTTGAAATATTTTATTGCAAAGCGGAGCAATGAGCGCAAGTATGACAGATTAAAGAGTAGAAGTAAAACTTCACACTAGGATACTCCTATGAAAAATATAAAAGAAAATGTTCAGAAAGCACATATTTTATGTAAAAACTTTAATTAAAACTGGGCTCCCTGTAATTCTCGATAAGCTTTTTCTTCAGATAGATTCGATCAATGCTAAGTTGTATCGATTTCTCTGGAAATTCTTTCAGTAAAAAATATTTCAAATATATTTTATAGCCTAGTTCCACTGCCTGCATTTGTTAAGTGCTTTTAAATTAATGCAAATGTCTATTCTACTGACGAAAACTTCATAAGCAGTAGCAAATATCAACCTTTGAATAAAATTGTAACAATAAAATTAGTTTTAGGGGAAAATATAACTCCATGCTCCGGGTTTCGAATCCAAGTAAAAAGTCATTATTGTGATGCACAAGCCATGAATTGTTTTTACACAATTCCGGACATTTTCTTCGTATTGCTTCTCGCAAGCGGCGCATAACTTCAAGATAATACTCTTTATTGACCGTACAACCATGTGGTAAGAACTCCTGATGCACTACGCCACGGTAATCGAAGAAAACAGTGAGCAAAACTTTGACATTTGTTCGAACTTGACGTGCTTTATTCGGATTTGGCAAACCTGGGCTCTTCCATTAGGACGATTAGGCTTTGGTTTCGACGTCATAACCATAATACACCCATGTTTCGTCATCAGTTATGACCCTTTTGAGCAAATCTGAATCGTTGTTGACGTCATTCAAAAGCTCCTGAGCGATGCTCATGCGTCGGTTCTTTTGGTCAAAATTAAGCAGTTTAGGAATAAACTTCGCTGACACACGTCTCATGCGCAAAACGTTCGCAAATATGTAATGGCACGAGCCAACCGATATGCCAACAATCTGAGCAACTTCTCTAATAGTGATTCGACGGTTTTCCAAAACAATTTTCTTCACTGCTTGAACGTTTTCATCTGTTGTTGAGCGAGGCTCGTCATTGGCATCGTCCCGACCATCTTGGAAGAGTTTGTACACAGAACAGTTTCACCGTATGCCACTGTCAACATTTCAAATGTTTTGGAGCACTTAATTTAATTTTTTACACAAAATTTGATGCAAATACTTTGTTTCATTTTTTTCGATAGCAGAAAATCGCCGAGCACGCAAAACATTTCTAACCGTTATGCCTCTCACAAACACACTAAACATGCTACATAGCTGAAACTGTAAACATATGTTCGTGGCGAGTGTACCAACACAACACAACAAAACAAAACAAAACAAAACAAAAAAATCGATAATAGAATGTACATTGCCCGCGAAATTTGAAAAGTTGTAACAAACTGTTTCCTTTCTTTTGCTGCACGATTGTGCCTAATACACTCCCCTACACCGAAGTCACCGTGTTTTTTCGCAACAATATTATGATGATACTTATAAAGCTTTAAAGTGTGTCTAGTATATTCATTTCATAGAAAATTTCATGTAGAAATACAGTTTTTCTGAATGAAGTTGCCAAGAATTTGTAGAAGCCAAGCTGAGCTGCTACGAATTGTGTGCACCAACAGTTTTTAATCATTTTAGACACACTAACACCTACATGAAAATGTTACAAGCTGGCTGAGAAACTAGAAATACCCTACTATAAGCTGTGTTAAAAGCATACAAAAAAAGATATAAGATAGAAAGAAGAAAACCTAAAATGTGTCATGCCTCAAGTTGCAGTTGCACAATTGAATTCGTTTGGAACTCTGCACTTTCTTCATGCTGTTCTCCAATCCATTTATTCGCATGGAGCAAGACCACAAACAGCATAAAAAAAGAATGTGTCTTGTTTTTAAATTACAGCTTTCAATGCCTTAAACTGAATGCTTTCTGACGAAGAGCGGAAACCAACTTGAATAGCTACTTTTGCCAAATTAAATGCAATTATCATTAAATATTTCTTCTTTTTTTTTTAAAAAAAAAGTGGAAGTATTAAAAGTCTTTTTGCTGTTAGTAAAGTCAAGTCAAGTCTACTCATTAGCATTTAACTAGACTTGTGATTAATTTTAATGAAGCAAACTTTTACTGGCAGTCAGGCCATTTCAAACACATATAAAATGATAGGAGAGTTTATAAATATCTACTTTTTTTTTTTTTCTTGTTGAGTGCCACTTGAGTCCTGTGAAGACATACAAAAGGCAATAAACTTTGCCTGCTAGATTTTTAAAATGTAAAATGAAAAGATTTTTTTTTTTTTTTTTGCAAATCACTTTTTTCTTTACATAAAAGGAACTTGTGGAAACTTTTTTCAATTAAGCAACTAAAATGTGGCCAGAATGTATGTAAAACACACGCTGTCCCTATGTTCCATACGCTCACACACATGAAATCACATTAGCATAAAGTAGCCTACTTAACGAAGTCAATGAACATAATTATTAGACTCCTGGCACTGAAAATATGGACAAAGTTCTGTATACGCGCAGTGCTTTATTATTGCATTGTACAACACTCAGACAGAGACTTCGAAGCCCTGGGCTAGCTACATATCACAGACAACATTATAATATGCTGCCACATTATCATATATGAATGAATGTGAGTATGAAGTCTTTTAGCCGGTCTTGTATGCTTTTTTTTGTTGTTGTACTTTTGTGCTGTAGCTCATGCTCGACACGATACACTGGGGCGCAACAAAACTGACAATGCGGCCAGTGCGTCTCATAATAATAGCAAAAGTTTGGTGCTTATTCTACTCTACTCTACTCTACTCCACTACTTTAGAGGCTTTCGAGGCAGCAACTTTGTCCATGCTGTGCGCTCCAATGGAAGTTTTGCTTAGAAATTATAAAGTTCTTCAGTGAATATGTAGACAGTGTTTCTATTGTGGTTGTTGGTGTTGTTGTTGTTGTTGTTGTTGTTGTTGTTGTTGTTGCAGTTGTCTGAAGTTGAGGTGTTAATAATGACAATGAGTTTAACTAGACGCTGTCTATGGTGTCTAAAAGTTGTAATGCCTGTTTAGTTTTCGTAAGTAGGAGTATCTTCTTGCAGTTGTATGGTAATATCTAAAATTTGTTAATTGAATTTTATTGTACACAAATAATTGATAGTATTAAATATAACAGGGCCAGCATGAACTTAATGCATAAGAAAGATTCGATTCTGAAGAGTTCGAAGCAAATAGCTGTTGTAGAGTAATCTTAAGTAAGAGAAGTTAATGATGTTTTAACAACTTTTGTTTATATTGCCTCTTATTCCTACATCTCACTTTGTTTTCTTATATAGAGACTATTACATATGTACCTAATCTAAATAATTTGCAACAAAAAATTTGAGATATGCGACGTTTTCCCTTTGAGGGTGGTAATTCCTCCAATGCATTTTGCAAACAGATAGTTGCTAAGATATGACGAATTTAACTTCTCTTTTATAAAGGTGCTCAAAAAATTCATTTATAAATCCTTGATCTATAGTTACACACTCTATGATTTCCATCACAATCGATCAACTAGTTTCTGAGATATGACGAATTTGGTTTATCTTTTCTCCACTCACTTTTCGTTTTCTGCGAAAGAAATGAACCGATGACCTGCTAAATCGTGCTGCATCCGTCGGAACAGTGAAAGAATCAGTAATCAGAAGGAGCAATGTCCGGAAAATATATCGGGTATGGCAAAATATCACACTTAAGCGTTTTCAAATATTTTTACAAGACTTTTGCGATATGAGGCCGAGCGTTGTAATGCAGAAGAAACAAATTGTCATTTGTTTGCTCGTATTTCGGCATTTTTTTCTTTTAATATACAGCTCAAACAAATGAAGAGTAGCCTACACCGATAGCACGTTATGTAATCGACAGGTTGTAGCAGCTCATAGTACACAGCACCCTTTAGGTGAGACAAGATATACAACATGAACTTCGAAGAATGAATATTCGTTTTTGGTGTGGATTTTGACTCGAATCTTCACCGACCAATGCATCCAATTCGAGCGAGTCTTATCATCTCGTTCTCTCTGAACCACCGAAATCCAATAAATCGCAATAAATAACTCTGGATTAGAAGATAAATACAGAATTATGGATAAGGAAGTTTCCATGCTGTTTTTGGAAATTAATCTCACTACTGAAGAGTTTTAGAATATTGAAATGAAAAGAAAATTCGGAAGTAAAAGCATTCTTTCATTATAATATGTGTACCTACTAAATCATCCAAGATGTAAAAATTACTTCCTTCATTAATGAAAAACCAGAGTACTTAAGTTTGGCAATTGCCAGTGATTATTTGGTTGGTTGATGGTTATTTGTTGATTGATTAGGAGAAGTGGTCCAAGAATCTGTATATCGAAAAGTTAAGCAACAATTTATCGCGTTCACCACTTTATGTTTTTATCAAGAAGGAGAAAGATTTTCTCTTGTTTCAGCCGATTTCAATTGTAGACATTGTTCGCTCAAGAACAAATTTCGTAAAGGTTCACCAAAACCGGCTGTTACGTCATGAAATATTAATGCAGTGCATGACACAATAATGCAGGAACGTCATATGACCTATCCTGAGTTTGAGGCATCTCTAGGCATTAAATCTACTACAGTCCATTCAATATTGAATGAACAAGATAATCTGCACATGTTCCCACGTTGTCATTAGTGGAACTTAGAATGGTCAGGTTTAATTGGTACACAATCATTTGTGTGCCAGAAGATTTCGAAGTAATTGTGAAAACAAATCAAACTCTTCTTATCATACTTCACCATGACAATCCACGGTTTATCACTATATTTCCTCCTAGTAATTACTTTTTGTTCCCAAAAGTGTACGGCAAACTACTTGGGATACAATTTGTAATGCCAGAAATTATGGTTAATGCATTCGCAGCACATGTCTCGCAGTTGACCCCATTCACAGTGGCATACGTACATTTCGGATTGGTTCAAGCACAAGTGAAAATGTTTTCCAGTTCATGCGTTCTATAACGCACAAACATAAGTATTTTTATTTTCAATTTTAAGGCACGTTCAGTTTGTCGTATATCAGATCAGATACCTTCATCGAATGACATTGAAAATAGTATCAACTATCTACCAATTTCAACTAAAAGGACAGCAAATTCGTCGAAAATTTTTAAACTTGTCAGACGGGTGGCACCGTGTGAACTAGTTTGATTTATCTACAAAATACTGACAACAAGTTGGCAGCGCTACAATTATTTTTTACATATGTATTTATTTGTAGTCAATATATGAAAACACAATCCCTAAAAGTATGCAAAATGCTCGTCATACAAATCTATTAGTACTACGACTCGTAATAAATTATTTCGTTGCATACTTTAAGTGAAAACCTAAGTTTAACTGAAATGTAATACTTCCAACTAACTAAATTATTTAAGCTATTCTATTTTTATAACTATTGATTTTATTACTATTTTCTATTTTGCTTAGGCGCCATGTTGCGTCTAAGCGCCACTAAACCAAAACCACATTTATTTACAAACAAATTTAAACCGCGATTATTCAACATGTTGCAGAACAAACTTACGTCAACAGAATCAATAGAATATCAACAGCAATGTCAATATCAAAGGTGACAGCACCTACTGCAATACAAACTGAAGCAAATTTATTCGAAACATGTGAGTCATTGATTATTTGAGACAAGTGCAACTAGCCGCAACCTGACAATAGGTGCGTACCGAAAAGAAGCCTTAGCAAGGTCCAACGTAAACTTGTCAGAACAGAAAAATTGGAAAAAAAAAAAAATTTTGTTTACGTCGTATGTACCACAACGGCAGCGACGACCACTGTGAACGACAATGGAGGCGCCTAATTGAATTTGTACGCTACACAATGCCAGGTATAAAAGCCGTGTGGACAAGACGAGCTAATTGAAAACGCAGCTGCACGCGTAGCTGATAAGTGAACTGAACGTTAAACGGTCTACGAGCGACATTATTACAGCGCATACCAACGGATATTGTGCACATAGGGGAAATAAACAAACAAACAAAATGGTGGTCAATTTTAAGGTCTTCAAGAAATGTTCGCCGAACAACATGATCACCCTGTATATGAACAGGCGTGAATTTGTTGATTCGGTGACAGTGGTGGAGCCAATCGGTACGTTTTGCAGCAGCAGCAAATTTAATTGCATACAAACAGGCGCACGTACACGTGCAAAGTTTCTAATTAAATTATGGAGTAATTTATGCAAGACTAATCGAAGCAGTCTGCTTATTGGTCAAAGCTGTTTATTAGTTACGTGACAATTAGACAAACTGCAAGTTAAGGCAGCAGGCTGATAGTAACTGAAAGCAGGTGTCTGTTTGTGTAACTTATAACTGTACGCTTAAAAGTAGACTTTAAGAATTGTATTTTAATAATTAGGCACCAATTCTACTTACCACCCACTACTTCTGCAGATGGCATCGTTGTACTGGATGAGGAATATCAGCGCCAAAATCGTAAGATCTTTGTGCAGCTGATCTGCAATTTTCGCTATGGACGCGAGGACGATGAAATGATTGGACTACGCTTCCAGAAGGAGCTGACACTCGTCTCGCAGCAGGTTTATCCTCAACAGAAAAACGACATACAATTGAGCAAGATGCAAGAGCGTCTGCTGAAGAAACTCGGCTCGAATGCGTATCCCTTCGTCATGCAGATGCCGCCCAGCTCACCTGCCTCGGTGGTGCTGCAGCAACGTGCTAGCGATGAGAGCCAACCTTGCGGTGTGCAGTACTTCGTAAAGATCTTCACTGGCGACAGCGAATGCGATCGTTCGCATCGTCGCAGCACCATTAATCTGGGCATACGTAAGATGCAATATGCACCGACCAAGCAGGGCATACAGCCCTGCACTGTGGTGCGTAAGGACTTTCTGTTGTCGCCTGGTGAATTGGAATTGGAGGTGACATTGGATAAGCAATTGTATCATCATGGCGAGAAGATTTCGGTTAATATTTGCGTGCGCAACAATTCGAATAAGGTTGTGAAGAAGCTTAAGGCTATGGTGCAACAGGGTGTCGATGTGGTGCTCTTCCAGAATGGACAATTCCGCAATACAATTGCATTCATGGAGACCAGCGAGGGTTGTCCACTGAATCCGGGCTCGAGCTTGCAGAAAGTTATGTATTTGGTGCCAAATTTGGCTGCTAACTGCGATCGTGCTGGCATTGCTGTTGAGGGTGATGTCAAGCGCAAGGATACATCATTGGCATCGACAACACTGTAAGTGGAAAATAAAATTGTTAACGAAATCGATAGATATTTACAAATATTTCCTTCACAGCGTTGCCAGTCAGGATACGCGTGATGCCTTTGGCATCATTGTTTCGTATGCAGTCAAGGTAAAACTTTTCCTAGGCGCCTTGGGTGGTGAGCTATGCGCCGAATTGCCGTTTATACTCATGCATCCAAAGGTAAATTAAAAAAAAAACAAAAAGATTTTAAAAAATTTCTAAAAATTAACTTCCTAACTTTCTACACTTACAGCCCAGCCGCAAGGCTCTACTGGAGGCAGAAGCCTCGACTGAAGCTTAAAAAATTAAACAATGTTTGCTACCTGATAACTCTTTTTCGACAATGTATTTACATATTTCAGTTAATATCGCTTACAACTCTTATATTTGCTAATATATATAGTATTTTATATCGCTATAAAAGCGAGAAAAACTTAAAAAACGTTTTCGCTGATGTTGCTGAATTCCGTTCTGAACTGCAGTCGTCGTAAAACTTTTTCTTAACTAAATAATCTATATAATAATAACAAATATGTACGTGTATATAATTTACTATTTACTATTCGAAAAATGGGAGACTTATCTCTTACGAATATAGTAAAGCTTAATGTGTTTAGTGCGCTATTATGCTGTGTTTCGAGCGAATTTTCAACTGGGTCGATGACTCTTAGAGAACTACAAAATAATTGTGATTGCTGTGTGTGTATATTGAACAGATATTCTAATAAATATTTGTCAATTCGACTAACTGAACACAAAATTGAATTTTATTTAAGAATTAAGAATTATTACAAAAAAAAAAAGAAAAAAAAACTCAACTGCAACCAAAACTTTCACATTAACTAACTAGAAACTATAATGCAAATGAAAGAAACCAAGGCGATCGAAAAAAAATAGTATTCGACAGAGTCTGTCATGCCGATTTGCTTTACAAGTTGAAGTTGTGGTTACACACACCATACTATCTGTCCTACCTAGTAGACAATAACATCTGTATTAGATGTGGCAAGAATAAGTCCCCACTAAAAGACATCGGAGCGGCAATCCCACAAAGCAATGTGTAATTCCTCATTTTCTCCAGCATAATTACATCGGATATGTGAATCATCTCCGATCATACCAGCTGGACTCACTTGATCTATCTAGATCTACGTAGATGGATCATTGTTGCAATACAGCAGCTTCTGGGTGGCCAATCAAAACTACAGATACGTAAAAAGATCATTATTTACAAGACCATATTTTAAAATCTGTTCTGCAAGGGTTCCAGAACAAAGTTTTTACGATGAACTCCAAATCTGAATGGGGCTTACTGTATGAAAACAGGAAAGATAGATGAAAGTTAATGAGATAAACCGCACAACTGCTTTTCAAATATTCGAAATGCTATATCGATACAGCCTTGTTACAATAATAAGGTAGTGTATTGAGCGCTGACACAGGCCAATCCAAATTAACACGTAAGATAGAAAGAGAAACAAGAAGCAAGCGTACTAACGTTTGGATTGTAAAATTCGGAGGCGCTCGCTCTCAATACACAACCTTACTATTGTACCATGAATGTTTTTATGTTCGAAAGTCACGAATGAGAATATTCTATTGGCTCAAATCAGAAAACGCTACTGTCAATATAGACCAGAGATTCCCATGTCCGTATGCTATTCATGCACATTTGTTTTCATAATGCTCTTGAACATAGGCGGAGCACTGACGCACACACACGCAGCTATTTGCATTAACTAGCGAAACTTACACAAACAATTTCCTTCTTATTATCTTATCTTATCTTATCTTTCTGCGTATAACGAATAGGAAAACAATAAAAATTTAGTATGTTTGGGTGGGTGCTCTTTCATTTGAAACTTTTGAGCACCTCTGATATAGACCAATACCAAAAAATTTCAAAAAATGTTACATAGCAAATACTTCAATCGAAAATTTCTAAACTCTCTATTTAAACAGACCCTTAAACCATAAATCCATCAAGTAACTTAGTTAATTTCACCACAAGGAAAGCAAATATTGATTTAAGCAGCATTCAAGCAAAATCTTTAATTAAATCTTCAATCTAAAATCAATAACATTGCTAGTAAAACTAATTGCCACTTTGATATTCACTCTGGCTCTCCAATTACCACATTTTCAATGCCACAATTCTAGATTACATGTACAACATGTGATTAATTTCAAAATCGATGCAAATATTGAGCAAAACTAAACAAATTCCAATCACTTCCAATGCGATTAAAACGATTACATATGATTATGAATCTATTGAGGAATTTACGTTGTAATATAAATGTTTAGATGCAATACTCGTAAATAGGTTGTGCTAATATTGTTCATGGACGAGTGTAAAATGGGCCCAAATGCGATAAGCAGAAATAGATTTGTGGAAATTTAATTAATTCAATTGAGATAGCACTAGAGTTTTCAATGAAATGCTAATATTTATTTAAAGGTTAACAAGTAAAAGTTTAATTGGAAAATTTGTGCGCATCAATGAGCAAGGCAATCAAATCAAATTGAATCAAACTGCTGCAAAATAAAAATATAAAAATCTGACAAAATATTAACTTTAGTGGAACGGAAGCTTTGATTCTCTGCATATAAGTCATAGGTTATAGTTTGATCTACAATACTGTGCCATATTTTAATATTACATTATATTTTATTGAGTTGGGTAAGATAAATTATTCGTTTAGAGTTTTTAGCTTGCTTGAAGTATCCTAAATCAGTACAGATTCCACTGTGTCTGTAACATCTTTCCAATTAGCTCGATGGCGATTGCACACTAGTTATAACGCTAGTAATTTAAGTACTATTTACTGCGTTGGTCCATGGTAATGCATAGAAGAGCTAGTGTTCGAGGTTTTTTCAGAGTGAAGAAAGTTGGGAGCGTGGTGACCATCCATTTATTAATTTAGTTACCAACACTCGTGTGTATTATTGTGTGTATAATTGCGTTGTTGAAGAACAGCTCATCAAAGCCACTAGCATATGATTGTGAATATATTACTAAGGAGCATTTTGGTCCATGTGTAACCTCTAACAAGATGTGAGCGGATGCCGGCGTAACCTATGTATGATTTTTTGACTGGCTCATTTTTTGTATTAAGAAGTATTTTTGTCATATTTTCATCTGATTGTGAAAAGAGAACCCTGAGAATATTCTTTTACACCAAAAGAAAACAAAATATTTTAGCCGCAGTTGCAAGTGTTTCAAATACAGCCACTTGATTTCATCAGTCTGTATTTTTGGCACGAGAATTCTTATGTTTTATATGCTTCCAACTGAAAACAGCCTGCATATCGAAGTTTAGCTCCAAATCTTTCATATTAAGCCAATAAAACACATACGCGACAGACGGACATGGCTAGTTATCAGAAGTCTTCTTCATTGCGTTACAAACTTTTTGACAAACAGATAAATCACTGCTGACAGTAAATGTGAAGGGTACGATTAAAGTACGATTAACAATAATTATGCTGTCAATGACAGTTCTACTTATAGATTTTATTTTTTTTTTATATTTCTTTCTGTTGCTCGCTTTTCATTTGCATTTTCAATGGTTTTGATTAAATTAAAACGAAAATTTGTCACGCTAAAAGCTTTCGAAGTTCATTTTTTTGCTTTTTGTTTTTTTGTTTTTTTTTTTTTTTTGCGCAGCACTTAGTGTATAAAAACTTTCCAAAATATTTGTACTTAATAGAAAAAGATGAATCGCATTCAAATGCTGTACTACTCATCATCGCCATCGTCATCGTCATCGTCATCGAAATCGTCATCATGGTCATCATCATCTGATGATGATGATCATCATCAACTTCATCCAGTCTGACTGACAGCCGCAAAATGCTCTGCAAATTGACTTTAAGTGGCTTGCGGCACTCACAATTAGACAGAAAGGCGTGCGCTAAACTTGATGACAGTTGGCAATATTTGCACAAGGCTATTAGATACTTTACAAGTGCAATTTTCAAAGTATTTTGTGCAACCGAATCCGCAGTGAATAGTTGAAATAAATGCACTTAAATTGCCAGCAGCTGCATTTAAACTTAAAAGACCTTGACTGATGTACTGACTGCTACTATCAATCAAAAGGCAGTCAATTTGAATGGGATTAGATTAAATGTTAAGCACTTTAAGCGATAAGAGCAAGGAGTACACACTCAGTCAGACATTTGCAGCTACTATTGACAATTGCAATCCAGACATGAAATAAAAATAATAAAAAAGAAAAAACCTCAAGGCGATACACCTTGGTGCACGGTTTTTTCCTGTTTCATTTAATTGCTCAAACGAATGAACATCTGTTCACAGTGCTTTAACGAGTTCACTTTAATCTTAATTGATTATATTGATTGATAAATAATCTTGATGTGAACGACGTTTAGTGTTGCGAAATTGAAGCACTTGCAATAGCGATAAAGTAATCTGTCAGCATAAAAATATAGAATTTAAACTGCGGTACTAGCGAAGCTGTCATACACTATAAATTGTTGCAAAGAAAGAAAAACACCATAAAAAGTATTGGACATATTGAATACTAAAAAAAAAAAAATATTCACTGCATTTTTTCGTATCTTTTAAATTCGATATATCGAAATTTAAGAGTGATAACGAAACATTTTAGTCGTCTTTTACGTCTTATTTGAACGAGAAGCCGTCGTCAGATTGTTGCGCTCCGGGAATCATAGTTTTTCCCATGGTTCACTTAACTCACAAACTATTTTCAATAAACTTACAGCTCAATGTGCTTATACTCGTATGGAGCTTATTCTTTAAACTAGGTAACTTGCAATTCGAACTTTTATGTTTTGTTTTGTTTTTGGTAAATTTATAGCGCATCCATATTTTAGATTTATAGCGCATCCAATTTTAAAGTAAAATAATTAGTTTAGTTACAGCTTATTACAAACTGTATTACAAAAGTAATAAACCGACTGTGTAGCGTATAAAAATGAAATAAAAGAAAAAACGCAGAAGAAGCGACGATTACAAGACGATTAAATGCATGCATAACTGTTATTCAATATAGGCAGAATACAGAGGCAAAAGAAAAGAACAAAAGAGTATTTATTGTATGTAAAAAGAGATTAACTGTAAATGTGAACACAAACTGAAGAGCTGTGCAAAGAGTGATTTCAAGTGCTCGCTCAGAGTGTTGCCAGATTGCAATGCAACTACAAATTAACCCTTTAACTATATAACTATAATCTTTTGCTACGGAATTCGAGTTTGTTTTAATTAATTCAATTATTGTACCAATAAACGCATAGATAATTGCTAATTGTACTAGTGAGACGTGATATAAAAAGTTTAACATGCGCAGATATTGGCAATATGAACGAAAAAGTACCGCATTTTCGCAAGATGCATTTAACTCGTAGCTCTCATCGGATAGATAGAAGCTTTATGAACATTTCATTTCAATGTAAATTTTTGCGAAATCAGTACGAAGTTATCTACAAAATGCCATGTTCAAAAATTTTATTGCATGTTAATTTAATTTAAATTCAATAAAATTGTTGAATGTGTGATCCAAAATGTGTGTGACAAAATCAGCTGTTTCAATGAATGCAAGATGCAACAACCTCAAATTTGTTGTGCATACAAAATTAAATATTTTAATGATGCTAAAAATGCTTTTCATGGAAACAAGACATATGAATCAAATTTTTTTAAAATTAAAATTAAAAGAACTACAATTCGTATTAAAGAACGTTTTCATACGAATTTTTCAATGTCCGGTTAACATTTATGTGTCATGAGTTATTCAGCCGGCTAGCGCAATTTGCTCAAGGAGAATCTAATTATGCAAGAATGGTGACTCCAGCTCTAACAGTGTCTGAAATCTTGTATTTCATATAAACGGACGGGCAGGTCATACTTACGGAATCATGAATATTATATACTTTGTGATGTCTATCACTTTCGCACTTTTTACACCTTGTGATTTTGGGTTCAGCGTATAAGAAATAGTTGAATTTTGCTGCATATTTGGATTATTTTCGATTTTTCGTTCATTATGTACATATATGAAGTTTTCAATCGATTTGCTGTTTAATGCAAAAATTTGTCTGAACTAGTAGATCAAACGGCATACGCTTATTACACACAGCAAGTTTTGATACTGATGGACAAATACGTACATTCACGGTGATACATACAGACAGTGTAACACAAATAAAGCCCATTCTTCGTAGTAGCAGCTCTAAAATATTTATTTGGTTTGGAATGAAACTAAAGTCGACTCTAAAGTTAGGGTCGACTCTATTAAAAGTTGTCTACTGTTCTAGTGCTTATCTTATTATTCAGTAAGAATGTCTCAGTTTAGATGAGAATCCACACCTATGCAGGTTACCATATACCGTGGAACTATGCATCATATCAAATTATTTCAAACGCTTCGATTCACACTGAGAGAAAAATTTTTGATAAATTATTAAGAATAAAGTTATTTTAACGACGTACAAATTTGAAGCATAAATTTTTATTATATAAGTAAGTACCTTGTTTCAATTAAAATATCATTATTTTGTCTGCTTTTAATACGAACAATCTGGCAACCTTTTTAAGTACATTTCGTATTGTAAAAGGAGAAGTCTGACAACAAAGTAAATTGATAACCGAAGTGTGCACTCAATATAGATTAGTTGGATGAACGCCCATGCACAACTTTGTATTATGTGCAAAAATTAAATTAAGTAAAAAAAAAAAATTATATTTACAAAGTGGAGACACTTATCATGTTACCCTAAAACATTTATGAGAGCAATGAAGCGAATATATTTTTCAAAATATGCGATTATGAATTGATATGCGAAACCACCATGGCTTAGAATTGCACAGTAACAAGGTCTTTATCATTTAAATTTTAAAACAATAAAATACAACACAAAGAGTTAAAATTTGAAGTATTGTAATAAACGCAGCAGATTAATCGCCGCTGCGCGTCAGGGTTAATCGTCGTCAGTAGATGAAAAAGAATAGAAAAAAAAAGTCCGAAACTGAAACCAATCTTATCGAACAAAAACAAAAAACAATGCTCACATTTAATGAAAAATCAACGTTGCACTTGTATGAAATGAGTTGATCACAACGATTGCAGCGTTCAATCGAGCAGGATGTGTTGTCGCTGTTGCGGAGTTACTCAGCAGAAAGCCTGGGTTTTTGGCTGCGGAACACTATTTGTGATCTTTGGTTTGCTATCGATCATTTGGTGGCCGGGTTTTATTGATAAAGAAATTGAAAAGGTTTGAAATTTCAACAACAACAACAAGAAAATAAAATTTAAATTTTCGAAATATTACGAATACAGCAACTACCACTGTCGGAAGGCTCAAAGACCTATGAAAAATGGGAGATCACACCGATACCGATCTATTTGTATATGTATCTTTTCAATTGGACTAATGCAGCTGATGCCTGGACGGCGGGCATAAAACCAAATTTCGAACAAATGGGTCCGTATGTGTACCGTGAAGTGCGTAAGAAGGAAGGTATAAACTGGCATGAAAATAAAACGGTGTCATTCAATATAAGTCGCACATGGTTTTTCGAGCCGGAAATGTCCGGCGGTAAGCTGGAAGATTTGATAACAGTGCCTCATTTGCCGTCGATTGTAAGTAGCAGCAGCTGTGTTTTTGCAAAAAGTAGTGCATTTATTTATTATTTTCGTATAAATAGGCAGCAGCAAACAGCGTGCGCGATGAGAATATAATATTCAAGATGGTATTTAATAATGTGCTGAACAACAACGGCGGCTGTCTCTATGCCACACACACTGCAGGCGAATGGCTCTTCGAGGGCTTCTATGATGAATTTCTAGACTATGCTATGCACAGTCCAGCAGCGCCGGATATCGAATCGAATGAGTTCGCTTGGTTTTTAAATCGTAATGGTTCGAAGAGTTTCGAAGGCATTTTCACCATACATACGGGACAGAATGATATAAAACAAATGGGTGAGATTAAATATTGGAAGGGTATGAATCATACGGGTTGGTATGAAGATGAGTGCGGTCGTTTGAATGGCAGCACTACGGATCTCTTTGTGCCCAATGAGCCACTGGAAACGCCATTGACTATTTTTATTACGGATACTTGTCGTATTATAAATTTGGAGTTTACGGGTGAAAAAACTGTCATTGAGGGTATTGAAGGCTGGAAGTATGAAGCAACAAATAATACTTTCGACAATGGACAATTGAATGCGGATATGAAATGCTATTGTCCGTTAGAACGTCAACCGGATAATTGTCCGGCAACGGGTGCTACAGATTTGTCACCATGTGCCGATGGTGCACCTATGTATATGTCTGCGGCGCACTTTATGGGCGCTGATCCCAGTTATGCAGCAACAATTACCGGCATGGAACCGAACTATGAGCGTGACAACTTCTTTATTATTATGGAACGTAAAATGGGCGTACCGCTGAAGGTGAATGCTGCAGTGCAGATTAGTTTGCATGTACAGCACGATGATGCTATAACGTAAGTAAAAACTTAATGCATATTATGTAGTGTTTTTTTTTCTTTCTTTTTTTGTTTTTTTGTTTTTTAATAGTCAATCTGAGGCATGATATCTTACCGTATTGGTATCATCTCTCGGAGTGTATTCATACAAATTTAAGAAATCGTTCAAAAACTTAAACCCACTCTTCTAGATTTCGATACGAAGTAATTGATCGGAATCACTTTAAGAAGGATTGGATAGTGCCGATGGCCAATGAAACTATATCGACAAATACTTCTGAATAGAAAAAAAAAATAATTATTCTTCATTAGTAGTTTAGATTTAGTCATGTTCGTCTGCGTGTTAGACTGCTTGTCCGTCTGTCTACTCGTTCTTACTTACTTACTTACTAACTTACTTACGTCTATCCGTTCACCTATTTGAAATCTAAGAAACTATAGGTATAATATGGAGTAACTGAACTTGGAAATCTATACGCTGCTAAGACCTATTCATACAGAGTGCATATGGTTATGAAACCCAACTATATGGGTTAACAGCCATACAACTCTAACTACGACTTAGCTCAGTCAGCTTCTGGGATGTGTTGTACTCTTATGCTCTACATTTATAAATATGTATTAGTTTCGTTCAACTTACTGTGTATATCTAACAAAAACTATATAATATATTTTTTATCAGTTCGAGCAAATGAGTTAATCTAGCCATGTCCGTCCGTCTGTCAATTCGTGTATCCGTCTGTCCGTACGTGCTCAGTATTTAGATCACTTTATATTTGAATTTAGTTTAAACGAAATATAGTATATAGTAATAATTACAGTTTAGACATTGATAGTTTACTGTAGCTCATATTAATTATATTTTACAGAATACTCAGAGGCATTAGCGACTTCTATGCACCACTCTTCATCACTGCCAGCCGTGCTGTCATCAGTAAAGAAATTGCCAAGGAATTAAGACTAGTACTTAATCTGCCCTCGATTGGACGCTATGTGGGTATTGCAATGCTCTGCCTCGGTTGCATTATGATAACAATTGGCGTGGTGCTTACAGTGAAGCGTAAATGGTATAATCAGACAGCTATGGATGCTAAAAATCTTCAAAAACTGCAAGAAGCAACGCCAGACAGTCAAATAAGCAATGATAACTAAAGTAGACAAACAAACATTATGAACAAATTGTAAATAATTGCTACAATATATGAATTAGTTAGTATCAATTTAGACGATGCGTGCTCACCCTGCGTGTTTTTTTTTTTTGTTGAATTGTCTTTAGCAGGCCGTCGGGGTGCGCACGTATTTTTAACTTAGAAATGAAATTATTATTATAAAAATATATTTTTTCTTTTGTTTTTCATTGAATAAAATATTGAACTATACAGTAATGGTAGTTTAACTTCATGGCTCATGGCTTTCCGTGTATGTAATCGAAATCTTGCCGTTCACCGGAGCCCCAAATGGTAAAGCCTATACCAGTGACTATCTTGATTGCCAATGTTAGATAAAAAACCGAACGCCATTCGGTTAATGAAGACTGTGAAGCATACAAAAATATTATATTATATAATTTCATCGCATTGTGCAGCTTACTAACATTATGTGTCATCAAACCAATTATTAAAGGCGCCATTATGCCCATAATGCCACCAAGGCCATTGATGATCGCCATTAGTGTACCAGCATAATGTAAACTTACATCGTTGGGTGATAGACGCAAACCCGGAAAGAATGGACCCATGAATGCCTGTGATAATGTAAAAAAAACAATGACAAGTGTGCGATCACATCCGGCAAATGAAGCGGCAACCATAAACACTGCTGGACCAATTGCAGCTGGAGCACAAAACAATGTATTGAATATATTATAATTTGGAAATTGAGAAATCTGACGCACCAATGGCTGTCATCGTTTTGCGGACATTTGTTACAGTCATGCATTTGCGTATTATTAGTACATCAGCTATTACACCGCAGATTACTGCTGATATCCACCATGAGAGAATCGGCAATGAGCTGTACAGCCCATTACTTACAATGTCGAAATTCAGAACATCGGCCATATACTTTGGCAGATCAGACATAATAACATATATGCCCCAGTCCTGTCCCATTTGTGCCACTATAATCCAGATTATTACCTTATTCTTGAATATAGCGCACCAAGGCACCGGTGGCAGTTTTTCTTTGTCTTGTGAATCCTCAATTTTGGCATACAGATAATCGAGCTCCCTTTTCTTTATCCAAGGATGTTTACTCGGATAGCTAGAACAAACCACCATCTGTTGCACCATTAAATTCAAAAAAATACTTCTTTGCAACAAACTAAAACAAGAGAAATCGATAACTTCGGTTAAATCCGATGCTTCACTACTCTTCACAAGTTTCAAACAAATTACTGTCAAGTATTTTCATACAGGAAAGATAATTTGAAGCCGTGATTACATTATTAAGCTAAGCTTGAAAATAAGAACCTTTTACATAAAAAACACAAAGAGGACGGTTGACCTTTGAGCGGACTGCTTTCAACAGTGGGCAAGATACACCCATTAATATATACTATGTGCAGCTTCCGTTCATAGCAAGCCAAAATATCTACAATAATTTCAGGTTGACAGCGATTTTGTATAGGAGCTACTTCGCAAAATGGGTGGGATATGCCAAATAATATATTTTTGAAGTTTCCGTCTATAAGAAGCCATCATATTGAATATCAAGTGAATATTGACCGAAATAAAAAAGTTTTTCATACAAAAACCGAAAAATTGACTGGGAGTTTGTATGGGGACTACCTATAAAAGTGGGCGTGGCATGTTCATTGCGACTTATGTTCAGCCTAGGAACAAGGAACTGACGAACAGACAAATATACTGACAGATACAGAGATGGCTAGTTCGATTAGTGTCGTCAAGCTGATGGAGAACATACTCGTATGATGCCTCCTTCAATGCGTAATAAACACCTTCAACAAATATGAATACTATTCACATCACATGTGAAGAAAGTATAAAAAAGTATAAAAATTATACTTACAAAGAACAAAAACCAAAGAACAAGCGAACCTCCATAGATATAAAAAGTTATAGTCCAATTAAAATAACTCAGTATATAACCAGTTCCAGCATTGCCGATAATCATACCCACCAGCATGCCAGAGTGTATGAATCCACCCAATGTACCGCGTTCACTCGTTGGTATCCAGTCAGCGATCAGTACACTTATCGCTGGAAACATTGGACCTTGACCTGCGCCCATTATGACACGCGTCACTATTAAAGCATGTACACCACCATAGATTGTTGCCACGGGTGTGAGTACCGTACAGACGGCACCAATCAGTGTGCTCCATGCCAGTACTTGTTTACCACCATATTTATCGGCTAAGATACCGCCAGGCAAATGCGATATCATATAGCCCAAATAGAATAAACCCAATACCAGGCCCTGCATCTCTTCCGACCAATCGTAATCGCCGCTCTAGCAATTTAAATTTGAAATGAAATATGTATCTTAAAATCGCACAAGTTGACTTACCTGTACTGGGGCTAATTCCTCATCCTCTGGCTCACAATATTCCGAGGAGTGGTTGGAGTTTTCTTTTTCCACTGTCATTACAGTGATCGCCTGTGAGAGACAGATTCGTCCAGCTAACGATATGACACTGCAGAGGAAACACATTACGCTCATCACGATCCGCTGCGGTACAATGCAACCTGTTTGGAGTGAATATTCATTTTGTTCTGCATGCAATTAAATTGGTTATTATATACAAACATTTTGCAATAGTCGAATTTTCTGTATCATTCGCATCTGCCATAATAATTATGTGAACAAAAAAACGTTGACAACTATATCAAAATTATAGTTGAAGTTTATATAAATAAAAAATTAGATCGTTCTCTTACTTACTTAAGTTACAATGTAGGTACATAAAGCTATATATAGAATGTCAAAATATAAAAAAAGTTTATATAAAATATCAGGCATAGGGCCTATGCAGCTCTGAACATAGACCTTTGACTTCTTCATGAAATTTTCGATGACATTTAAACAAAGATGTGGTTCTAACTCACCGATGACGCGATGATTTAAATCGTGCACCTTTACAACACTGTCGCCTAGATTCCCAAACATAATATGTATAGCAGATACAACAGAAGGTTCGCATAATGTGTATAACAGTTATAATTAGTATGACACATACATGAGTGAGACAAATAGTAAGAATTCCAAAATATGCTGTTTGCGAGGTACATATCAGCTATTCCGCCGAATTCCGCTAATTTGAAAAAAAAAAACAAAAAAAAAAACAAAAAATTAAGAAAAACACAATTTTTGATCAGATTGTCTTGGGGTGAGTATTTGAACTACCATATTTCGTAATGCATTGATTCGAAGTTTCAACATTATCTGAATGTACGTTTCAAGACCTTTAATTTGGTATTTAAGCCCATCTTGATCGGATTTATCGGTAAAAATGTCATTATTGCGTATTGCGCTGCTTGTTGTGAACAGAAAACCATTTTCGCTGCATATTTTTTTGAGAGTGCTTCGAAAATTTTAATTGCAATCTTTTGCATTTTATTGTATACTTTCAGGCAGAAAATATTAAAATGTAATACCCTCTACATACGAAAAGTTGCGATAATCGAATTTGTATTTCAATCGAAATGTTTTATAAAAATTGTGTCAACACTAACTCAGAACACCCAAAAAAATTGAATGCCTGAAAGTTTGTATAGAGTATATACTCACAGAAAATGCGATGGGAGAAGTACCGTAATTAAAGAAGGAGAGTTGCTCACTCAATTGTCAAAATTGCTCTCAGCATTTTGTTTTGAAAGCGAGAGATACTTTTTTTCTCTTTATGTTCATGGGAACATAGGCATTTGCACGAATTTACGGTAAAAACAAAAGCATAAGATTGACAACTACAAAGAGAAGAGAAAACTTAAGTAGCGAACCTTCTAAAATTACACCATGGTCATGTGTATTCTGAGTGGTCATGGGTTGTGAACGAAGTTGGAGTACACTCTGCAAATGCGTTATAGGTACATACTCTCAAAAAGTGTAACTCTCCTTAGAACAGTCGCGTAAAAATAATTAAATAAACATCTAGAATTCAAAATTAGAACTATTCAGTCTTTACGTAACGTTGCAGTTTTCCAATAATGTAGTCTGTAGTAGTCTGTTCTTATCTTCGGACTCTACGCTGTATACGCCATGGATTTCACCGTTGTCATCTCCGGCAGCTCTGCGGCAGCATTGCGGCTTCTTCGGTTCATTCACCGATGCTTTCTTTGGTGCCATCGTAAGCAGCGCTTACGGCAGCTTCACCGGTGCTTTCTATGATGTTTTTTTCTGGTATCATCTACGGCAACGCTCACTGCGCCCTCTCCAGTGTATTCTCAAAAGGATTTCTCCGCTATCATCTCGATAGCTCTCATTGCGACTTCTTTAATGTCTTTTCTGGTTTTATATTCGAAAGCGCTAACTGCATCCTCCGACGATTTCTCTGTTGTCCTGTCCAGCGGCTCTCGTTGCAGCTTCTCCGATGGTGTCATCTTCAGAAGCGATCACTGAACCTTCTCCAATCCATTCGATAGCGATACCGCTCACAGATGCTTCTCCTCTGACTTTTCTGCTGTCATACTCGGCAGCCTACACTACGACTTAATAGGCCAACCATTGGCGATAAATTGACACACTGGAATAGGAAACTTTAAGCTGCAGTAGCTGCAGGCGCGAACAAGCTTATCACGCGTGCACTGCCATAGGTGCCATCTCGATCGGCAGACGATCTACGTAGACATCATAGAAAGCGCTTTCTTCTCAAAATTTTCAAATTTCATTCAACTGAATGAAACAAGGAGATTTTGAGACGAGTTGGCACCTTTGGAAGTGCACGCGTGATAAGCTTGTTTGCGCCGGCATCTGTGGACGTGGTGGTAGCGATAGCTACGATAATCTAAAGTAAATGTATGATGTGAAAAGTAAGTGTGTATTTTTCTGTTTTAATATGCCAGACAATATGCATCAAGCTACTTCATAGTAACACTGTGCCGACGTACGGACGTACGACGTCGAATGGATTGGATTCAGATTGACTTAACCGTATTTCACACAAATGTTTCACCAATCTCCCCTATTCTGTATTTTATCGTTACTATCGCCTATACATATTAAACTTATCAGTAATAAAAGATGAGGGAAACGTTTTTCATTAAAACACTCGAAAACAGGGTACATTTCAAGAAGCTTTCCCTCTTAATGGAGATTGAAGGTTCATTCCGCTATCTAGCGAAATCTGAGAATTTTTTAAAATTTGGTCCCAATAGCCGAGTTATTTAGCCTTCACCACATTACATCGACTTCTCTCAGCTGAGTATGGTGCACATCCCAACACTCAACGAAAGCTAGAAGTCGAAAAACTGCTATCACGACAGACTGTCCAAGTCTTTTCAGGCAGACTCTCCCCACTGTTCCGGAAATTCCCTCTGACTTCTGATCATATAAGTGAGCAATCGATACAAATCTCCCAGTTCATGAATAGGGCAGCCAAGGAGCCCATTCGTTACTCCACACATTTGACGCAGTTTTGGTATGACTAGGAATATCTACAGAGAAAGCACAATCAGGAGCAACGCAAGCTATTAGACAGCATTGTCGACAGAAAACACAAGAGGCGAAACATCTTTTCTGTCGCAAAAAAAAAACGAGCAAGAAAGAGATTGAGGATATTGAGATGTTATGTGAAGAGTTTAAGAACGGAGTTTTTGTTTGCAACTACCAAAATGGTAGCGCGGTTACAGATGCACAGAAATCACTGAGAGTATGGTGAAGTTACTTCTCTAACTTACTTTGAGGCAATGAAGGGAACAATGCTAACGGTGAAGAAGTATTACTGGAATCAACAGTTGATAATAGTTCTCAAGTAAAGCCACCGGACTGTAAGGAGGTCGACTCAATAATTAAAAAGCTGAAGCATAAAGCGACAGGCTCCAATGCGCTGCCAGGTGGCTCCATTCAAGACCGGTGGCTAAGATTTTTTAAGTCATATGGGGTGACGAATGCTTGCCCAACGATTGGAATATCAGTGTTCCGTGGACTAAATCTCCTATCAACTGGGTAACAAATTATGTCACGCGTACTGTGTTCCTATATGGATAATAGGACTTATAGAACCGTACCAGTGTGGCTTCAGCCCAAAAATGTCGATCAGTGACCAAATTTTCAAAGCACGACAAAGACGACGAGAAGACCAGTGAGTACAGCAAAGACAAACCACATATTTAACGAATATAAATCCACTGTCAACACGCTGATAAGAACACGAAGTTCGCCAACGCGCTGTCTAAACTTGATATGGCAGCAAAGCGGGCTACTGTTTGCATGATGACGCTCTCATACATAGAAAGCATTGTCAAAGTAGGAAAAAAGCTCTCCTAGCTCTTTGATACAAATATAGGTTTCAGGCAGGGTGATGCGTTTTCGTGGAAAGGTCAGGCATGCTGTTTCAAAAGGAAATGAAGTCACCAGGAAGCATGATGATGACATTTGCATCAACGGCACCAACGAACGACGAGTTAGGAAGGAATTGAACGGTGATTTAGAAACTGTCACGTCCCATGTGTGTCTAGCGGTGAACAACAACAAGACGAATTACTTTGTATCCAAACGCAAACCATCGTCACATCTTAAAGACCTGAAAAAATGGAGAATAAATGTACAAGATGTTCAAAATATTTGTCCTACTCTGTCGGGTAGAAGCGTGGAGAACATCAGATAGAGTCTTCGAGAGTATTCGAGAGAAAGATTCTCCGTATTGTGTTGGGACCTATTAGAAATGACGACGAGTGTCGGCTCTATACAAACAGAGAGCTGTATGGGCGCAACAAATTCAGCCGTTTATTTCATTCGAATATGCCAAACAGTGCACCAGCACAGACCTTTTATATGGGATATCCAAACTTGATTGCTGAACAACATTCGAGAGGGCGAAAGTATCTACATATATAGCTTAATCAGAAAATAAGTGAATAAAATGAAGTCGCTTATTAGCTAATCTTATCTTAAAAACAAGTCATAAGAACATGTTTTACACGCCTAAGTTTATAAACTAAGAATCGACCTATCCAATGTAAACTTGACCTATAAAAATGCTATCAGCAATATTATTCATTTCGGCTGCATTCAAACATAAGTACATAATAGAAACCATTACACTTATAAAAACAGAATGTTAGTCGGCTGTTCTGAGCCAAACGAATAGATTTGCTGCAATCAAACCACTTAAGATAATAGAAGTATATGCGTTCAGAAGTATGACAGTAACAAAATTAAAATAAAAACTTGTTTACCAACATTATTTGTTTATACTCGTACACAATTAGCACAGAAAAATAGTAGATTGTAGTCAAAATAATTGAAATTGATTACTTCAAATTCGGTCGCGTGCCCTCTCAAAGCTTACCGCATTTTATCATTGAACAGTCGAAAACTTCTTAAATCTAAATCTAATCTGGAAATGCATAAATTTAGCAAATTTTAGTATAAACCCTAGCAGTAGAGTATGGTAGTGGGTACTCAAAACTACTGCCGTTCGGTTTAGTTGTGTGTAAAGAATGTGCTGTCGCTGTTGTTCCGAGCGTCAGAAGAAGGTCTGGTTCTTCAGTATTGCTACATTTCTATCAATTGTAGGCATTGTCTTGATTACAGCATGGCCAAGTTTATCGAGGCAGTGGATTAGAAGTGTAAGCGGTAGCGTATTTTATTAATAATATACTATAATCATAATACAATATACCGAGAACAGAACTTTAACTATTTTCTCTTATATTTAATATTTAAAAAAAAATTTCATTTAGTTACTGCCACTTTCACCGGGTTCTGTTATCTATAAAAAATGGATTACAACGCCTATACCGGTCTACACCAGCTTTTATCTTTACAACTGGACAAATCCACATGATCTCACTAATTCCGCAGTAAAGCCAAATTTTGAAGAAATGGGTCCATATGTTTTCAGCGATTACAAAGTGAAAGAGGATCTGATTTGGAACAATCCAGAGAGTGAAGTCACCTATTTCGGACGTCGCATTTTTCATTTTCTGCCGGAGCTATCGGGTGGCAGTCTGGATGATATCATTATAACGCCGCATTTTCCAACAGTGGTATGTTTGTATTGTACTTTAGGATGGACGTAGAAAAGTCATATGCTCCACAATATTCTATAACGAACTGAGCTCTCCAACTTTTAATATTTGCGTCCAATAATATTGCTTCAAACGGCATATTTGTGGAATGTTGATCCAATATATCCATAGAGAAATTTCTTTATTTTAAGATGTTTTGTCCATTAGTGTCGATTCATTTCGGCATTGCTTAAAATGGCATACCGCATTGATAATTTAGATATTTATATAAATTCTTTCAGACCGCTTCAAAGTTCTCACGTAATATGCACCGTACAATACGCAAAATAGTCAATTATACGCTAATACGTGAGGGTGGAGATACCATGATGCGACACACAGCGGGCAGTTGGCTCTTCGATGGTTTCTATGACTATCTCATAGATTTTGCTGAGAAACTGCATTCACCGTTGCTACCGATCTACAATAGCACTTTCGGTTGGTTTCATCAGCGCAATGATTCGAAAACGGTTGAGGGCAGTTACACCATACACACCGGCAAAGGTGATCTCTCACAAATGGGTGAGCTACGCATGTGGAATGGCAGTGCGCATACTGGCTACTATGAAGGCGAATGTGGACGCGTTAATGGCAGCACTGGTGAAGTTTGGGCACCCGGACGCAATTGGCATAATCCAGTTTCGGTATTCCTGAAGGATGCAGCACGTTTTCTAAATGTTTTTCCACAAGAGAATCTCACTGTGCATGGCATACCAGCACGTTTGTATACCTCAACAGAGCAGACATTTGATAATGGTTACATAGCGCCAGATACGAAATGCTTCTGTGTACCAAATCGTAAATGTCCCAAAAATGGTGTTATAGATTTTTCGCCTGCATCACTGCAGGCGCCCGTCTATATGTCACATCCACATTTCTATATGACAGATGCTACCTATAGAGAGAATATAACAGGCTTAAAGCCAGATGCGGATAAGCATGGTATACGAGTACTGCTGGAGCCGATCTATGGCATACCAATAGAGGTGACGGGTCAGGTGCTAATCAGTTTGCTGGTGGAACGTGATGAGGCTATTGAGTGAGTAAAAAATATGATACAAATTTAACTTCGGTGTGTGTGTGTGTGTGTGGTTGTGTGTGTGTTTGTGTGTGTGTGTGTGTGTGTGTGTGTGTGTGTGTGTGTGTGTGTGTGTGTGTGTGTGTGTGTGTGTGTGTGTGAAAATGAGTTTTTCTCTTTCCCTCTCTATCCCTCTCTTTCCCTCTCTTTCCCTCTCTTTCCCTCTCTCTCTCGCTCTCTCTCTTTCTCTCTCTCTCTCTCTCTCTCTCTCTCTCTCTCTCTCTCTCTCTCTCTCTTTCACTCTCGAAACTGTTTAATATAAAATGAACATCGGCGAGCTAACTGTTCGCATGCAAAGCAAGATAGAAACAAAAATACTTTCTTTTTCTCTGAGTTGCATGGAGCAGTGCATAGCACACGCCTACTATTACAAAATGCAGTTGCATGTAGTTAAAAACTTATGATTTAAAGCAAAGTGCATGTCATAATTCGCAAGCTGTTTTTACAGTAACAGAGAGAAAGAAACTACCTGATTTCGAATCAATGATTCAGTTTTGATGTAATGCGCTAAAATGAATAAAGTTCTGAGGTAAGCTACCAATTCAGTATCATGAAAGCATTAGGTAATTATACTATGACAAAGACACTGGGTTATATTTAGAAATAATAACAACTCTATTACATTGGAAACGTCAGCTTGGATGAAAAAAAATCGAAGGTACACCAATTCTGTTCTATGTGCAATAAAGGGCTAAATTTAACTTAGTTGAACCAATTTTACAGAACACATTCTAGGAAGAAGGAAACTACGAATAGTAGCTACAATTGACCAAACAAAAAAGTTATAGTTAAGTGTGCCAAGCATATTACACCCTGCACATTGCCTTAAGAAGCATGTTGCGAGAAAGTGAATGGGAGCTGGTGTCCAAATGGTGTCTAAAATCCAATATTTTAGGTCGAATCTAAAAAAAATCTGTTGGTGTTTGAAAGAACATTTCCTTGCCCCTCCCATCACACTGGAACCCGCCATAGCTTAATAGGAGTTGATATAAAAAGCAAGTTTCTTTGAAAAAAAAAAATGATTTTATCCATATAAAAACTTTAAAATGCTCTCTGGGCACAATTTGTTTCATTTGTTTATATACAAAGACTTTAAAGTTGTCTGGAGTATCAACTTGAGATACTCTTTCACACTATGTTTGAAGGTTATAGCAATTGATTGATAAGTTTTAACTTGGCATATCTATTATTTACCTATTTTTTTGTTTTTTTTTTTTGTTGTTTCTTTTTATAGTTTTCTCAAAGATGTTGCCTTTGATTTTTACGCGCCGCTCTTCGTTATAAAAATAAGCACAGAGCTATCTGATGAACTTGTAGGCTCGCTGAAGGTAATTTGTTACTTAAAAAAGTATCTGCAACATTCTAAACAACATTTTTTCACACAGTTTCTCTTGAATGTGCCCAGCATTGGTGTCTATATCGGCATAGCACTACTTTGTATTGGCATTATCATGCTGATAGTTGGTATTGTACTCGTCAGACGTGGCAAATGGCGCAGCGAAACGCAGCAACCTGATAAGCAAACTGAGATACCCACCACAAGTGGCATTTCGTGATATACATTTTTGTTTGTTTTGAATTTCGATAAGACTTCTGTTATTATTATTATTATTATTATTATTATTATTATTGTTGTTGTTCATTTGGCATCTCAAGTAGCGCCAGTAAAAATGCTTATTAGGGCGCTATTTTTAATTTTAATAGCATCATAAACTTTAAAAGCCAGTGTTGTTTTGCAAAATTATAACCTTTCAGAAATATTAAAATTTATTTATATGTTAATAATTGTTTTATTTTTGCAAACAACCTCGTACGCCGGGCAGTTTCTGTGGCCTGAAGCCGAAATAGAAAATTATAAGCATTTACAGATTTATGTGCGCCAGACACGCAAACTCACGTTTCGCATACAGGATTCTGTTGTGGTGTAAAATAAATATTTACTGAAATATGCAAAAATTGTAGTTGTTAGTTACGAAAGCCTTAATTAAATTAAATATTTGTATAGAATTGACTGACTGAAAAACTGCTAGTGAAATCAGCGTTAAAGTGCATTATGGACTTCATAAATTTAATAATAACTTAGCACACATATTCGCTTATTTATTTATATAATACAGCATTTGTATTGCGTACTTTTATTTACGGCTCACTGGCACATTTAATCGTAATAAATAGCAATAAATTTTCATTTCGGTTTCAATACTATGAAATACCACACTTTTGGACATTCAGTATTGAGATACTTTTCACGCTGTGGCTGCAAAATTGCAGTTTTTTTTTTTATAATTTATAATAATAATAAAAGTATTAATTGTTGGTTTGTGTGAGCAAAATATTTATATTTTATGGCTAGTTTTTGAGTAGTTTATGAATGCATAAAAGTTTATAACAACCGTTTGCGTTGTTGATTTGCATTTTTTTTTTTTATACGATATTCATTCGAAATGCTTTTTAATTAAACGCTACAGCTAGTTCATCGGTTGGTTTGTTTCACAATACAGTAAATATTAAAGAGAAGCTTGTGATTTGCATTAGAAAAATTAGTTAACCCCCAAATGTTCCGACTACAGCAACTTAGAGTTCCAATGCCTCACTTGGTAGTATCGTACTTAAGAAAAATGGTGACGCAGGTGAGGCTTAAATGAAGCGATACTATAACACAATACTCGTACAAGGACATATGAAAACTAAAAAGGAACAATTTTCGTATCGGCGAAATTTTGGACCCGCACCACTAGCACACTAGTACCGAGTCCTTTTTCTCGAGTACAAATAGTTTTGTACAGACTTTGTCAGACATTCTGTTTTCAAGCGGCTTCGTAAATTTAGAATCGAGTAATATGTCTGGGTCTGCTCGGAAAATCGAAAACCTTAAAGAGTTTGAGTCTTAATCGTTGGCAGTCGAAAAATTATGTTTCAGTGCGAGTTTTTCAATGTCTGCTTAAACTTTAATAGCTGGCAGTTAAATTTTAGTCTGTGATATTGAAAAATGTCGCCCGTAAATGAATGAACTGTTCGTGTTTATTTGCGAAACTTTAGACGAAACAATATCGTCTGAGTGTGTAGCAGAAAAGTTTAAAAGTTGTTATGAATTACAGATAATTGATAAACTTAAAGGTCATTAAAATGGTTTAACAAATTTAATTGCCATTAAGTCGCGAATTTTGAAAAGTCAATTAGAACATAGCTCAAGCTATGAATCTTGACAAAGATCGTGCGGAATGAACTGAATAAAATTATAGCAAAAATTTATTTGCAGGTGAGACACTGTGTTTCGGACTTCGCAACGAGTCGCTCATCAGACACCTACAATATGCTGCTTATATCACAATCCTTAGCAAAAGCTATATGCAAATCAAATCTAATGTGGTATGACTAAAGCATATTAGATTTGATTGGAATAAATTTAGTAAATTTAGTAAATTTTCTTCACTGTTTGAGTCTTAAGGGAGAAATTTTCCAAAAAAAAAAAAAAAACGGTGAATCACGTGTTCAATTATGTTTGAAGATTTTGTAGACTATCTAAAGGAAAAAATATTTCTCATCTAGCTAATAGCCCCGTTTTCCTCTCTTATAGATGCGAGACTTCACAAATCTCTGCCTTAGTAAGCATTTTTACTATAAAAGAAACCTGCTGTCCACATATCTGCTTCAGCTCTTCTGAACCTAAAGAGTCTTTATCGACTATCTGTATTGAATATGTAGTATTAGCAAACCGAACACCAATTGAACAGTACGAACTTCTCATTAAATAAGCTGATGGAGTACACATTTTTGATGGATGATAGTAGCACCAGAAGTTCTGCACTTAAATTCCGAGCATCATTACACAAGCGAAGGAGTATTAGGTTAAATTAAGTTGAAGTGCTGCATTGTATGGATCTTTTAAAAGAAGTGTTTGGTATCATAGCCGGTTGGTTTAATAAATGCAGACTATTGGCGTTGCATTCCTAACAACCTCCAGAGTGTGTAGCGTTGATTACTTTATGGCTCAAGGCAAAAGACTACAACTAAAGTGTTTCTGTTTTCAGTTTTTTGAAAATAACTGAGCATGAAATTTGTTATGACGTTATTTGTAATATCACGAAGTAAAATACTGTTACTTGCTTGTTCATCTTCCCAATTTTCCAATAATTGCCGCCATATCAGCGTTATTGTGCACTCAGTTCATATATCGATGGTGTTTAAAGCTGAAATTGAGCATTGTTTCATTAGTGCAGCGTAACACGTAGTCTACTCCAGCAAAAACAAATGCGTACTTTAGTTAATTAGTCATAATATTGTCTACCATGCCACATTTACATTAGCAAACAAAATCAATTTTGATGTTGACTTAAAACATCGTTTACACTCTGAAACCAAAACCATATAAAAATTGTATTTAATTCTGTGAAACTTCTTTCAAATGCTCCCGTTTAAACACTACTTTAGCCAGAATAAAATTAGAAACACAAGAGCGTTGTTCAAAGCTACTCATAATATATTCATTTCAAAGAAACACACAGTTAAATAGTTACAGAAATGCTTAGCTCAATATCATAATATTAAGCAAACACACATTATGCCGCAGGGGAAAATCATGCTCACTGGAAACACTTTGTAAGATTCGTGCCGACAAAATTTTCACTTAAACACTAACTGACTGAGAAAACTTTTAAGTCGAATCACATCCTTAGAAGGACATGCAGCAAACCAAAGTGCAGTGTCAGAAAGTATTAGAAAAGAAATACAAGCAAGAAAGTAACGAAAGTCCTTTAACATACACAACCAAGGATATACTTGTAAGTAGAGATGCACACACACACACACACACACACACGCACAAACACACACATCAAGCATATGAGGACAATGGCTGCTGATGTGTGTAGGATGTATGCAAAGAAAACAGAATGATACTTTAACTTCGATTTAACCAAGGGCTCAATACTCTGCACACGATCTATCCTTAAGGTGTACATAATAAGTACAAGGCTATCTGGGTTTTTCTGCTTTACACTTTCGGAAGATTTTGCGAAAGTGAATTTGATAAAATGGTAAATATTTCACATTTGGCTTGATTTTGTGTTTTAAAATTTTTACTAAGAAGAAAGAACATACAATTTTCAATCAAATTAAACTCCAATTTATCTATATGGAAAAAATATTGTAAAAGTTATGAAATGGATTAAAATTATCATTTAGCTTTATATTCTTCTTCTGGCAAACGAAAACTGTGATTGGCTAAATAAGAATTTGTTTGTAACGGTTAAAATATATTGATGAACTGCAACTTTTTAAACTCGTATAAACAGTATTGCTTTTAAATCAGTAATTTGCTGATATTCTGACTTGGCTCTTTTCTTCAAAGCGCTTTTCTGTTTGTCAATATTTGTTGGTGGTATGATTTACCGTACAGCACTGCAACATGCAAAGAATGTAATAGTATACGTGTGCCTTTCACAGTTCTATTAACTAACACACCATTTTATGAGACAGCTGCTACTTTCACAGTATACGATTTTGTCAAAGAAAATTTACCAAGCGAAATGTATTAATTTGCAGATATGCACAATCTAAATTTTATCAAAATGAATTGAATGTTTTGTTCTAAAAGGCTTAAACAAATCGCCACTCACACAACGATTCAAGCACACATAGCCTTCACATGCAATACAAACGCACACACATAAATATTAAACGGGAAAATGCATGCACTCAGTTATAGAACTGTGCTATCACGAAAGAGATAAGATATGGCATTTTTACTTTGTATGCGCTTCGGCATTATTTTTTGGTGACTGTCTCCCTATTGAAATATCAATTATAACAAACGCATAAATAGAACAATTTTTTATATAATTACTAGACTGCGTTCTATTGTGTCGACCGCTGGCCACACATACTAGTTTCTATTAAACTGCCTAAAACGCAAAACAATACAAAGACTCAGAGACAGAGACAGACAGCTAAATAATCGATTCCTCTCATCGAGCTGATCAAGCATTTAACTACAATGTGGGGTCTTCAGTGTCTACTCCAAAGCTCTACAAACTTTCCAACAGATTTAGTATGCCCTTTTCACGCTATAAGTGAAGTGTATAAATACAATTACCCTCACAGCGTGTAACACAGGCAGAAGAACTGTGAATGAATGCAAGAGCGACAAGTGTCACTTCAAACAGCAGAATATGCTTTCATAGACACACACACACACAAAAACATCACATCACACTATTAGATGTGTGAGTGTGTGTGTGTGTGCGTGTGTATGTGTAAGGATACTGAATGCTGTCGTTATAACGTCTGGTCCATTGCTTCATCCTTTTTGACTTTTGGTCAGCTAAATCGACTCAACAGCACGCACAGCAACTGCAACTACCGAGTTGCTTTGCCAGCAATGCTCCTTGGCAAATCCTTAACTTTCATGCAGATGCAGATGCAGATCAGCATGCAGCCGCATTGAATAACAATTTTATGCTTAAAGTGCAACGATGAAAATTCAATTTAATCGATAATACTTAAACGATATGCTATCTATTGTGCTCTGCTGTAGGCAAAGGATATTCTCCATTTATCTTAAGCATATGCAAAAATAATAACAGACTAATATCATATTAAACTTAATTGTACAGAGTTTAGTAGCAGCAATTTAGTTGCTATGCTTTATGTGCCAGATAGAAAATGTATAGGTTGCTTTTCTAGCTGTGTACAACTTTGAAGTGAGTTAAAATGCCGAGCTTAAAAATTTTCAAACTAAAAAATGAAGAACCTCTAAAGAAACACCCTATACAAAGTGTTTATTTAAAGTGCATTTGATTGAATATAGCCAATCACAAGTATTAAACAATTTACTTATTTAAATATTCAGTTTTGTAGATACTCATTCTTTCATTATTTTGAGTATTCAGCTGGCAACACTTTTCAATCATTTCAATCGCAAATTTTAACTTCCGTTTCCGTTTTCCGTTGCCGTTTCCGTTTGAATTTCTACACTAGCAAATGACATGTTCACACACACACACACACACACACACACACACACACACACACACACACACACACACACACACACACACACACACACACACACACACACGCATGCAACAAAAATTGTGAAAATTAAGTACATGTATAGAATTTATTATGCAGATACATATGTATCTATATCGATTCTGTATCTCGCTTTCAGTCTGAAAGAAGAAAAACCATCCTTTCTGCCACTTTTCACACTTATGCCGCAAAATTTGTTAAATTTTCATTAAAAGCGTATATACATTTCAGCATATGTACTATATATGCACATATATGCTGCTTAATACGTTCCTACAGATACAATATACTTGTATATATAGATACATATATGTACATATATGCAAATTTATATTTGTATAACCTGATCCGATAACATTCAGTCAGTCTGTGAGTCAGTCCGTCAGTCTCATTGGTCACTGTTACGACTGACCGTGAGTGTATCTACTCTACTCATTGCATTGTTTGTACTCGTATTTGTATATTTGCGATTGTATTTCGCTTTTGAATCGTAAATCGTCGTTGCATGTCGTTGCATCTGAATCTGTATCCGTTTATAAAATTTACTCAATGCACATAAATATCTGTAAATGTATGCATGCTGCGTGTGATGATATTTACCAAAAAGCATTCGAGCTATTTCAGTAAGCTGCACTGAAAGAAATTGCGTTATAATGCGAAACGATAATAAAATACTGCAAGATAACAATTTGACGAAACAATTTATTAGGGTATTCACATCTAGTCTATCAATGGCTTATTTGATAAGAAAATTTAAACAACGAAACAAATTGTATTGTGAAAAAAGTGAGAAAATCTCTACAGTTGTTTACAAAGCTTGCATAATTTCCCGAGTTTTACTTTCTTAATTCGTAAAGTCTCTGAAAACAGTCGAACAGTTGGCAGCTCGATCTCTTCATCTAGCTGATTTCACAAATTTATATGCAGAATTCAACAAAAGCGCTATGGTCTCTTCGTATTTGTATGTAAATTAGAAAAATACGTATTGGGTTTTTATAGGAGCTACACCATAGCTTCGGCTGAACTGGTTGACACCTGATGTGTTTGGATGGTTTCACGTTTCATTCACCTTCCGGTTAACTAACGCCAATGACTACTTCAACGATGTCACACGATTATGTTTTAAGTCAACTTCGCAAACCGGAAAAACGGCGTGGTACATCTGCTTATCATATATAGCTAAAAAATTAATTAATAAAATTGTGCAACCGCCAGACAGACAGACAAACACACACACACACACACACACACACACACACACTATTCTCTAGTTCGGAGCATATAACGAACGGAGGCGCATAACGTCCGGCCATAGAGAACCACAAGAAATATATATAAGCACTATGTGCGTAGCTGACCAGTTTTTATGTAAGAAGCCTGAAACTTTCGTTTTTATTCGTTGTATTTTCATTGTCTCTTTGTATTGGCGCATGCTAGCTTTCTCTTGCTCAACACTTTAGGGTGAAAAACTTGCAGTTCTATAAGAGTACAACCTTTAAATTAAATCTGAATTGCGGTCGATTGCGTCGCTTGGTAGGTTTTCTAGTATGGTTAGGTTGATTAAACAGAGCACTTGACCTAGGTCGTGTTCTTGCAGAAGCCAGTCGCCATATTGTGATGCCTGCGGATTGGTTTTTATTATGCCGGCAGGTATCTCAGTTGGCTGAAGCCATCTCATAGAGTCAAATGAAACTTGTCAGATACAACAGCGGCAGGTTTTTCACACTTTCCAGGTCTTCAATAACTGGTTTTCCGATTAATCGGGAATCATTTTTAAGAAATGCAGGGCAGTCACATATGAAGTGTTAAATATTTTCCATCTCCTCTACGCCAACAAAGCTACGACAGAAGTACTGTTAGGGCACATGCATCAGTTGCGTTATTTGGCTAATGATATAGTGCCCTGTTAAGACCAGCGTCAACATACTGATCCTGTTTCTGTTAAAGTACAGGTAGATGTCCACTTTGGTTGATACTTAGCTTTTCTAGTATATTTTATGGAGAAAAAAGTGGTGCATTCATGATTACTTTTAATTTTTCTTACTTTATCGGTGTGAACACCCTAAATATGAAATACTATGTGTAAAGAGTGTGAAACATATTTTAAGTACATAACTTAAAAGTGAGTGGTGTGTTTGTTATGAAGGCCATCCGCATTACATATAAGGTTTTAACATTTTCTGTTTATAATCAGACTGAATACCAACTTTGATTAAAAAGAAATTCACGCAGAGATGGCTACAGTACGTATAAAAAGTAATGCAACTAAAATCGATTGGAAAGTAAATTATTAAATTCATTACTGCGTGTTTTGAATGCTTTTGAAGCTGTGGTATATATCCAGGCTATATAGAGCACGTACACACACGGAGCTCTTTACATTAACATTGTAAATTACACAAACGATTTCATTGCATCTCTCTAACTATAGTAAAAAGGAAACGACCTATACCGAGTTTTGTTTTTTTTTTTTATACTATGACCATTATACACACACAATCAGTTCTTTGCATAAACCAGCAAAAATTACACAAACAATTTCATTATTCTTTGTTATGTTTCTGCGTGTAACGTATATAAAATCAGTACACATTTTGTATACAACTCCATTTGAAATCTATTTTCAAGTATTTTCAATTGGCTTTTCTAAACTTATTTTGAGCCAACGAAATTACAACAACAAGTTTATATATGACTCAATTAACTGGGCTAAATTAGACTTACAGGCTTCAGCATATATTTTGATTTGATGCTTGCCTTATTTTCAGTGTTATTATGTACAAACCCATGCTAACTTACAATATAAATAAAATAAATAAAAATACAGACAATTTTTTACCGAATGCCATCAACGCGCAACATTTGCGCTGCATGCGGCGCCATTTTATTAAATAATTTATTTGACTTAATGCACTGGATTGGTGTTTAATTAAAAGGATATCGCAATGCCGGACGCTCAATGTCATGTTTGCTATAGTAATGCGTCGGCATACCAAAGCGTATACGTCTGTATATTTGTATATACTATGTACACAAAGGATGTTTTTTAGCAGGTAAGTTTTTTTTTTGAATGTGGCAATGCTCAAAATATCGTTTATGGTAAAGCATATTTACATACAAAATTGTTTTGTTTCTCTTTTCAATAGGTTTCCAGATAATGAAAGAAGGTTTAAGGAAGATTTTGATAAGAACCAAATCTCCATTGTCTAGCCCGAAATATTGTGTGATCTGACACCGCTTATTTTTCTATACGAAGATTCCAGCATTGATTTCAGCACTGGAAGCCGTACGTGAGATACGGCCTAAAACAATGAAAAAATTTTAGGAAAATTGAACCATCAACCATTGAACCATTGAACCATCAGTTCATCAGACGTTCCCAAGACGGCAAAGTGCGCGAAATCATTTTCCAACATTAATGCCACAAAATTATTTACCAAACAAAAAAATTACCTCATACCATTTATTTGCATTTATTTTATTTCAATTTAAAGTTCTATACCTCTTAAAAAATCAATTTATACTTGTAAAAGTGAAAGGATCTGTTAAATAATTCCATTATTGAATTTGTGGCTGACTGAAAATGCTGCACATTAAATAGTGACAATATCTAGTCATGATACCAATTGGATTAAATTAGCATTAGGTTAGTTTGAGTTCATAAAGGATTGCACTTTGTAATTTAGATCAAAGCCAGTACTTGTATCTGCGTAGTGTGCATCACTGGCGTAGTACATGATGAATGGAGGACGCGCTGGAAAGAGAACAAATAGTAATAAATAAGTATGTAGCCCCGTGCTCTGGTTTTCGTAGACGAATAAATTTTCTGATTAGGTTTCGTTAAAATGTTACGTATTTCACTTGGTAGGTAAATATAATAGTAACTTGAAATTACCTCGAATAGAGTTGCCATTCAGCGCAGTGCCACAGTAGTAAGTTGGCTGCATGACCATATTATTAACTAAAGTTGATTGTGGTATGAGCAAATAATGCTCAAAACGTCCTTCAGTGCGTATGGTAGCATGACAATCCTCATCGTAGCCCGGCAATGTATTGTAAGCCAATGAGAAGCTATTAAATGTGTATCTAAGAAATAGAAAAATGAAGTAAATTAAACTTCGTCAACCATTTTTCCATTAAAACTCACTCAATTTCACTCGAAAGTGCATGCTTAACGCAAATGGCATAATTCATGCTCGGTAAAGCCAGGCCACGCTCATTAAAATTGAAGCTTTTGATACGTCCTTCACGCTCGCGATAGTACTGATCGCAGCCGAGCGGTGCCAGATGCTCAAAATCTGCTGAATTTGGCATCAGTGCAGGTAGAAAAGAATTCACTGCAACAGCAGCAGGCGAGGACGACGCAGATGAACCGAATATGGTGCGCATGCCCAAGAAGGGCAAACGCATGCCAAACGGTCCACTGCTGCGCTGTGTATCTGGACAATCGAATTGGGTCAGAGTCAGTTGCCACATGGACGACTGCTGCGCTAGCATAAACTCTAGTACCAGCGTATTACTGCCGCTACTGCTGCGTCTTAGCGGCAGATAGAGATGCTGTCCCGTATTGTGTCCGCAGAGTTTAAATTTACCAACTTGTAGATACTCATTGCGGCAGCTAAATTCATTTGTTAGCTCATTGTGCACTGGCGCTGCCAACTCAAAGCGCTCGAAGTCAATGCGTACTTGGCAGACAAATGCGTTGGCAGGTTGCACCGTGTAGCGACATTCCTTTGCAGGCATTTGTTGCACGGTGCTTGAACTGCGCAGCGTGAAACGCTTCAAACGCGTGGCACTGTTGCACTGCAGCTGACAGTTGACGTTGTAGGGAAGCAGCAACAGCAGCAGTAGAAGCATAGCATGCAGCAGCGGAACACATTTCAAGTGCAAATACATTTCAAAGGACCTTTTCTTCTATGCAAGTATATACGCGTTTCACTATTTTTATATTTATTTTTATATATTTTTCATTGAATTCACCAACCTTTCGTTTCAAGCAGTATTCGGAAATTGCGTAGAGTTTTTCTTTCTTTACTTTTTTATTTTTTTTTTTTTTGTGATCTGTTGTCTGCAACGCCACACCTAGTGCTATCAAATTTATCAGATACAATCTTCACATGCTGTTCAAATTTCGATAACGATGAGTGTTCTTGACATGAAAACGAAATTGTTTTGGTGAGTCGGTTGCTGTAAACTTCAACTATATTTATAACATGTGTAAAAGATAAAAAAAAAGAAACAAGTGTTGAGTTTGAAATCCATTTGAAGTATTTAAACAAATAATGCAGGTTTTTGTTATTGACAGCTACAATATTGGGGAAATAATGTACGGGCATATCTTGAGATTCTGAAACAAATATGAAATTGAGGAGAACATTTTTGTGAAGAAGACTTTTTATTAGGTACGCTAATAACTTAAAGTCCATTTAATCTACTAGACAAAAATATTGCTGTGACTGTGTAGTTATGGCTTAATGATTCAAAGACTTGAGTTTCTATGGTTTTTAAAAAGTCACATCCGACCTTTGATAGCTGACTGCAAAGTTGTTTCAGCTGGCAACGCTGTCATTCGAAATTGTTACAATTTATTATAAATCATCGTCTACTGTTCGCGTGCCATGGAGAAGTGCGAGCGAAGCAACTCATTTGCTTATCGAGCCAGTCAGTCCATGTCCATGTTAGTTTGCTGCTCTAAGTCTGACTGAAGACCCAAAGCTCTCGATCCCTCGTCGTCTACAAGTTGTTAACTTTTCTACGACTTCAATTTGGCTACTTTTGCAAATTTTGAGCATGCAGCCAATTGACGGACGAACTGAATTTCCAGGTCCACCAAGCTCGCTATACATTCGCTGAATAGGCTGGTTGTTTCAAACTTTTGGCGAAAATATCACCTTCAGTGATTAAGCAACAAATAAAAAAAAGAGTAATACAAAAGATTAATAATAAATTAAAAAGAGCGCAGCTCTGAAGAACGTACGTTACCATACATCGTTCAAAGGTAATCATATTCTCGAAAAGTTGTCAGAACTGTTTCGCACAAAAGTGCAACAAGCTGTGAACCAAGGCCGACACGGGAATGTAGAGTCAACAGAAAAGAGTACCATCAAAGAAATTAAAAGAAAAACACAACAGATAAAAACCAAAACAGCCAAAAATTTAATTGAATAAATTTAATTTAATAACTCTTTAAAACTTTAAAGCAAACGAGCATAAACTGCTTCCGAATTATACTTACACTTCAACTTCAATTATAATTCACAAACAGCTGCTCAGTTCTTTTTATTTCTGATTTATCTCTTGTCTTACTCGTTTACATTTGTTGTTAATTGGGAATTTTGTTTTTGTTTCACGCTCCGAGCATTCAATAAATTCACCACAGCGGAATACATCAGCTTATAGATAAATTCACCTTGGTTTATGATTCCGTTCAGCGAAAAATTAGCCTCGCGCCACGCGTGGTGAGTTTTCAGAATTGAGGTGAAAACAGATGTCAAAGTAATACTGACATCCGATGGGTCAAATTATGCTGACCGCCCCGTCATTGTGTCTATTTCAGCGATGTATTGCATGGAAATGTACCGAAATGTACTAAAAATATAAATTCTTTGTACTCCATTTACTAACCACTCTGGAGTGCGATATAAATTAAGTTTCGACAAACTTCCTTTGCACCACGATTAGTAGCAATGTTGACAACGACTTCGGAGTTCAGCGAGCTGAGTTCTGCTAGGACATCAACAATTTCAAACGAACTTTGTATTAATACGGAGACACTTTAGATAAGACTGCTTTCAGTTTATTTGCCGTTTGAGCGGAAGTTATTTTGTTTTCAATGCACTGACCCAATCTGAAGTTTGCAGAATTTCAAATATTCAAATGTAACTAAAATTATGTCAACACTCTCTAATTTGATAAGCGACCAATAAATGCAATAGACCTTTAGTTTGTAAATAAAATTATTATTCTATGTAGCATAGTAGGTAAAAGTTCGCAAAGTAAAAAGCGGTCGTAAGTAATTTGCACTCGCAAGGACATTGCCATATTATTTTTTATGAGGCGGTGGCACAGAATAACAAGAAAAGTACAAAACTTTTTATACCTAGCTGAGCACACTACTACTACAACTAACTAATAGAGCATAAGCAACTTTAATAGACAATTTGAAATAGAAGTTTGTACAGAGAAACGCAGAGAAATACAGCCTTCATGCTGGCTGCAATTTGTTTTGCATATTATTTTTTAAACTCTTTACACAGAGTGTGAATAGTATTATAATTTAGTCACAATGCAACGCCTTTAAGGAAACTTGATCTGATAAAATATACATATATATATATTGGTAATCAGTTCCACGAGGCTTATCGAACTAGCCAAATCCGTCTGTTTGTCTGTCTATCGCCTCATTCTTTTTATAACCAGAAGCAACTAACTTAACAAAACGAATATGATATGCTCTAACACTTAAAACTTAGAAGCACTTATATAATTCACACTTTGTTAGATGCGCGGCAGAATATATTTAAATACTAGCTGGCCAGAACAGATAATACCTATCCTAATATCTAGTATGTGCGGTTTATATGGGGCGTGGTTCCGCTCATGTTTCTAGTCGTTATTATATTGTTCCGGTGCCCTCTACATACGTACGAACTTTGGCTTTTCTCTAATATAGAAGGGTTGGCACCGTCCACCGTCCACAGTGAATTTTATTTCTTCCGGTGCCCTTTTCAAATCTCATCCTTGCTTCTCAAGTGGTTAGTGATATATGACAAATTCTCGTTCTTACTTATATGGAGGGGCGTGGCACCGCCCCTAAGATAAATTTATTATAAAATAAAAAAAGAATTAAGCATATCACTCGTTTGTCGATTCGTTTGTTCTACTCTGGAATTCATACAAAAAAGAGCGTTTTTAGTTTTCACAAAAATTTTCCAATTTTTCGGATAACTTTTCCAATTTTTCTTTATCTAAAAACCTTTTCAAGACTATTACAAATTTAAAAAAAAAATCAATTTATTTATCGATTTATATTCTCAATTTATCAGTAAAAGACCAGCAGCAATGCTGAGAAAAAAAGGTGCAAGTGTGAAGAGTATTATAGCTTTGGTTCAACCGAAGTAAACGTTTTTTCCTATTTTTCTTATTTTTCTTATTTTTCTTATTTTTTTTTTTTTTTTTTTTTGTATACTTTTCGAGCGATTGTCATGACTTGTTTTTTAAGCAATTTTCACATTAAACTTCAGTTGAGTAGAGCAAAACACGTTGTTGATCATGGCAAGTAGTTGCAGCAGTTCTGTTTTTGTATCTAAACTTTTTAGAGTATTTTTTTTTTTCAACTGTTTCTTTGCGTGCACCAAAGTTGGTGGCTTCTTCGTCAACAGCAGCGTTTCGCATGCAAAGAACTGCAGTGAAAAGAAGCGCAATAATAAGAAATACTAAACTGCACAGAAGAAGAAAAAATTATGCAGTGGGTGTTGTTGAAAGCAGCTTGGGGTGTTGGGAGCGGTGTTTTGGTTTAGCTGCTAAGAACTATACATTGACATATAAAATACTAGTTCTGTTGTCGTCCTTTAAGCTTTAAATGAGAAAAAAGCGCCTGTTACGTTCGAAAGTTAACAAGGTTGTGCTTCGTTCAGTTCGTTTCGCTATTTTATTATGCATGGTACTTTATTTTTTAACCTCAGACAGACGGTTTGTAGTCCTGCAGCTGTATTTTTTTTTTTTTTTTTTGGGCTTGGGGCTATAAATTTTCAAGTCTAAATGCAAATTTCATTTTAACTCATGCAACACCAGCAGCAGCAGCAACAAAACTCGCTGCAGGAATTTTTCATATGCAAAATATATGAAAAGAAATGTTTGCGTTGGCTTTCACCCTTCATAAATTCATATTTTTACACAATGCTTGATATTTTAATCACGAAACATGTACGGAGTACTAAACGAACGTAAAAAACTTTCATAATAATAGCGTAAAACATGCGATTTTCTTATTATTTTGTCATTTGTCACTGTTTGTGCTTGTTGCACGCTCGATAGAATGTTAAATGATGTGCGGAGTAGAGGCTAACAAGTCTTAACAAGTATGCAAAACTGCTAAAGGCTTAGCGCGCGATTAATTTTAATTAAAATTGCCGCTGTTGAAAAGTTGAAACCGAACAAAAAAACCAGAAAAAAAACAGAATTTTTCTATCGTAAATTTTGAAATATACACAACGCCTGTGACTATGCTACAAAATATTATGTAAATGAAATGCAAGCAAGGAGCCGCCAAAGGATGTCGATTCATGCACACATGTAACGCGCTTTTATTGCCTGCCACGCTGGCGCATAAAATCAACCATAGACATAAATAGTTTGGCTTTTATTGCGCAACGCATTGCCTTCGAATAGCTTATATACTCGTGTTTATAGGAGAACATTGAGCGGAAGCCGCATTAAAGCGCAACCTAACATGCTCGCAAAAGGTGTAAAGCCATAAAGAAATCGTCTGGCACTACGGCGTCTATGTAGCTACACTACTACGCGAGTACTTTTTTTTTTTTTGGATACTGGTTTAGTTTACTGTGTGAACTACTACCGAAAATAGTAAGTGATGCCTTGGCACGCAGCCGTGCGTCATGAAGTTGACTGTTTATTTGTTCGTTCAGAGATTATGGGTTAAGAACTGCGGCTAAAAGGGTTTATTGATAAAACATGTGACGTATTGGGCGAATTGAGTGTGTTTGGGTAAGTAAAAAACGACATAAACTAATAATATTGTTTTAATATAAATCGATAAGCATAAAATAAAGCGCAGTGCAGATTGATTTTATATAAGGTTTTAAGCATTAAAGTATAACGGATTTGTGGTCGGTCACAATAACAATATTTCAAAATAACCATCACTCCATGAAAGTAACCATTCGGGATCATCATATTTTGAGTTTTAATGATGAATTTTAACATGAGACCATAAAAACGGTCGTTTAACTGTAAATTGGACAATGGCTGTTCTGTACTGGCATGCCCAAGGAAATCATCTCCCGAACAACATTTCGGTCTTTCTATTGTATGAGCGGACATGGTAACGTCAATTTTTTCCAAACGTCAGCTATGCTTGATCTAAACGATAACAACCTTTTCTACAAATTACATAATGATCGGTCAAATAATTGCTGAGATATGGCGAATTGGGATTTTCTTTTGTATGGGGCGGGAGGTATGTGGCACCGCCAATTTTTTCCAGAACCTGACATACCTAGAAAGATTCTCCCGAACGATAGTAACAAACTCTATGAATTGGGGGCCATGTCCCAAAACTTTTCCATTGATTCAATATTTTTTGTGATTTGCGGTGAAGTTAATCTTCAAAATGATGAGACAGATTTTTTTAAATGTTGCTTATTGCCAAGTTCTATTCCATGCTATGAGTCATTATGCAATGTAGATTTGCGAATATAGCACTAACAACCGGTTATTAGGCGCAAAGCTTTATCTTGTATGGTCTAGAACCGTTTCCGATTCGAATACCGTAAGTCCATGTACGACAGCGATACTCCGTTCGCATCAAATAGTAGTGAGGTGTAAACGTTTTTTTGATTTTGGCTAACATACCAGTATGGCACACACTGCCGAAGGCCTACTGCACATCGATGAATATTCGATTGTAAAGTTCTTTGGCCCCGAAAGCATCAACGCTTCGATGAAGGTATTTAGGACTGCAAAGTCGTGAACGAAACCCAAATTGATGGTACGGCACATTATCCCGCTATAACACAAATCCAGCAAGCCGTGTTTCCCAAATATATTGCAGGATATTGATCGCCCAATAGGACTCAGTGTTGTTTTCTGACTTGCCAGAGTTGAGAATCATAGAGATAACTGTGAACTTCCACTGGCTTTATTCCGTGATACTGTATACTTCAGGTAGCGTGGACTAATAGAAGGATTCATTTTCAGCGGTGTTACGAATAAATCTGCTCCTTGTTCTAACAGTATGAAATTCAAAGCTCCGCCATGGAGCCGAAGGGATCTGGATCTGGTACAGTCAGTAAATAGTTAATCTGCTCATTAGCTTTAGGTATCTAGGAAGAACCCTTTGTAGGCGACTTTTCATTCTGACTCGTGACTTTCTTCTACGTTCCAAGCAGACGCCTCTTTAGCTGGTTAAGATGACCATTTAGTCCATCTAAATAGTCTTTGATCTGCTTGTTAAAGACGTCCCCGATTTTACAAACTTTTAAGTCCTTTCTAGACTGGCTCTGATCTTCTAGATCTTCGCCTGTAGGACTCGTATAATATTGAGGTGAGATTTTGCTGTAATGCCGTGGACTTGTAACCTGTAATGTCAGGCTGGTGCGATGATGGTCTTGTAGACGTGCACCTTGTTGCTCAACGACAATTTGTTTCTGCCGCAGAGAAGCCAGCCCAATTTGTTAGCCCTGGCGTATATTTTGTAAGAGAATAGCTCTAAAGCAAAATTAATTTTATCCGGAGTTGAGCTCTATAAAATAAGTTTTCGAGGCTTTTCTGGACAGTGGCAATATTGATGTCCCGGTTGATCATCGTCGCCAGTTGAGAGATATATTGCGACAGTTGCATTCAGTGTAATAATAAGCGACAGGCGATCTGAGTTGTACCCGGCTGTGTATTTCAGTAGTTGGGATGCATAATGCGTTGGGATACGATTTTCGGCAAAAATATATAGAAAAGAGTTCAAGTAGACTAACATGCCTAAGTAAAGCAGCTAGCTAGCTAGCTAAAGAAGTGTTACTTTCCAAGCTGCTAGCTCAGTGTTAAAGAAAAATTACTTTATAATAATTTGCATGCAACATAAACTGCATGAAGTGCATTTATCGTGCTGTCAACAAAATCTAAAATGAAAATCAGCAGAAAAACATGCTTTTTCCGGTTATTGTTTTTGCTTATCACAGAAAGAAGTGTAAATACAGCAACAACAAAAACAATACAAAATGGCGCAAGTAAAAGGATATGCAGTCAAAAAGGTGCAACAATCATAAAATACAAAAAACGAGCTGTTTCGTGTTAACAGGGGAATGCAACAAAAAAAAACAGCTGATTACAAGCAAGAGTGACATATTTCTTAATGCTACAATAACTCTCTTTCACACACACACACACACACACTGATATACACATACACACGTACATCAACTGCTCGCAGGAAACGGAAGCGCTGCGCATGAAAGTATGCAACAAGAACTCAGTTGAAGTGAAGCGCTATAAATTCAAATGAAATAAAATAAATGCTTACACAAAAAAGGCTGCAAATAAGCATTTATAATATAAAATGTAAGCAAACAAAATGACACAATTTGCTTCACAAGTAGCACTTGATGAGCCAACTGCTGCAGAAGCTGTTCCTGATGATGTTGACAACGGAAATGCAACATTTTCATGCTTATTTATTTAATTTAATTCAATCATTTTTGACATGCAACAATTGCTGCTCAACTGTTTGATTCTGATTCTGATTTGATTTGATTTGCTTTACCACTGCTGTCAGTCAAAGATTGTTGTGTTTATATTATGTTTTTGATGTAACTTGTCACATTTTGTTTAAGTCAAGTCAAGCAACATGAATCCATTTAAATTAGTGCAGGCAGTAGTGATGCACGGATTCGTGGATCAGGATTCGTGCATCTGGAATCGTCGATCCGGTTGATTGGATGCAAATTTATGGATCCGGATCTTTGAATGATGCGTTAAAGACGAATCCAACAGATCCGTATCCACGAATCCAAATCTACAAATCCGCAGATCCGGATCCAGACTTGAATTCTGATCCGAATACAAATTTTAACTCGAATTCACAAAACTTGATTCGAATTCATGAATCTTGACTCGAATCTTTACTCGAACCAAGACTAGAACAGAACATTGCGATGAAAACAAACATGATCAGAGTGTGGTGTGCGTGTAAACATACTTGTATGAGTAGACGCGTGCGAGCCAAAACCTATATTTACTTGCTCTGTTACACTCGCTTTAAATTTCTGAAAACAGAGAATGTGGAGAGCGATAGAAAGAGGGAGCGAGAGATGTTTAGATGGCACGTTGGCTCATTTTGTTTGTGTCATTGGGATCGTATATGAATCTATGCATTAGTTTTACTGATAACAGAGAACCAAAACAAATGAAAGGTGAATAAAGACATTCATGAGCGAACACAATTATTCACCATAAAATATTCACCATGCGACTGATCAAATTTAAAAAGTTTAGTTAGGCTCTTTAAGCTGATTTTTTATTAAATATTTATTTTTATTAAAATACTGGATCTCAAAAATTGTGCATTCGCACATCACTAGCAGGCAGTAAGTGTTGTTGTTGTGTTTGTTGTTGATTGAAGTTGCTGCTGTTGCTGCTGTTGCTGCTGCAACTGACAGACACATAGAAATGCATGCAGTTAAGCTTCATCATTGCCTACATTCAGCAGCATATCAGCGTCATCATTTGTCAGGCATTAGGCATATTTATGTACAGCAGCAACGGCAACAGCAGCAGATACTGGTAGCAGTATGAATATGTGTTGCGTTTCAGCATCCGAAGTCGAAGTCCCACAGTGTAGGAAGTGGGAGTTGATGCAGATTTGCGTAACTTGGCGGTTGATTTCCTTCCTTCCTTCAGGCAGCGCATATGTTTCCTGATTGAGGCAGCCACAGAAAAGTCAAAGTGAAATGTTGCCACGCATTAAAGTCAACCGCAAATATGTAGCTGCGCTACTTTAGACAGACTTCTTCTTTGCAATCTGCTGCTATCCAGCTATCCGGCTTGACTGCCTTGTATGCGGCGTCTGTATTGCGTAGCTGTCACATAAATCACACCATGGGATGCTTGACTAAAGAAAATCTGTTGCTGATGTCACTTGTGGTTTTCACGAACAATACTGTGGTGTGATTTGGCAGCAATACTCTTCGAATACATCCGAAAAACTACAAAGTAAAGCTTGGAAACGCTTGTAAAGGCACACAGTAAACTGTCAACCGCAAGTGCAAATCAAAAATTTAAAAATTGGCTGTATGGCACCAACAAAGCATAAAAGTTAACTAAGCTTGAATAGCTGCTTCTAAATGCAAACTATTGTTTAATTAAATCCGTTCGATTTTTTTACCCGTACAGCTTAGATTGAAAACCCCACAACGAATTTATTGCCTTACTAAAGCTGTGCGCCCAAAAATGTCGCATAAAAATTCGAAATTAATATTTTGTATACGTACGCTGTGAATACAGCACAAAGGACATTGAAAGGACATGCAGTGCACACACATAACACATGTTAAAATTGCCAATTTGGTGTATGTGCTGCGGAAAAAAAATTACAAGAGACAATGTTTCTTAGAATCGAAGTTTTAATACTCTTTACTCTTATGTTATCCAAAGAGGAGGACGCTAAAGCAATCAACATTTACGCTCTCTAGGCTTTGCTACTAGTATTTCAAGTCAGGAGCAGTCACTACGATCTATGCTTAATACTACTTGTCTACCAAGCACCAAATACTTTTAATTTATATTAGTTAGTTCTTACCATTCAGATTTTTGCTTATACTTGGAACTACACTACATACTCAGCCACCGACCCAAAAACAAGTGCCATCTTTCTACATGTGCTTCACCTTTTATACTCATATATACTCGCTCAACTATACCGGTGATTGAGCGTGCCGTTGCGAACCGGGTTATTGTACCGTTCCGCTAAGATCGCTGCTAGTTGCCGGCGAGTGGTCATGAGTCCATATGCTCGAAGTAAATTACCTTTCATGTGCTCGTGCAATCGCAAATAAAAGTCTCTGCTGATAAATAAAATGATAAATGTATTCATATTAGATGTACTCAATATCTCTTCCAATATACTACAAATAAATTGGCAATTTTACTATACTGTTTTTGTTTAACATGTGAAGCGTATAAAATGAAAATGCAATAAAAATGACGCCAGCAAAATGTTTTTTCCTTGTTCGCGACGCGTTTTTATTTTGTTAGAATAGATTTTTACAAAAGTTCTGTGGCACGCGGATAGCGCTTTAGCTGTTTTTGGTGCACCTCTATATCAAACATGATACCCTCTCACTCACTCACCATCTGTAAATGTGATTGTGCATACGGGGTGTGTAAAGTTAGTACTGAGACTGGTAAAGTAGCGTTCGATTCTACCATCATATACGATTGCTATATACCAATACACTAGGTTACAATGAGAAAACCAAGTATATGATAAAATTAACGTCATCAACATCTTTACTAACGGCTCAAGGCTTGACGGACTTCCGGGGAAGGCTATTTTCTGCCCGGTGATTTGAGAATCCTTATGACTAATCGACGACTACATTCTATTCGCTCTTTTATCAAGCAGAAGTGTTAGCGAACTAGAAGGAATGCTCATAAAGCGCTATCCGCGTGCCACAGATCTTTTAACTAGATGGCCGAGAACTATATAGTCCACCTGATCTTTATGCCTGGATATCGAAACATAGATTTACATTGTGAAATAGATAAACTGGTCACAGTGGATTTTACTGGCGACTTACTTTCCGGGCAGGCCACAGTGTGGATACCAATGGCTACATGAAAGCTACGGATCACAGTAATAAAGCAATCAAAATATGGGGTAATTTAAACACATGTACAATATCTAAACTAACCTAGCCGAACTACAGCCTTAAAGGAACCATCGCACTGCTAAGGCAGAAAATACCACACATCTCAATTCTGAAAGTAGCCTTTACGAATAATTGCCTCGTAGGAAGATACACTACTAGGCTTGTAGTTAACTAAAAGGAAAACCCAAGCAGAGGGCTGGTTCGGCACTGACTATGCCATTGCCCAGCTCATAGTAGGAAGTGACTAGCTCTACTCGGGTGTTCCTTCTTAGCTAATCTTACAGAGATATATATAAAGAAACTATTTTCAACACCTGCTAAACATCTCTTTCTTTTTGTTCCGCTTGCATAATAGGCGTTGATTTATTTGAAAAACTAGTAATCGGTAATCACAAATCAGTCAGCGATTTGTTCTGCTGAATGCGCTCATTGTTGAAGGCTACTTCAACACTTCAATTGTATTTATATCATATCTAACAAAAATTGTATCCAGTCGGTCATTTGTAGCTATGTGGCCCTAAGTAATCTGTGTATGAGTTGCAACATTCAACAAGTTTAAATTCCCCATACCCAAACTATAACATATGAAGAGGTCGCTGCTCGGCAGCATTCCGCAGCTGCCACTAAACAATCGATTCTGTTTCGCTTTTTTACTTTGTCCTTCGAGCCAGACTTTTGCAACTCATACACAGCAGTTTTTCAAGTCCATGTCGCAGATACTCTGCTCGATGTAAGAGCAGTAGGAGAGCTTATATGGTATCACAATGGATCAACACTGGTCTAAGTGACCACGCGAGCTCTACACAGGCCGACCAACACAACCTAACCCTACCTAACTAATTCAATTAAAAATAAAAAAAAATTTAAAAAATAAGTTTCATAAACTAATTTACACACCTCGTATTTGTGCGAGGTGACTTTTTTTCGACAATAAAAATTTGTGTTTCTTTGCGATGTAAATTGTTCTCGACACCATGCGGTGCTCCTGTCCAACTTGATATTGTTCAAAAATTTAAAAATTCAATTAAAAATTCCCAAAAACAAAATAGTTTTGTATTTGCTTACATAGAAATTGGTTAGCGCAACAGGCGCGAAATATGTTTAGTTTTCATTTTAGTTTTGAGGTTTGTGCGCGGCACCAAAATTTTATTTTGTTTTCTCAATTATTCGCATGTTTTCTTAATTGAGTCAAAATTTATTTATGTTGGTCGAGCAGCCCAAATATGGAGCAACCGAAATTGAAATGGACACGCGTTGCCAAACAAGATATGCATAATTAAAACTATCCGCAACAAATATTTAAAGTTGAAAGGCAGCTGCTGCTCGCATGACATTTATTAGGCACTATTGAACAGTGGTAAGAATATTTTAAACTGTGTATACACTGTTTAGCGAATTGTGCTAAAAATGCCCTAAACAAATTGGTATAAATTAGGCATTTGCAGCTGAGTAAATTCATGGCGCAACAGGATCAAATAGCATATTTTCATGAAAAGCTAAAGGCCAATTAAATAGCATTAAATTGCCAAAAAAAAAAAAAAAGAGAAAATAATAGATATACTCGAAATGACAAAGGCAGCATTAAGTATCTAAACAACGGTTTATGGCATTGGAGCATGAGTATGCCGAATGTTTTCTATAGAATAAAACCCTCAGAACATGACACTCGAACATTGAATGGAAGTTTACACAAGGCTAAATAAGACCAAGAACAACATAATCTCGAACTTGTCAACAAAATTAAATGAAAGGGCGAATGGACAAAACATTGACTACGAAACGAGACAACAATGAGCAGGATGAAGGACAACAGCAACAGCAGCATCAGCATCAGCATCAGCAGCAGTAGCAGCAGCATAAAGAGAAATAAAGCAGCAGTGGCTATATTGGTTAGTAAGGGCAACAGGATCAACAACAGCAGCAGCAGCAGCAGCAGTTTATCCTTTCAGCAAAGGCATTTTTCGTCAGCGATGTAGCTCAAGCTTAAACACAGGCATACAAACAAATTAGTATGCAAGTCAGACAGCAGATTAGGACACCAAAGTTTTTCGTTGATGACCGCGACATAAACGAACAAACGAGCCACAAAAACACAGGACACAAACAAAACCAAACCAAACCAAACAAAAATGCTAGTCAGGATATAGCCAAAATAAGCTAAGAAAGTCGTGCACTGTTTGCTATATGGAAGTTTATGATGGAACTTGTCTGCTGCTGCTCTTGACTGTTCTTGAAATTAGAAAATAATGAAGCAGCGCTGGACAACAAAAATAAGTTTTTACTGAAATAATGCAACCAACCAAAAACAATTCCATTGCAGCACACGGATATGATTTATTTTTATATTTTTTTTTTTTTAATATTTTCAATATTAAGTTTCAAGTTAGAAACGAAATTTTTAGACTCTTCAAATGTCTTGTAAAATTGTAAATGTTCATATAAGGCGGTGGTGGTGTGATCTGTTGTACATCGTACAGTGAAACTGGTAGCTTGCCAAACGAAGTTTATTATTGGACATTGCTAAACAAATGTTGGACAAACAAACTGCAGTTTGAAAAACGAACATATCAAATTTTGGAGTTCGCCAATTATTAGTTAAAAGTTGGATTGCTTTTTTTTTGTTTTTTTTTTAAGGGTGGGCAAACGAAGTTTACGATTGGACACTAGTAGAATGGGATGTTGACCTAATCATAATGAACTGAATGCACTCATTGCTGTGAACAAGAAGAGCCGAAACAAGCACTAATGGTACCGACAGCAAGGTAGAATCAGTTAAGGGTTGCCCACACGGGGAGAATACTTTCAACTCTTCTGTAGACTAAGGAAAAATAGTGTACGATGTCTTACATCGTAATTATGGTAAGTGACATAAATAACAGAATTATCAATGCCATATAAGACTGGTGTACAGAGGTGGGGCTTGACAATAAGAACACCAAAAACAGTCTCGTACCAATCACAGGGAAGCATAAACACCCTACGCTAAAAGAATTTAAACTCAAAGAGGAAGTAATGGAGCTTAGCAACAAGTTTAAATAATCTAGGTGTAACGCTGGACAGTAACCTTCTATGAAAAAAAACACAGACGAAACTATTTATGAGCAGGCATTTGGCAGGATGCAACCCGAAAAACGTGCTTTGGCTGTAATATATGGTTGTGAAACGAATGTAATGGCTTACCTGCAAGAGGAGAGCGTGCGAAATCACAGATACTAAAGAGCTCAATCCCGTACAAAGACTAGCGTATGGGTGCACCACAGAGCTAATGCGTACATACCTAACTATAGCGTTCGAAAAATTCTAGACCTAACAGCACTTCGACCAACAAATTGAATTTAAAACTAAGAAGACACTCCAGAGGCTACTAGTCAATGGATGTAATGCTGTAATGATATTTGTCTATTGGACGCAGGCTGTCGTGCCAATGTCAATGCAAAGGTATAAATCAGCGAAGCTTCTTCTTTATATGGTGCAAGAAGATGTCGTGAAAGTCAGAAAGGTATATGGATAGATCTCTGACGGAAAATGGCACAGGCCTAGTGATTCTATGTACCAAGTTCAAGTTAATCATTGGGAAGCTACATCAATATCTTTTAGGTAGAAGTGTGGGCCATAATTCGATGTATGCAGTTCAATCTAAGTAGATCGGCGTCGATAATCCAGAACTCAAACACCATGAAGCTTAAGATTGTGCATGTTATGGAGGATATCTGATGTGGATACCGGAACACAACAATATTCCAGGAAATGAGCAAGCGAATAAGCTTGCCACAAAGGGAGACCAGATTAATTTTGTGGCATTGAGAGGACCAATATATCGGAACTAATTCTCATGATAACGAATAAGGTAAAAAAAAAACCACACTGGGACACGAGGCAAGGATTAAGACAAGCAAAAATATTACTTAGGGTGACGACTTAGACAGAGAAGCAAATCATGCTCCAATTGGGTAGAAATCAGCTACCTACCACCATGTTTAAGCCGCTGTAGAATCATAAAATCACTATAACTGGGGACAGTTTTAGTATATAAATAAAACCCCAATTAAAAGAATGAGCTTTATGTTACACAATAAATCAGTATACTCGTGCGATGGCAGCACGGTATCAGAAACCTTCTAAAGTTATTCGTAGCGGTTTTTGATCACGTATACGGCTTCGATTGCGGTTTTAGAGCGATTCTAAGATTGATTTGTATGTACGATCTATGTATATGATGAGAATCTTATGGGTTCTGTGAATGTTCAACGCTGATAAACTCAACTAATCTAAGCTCAAGTCCGCACTCTGTGGAGACTGCCCTTACGCTTGCCAAGGCGTACAATATACAAAAAAAAGTATTGATGTCTGCTTTTATTGTATTACAAATGTATACAAAAATGTTAAATATGTTATTTTAAAGTATGTGCGTAGGGTATTAGGAAATGTCGCGCTAACAACCTGTAAAATATGCAAAGTTCACGCCAGTTGCCACAGTTTATGCATTAAAAATCATAGCACAAGACGATCAACTTGACTGTGGTCAGTTGGTTGGTTCCTTTGTGCTTTCGTCTGTGGCAACACAAACATTTTAATATGCTACACATATCTATAATCATGTTGTACTTTGAGGTAAAACTTCTGCTTGTTATGGTGCTCTTTAAGTAGCAAAAAAAAAAAAAAAAATAATGTTATAATAAAAGAAAGCTTTAAATGCAGTAGAACCGAAGCTTTAATACACTTAACAAGCAACGAATTGCTGGCTTTTAATTCTATTATTAAAAGTAAATGTTGTAGAGCCATTACTAGAGTCATATTGTGTCCAAGAATTTCATGGGTTTCTACGTGTACACCAATCTATATTGAATCGAAGCACGAAGCCTCTGCATAGAGTTGTAAAGTTGTTACTTGAAGAAATTTAAAGTTTGCCAAACAGACTACACAAATGGACAGACACGGACGTGCAAACATGGCTAAACCGGCACGTCCTATTGAGCTGAACTAAAATATAAACAGTTTTTGTAGTATCTGAGGCGTTACACACTTTTCGATAAACTCATAATACCCTTCCCACACAATATATAAAGCATAGTATAATGTTATGGAAATAGAATAGTACAGCGGAAGCTTGGATTTAAGGTTGAGCATGCACAGCACCACAGGTTACTACAACGAAATAGGAAAATTAGTAAGAAATATGAAAAATGCCATAACAAGTACGAGTATAGGAACCAACATTTTTAAAATATATTTTTGATGCTTTTCTTTTTTCTTTGTGTCCTGCAAGCATAAGCTGCTTAAATGTTAAACTTTTTAAACCCACTGACCAACAAAAAAAAAGCATATATATGTACATATAAGTATAAAATTTTGACTATTATACTGAAGCCAGAGTAAATATTTTACAAAGTAATTGTGCAGCATTGAAGAAGTTGAAGTAAAAAGATGAAAAATATGCAGGACAACAATTGCCTGGCTTGCTGCGTATAGTCGATGTTGCTGCTTGTCATATTGCCAATAATATTGAGCAAACGCCTGATATGCCGCCCAAACCTATTTTTCTCATGCCCTTCTGTGCTTCAGTCTCCCTCGCTCGTTAGTTAGACTCATCTCTATGTATTGCTTATAAAATTCAATTGCAATTTTACTAATCGGCTTTATTGTTGACTTATGCAGCTCAAGCGAGCAATGCTGCTGCTGCGTATATTTCCATTCCATTCCATTCCAACGTCTTCGAATTCAAATTGCTATGCATTTAGTTACATTTAAGCAACTTTTCATAATTCCAAATTGATTTTAAATTGTTATATTTATGCATTAGCCTCAATCAAGTTATTGCAGTCTCCGTATCTCTGTTGCTTTTCAAGGTAATTGTAGCGTATGCAGGCAGTGCATAGATTTATTTGGTAATTTGCATTTCGATGTTTGTAATTTTATTGTTTGCTTGATTATGTGAAAAACAAATTTTGCTTGTTTTTATTTCGTTTGATTACTAAAAAGTACTCGGCATTGCATGCGCATTTTATGACAGTGTTGGAAAAATCTGATTAATTGTAATTAAATGTTATTCATTTATTGATTAATTGATTAATTGATTAATTGATTAATAGAAGATCGAAGATCTTGGTGGCCAATTGTAAGGCCTGTTCTGGAAATAAGCGAGTCACCGAATTTTTGGCGCATTAAACACTGTGACCATTTGTGAATGAAAAGGCGATTTATTAAGGAAACATGGATATTCAGCTTTCCAATAGCGAGAGTTTTGCTTACTTAGGAAGCCATTCAGCCGGCAATGCACATCATCGGATAAGATGATTTTTCAAAGAAACTCAGTGTCAAATTTAAACTCTTCTAACGCCCAGGCTTTTATCATTAGGTTTTAGTTCTTGTGCCAACACCATCTTATGTGGATGCAGATCCAAGATTAATCATAAAAATTTTCCAGGTTGTCATGGCAGCTAAGCCGTGTTCTGTGGAACAGTAGTAAAAAAACAAATTAAGCTGGCTACTATTTCGATGTATTTATTACATTTTTTTTTTGGTATATCTTGATATTTCTCAAATATTTATTAGCATACTATGTAGAAAGCAAAATTTTGAGTCACCAGTAGTGGGTTCATTGATTTCTCACTTAAAATTGTACAAGTTCCGTTTGGTCTTCTTAAATAACCTGTCTGTATATGTTATTGCTTAGAATTTCCTAAACCTCGAGGCTTTTGAGGTTCCCCAATGTTACTGCAGAAAGTTTTTTTTCTCTTCTAATAGTTCTGTTTTTTTCGGACCCATTTCGCTTCCGAGTTGGCCTGCTTGGCTTGGTTAAACAACCTTCTGAAGTTTTTCCGTAGCTTATCTATTTCAGGTTCCCACCAGGGTGGTTTGTGGTTTCCATTTACTATTATATTCGGGCTGCAGAGTATGATCTACTGAATTTGTATACTATGATGCCAGCTCTTCTGCACTGATTCTGATACCGATCTAAAAATAAATTCATGGAAGTACTGCCAATTGGTTTTATTTTCAGATTCACTGCTTTCTTGTGTTTGGGGCGTGCATCTTTCAATAAAAATTATTTTTTTGCGATAGCTACCAGAGAAGTATGTCCTTGCCAATGTTATATTTCAAATTTTTCATGATAAAGGATGTGTGATTCTCCCTATGGCATTTTATTAACTTAGTAGCTAGTAGCTAATCCAAGACCAACTCAGCTCGATCGTTGATGTCCGTACTACTACACTGTGAGTGGTGCGCATGGGGGTCGGAGCCGTAAATAAGATTCACCTTGTTTATTCTGCTACTTTCTTCTAAGCATTGGAGGAGTCTGTGCGGCATTGTACCTTATACGTTATGAGTGAGTTACAAAGAGGCCAGTCTTTATTGCTTCTTATTCAGTTCTAGGCTAACCATTGTCAAATCTCTGTCACTTAATTGATTTTAAAGAAAAACATTCAAATCTTATTCAACTAATCGCACAAATGAGATTTATATTTACCGCTGCTGTGTAGACTGCATGTTGGTGTCATAAGATTTTCTCTCCGACAATCCACGGTTCCTGTCGTGTGGAATCTATATTGATACTATACTCTGGAGATATAGAGGAATCCTAACACGTAAACTTGTGGCTGTTGCATAGAATTGCTTAAAGGCGATATTTACGATATTATTATAGCACATGAAGAATTGTTCAACGGTTAATACACAAATACAACGCTTTAAACTTACAACACTCTGAAACAATACACTCGTACAAACGTACATCATATCATTTTTATGCATTCTATTTGTGTTTTACAATTATTTTAAACAAAAGCTTCATGCAAACATTGTTTTCTGAATAATGCATAAATTTCTGCATTTATTGATGCATTTTATGGTAAATAAAGCATCTTTTTTTTTTTTGTTTTAAGTGTTTAAATAGCATGCTTGTTTACCTTTGTTTATTTTATTTTGAATTTAATTTCATTTAAATATTTTGTTGCTATATAAATAGAAAAAAAAACAAACAAAAAAACAAAAAAAACTCCTTAAAGCGTTCAATCCGTTTTGTGAGTTTGTGAGTTTGTGCAGCAAGCAAAATTGCCAATGAGATACTTTAGTATCTGATCTGCACGTAGCTCATATAAAGTTTGCACTGCGCTGCCAATAAAGATCCACGCTGCAATGTTTGTAGGTAGCCAAAGGAGTTCCAGCTTCAAACGTTTGAACAGCCAAGCTGGCTGGGTATACTTAATACGCACGTAGCGCATGGCGTGACTGTGGCAAAAGCGCCACTGAAGGGCAGCATGTTCGATTATATAGCCACTACTATCGTAGTTTATAGTATACATTATGTTAAACAAATAAACGCATGTTAAGACTTCGATTTCTCTAGAGAGAAACTGCGTGGAATTGGCTAGCAATAAAAATTTCCATTTTGTTTTTTTCTTTTTCTGAGATACATTTGCTGCATGTGTATCTCATAGCATTGAATTGAAGCAGCAGCCAAACTCGAAATGTGCAAATTGTTTATATTTGAGTGAATAAAAAGAAGAAATGTTCTGAGACCGATGGAGACTGACTAGAGTACGGCATGGAAATGTATACAAATGCATCGTACAACTGTCTGTCGTTATGGATTTTTATGTAAGTATGTGCAGGACATTGAATAAGATTAATGATCCTGTTATTGTTATTGTTGCTGTATCTGCTGCTAGTATTGCCACTTGAATGCGGGTTGCCTTTGCTGTTGTTGAAATGCTGTAGACGAAAAGCATATTTCAGTAATGCTCTTAAGCGTAAAACGAGATTTTTTTTTTTCTTTTGAGTTTTTTCTCTGTGTTCAAACATAAAAATATAAATGTAGCAGAAAGGAACTTCAATATGACCGAAACTTCAATACGCTATACATAAGCATCGAACATAATGCATTATGGTAACTTTATGTAGAAGTTAATCTATAATATTATAGGATTACTATTATTTAAATGATAATAATTATGGTAATGGTAATGGTAATGGTAATGGTAATGGTAATGGTAATGGTAATGGTAACCATGGGCGCCTAAAAGTCTCTGACTCGAAATGATTAAAAACGCGATACAATAGCTTTAAATTGTTGGGTGAACTCCTGATGAAACAAACCAGTTCCTTAGACATACGTTCTTGGCAACAGTACAATTAAATTAACTCTGTTCATTAGCATAGAAAATATTGTACAGACTTGTCATTCAATGCTTTTGACTGTTGATCCCAGTTTTGAAAAATGTCCGAAGATATACACTCTCTTGCTTCATCTGTACACACGAGTATGTACAGATCGTCCATTTTTATCTACATTGCTCTTCACATCATTTTTCCAATAGGAGACGACGTCGATCAAAAAGTTTCTTAAACCGATTGCTAACCGGTACTTGAGACTTCCTTATACTCTTCACATATAATTTAAATAACAATATTATTTTGTCATAATGTTAGCAATGTCTAAAATGATGCATCGAAGACTCCACATCTATATATACTTGATCAGTTCAACAAACCGAGTTGTTCTTATTGACTTGCAAATCGATTAGGATTTTATACTCTTTATAAGTCATTTTATTACTTTTATACACTATACGATACTAATATTTCTTCTATAGTGAATTTCAAATCTAGTACGAGTAACGACACGACTCGAGTAAAAATATTCTACTTAATACAAAAATTTCTTTAGTGTTTACTGTTTGATCGAGCAGAAATACTAGTCCGGAGGCATCTGTAGCCATTCTAACAATATGTTTCTACTGTCTTCTTGTCTGCATGGTGTCACCTTACACCCTACTCCCTCAATTTTCTATATATTCATGTTAAAGTATATAAAGATGCGCAGTTTGTATTAAGTTATTTTAAGTACACAAGTTCCATGTCGGCGGAGTTATTCGAACTGAGTCCTTATTTGGAATATATGCATCCCCGTTTCTTGCCTTGTAAATGTATCTTTTTTTTATTGGTGTTTCATTCCGCTTTGCCTTAACTTTAGAGTTATGGTAGTGCATCAATTACTATTCCAGCTAGGCGGAAGTTGCCACCACTGGAAATAAGTTAGCGTGCACCTACCGCTCCGACAAGAATTCAAACTTATACACAAAGATTCAATGCCATAAATGATAATGGAGAAGATCAATAAAAGCTTCAAATTGCGCTACTCTGTTCGATTAATAGGTTATATTCCATATATGACTTCACCTCACGTGCACTGCATTGTTTGAACACGGTACCAAATAGGACTACGTCAGAACAAAAGGATAAGGGACGCACTATATTACGGCGTTTAAAGCAAGGTAAGTTTTAGGGCATCCGATAGTTCTCTGCCGAACCATGTGTGTAATAATAAAACTATATGTACTGGAATTACGATCAGGGATAAGCAGCGTATCCAAATTTTTCCAATTACATTATTAAGTATAGGAAAAGAGCATACGAAATCAATCGTAATCAATGTAATAACAATTTCATTAATGGAGAACGATTTTGGAACTCGCGATTCTTAATAATGGCTCTAAGAAGCAATTGGTCGTAACTCATATTCAGCTCATCGACGACATCAGATCTGCTGACTTCGTTGGGCATCATAGATTCAAGTAGTACGAGATGCATTGTTTTGCATCGTTTACAGGCAGATTGTTGCCAGTGTCGCTAGATACGAGCTAGAAGAAATGTATAGAATCCATAGCAGAGGGTTTCGGCATGTCTTAGGTTTCAGGCGGCCACAGTATGGCAATTAAATAATCTGCGTATCGGGACAACCCGGTAGAAGTAAGCCGATATAAGAGTACAGTTTTAGCAACTCCATTATTGATGTATTAATTAAGATCGTAAACGCCAATTGTCGTAAATTTATAACAAACATAAGCAGATAGAGTATATAGGCGAATAACACGTTAGTCTTTCACTTTATTACTCCTAAGGCGACACACGTTTCTCAGCTAGCTACAATGCAGAATTCATGGTGTTCCCAACCCATAATTACTCTGTTTACATTTTCTGATTGTACTTTGAGTGACATGACGATAACGAATAAGACAGAGTAGACTCTTTTGAAATCCAGCTGCGATGTAAGACTGGTTTTTTTTTACCATGGTGTATTGCTGAAGATACACCACACCTTCTTTCGAAAAGTATTATACTAGCACTTTTTTCCCAAGGTTTACTCCAAAGCCAGAGAAATTATAGTGTGCGGTAGTACGAAGTTTTCATATACGGCGGAGAACAAATAGTTACTGATTTAATAAAGTCGATATGTGAGCCAGCAAAAAATATCATATGATAATAGAATTCAGTAGCCTACTTTGAGTGTTACAAACTTTATAGTAAAATAATTATGCTAACACTTACCAATATAGCAGGGTATAAATAAAATGTATTGCATACGTTGAGGCGCAGCTTGTAGCTGTAACCGAATGAGGCAATATATGAATGAGTAAGCGAACTGTCACATGCACACACGGACAGACGTCAAAACTCACACACACACACACACACACACACACACACACACACATATATATATATATATATATATATTTATATATATATATATATATATAGATACACATATGAATTGTGACATTTTGGTTAATGGTTTCGTTGCATTTTTATTGGCATCACCCAACGTATTTAAAATGTGGTCTACAACTGCAGAAAAATTTGCTTAAAACATTTAAAAAATTGAAGCTTAAATTTATACACTACACTTTTGTATGAAGTAAGAAGAAATCAACCAAGTGCTAATAATTTAAAACTTGTACTGCAAACTTGCAGCATTATTTCTCGCACATAATTCATTTCAGAAGTTTAGAGCAGTCGAGTCCTGGCAAATGTTCGAGTTATCCAGCGCTGTATGAGTATGAAGTAAGTAGTTAGTTAGAGTACCATGAAGCATAGAATTCGCGTAGAGTTTAATTAATGTTTAAAAGAATGCGCACAGCCAACAGAGTAAGTATATTTCTAGAAAGAAGTCCGGAGCAGTAGTAATCAGCGCTGAATATGCCATTCATTTTGAATTAGCGCCAGTGAAAATTGCAATTTAATGAGCTCATTGACAGGTGTTTGTGTTTGCAGCGATGCACACGATCAAAGCAACAAAGTTTCATAAGCGAAGCAAATGAATCCTTCAGAAAAAAAAATATGGAGATACATAGTAACGGGTTAAATGATGCGTAAACGTGAAGATAGAAGATTTATGTACTCCAACGGAGAATAAAGTATTAAAAGCAACACTTCAGATACTTCAAATCAAAGACTTTGTAATAAAGAAGTGTTAAAAGATTTAAATAAGCATGAAAACTTGAAAATAGTTTAAGCGTAATTATGTTTTATAGTTGTATAACTGCTTGTGTACCATAAGTGCGGCAATAATAAAGGGTGCCCAAATAGCTTTATAGATTTTTCAACAGTAATATTTCATCAACTTTGCGAGGTACTTATGACATCCGTCAAAGCATTCAAGAGGTGAACACGAACAATCACAGAATGTGCCGTTAAATCGCTGATTGGGCGCTACAGATTGAGGACGGGGGTCTAGATTTTGGCCAAACAGTAATCTTCTCAGACTAAGCAGGAATTTAGATAAAAATTTTTAATTAGTTCCAATGTTCGAATGGCGTGAAACAAAGCGTGACAATTTGATTTCATAAATATATCTGACAGTTACTGAACTATATCTATTAGAAAAACTATCAAAGCTATTAGGTCACACGTTATCATTGAGAGATTACTGAAAACAATCGATTCTTCTTAATCGAAAATAATATTAATCGATTGTGTCAAACGAGTCCAAGAACAAATCTTAAAGATCGTCATTCCCTCGATTGTGATGGATGAGAGAGCTCTACTCTGAGAAGCTCTGTTAAATAGTGTTGCACAGACCTCGCGAATTCAAGTTGCAATTATCAAAGTGTTCCAGCTATTTTTGTTTCCATAGTATTGTCAGACAGTAAGGCAACAATTAGGCAGTTAGTCTAATTGTTGGCTCAAATTCTATCACGCTGAGTCCCGTGCGGCTTATCCTGCAGGAATATGCCTATTTGCAGCCTTGGTTTTCACACTCCACCGGGAAGCAAGTGATCGCTGAGCAATTGCTAGATACAGCGCGTGAACTCCGACTAATCTACCTCATTGTACTTAACAAACAATCAGCAGCCTGATTGTGAAGTTTGGATACCGGAATGTCTTCCCGTACTCCCAGTTTGGATTTCATGACTGGAGGCCTTTGAGCAGAAATGTACTGCACCGCTGTTTTTGTGGATGTCGCTCAAGATTCTGATCGGATATGGTAATCGCATCTTCTAGTAAAAGTCAAGAATGCGTTGCCCTCGTCTCACTTTGCCCTTATCCGATCCTTCTTGGAAGATCATTCATGATCAAGATCAGGACAGGGCTATCAACAATCCACCCGCTTCGACTTGTGCCCTCTTTTTCTTTTCACTGTTCGCTGCCTGCATACCTACACCCGATGCTGAGGAACTTGGATTGGCACCCCGATGAACGCTGATGACTGCCTACGCAGATGATGTCTACATCATGACAAACTCGCGCTCGCCTACAATAATATAAAACTCAGGACTATCCGAATTCGCTGGCTGAGTAGGCCAGGCGTTGAGACTTTAAGCTCAATCCGGCAAAGTCAGTGAACGTATGATTTACGCTAAGACAAGGCCACCCCTCAGCATTGATGCTGAATGTCTCTGTCCTCAAGCAAGAAATATACCATTATCTAGGTCCACCTGAAAATAAATCTGTATGTTTTTCGTGTTCAGCGCACCCATAAATCTTTAAAAGAAAGTATCTACCGTTTGAAAATTGAAATTGATAACTAGCGTAATTAATATTTATTCCTTTGTAACAATCTTGCAAACAACCTTAAAACTATATTCATTCCGTTGAATACTAACATCACACTCTTCTACAACTGCAAGCCATCAAAAAACCACTTTCTACAAATATTATTTTATAAAACTAATTAAAAATTCTAATTCCCTAACGCTGACTACAAATATCACATAATCCTTAATTCGCCTCCTCCAATTCTTACTTCCAGCAACTTATCTTTATAGCTGTGCCTAGTAAAGCAAAAAAAATAATAGTTTTCACCTGCCGCTACTGCTACGCAAAATTTGAACACTACTACGAGTATATCCTCTACAAGGACGACGAGTTTCGGTCTTAGTTCCACTGCCAATATAACATCATCGTCGCCGTCTTCTTCGTCATCATTCATCAAGCGCAAAAACACAATTGACAACATAAAACTCAACGTGCAAATCCAACAGAATTTGGCATAAGCAAACGGAAAAACTTTTGAATTTTGATTGCATGACTAAGGCAGCAGTGTGAACACATAGACAGACAGACAGAGTGGCAGATTTGCTGCACGTTAGCTCGTGTTTTGAACGAACACGCTGCGGGCTTAACGCGCTTTTCCTCACTCACTCAGTCGCTGATAATGTTGCGCGATAAGTTCTTTCGGTGGGTGGTACTTCATATGCAAAGTATGATCCACTTAATGCGATTTATGCCACTACTCAAATACAATGACAAACTTACAAACACTCACTCAGATACATATAGCTGCGTTGAACTTGTTGTATTAGCAACAGCAGAACAAACAAATGTATTAAAAATACGCAGGGTTGTATTTGAGAAGCTGAGGACTCGCCCGTCATTCAGTTGATGCTGCTGCTGCTACGCGTATCTATCGCTGATATTGTTATTTTTTGGCATTGAACGATGCTGTTGCTGCTGCTCCTGCTCGTCATCGTCATCGGCAATGAGTTTGCGTTTATTCATGGCGATTATCCTGCGCCATTGTGTTTTATTGGTTTTTTCTTTTTTTTTACATACTTCAACGCATTCTGTTTTTCTTTTAGCTTAGAAAATCCATTTCGAAATACCAGTTTAGTGCGAATTTATACGCTGGCTTTTCATTTTTTTCTAGTTCTGTCTGCTTTCTTTTTTGCGTGTGGAAAAAAATGGTAGTGTATTTGGAGCGAACATATCGGTTTGAGCTTGATTGTTTAAAAGAAGACTGTTTGTAGCACATTCAGGAATACTTTACTCTTGAAAACTATTTAGTTTAATACAAGTTCCTAAATATATCTATAATACTGTAGATCATATCACATCAAAATAAAAAGCTTTGTTTCACATTTAAAACACTTACAAGCGATAAAAATCGGAGCACGAGCAGGGACCACTGAAGCTAATGATTTTTGCTAAAGTGCATATGTATTCATTACATTTGTAAGACGCGTAGCTGCGTAGTCTTATGTGTAGTACAACGCACTCACAAACCAAATGTGGTGTCGTGGGTTAAAGTCTGAGCTGAGACAAAGTTTTTTTTTATTTATTTATTTACTTTTTTTTTTTTTTTTTTTTACTCAACACACATTCTGCTATGCCTTCAGCTTAATGAACGTGTATGTGAAGCAAACAACTCATGTTGACTGCATTATTTTAACAGAAGCCTGAGTGTAGAATATTCAGGATTACTTCTCTGTTGTTTTTATACTACTACTACTGCTTTTTTTTGTGTTAACAAAACAGTCCTAAAAAATCTCTATAACTAAGGAGTTATTTATCTAAACATTGAAAACCTGTGCGTTTCCCCTTAAGTACCAACATATGGGGAAACATAAGTACCAGCGATGTGAATCGGAGCACGAGCAGGGACCTCTGAAGCTAATAATTTTTAGAGTACATATGTACTCAATTACAGTAGATTTTGATCGGAGAACAAGCAAGGGTCAATAGAGCAAATGATTTTTACTGGACAGAGATTACTGGCGTTAATAATTTTTACTAGAGTACATATGTACTCAATTACAAGCAAGTATGATCGGAGTACGAACCGGGGCCAATAAAGCAAACGATTTTAGCTTGATTTACTCAATTACAAGCAATTTGGATCGGCGCCCGAGCAGGGACCACCACTCAATTCGTCAGTAAATTGCGTTTAATCTTTTTTTCTTAGTTACAAGTTTTCTACATAAAAATAGGAAAGGAGACGTAGTATTTTAAAGTCGTTCCTTTCATTGAATAACTCAAATTTAAGCTCTCATTTTAATTTAAAGACAAAAACTATATCTACAGCTATTTTTGCTAGTATTGTTATATTTTATTTTTACATTGTTTGCCGAACCACTTCTACGTATTTTACATTCAACTCCACAAACTGAGTTTGTAAACAAAAATGAAAGTCAGCTCCCCTGTTGTTACATAATTGTGCGCGAACATTTTCATTTAAACTGATTTCCGACAGCGTGCAACTCTTTTTGCTCATACTTTCGACTATATTTTCCACGAACAGGCCACAGAGTGCACTGCAGCAGCCATTGTCTCTGCAACACTTCGCCGTGTCACAGCATTTTTTTGTCAATTTTTTTTCGAGTCTCAAGTATTGGCATGCAAACTAGGGGAAATAAAAGGACGAACGAGTGAGTGAGTGAGTGAATGAATGAATTCTCGGTGTATACGTAACACATTCCAATTGTTTGAATAGCAGTAGCAATAGCAGCTTGTCTTCACTCTACGCCATATGCACAGAGGTACAAAGTACGATTACATAGTATTTTAGTAAGCACATCTCAATGTTCTATTCAATTTATTCGACATTTTCTCGAGTACACTGCTAATGCATTATGCAGCAGGAACCATGAAGCAATGACAGCAGTACTCGATGTACTCCTTGTTTTTTTTTTTCTTATATAAAATAATTTCTGCAAATATTTAATAAGTCAACTGAATTTGACTTTTAGCTTATTTGCTGTGGAATGCATTGAATCTTTCAACGTTTATTGATTTGATGCTGTACAGTGACAAGCTTCGAAATATTTTATTAATGTTGCAACAAGGTAACAGATGTCAACATGCTATAGCAACATTCTGATAGCAAACCCTTCGGGATGCAGACAGTATTCAGACTCAAGTGGTTAATTAAAATGTATAATTGAGCACGAGTCCTTGGGAAAAACGAGAAGTGTATTTAAGTAGCTGAGGAATTTTTAAAAAATATTTTTCGCCGAATTGTCGTGATTTTTCAAAGCTTTTCACTCATTTAGAGAATAAATTGTTACAATGCTGAGCAAATTACTCAAATATCCTTTATTTTTAATATAAATTTATTTAACTGGCTAAGCTAGCTAGCGGACATATTTACAGTAGTTAAAACAGTGAATTTCTCTGATTTTCTGAATTCCGTACGTCACATACAATTTTCTAAGTAGTCTCTCCTTTTAGCTTGTTCCTTTTTTCACAGCTCCTCAACATAACCATTAACCGCAGACTCTTTCTCTTGATTGTACCGAGCCAGTTTTCCAAGTTAGGAAATAACATTGGTTTACAGCCAAAATATGTATTCGACGCCACTATAGTTTTGTTATGTATTATAGTCCGCTAAACTCGAAATCACATTAAATACTTTTTTATGGATATGTTTCCGAGAACACAATTGTGTTTTTCTTTTTTTTCGGAAATTGTTTCACATTTTGCCCATAACACTAAAACTACTGAACCGATTTGAAAATAATGTTAGAAGCGTCTTTTGAATATTTTATCAGCCTTAATATGATCTGATCGGACGTTTCCAACACGAGATATGGCCTAAGATGTGAAACTATCTGCGAAAAAGAAAAAAGAACAAAATTAAAATTTAGAATCTCGAAAACGTATCCGGTTATACTAAGTTTCTGCAAATATATCTAACAGGCAGAAAGAGTTATGCCAGACAACATAAACTATATATAGTCTTGATCAGTGTCAAAAACTGAGCTAAGTTCGACATCTCGGAGTTTATGAAAGAGAGAATCCATAATTTATAGATTCGCCTGATATAAACGCAGCTCAAGTGCTGACGCCATCTAGATGGTGCATCGTACAACTAATATGTTAAAGCAGCGCCATCTATTGGCCGTTAGAGGGCCCAAAAATACTTTCTAACTGTATTGGTACCATCTACTAGCTAATTTTTTATATCTCTTTTTAGTAATACCTGCCACAACAGTCAACGAAGTTTTACTTCAACCGCGCGTAAAGTTTACACGCATCGTTTTATTTTTCATTTGCAGCTTTAAAATTCTTAACTTAGCCTTTATACGCGCGAGCACATGAATGCATGACCAAAAGTTGATTTTTTTTACCTTACTTCCGCGTAAAAAAGTTACTTCCGTTATAAAAAGATCCAAGTTACCCGTCATATCGCGCCTAAAGTAGTTTTACTGCAAAAAAGTTAAATAACGTGCATTTAAACTTTATTTTCAATTCAAAACTTACACCAAATGTATTTTTATTCCTTAAACACCTACGTAGCTAACAGTTCGAGAGACGTGTGCGTATCTCAAATAAACGAAATAACGCTACAATTAGATACAAAATCAATGCGCCTTAAGAAAAGTATAGAAAAAATTTGCTGCCTAATTAGTCTACTCGATAACAATTGAAATGAAAATAAAAACAATCTCAAATTAAACGCGATGGCGAAACACAACAATATTATGAATGAATAATTAATAAAAACAACAGCAGTAGCAGCAGCAGCCGAGCGTGTTTATTTTAATTGAATTGAACATTTAAATAATAATAAATAATTGTATTTATATTCCATTCAATTTTCCTAAGTATAGCAACATTGCGCTAGAACAACAAGGACAATTACAAAAGCAATGTAATGTAGAAGAACTACAAGCGTTTGCAAATACTGAATACAAGGATAACAAGAGCAAGGCACAAGCAGCAAAGAATAGCACAGCAAGTAGTAGAAGTAGAGGATGTTTGTTTTTTAGAGGTTCCATTTTCCGACAGAGATTAGATTGTCATAAATTGTTCAGAACTGGCAACGCTATTTTGATTTGTGCTCAGTGTGGTTTGGCCAAATCTCTTTCTAAATTCGTGGCTCAGTTCGGGAATGTTACCGTCCATTTTATGATCGACATAACCATCTATCCGAACCATAAACCGCAAAGTAGAGCGCAGCATTGAGAAAAACAAAAATAAGTCAATTCACCATTTTGCGCAGCAATTGGAACTATGGGCATCCACTTTATGGAAAATTTTACATTGTGCAAACTTTTGCCAAAATTCGGCGCCTATTAGTTTGAAAGTTATCGAAAATTGGACTCGACTAATAAAACCAATTTTTAGTTTGCAATTATGTAATCGCAGTATTTTAATTCACTTCAAAGTTCAACAGCTCTAAAAACAGCACCCTTTTGTTGTAGTTGTAGAACAATGGAAAGCACCATGAACAAAACCACTTACTCATTTACTAGAGCACGGTCCAACGATTTTTGCCCAACTACTCTGATTCGTTCTGCCTTTGCAGGACTCACTCCTTTCTCATACATCCTAATACAATTACAATGTAGTAAAAGACAAAAACGTACACAACGCTTATCGGAGATCGCATAAATCTCGTCCTCGGAGAGTTGTTACCGTTACCGTTGCGCGCCATGCTTTCGCAATGGTTGGCAGGCGGCCGACAGTGAATGTCCTCGCAGACAGACCGACAGACAGACAGACAGCGTTGCCACCTAGTTGTAAATGGCACGCAAAGGATTTGAGGCGAGTTGCGTTGAGTTGGTCTGCTTGCTTGCTTGGTAAATACTATTCTGCGCCGCAGCGTCGCAATTATCCTTACGCAGCGCGCAAATTTTATTTTATTTTATTTTATTTTCACTAGTCATTGTCCTGGCGCGCTTTACTCGCTCGTTCTCGAATTATTGTTGTTAGCTGGCATTATTTTACTAGTAGTTCAGCATTAAGTTAATGCTTCACGCTTTACATTCTAATCCCATACCGCGAACTCCGTCGAAAGTTTGGCCATTTTCTGTGTGTGTTTATGGCATTTATCGTCCTGTACGTCCTTGTCGTATTTATGTTTTTTTTCCTTTTTTTTCGTTAAGTATCATGTTTTGTTTCGTCTAGCAAGTTGAGTATCTCAGCCACTTCTCGGGCCACTATTATCGCTAACTCACTCCTTCAATCAGTATCAGTATCTGTCCCACGCATTTCCTGTAGCGTTTTCTTAACGCTTAACGTTATCTAAACGATTGTCTGTGGAGTGATTATGAGTATTTCGGTTGTTAGCATAATTGACGCACTGCGCCCAACGATGAGCAGCTTTTTTTATTATTTTGTTTCAGTCTGTAGTCCTGTAGTTGAAATACAAATTCTGCTGAGCAATGAAATCTCATGCAGACAATGTAGCATTGTATAATAATGTCCTTAGTTGTACGATAATAGCGATTGTGATTTGATTACTTATATTAGCAGCGTGAAGTATACTTTAAAAACAAAAACAAAAAATATAAATGCCTCCTTTTGTGAGTAGTGAAGCAATTGAGTCGAACGCTTACTAAAATTTGTTTCAATCCGTTTAAATCTTTAGTATTTTGAAGCAGAGAATAATTGTGACATAAGATTTTACATTGGAATGGTACTCAACTGATTGATGAAGATGAAAGCCAATCAACAACGCTATCATTTCATTTAGAAAAACAAAACAATTATTATTCTATAAGAAAATCGAAGCCCTCACGATAATTATACCCTGTTCTGGAGGCCAAGGGTATAAAATCAAGCCTGGTGTATTATCCAATAGGTATTATATATCTGTACACATCAGACGAAACAGCATTTTTTGTTAGGTTAGGATGCCTCTGTCAATAACCGAGATGCTCACAAAGATAAAACAAACAGTACCGAAAATGTACGATCGTTATATTTAGTCACATGCGGCATCTCCAGAAAAATTTTGCCAAGGCAACAGAATAACTCTATCAATTTGAAGATTAGCTAGAACCGACACTTCAAAACTAATAGACTGTAGTAAAGTTGACATCTGGCAACAGTATCCGGTTATGAAACAATACAGGGGTCGGCACTCGAAGTGTTACCAATTTCACGCTTCTTTTGAAATCAAACGGCAAATGACAGCGCGCTCTTGTTTTGTCCAGCGGTTACAAATCTACGGAAGCATATCCTGTTACGTCGCAGTTAAAAAAGTTATCGAAATGGAATTCAAACGCAACATTGTTATTGCTTTGTATTTGCTTCGCAACCAGCCATTGTTAATGAGCTACATTATTTACGTGTGAACGAAATATTTGTGTATCGGATCATTGCATTCAGCAATATGTAAACTTACAAAATGAGCGTCTATGGGTTAAGTGCAAATCAAAAGCCAATTCAGACCAACGAAATGATCTGGCAAAGCAAGCGCCAGCATCAGTGATGGTTTGGGCTGGTGTAACTGCCACAGGACGCTCACCACTCGTTTTCATTGAACAGGGCTTAAAGGTAAATCAAAAAATCTACCGTGAAAATATTTTAAACGATGCTTTCTTACCTTGGCCACGTAATCACTTCCGTAGAAGCCATTGTATGTTTTTTACTAGATTACGGTCCCAGCTTCACATTTTAATAACATTGGCCACCATTTCCCTCAGTCTTAAACGCATTGGAATTTTCCATATGGTCCATTCTGAAGGCCAAAGTATCAACTGAAATATCTGCAACGGTCAACAAAATATTCTGTTTCGTAAGTTATAGTTTTGAGCTCAAAACATCCATAGATAAAATCACTTTCAGTATTTTCCGAAATTAACAATTTTCCGGTTAACTTTACTAATTTTAAAAATCTTTATTTGGACTATTAAGAAAAATAATTCATATCGGCACAGCCGTTCCCAAATGATGCACTTTGAAACAAACAGCATTTCATTTATATAAAAAAGAATCTTGATCTCTATAACAGCGCCACCTACCGCTCGGCCAATTAAATTCACATGTTGAATTCGTTAGGCAATTACATAGACAGTAGTTAGGGCGAGAGCTAGTACTCACTACCAGTGTTGAGGAAATCGTTAGTACAGCACCGATGCAGCCGAACAACTGGGAAATATTGTCATCGAGGTTTAACTTAAACTAACTTATATGGTATTGTTCCTGCAATCTCAGTGAGAACATTTTCTATTTAATTGCTGCAACAGCAAACTTTCATGCGACTTTTATTATTTTTGGCAACTTCTTCTCAGTGTAAAATTTTGCATTCAACTTATTGATGAAATGCATTTTTCATGCAAACACTTCTTAGACACAAAAATCTTGCTCCGCCTCACTCTATGTGTAACTCCATCCAATTTATATTAATTTTCTTTGCATTTCCGCTGGCAATTCTTTCACTGGCACATTTATCTATTTCCGGTTTACGGTTGGCGCTGTGTCTACTATGCCATACTTAAAGCATTCGTTTTGGTTCAACGCAGATAGCGTCTGACAGCCATTACATTCATCATTTATGCCAATGCAAATGTGTTTTGTCAGCTTCAGTGCAGCGTACAAGGACTTCGTTCATATAGCATACATAACTATATAGTTAGTTATTTTCGCACACACATATTCAAACGCCGCCAATGTTTATTGATGCAAACAAGATTTTCCAAAAAAAAAAAATATTTTATTTATAGAAGAAGGTTTTTGCTCAGTTCACTAGTAAAATCGAATATTGAACATTGGTGGTATGGATTTTATTTGTTGGTATTGTATTATTTTGTTGGAAGTTTTACTTTTTAATACACTCCAGGCTTAGTTTGAATAGTATTGTAATTTTGTCAGTGAGGCTGTAACGCATTAAAAGAAGCATCAAAGGATCGCCTGGATCAGCTCGACCAGGCAATTGACGGACAGACGGACATGTGTTTCTTACCCATGTCCGTCTGTCTGTCTGTCTGTCTGTCTGGGTGTTGCTGAGCATTTTTGTTGTATCTATTTTTGAGGTATTTGTCTGAATTCCGCTAGAGTGTTGAATATCCATGTACCACACCCACTTTTAGGGATACCCCCATTAAAACAAATCGCTCACTTTTGTGTTTTTTTTATGAAAAATTTAGACATTACAATTGATATCAACTAGAAACTTGATATGGAGACTTTTTAAGCATTTCCCGTCCAATTTTAGGGATAGACCCAATGACATGTTTCTTACGAACAGCAGCTTCAGAGGCAAGCATCATTAACGTCTACGACCCACCCTCTTTTCGTGATAGCCTCCAAACAGACCCACAATTTACGGTTCGGTTTTTATGTTTTATAGTTTTTACGGTTGAACCCTTTAACTGCTGTAGGATTTCAAATTTAGTGTGAATGGTATTAAAGCTTCGGCTATACCGTAGCTAAAGTTTCTTCTTGTTCTATTTTCATTTTATCTACTATCGTATGTCAATGGCAGCGGAAATAAACACGCAGCGACAGCTTCAAATGACAAATGAGTTTTTGGTATTTTGTAGCTGTTCGCTGAATAGTTGATGTAAATAAATAAACAAGCTTATTTTGATTGAAAAATCAGCAAATTTGAACTTTCGTTCCAGCACATTTAAAGCTTGAATTACAAAACATGATTCGAAATTAATTTCTGCGAGATCTAAACACAATAATATCAATATGCATAACAAAAGCCTTAGCTTTGATTTCCTCCACATTCCCTTGAGGCATACATATAAATAAATAAAAAACAACAATTGTGTATTTACTGCGCTTCGCTGCTAAACTGTGGCCTATAAACGCACAATTTAAATTATTTATTTGCCGTTTGAATTTCTAGGCACGTCGGCAGAGCCCACGAGCAGAAAATGGCGGCATAAAATGATTTTCTTTTTAAAAGCATGGGCCACTCCAAGCTGTAGTACAATATATACAATCAAATAGCTTTAATCAACACTAACACTAGTTTGCATAAAAAGAGAAACTATTCATTTTCTCTTACACTTTTTTAGCGAAATTTGGGTGCGCTGAACACGAAAAACATATTGTGTGAATTCCTTCAAAACTCGTAACTGCCTCGAGAACCATGTAAACTCGTGAGTGTGCAAACATCGTAAAAGAACTGTCAAGATTTGTATGGGGCATAGCTTGCACGCAACTTGTTAATTTGGGCACTTGAATTTACATGGATGTTTCAGTGTTGCCTCTCACGTAAAGAAAATATACAAATTGGTAAGCCCATTTTCTCTTCAGACATAATTCAGTCTTACGGTTCAATAAACACAATGTTATACATTAAGTTTATTTGAGTAACTGATTTGATATCTTCACTACATTGACATTTGACCTATGTGGCAAATCTCACCCATCTACACCAAATAGTTGCTGTGATAAAACGAATTTGGTTCTCTTTTATAAAGGAGGTGTAACTTCGCACAGTTTTCTACAGCATCTGGTTTCTCTTGGAGCCCTTTACATAAGAAAATTTGGTCGTACTTATCAATGGGAGAGCGTGAGTCTGCCCGCTTTTCTAGTGGATCTTTTATCTTTCGGTGCCCTTTTCATGTGTTTAAATCTCATGCATCTGCCTCAAGCAGCTACTTAGATATGACGAATTCACATTTTCTCATATATGGTGCGGAAAAGCCCAAAATTAAAGTATCAAATCGGAGCACCACAGGAGTATATGTTTCAAATTTGTGCTTAATTCAGTCATTGGTTCCCAAGTGACCCGATCACAAACAAACGCACAATTATTCCCGAATTTTCAAAATTTCCGGTTGACTTTTCAATTTTCGTTTCCCTAAAAACTCTATTCGGACTATTACGAATAAAAAAAATCCAAATCGTTCCAGCGTTTTTAAGTGATGCACTTACCAAAGAACAGCATTTAATAATACCGTTCTCCACTTTTTGGGGCAGGCGCCATATAAAAGACCGGCCCATTCTTCCTTTTTTGTAATGAAAAGGTTTTTGTTGCAGTCAATATCGACTTAAAATATGATATAACGGATTCGCAGAAATGTCAAAGGACGTGTTCCGCCCACTTTAAGGGGTAACTCCCATACAAACTTAATACATTAGCAAGCGGCGTTTTATGCCCAATTGTAGGCGTAACTCACAACAAACTTATATCCCACGTTCAGGTTGTTAGACTTTACAACAATATTTTTCTTTACACCTGCTAAGTTTACAGCTTGAAACTTCTTGTGAATGGCATTAAACCTTCGGTTCCAACTAAGTTAATTTTTGTTCTTGTTTTTATTTAGATTAAGTTGGTAGAATAATCACATTTGGCTCTGAGAAATACCAAACTCAGGGCAATAGGCAACCCTAGAAAAATTGTCATTTCACGTGCTTTCACAACGGTGTGTTCCCGCAAACAGACACGAAAAATTTCGAGGTTTGCATGGTAAGGATTTAAGTTTAAATATACGCCTACTGATATTTTCACTCTGAATGCTGGAAATCATAATTCGAAAACATACAAATATACTGTTATATAGATAAATGCCCGAAATTAAAAAAAATCAGCATATTTTTCGTGTTCAGCGCACTCAAATTACTCTACAAAAAAGTGTGAGAGAAAATTTCTATCCTTATAAAATTGTAATTTGTAGACTAGTGTAATTCAATACATCTTGGAATGCTACATTGTAGAATATTTCTAAAAAAAAAGTTACCACACGCATATTCAACTGAAAAGGCTGTGCACATTTTTCAAATTACAATTACGCAAAATTTCTGGTTTAGATTGCCATTTTGGCAAACTCAGTCAGTCAGTCAGTGAGTGTGTGTGTGTGTGTGTGTGTGTGTGTATCGACATAATTTCCATCGAGCACGTACAATGCTGAAATCACTTTGCCGAAAATGTTAACTCAAAATGGTTATTAGTAGTTGATGTCGAAATTTTCGACATGGAGGAATTCGGCTGGCTGGCTGGCTGGCTGCTCGATCAAATCGCATACCAGAACTACTCACTTACCACAGTCGATTTGCTGCGCGTTTATTTGCATTTATCAATTGATTAGACTTTGATTTTGCAACTGATTTTGCATACAATTTCACTGCTTAAAATTCAGGTCTGACTACGCCTGTGCGCCAACAGCAAAATTTGCTTTTTGCATCATTAGTCGTATGACGCTGTAATTTGAAATGTAAAATCATTAGATGAAGTGCATTCTGGCATGACAAATGGTTTACACACAAATCGCACAGTCAGAGTAGCATAACAATTAAAAACACATTGCTCTGAAAAGTGAAAATTTGCACTTACCATAATTAAAACTATACTAAGAGAGCGACATAGTTTAACCGAACAGCAAACACATACTATCTACAGCAGGGCATGATTAGAGTCCACTAACTAAACATTGGCGAGAAACAAAAATCAGGCTAAACGTTTAGAAGAAAACTGTAGTTTGCAACTATTAGAAAGTGTAAACTACAGAAATGCACTACAGTAAACAGTCGTCGTGTACACTCAATGTCACCTAAGCAGAGCTTTATCAACAACAACAAAAACAACAAAATCCAGTGCAATGCAAATGCGTACACAACTACACTCTGTTCAAAAATTTCGAATACAGTTTTAGTAAATTAGTACATTAACTGACTTTTTAGTAGCCATTGTTAAGAGCCGATATTCGCAAGAAAACAGAACAAAAGCCGCATAAAACTTCATAATTTCACACTTTCGAGTGAGTGAAAAGGACTATATACTATTAAATTAGAAAGACATTAAGGACTGAAAATAAAAATAAAAAAAAAAACATCCACCACTATAATTTGGACTGTCAAATACTTTTGCAATCTTAGCAGCTGAGCAAATATCTCTGAGTTCTATTACCCGATCAGAGCGGACCAAACGATATCGATATACTGCCGATAGTCACACCTGTTTGAAAAAAAGGAAGAATCTATATTAATACAACTCCTGAATTGATTCAGCAAAACAATGTGCACGACATTCTTCTGCTCTCCAAAACAAAGGACAGTGTACCTACAATAAACAATCACACAGGGTTGGACAAGAAATTACTTAATGATGCTGATTTACATTGTATCGACGTCGCAAGCTGGGGTGTCCAAAATTCGTCACGACAGAAATTTATATTAAATTTATATTAAATCAGGCCTGTTCGCAAGCTAAATTCCTCTCCAAGGCAAAGAAGATCGAATATTCCGATATAAAGTACACAATTTTATTCACAAATTCATGAGGCTCTTAATTTAGTGTTCTAATTAATTTAGGCTTATAATAAGATTAAGTAAATATCCAGAATACCAGAAGATTTGCCCTCGCACAAATTCTACTACAATACGCGAACTACTGCACTATACCACTTTAGCACCTGACTCTACTGCTGAAATGAAAATAGGGGAACAATATTAATAATGATTCTGGTATTCTCAGCACTGCTGGTTATGACCGTCCAACTCGACTCAAATAATTACAGCCGGCGTTGCTGTATTTATGCTGTTTTCCAGCTCTGTCGTGCTGTTCGATAACACTGCCCTCCAATTTTAAGGGCGGATCCAATATGGAGCACCAGTTTTTTAAAATTAAAAACGCTGGTTTTAGGCGTTTCAACCCCTATTTTCTCGAAAAGGTGCCGTAATGGAAAGTCGTGTTCAGCATGCAAAATCCATTCGGAAACATTAGGTCCTATCTTCTTCGCATCCAAAAAATTTGAATTTGCAGAGCAGTGTATTCTATTACGTCATGAGGCAGATATGAGAAAGTCTTTTGTGTAATATATTATATCCTGTAAAGTGTAATCACGACAATGAAAAAAGCGTGCAATAATTTTGTTACACAGTGTGAATTCACACACACACCCACACACGCATATGTTTGCTAAGGCAACGCTTCATTAAAATGTTGACATGTGATTGCGAAACAAGTTGCAACGAGAAATAGTTTACAGTTAGCACGAATACTTTTGCATCTATGCATATGTGTGTATCAACGTATATGTATATGTCTGTGCATCCTTCTCATACACTTAAATGCTGCGCTTTCGCACTATCTAACTCTCACTTTCACACTTTAACGTCGACTGCCGTTTAGCTGTAAACAAGCTTGTATGTGGTTAAAGTAAACAGTAAAATCTGTGCTATGATATGTTATAGAACACATATATACAGTTATACTGCAGCTCCTGAAAGTATGCATTGCTGCGCAGTTCGTTTCTAAACGTGCGAATACTCAATTTTAAACGCTAACAATATTGTTTTTGAGCTAAATACATACGAACATGTTTGACTGTATATGTGCGTGTACGTAGTATATGTGCTGCGCTGTGATTGCTGCGTGTATTCGCGTTTAAAACACGCAAATAAACCGCGCAGTAATTATGCTGCAACCGAACGCACTAAAGTATGCAACACTAAAAAGCACCTTTGTGTATGCATACACGTATGTTTACAATCATTTGTTGCTTACACGCTTGCATTTTATTGCGTAAGCGCATCTGTATTGGTGTGCCTCATTGGAAATCACGTTTTTAGCGCTGATTTTGTGATTAGTTTCCTGACAGCGTATTAGAAATGTACGAGCTAAGTGCAGAGCAAGTATTCGTTGCAATAAATGTTAAAATAACTAAACTGTGCGGCGCATTGCATACGTTGAAGGCCTACTCAAACACGTGTCGTAAATGAGTTTTTGCTCGATTTTGCAGTATACAGTGAAAGCTCACATATGCGCACAAAGCTTAAAGTAAAGCACATGTTGGAACTGTATGAAATTCAAACAAAATTTATGCATCGTTTAAAGAGAAAATCCGCCTTGTTCTATCAAAGGCATCATTATAAATTGCTTTTGTGCTGTACCTTGCGTTGAGTATATGCATAATACTTCATTCTCGAAGTGCAATGTAATCTTGAAATAAGATGTCATTTCATTTAGGCGGCATGGCACAGTCGTACCTAACTTTCACATTACGAACAGAACTTTTGTAGTTTACGGGAGACAAAAAAAATCCGTTCCTATTATAATAAAATTCTTCCTCTTTTAATAGTAGCAAAAAATTGCTGCGGAATATGAAACAAGTGTCTCACCTGCAAATACAATTTTTGTGAATAACGCGTTTTTGTTTATTATTCAAAGTTTCGGAAAATGGGTTGATAAATAAATAGTCTCAACTTTGATTACATTTTCATTGCGTGAATTACAACAAAACCAGCCAAAAGATTTTTAAAAGCAAATCAAACAAAAACGAAAACATAATAATAGACACATTTTAATTTGTTCTGTTCAGAATTATTACCAGCATCAAATAACCTAAAAATTACTAATTTTAAACAAAATAAAAACAAATTGCATATTTAACATTCAATTTTCAACTTCAAACCGCTCAAGTATAAACTGGTTGCGAATTATATTATCTATGTTAACAGCCCACTTATAGACGTACTTCACTTGCATACAAACGTAAACAAAGCAGAGGGAGAGAGAGAATCATAGCTTGCGAGCGAGACAAACTATAAAACTAACTAACATATATAATTTTGTACAGTGTTGCCTCTGTTGGTGTTTATTTCTGTTATGGATATTCGAATTATTAATAGCTGTGGCAGCTTCTTAAACAATTTTAAGCAATCTGAATTATTAAGTATGTGTTTGACAGCCACTAAAACTAGATATGAAAGGCAGACAGACGAACCTCATGCAAAGATTTCAATAATAAGTTCAGTGAATGATGACTCTCCCTTCTGCCTCATTGGCTCATCCATCAGCTAACGTCATAAACGCCAAAAATGAACAGTTTGCTGCGGTTTACCTATGGACTGGCGGTATCATCAAGCCATATTTCTTCAAAAACGAGAAAAAATACAACAGTCACCGTCAATGGCGCCCGATAACGAGTAAAGTTGAAGAAGTTTTTATTTCTTAAAGTCAGTGAAGGCTTTTGATTTCAAAAAAAAAGCGCCCCATGTTTTATTTCTGGACAAAGCTTGACTTTTTGAGGGAAAAGTTTCCCGACAATAACTCGATGCCAATATGCAGAACATTTTCGTTGATTTTAAAATAAGCCGAGCGAAGTTAATTCATATATTTATGTTAGTATTATTTTATTAGTTTAATGATAGTAATTGATTTCGGCTATGTAATCGCCATCGCAATGTCTGACGAACTTCATCTCGAAGGTCGAATTTTCCCACGACTTTTTCAATCAATTGAGGCCCGCATCTCCTATTGTGATATTGATAACAAAAACTTGCTTCATCCCGTCGGTAACTGACTAACGAATGATTGATTGATTTGCTACAGATTCTGAAACACTTATCTCACTTGAAAATACAATTTTAGCGTATTTTTTTGTTTAAAGTCAATGGGTTAAACATTTCACCCGACTGCTAATTGTGTTAATTGCAACAACATCTGACAAAAGTTTAAAAACTTATTATGAAAATCAAACAAAACCAAAAATATGACAATATTGAGAACCGATTCCAATATACCGGTATGTTCAGTATTACTACCAGCATCAAACAAGCCGCAGCCAACATTCGGTTATAGTTAAAAATAAATAAATAAATAAATATATAAATAAAATTATTTGCAAACAAACAAAGCAAAATTGAACTGCATAGTAAGCATTAAATTTTCAACAACAAAGCGCTCAAGCATAAACTGCTTGCGAATTACATTCATAACCGTATTCCACTTGCTTACAGGCGTTAGCAAAGGAAAGGGAGAAAGAATCATAGCTTTCAAGCGTGACAAATTCGATGGCAGAACATTTTCAGCGATTTGAAAACAATCCGAGCGAAGTTAATTCATACATTTGTGTGATTATTATTTTATTGCTTTAATGATGGCAAATGATTTCGGGAGTATGATCGTATGGCATCTTGAAGGTGGAATTGTTCGGCTATTTTTCAAACATTTGAGGTCATATCCCATAATTAGTCCGCTTGATATGGGCCTTCAAAGTTGATATCGATGCTGGATTCTCCGCACATTTCCACAGAAAGTAGTTCTTGCGGCCCAGGCAATAGCTCCGCTTCTGCATACTATATTGTCGGGAAACTATTCCCTCAAAAAGTCAAGCTTTGTCCAGAAATAAAACATGGGGCGCTTTTTTTTTGAAATCAAAAGCCTTCACTGATTTTAAAAAAAAAAAACTTCTTCAACTTTACTCGTTATCGGGCGCCATTGACGGTGACTGTTGTATTTTTTCTCGTTTTTGAAGAAATATGGCTCGATGATACCGCCAGTCCATTGGTAAACCGCAGCAAACTGTTCATTTTTGGCGTTTATGTCGTTAGCTGATGGATCACCATGTGCAATTTTACTCATTAACAAAGCCAATGAGGCAGAAGGGAGAGTCATCATTCACTGAACTTATTATTGAAATCTTTGCATGAGGTTCGTCTGTCTGCCTTTCATATCTAGTTTTAGTGGCTGTCAAACACATACTTAATAATTCAGATTGCTTAAAATTGTTTAAGAAACTGCCACAGCTATTAATAATTCGAATATCCATAACAGAAATAAACCCCAACAGAGGCAACACTGTACAAAATTATATATTGACTTACACATCCGTAAAATCAAACAGCGTATGATTAAGATGCCAGCACGTATGTGTGTATGGCTGTCGTGCGTAGTTTATGAGCATTAAATCAGGAGAAAAAAATAAAAATGAAAAATATATAAAACCATACAAGCCGCCATTAAAAGGATTATTGTGCAACGACCACAAGAAATGAAATGAGAAGAAAGAAAAAATTAAATTACATTCAACACATTTTCCCTACTACAGCGCAGCAACATTAACTTCCTTCCTGTCCTTGCCATCCACGCGTTTAACGTGCACGCGTATACGTAATATACTTAATGTAAAACGTAAACTCGCATACAAATAAACATTTAGCCGAAATGCGTACACACAGACAGACAAAGGATATTACATACATATACACATATAACTATGTATGTATATGAGAGCAGCCACTTAGCACTCTTGCACATTTGAATTATCTGCTGCTGGTTGGGTTTGCTGCCAACTTCGCACCGCATTGCCGCTTTGCATCCTGAGATGCTTATGCCGACTTCATCGCATTTGCGGCTTTCTTATTTTTTTTTTTTTAACGTAGCAATGAAAATGAAAACGAAAAGTATAGCATACATTTAGGCTGCTTGACTGACTGCTTCGTGCAACAAAAGCTAAAACTCTTATGCGAATTTGACAACATATTCCATTCGACTGAGATCCTTTATTTCATATATAAAGATCTCTATATATGTATATATTGTACATATTAATATGAGTCGTGCCTGCCTCAACCGGATGTTGTGCTTCGTACAATTTGGTGCGCGTTTCGCTTACTGCTGCGACGTTGAATGTTAAGCAGAAAATGGCGCACGCTGTTTGTGCCACAAGTTAAGTGTTGGTTAGTGGCATGAATAAGAATGCCTTGAAATGGCAACGAATTTGTTATGCTCTATAAATAAAAACCACTCATTCGCGAAGTTTACACATTATACGTTGGTTTTTAATTCGGAAACTGACAATACTGCTGACATTTCAGAAATTTTCCGTAAAGATGGATATTCTTTAGACACCACGTACGCACAATGTTTGCTTTCATATAGGCGCTATTTTTTACCATTGATAGATACCATCAGTTTACCTGAAAGTTTGTCTTGCATTAGAGAAGTTGTCGTAGAAAGCTCAAAGTTTATATATTTCTAATCAGATCAACAACCATGTTTCCGCAGACACTCCGTAATCACATGGAAACAGTACTCAAAGGTATATCTACCTGTACAACAAGCAAAACAATACTTATGGTCTTTATAAGAATATACAAGATACCCAACCCAATTCTCAAAAATGTACGGAATATATCTCACAGTGCAAAATAACTTGAAATGATACTCAATAGAAAGCCACTGTGGAATGAATATTTTGCAGAAGGAATTAAAAATGCTACAAGAGTACTCCTCACGTGCAAGATAGATGGTCATTGCCTCCATCTACAATTTAATGGTTATATACCGAAGTAACTACGACCAATGTACGGCAAGATAGTGTGACAGACAGCATATGCCAAAGCCATAACTATGAAAGATATATGTTAGCGGTGCGCTAAATGCCATGCTCTCAGAAGCGCTAAATATTGTATTACATCATCCCCCCAGAATGTAGTAGGAAAAGAAACGGCCTCAAAAGAAGGTATTAAGCTTAGTGAAACTAATATATGGAGAAACGGTAGAGGTGGCTATTCAACAATCAATGATGGAGTAAAAGTCATTAACGGATATTGGTCCGGAAAAGTCATCTGCAACCTCTCAAAGCAAGCGGGATCAAAAAACGACCGTAAAAGAACTCAAGCCCTACTGACGATGAGCAAAGCAACTATGACTACCTTAATAGGAGTCAATATGCGACAAGAAGCAGAAAGCGACCAGCATCTAGTATGTCACTGTCCTAGACTGTCGAAAAGCCGATTTGATACTTGAACTTTATTTCCTTAGATATTTTCGAAATTAAGGTTGGGAATATAGCGAAGTTTCTCAAATCTTGAAAATGGTTCTAGAAGGAAAGGCCTTCTTCTCTGTCTGCAGCTAATATCAAATGATATGCTGTGGCGTAGGACAGACGAATAACGAATTCCTACTGAAACCGCAAAACTCAAATGGAACACTATGGGACAGACTCTAGGGAATACTTGAAGATCACATCCCCAGAGCAGCTTATAGTGCAACGCTCAGGGCCCAGCAGAGTTATGCATCCAAATTACACATGGAAGCGACAAGTTTGCAACGAGCTACTAGCTAGAGTGCGGAAAATGTAGAGTTCAGTTTAAAATGATAGCATTAGAAAGCAAAAAAAGTTACAAATGTTTGTAGAAAAGAACTTTTTGAGATCATATTTCACTTATAGAAACTATGGAAGTAGATAATCAGATCAACAAGACGAATCGAGTTTAGTTTAGCATTTAGTAACTGTGAAGAAAGAGACAAGTAGAAATAATTACGCATAATGCAAATGTTAATGAGGTATTGCAACTGCAGCTATAGCTAAATACAATTATTAAATAACTGTATAAATATTAAAAGATAATTAAGCTGTACCACTGCAACTTGTATATTTATTTATTTTATATATTTTAGAGTCAGTTATTCTTGAATTCTTGAACTTTTAAGTTAAAAAAAACTAGCTGATTATTAATTTTATTTCCAACTTAATACTACCACCAAAAAGTTTGGATAGAATAAGCTCTGGTCAAATTGCATTGCGTGCATTAAGCTCATGTGACATATTAAATGTATCAAATCATGTGCATAATAATAAGCTTCAATGCCTACAATAAATAATCTTCAATGTTTAATTCCAACATGTACAAGTACAACTCATACCTAAACATGCGCATACCCACAAAATTCGTAAACGTAAAGCGCAATAATCAAAAGTAAAATCAAAACATACTTTTGCATATGCAAAAGAATTTATATACATTTTCCCCACATAACACCAACAGCTCAAACTTCTTGCATTTGCAACTGCTGTGCACATTTTTTGTATGGGTAAAATGTGTTGACAGCGTAAATACATACTATGGCCAGACGACCTCGCTCACATGCGTCTTTTTGGCGCGAAATCTGCTTTATTGTGGCTTACTACTGACAAGATTTTATGCAACATACGTTTCCGCTTGCCACACATTTCGACACACAGACAGATGAACAGACAGAAAGTCAAACAGAGAGACAGGCAAACAACCAAAGACTTAAGACATAACTCCGAAGAGCAGCAAAGACGTTTCGCAACATTAAAGTGTTGTGAATGTTCAGTAAAATTAAAAGCACTTTATCATTTTGGTTTTTATTTTGCACACTCAGCATAACAATTCAACTATATTTTTTTTTAGACATTTTGTGTTTTCGACGCCTATTATGCGCATTTACAGCTATTTAGCATGATTCTGGCCTTTTGCAACACTATACAGTTTTTCAAACACTTGATTAGATCTTATTTTATGAAAATATATTGCATATCTTTAGGCTGTGCATGAAATTTTTATGTTGTTCTGAAAAATTCCTATGGGTCCTGTGGCGCAACGTGCGAAAATTTATTTAATGTGCGTGTTTTGTAACTTTCTGATTTAATTGGCAACCATGAATCACTCGCACAAAGCGCATAGATAATGAATTGTTTTAGGTGTTGCATAGATTGCGGCCTGCGGTTAATTGGTTGCTAAAACTCGAAATTAAATCAACAACAGATTGAACAGACTTAAGGTAATTTTAATATGCTTAAAAAAGTACTAAGCTATTTAAATGAAATACTACTTTGTATTAGCAAAATCATTCTCATCAAATCGCATTAAACTCGTAAGCAAAACTTTGTCCTTTTCTGCGTCTGTCTCTGTCTGTCTGTCTATCTGTCTGTAAGCCAAACAATTTAAGTAGTTACTGCAAAAGTCTTCAAAATGCAACCGGAATGCGCCCACAAAAAAGTGAGAAAACTTTCAACTATTTATACAGCATACGAAATAAAAGCACATGAATAGAGCGTCAGAGTAGCAAACTTTTTGCATAAAACAGTTTTGTAGCTTCCCCAAAAAGGCTTAACAAGCAAATGACAGCATACGACGGGGCATATCCTGCCAGCACATTTGCATAATCAGTAGAAGACAAGTGATGCACAAATTTTGTATAACTAGTAGTGTTGTGTAGCGTCAAAATAAAGACGAAGCGCCCAAATGGCTACAATTGACTTATAGCTTGCATTAGCATGTTAGCTCTCCATTTTAGTAATTAGCTAGAAGCATGTTACATATACAATGCATAGCAGCATATATCATTGAACACAAAACGCCGCGAAATAAGCAATGGCGAATAACACGTACATTCGAACTACACTGTGCAACACTGAATTCGGCACAAAGAACTCTAATTTATTGCATGGGTTAGCTGCTTTAAGTAGAAGTCATCTGAAAATAGTTGGAAAATAGATGGAACCAGAAGGTTATGTTTCAAAATTTCTTGAATCGATAATATCCATACACTCCGTGCTATCGTCTACTGTTTAGAGACTTCCGTACAATTCCAACACCTAATTTTATACTTTATTGGTTTTCTTTCTTTGGGATGTAGCTATTGAAATTTCGTGCAAAGAGTATCAAATAATAATATAATGAATTAACTTCTATGCATGGAAGTGAGCTCTCGCTATCTCACATAGTTTACGTGTTTATTCTTAAAGAGAGATAGAGAGCTCCAAGAATGCTTAACTGAGAGAACATAATGCAAATGTTAATGAGGTATTGCAATATATTAATTTTTAAACGTTGCATGTTGCGTTTGACATGATGTTCACTCTGTGATCACACAGTTTACACACTCGTTATCAAAATGTATTCAATGCACACAGGACGGACACAGATTTTGAATAATCTTTTGGAAGATCAAATCAAAGTTAGAAACAGTTTTGCGTATAACTTCAATCCACATTTTAGCATAACTGTACTCTAAATGGACTAAAAAAAAACAACAAATTTTTCGAGTTTGGGCAAAAACGAGCAAAAATTTGTAATATTGCCGTATTATATGCATTCTAAAGAACTAAAAAAATTAACACTTTCGAGTAGCAACGAGGAGATTACCAACTTTTAACCCGGTATAAAAGACATTTGAGTTAAAGTCGTCTCAATTAATACACAGAAAACAATAAAAATAAAGACAAAGACGGTAACTGTTAATGGCGAATGGTTTAGGGTGACGATAACAGACTTTTTTGGAGTCAATTGAATGTCATAGATCTGAACTATATGTGGTTCCAACAAGATGGTGCAACATTTTACATATTGGACGTTACACTGGAGCTATTGCTAGAAAATTTTCCAGTACGCAATATTTTCTGAAGAGGCAATTAGACTGTTCTCTTGGACGCTACGTGACGTCGCTGGTTTATGGTAACCAACAACAACTGATCAACTGAAGAACAACATCATTAAAAACATTGACGAGATCTAGCGTGACTTATGCAAGAGAGTCATACAAAATGTAGACCGTGCACTGTTAACGAAGCAGCGGAGGCCAATTCAATTTTATCATTTTCAAAATGTTCTTAAATCCGCAATAAATTGTTCCCGTTATATCTCGCACACAACTCTTTTTAATCAAATTTAAAGTGGAGACACGCTTAATGAAAAACGCTTTATATTCACTATGGATTAGCCACCCCACCTGAAAGCAGTAGTAGCACTCAGATACACTGTATCAAAATATATATAATACATCTATCTTGCCTTTATAAACACATCACTTGAAGTATTTCTAAATCGTATGGTGACCCTAACATTTTCTTCTTCTCTGTTAAACACTGTACGCAGCTCGATAACTCTTACACGCAGCGTTATTATTACCACCTCGCATACTTTGAGCGGCAGTTGCTACCGCCAAAATTGTTCGTTAAAATTTCTGCATTACTTTTGAATTATGTGCGCCTTTGGCGTTGCCAACTGAAAGTATGCAAAGCGGCTACCGCGCCAGCCAAGTAAGCATCCAACAACAAAGTTAAAGAAAATGAAGAAGCTGCAGCACAAACACACAAAAAAAGAAAAGAAAAGAAAAACCTAAAACGGTGGCAGCAGCCATCTTGGCGAAAATAAATTCAACTTGAAAACTTTTAACCGCAATTCACGAAAAGTGCCAAGCAGCCGAGTCCAGTCCAGACCAGGGCAGGCCAGGCCAGGCCAGGACATTCGTGCCAATCCAATCAGTCGCCCAGTGGCAAGTCATGCTTCAACTTGTCATGTAATCCAGAACAGAGATAGAAGGCAAAACTTTATTGTACAAATAGTTGGCAACACTTTGCCGCGCCGTATTTCAAAACAACAAAATATTTTAAATTGTTTTCATGCAACGTTCAACGAACGATTTTAATTTGCTAATTTCTGTAGCTAGCAAAAATCATTTTACCCAGAAATTTCTTCAATTTTGTTTATATTATTTTATTTTCATCAAATTTTGGTCGCGGTCGCTGAAGTTTAGCGTGCTGCTAAGCTGTAGCAACAGCTTTTTATATTTCATTGTGTATAATTTGTTATACGCACTTAATCTTCTCGTTAACAATGGCCCATAAATCTTTAAGCTGTTTTATGTGATTTTTTTCACGTACTTTAAAAGCAGAGAATCAAATCAACGTGTTCTGCGCTGGGGGAAGTGTAGTAAGTAGTGAGTGTGAGCAAAGTTTTGTGCGTGTGGAATTTATACGAAAGTTGAAAGCGTTGAGGTATATGCAGAATAGCAATCAACTTTTGAGTGAGTGTCCTTGGTACAAAATTGACAAGCATCTTCATCTTCATCAGCAAATATTCGAAATAGTCACTAAAATTTTGGTATTTTGCCACTTAGTGCTAAAAGCCAGTTACTTCTCTGATATTCTTTGGTTCTCAAACATCAATATCAAGCGAAGAATATATGCCTTAACCAAATTTCAAGCCGGTAAGAACGTCTCTGAAAGTAGGAGCATAATTCTGTTGAAATGTTTCCTTTTTACACTTACTATTGTAGAGAAAATATGCTGCATACAAGTGTGCTCGGTTAAGAGATACCCAGTACACAGTAAGGGCAAAACAAAACAAATTGCTTACATCAGTTGTAAGTTATGGTGGTAAGTTGTGTCGACACAAAGAAACAAGCAAACAGAATGAAAAGATAAGGCAAATACGCAAAGCTAACTGTGCAGTCTTTCGATTTACTTACTATTCAACAGTGCTTGTCCCGCCCATATCTTTCTCACTTTAGCTGCTGCTTCGTTTGCGCTCTACAAACAAGAAATCAGTTTTTTATCTATGAACATACATAGAAATGTATATCAAAATGTGCAACTGCGTCTTCCATACATACTAGAGCACAAACCATTAAATTCTACATACATAGCTTTTGAATAAGAAAAGAGAACAAACGTGGAGAGAAAAATGCGAAAGAGTTTACTAAAACAATTTGATCTCATTTGTACTGATTATAACATGAAATCTAAACAAACATTTAATTGTTAGAAATATGAGCGCGATTGATCAATCAAAAACAAACGAAAATGTAAAATTGCAAATCTAAAATTATCATATTTGCCATTTCGAATATATTTTTGCAAGGATTTAGTAAGTAAGTAAATAAGTAAGATGGCCACATGATTCATTCAAATTTTCACTATCGTAGATCTTAAGTCATTTTTGATACAACGCAGAGTTAAAAAAACTTTCATTGGAACACGAACATCCCGGAATTGTCATTAATAATCGGAAAAATCGCATAAAACCTAAATGATTCCATTTGCTAGAGAACTCCTGAAGCATTAGCGACGATAGAGCTATCGAGATCTTAATTTTGAATGAGCTTATTAGAAAATTGTATCCATATCTCCTAGTTGGCAGCTATCGTCTTTAAAGATTTCATTCGAACAATCCATCTAGAACAAAATTGGTAAGAAAAACTTTCAAATAATTCGTAGCTTGTAAGACAGTATGCGGTTAGAGTAGCTATAGCTCCTTCGTTTTCTTCTTACGCAGTGGCTTGCCGATCTCAAAATCATGTGATGAGTTGAGGTGAGTTTCGCACGTACGTTATCCTTCACTACTTGGTTGAATTTTCTTGTTTCCAGAACTTTTTCAAAGCCGTTTTTGATTATGAGCGGTAAGCTGAACAAAAGAGCCTGAGGTTCTTCAGTATGTATTCGCCGTTGTAAGCCAGAGAGTCTCCCAGATACATTAAACGCGGCTTTCATTGCCTTTGAAATTTTCTAGTGTGAGTTGAAAATGCTCAAGAACATCTTTCAGTATATCGAGGAATGTCCTGGCTTCAAAACTTGTTCAAAGCGTATTCAAGTAGTGTGGTTGGAAACCCAATCGGTGATTTTTCGAGTAGGTACTATCCATACTACCATAAGTTCCGCTGGCCCTATACGCAGTCAAAGAGTTTAATGTATCTGGGAGACCATAGAATTGTAAGAGGGCTGTTTTCTATATTGATTAGTTCTGAAACAAATTTCAATCCAATCTGTGAAACGTACAAACGTACAAACACGTTTTTATTTAAAAAAAAAAAAAAAAAAAGTTTTCTGAAAACAAAAAAAAAAATGCCCGCCATTCCTAGCAAGTGTAAAATACACTTTCACTCAGGTGGGAGCAGCCTCGGACTACCAACTCTCAACTCATGCCACCCAATTAGAAAACTCACGTGCTTCACGGTTTCGCTTGCTCTGCCGCTTAGCTCAGCTCAGCACAGCTCAGCTCGTCGTCGGCGATGGCGATGGCGGCAAAAACTTTTTCCATCAAAAGTTTCAGTTTCGGTTTCATTCGCTCTCAGCTGCGGCGGCAAAAGCCTGCAGCACTTCTCTACTCCTGTACAACTTCAAGTGGCACTTCCGTCGTGCCACAGCACATTGCTGCGCACAGAAGTGTGACCGAATCAAGCGAGCAAGCGAGCGAGCGAGCGAAGGTGTTAATTAGCTGCGGATATTCGAACGAAGGAACTTTTCAAATATTGACTTTATATTTGTAAACGCGTGCGAACATCACAAGCACTTCAAATTGAAATGCGCAAGCGCCCAAAAGTATGCAATAACTGAACGCGCAACAATGTAGCTCAGTTGCCGAGTCCTTTGGGTGCTTTGGTAAAAGAGACAAGAGGGAGACAGGGTGAAAGATGTGAAATATGCAACGTTCTCCATAATTTATGATGACTTTGCTGCGGTCGCTCTGCTCTGCTCTGCTCTGCTGCTGTTATCCTTGTGAAATTAAATTCAACTTAATTTCTGTTGCAACGTTGTGCATGCCGCTGGAACGCAGCTAGCATGTAAATTATGAAACTGTCCGGCAACATTTGTCCTTCTGTCTATCTGTCTGTCTGTGATGTCTCTGGCAACATTCATTCATTCATTTTGCTGTCATTTGAATATTTACTCGGTGCTCTGTTCCTTTTGCTGCATTATGCGTATAACTTGCCATATAATTTCATTCTTTTTAATCACTGACATAAATTCTCAAAAAACACAACAATAAAAAAAAAAAATAATAATAATAAAAATGTCCCAGCAAATAATTTGACCCGAATAGCTTTTCTGTGGTTATGCCAGCCAGCATCTATTTAAGTTTATCAACTATTTAGCGTAATTTATAGTTTTTTTCTAAAGTGAAAATATTGTTGTTTATAATTAAATGGTATAAATCTGTCAGGAAAAAGTTAACAAATTATTTTAAATTGCATTTTAAACATTCAAATAGTTTTGTTGCGGTTTTGTGCCTTTGTATCTCATTAGTTAAATTTTGCAGCACGGTTGATGCGCAACTTATTAATTTTTAATTAGACTAAATATTTTCATAGATATTCGTAAAGAATTCGATTACACTATAAAAATATAATAGAATTATGTTTCATGCATAACGCTTTACCAAAAATAATAAATATCTAAAAAAAAAAACGTTCAAGAAAAAATAATTTTTTTATTTAAACTAGCTTATATGACTTAAGCTCTCGACTTAAGCTACCGCAATAGTTTTGTATATTATTTCTTTTGTGCCTTTTTTATTGGTGTTTCGCTGTGCACCAAGCACAACAACTACAAAAAGAGAGTCAGTCACCAAAATAATAGCGTAGCGCATAGAATGTAAAACCCGTAGACTCTTTCGCGCTTGCAGAATCTTACTACTGGCTTTTCGCATGCTATCGTTTAATATTTGTGTCTGTGCATTTGTGTTTCTTAACAGTGGGAAAATGCGCAAAGTGCTTCTTTAAATCGGTATGTTTTCTATTCGTAGAGAAACTGTTTAGACTATGAAATCGAAGGTGTGATCAAAAATTGCCTAGCTACGAAATGTGACAACTTTGCTTCGGACATTCTAAAACGACACAACCGAAAAAAACGGATTGTCTGCCTGGTTAACATTACTTCGTAAGGTAATTTAAGAAGTGCCTAATTCTCCCATGCAAATATAAACGTGCCTCCTCAGATATTCACCGCATCCGGATGAACCCCAGCACTAAAGGTTTACGACGGAAACCTGAACTTGATTGGTGGACGGCGTCAGAGAAAACGTCCGAGCTTAAGATCAGGTCTATGATAACATGAAGAAGCGCCCGATTGCCAGCGTCTGGCGCCGGCGCGCACTAAACTACACCGAATGGTGCACTTTGCTACGTGCGGCCTTGACCGGTTATAGAGCCACTCAAGTTAGTAAGTAAGCTTCGGGTATTCATTCTTTTTCTTATCTCCTTTTTTTTTGTAAATATATATTTGTATATATATACATATATATGTACAATTAGACAATGTACATTGCTTTGACTACGGCTCTCAAGATAATCTCTTAACTTTCGATTACGACATTTAAAAAATTTCCATTACCTTACACTTCACTTCAATTCATGATTTAATGAAACATTGAACATTTTCCATTCAGTTTTGTTTATTCATTCTATATTCATTTGCATCTCTGCTGGAAATGTAGGAGAACAAAGAAAGAGTCTTCTTACATCAAGATGCTCGGCTATTATAATGATTTATACCAGGAATCCAAATCTGGTTTGAACTGAATCAGTTCTGCTAGAAAATGTCGTTTAGAATCAGAAACCGAATCATTAAAGTGAAAAAAGCCGTTCTGCTCGGAGTGGTTCACGTTTTCTGTTATGTGTTATTAGTATTTAGAATGAAAATCATAGCGAATGCAAATTACGAATGAAACATACACGTCTTAAGGGCGGCAATGTTCTGTGTAAATACAGAGGCCTCCATACTTCCAAAAAGATGTAGTAAGTAGGTCTTTTTTTCAGCATTCTTGTTCCAAACTGAGTTGTAAAGCCTATATGTGTTTGTTTCGTTGTATGAGTGATGAATATTTGAGCCTTTCACGACCAAAATATTCAAACAGTTTTGTTGAAATTAGTATTATGCACATCTACAGATGAATATATTTAAAATAGAATTGTTTTGTCCAAATCGGTTGTAAACTATGAACCTAGCAGTCGTAAGAAAGCATATCGTTTCCTGTCAATATAAGTATACATACTAAAAAGCTAATAAATAAATGACATTGATTTCTATTATTCCAAAAACGATATATGAACATCAAACTCAGTTTCAATTACCTTTAATTGAACTATTGTTTGGTCCAACTCGAGTTAAAAGTTCGAATAACACTAAGAATTGAAAAAAAAAAACAAAAAATCGAAGAAAGAAAAAATTCACATTACCAAAACACTTCCATGAAAACACCAGCTATAGACACAATCGAAACAGTAAGTTTATTTGATAAAAATTGTCTTCAATAAATTTTTTTAATACTTCTTAAATGTAAAGAATAAGCCATCACTCCTCTACTGCAAGGCGAATGAAAAGTGATATGACAAGCACAGAAGTGATGCATTTTGCATGGAGTTGGACAAAACCAGAATTAAGCGACGAAATAAAACAAAGCAAGCAAATAACGGGAAATTCCACATGGTTTTTATCCGAAAAATTTTGATTAGAGCATGTTGTTTGTTTCCTTGTTGGTTGGAATTAGACAAAAACAGAACTAAGCGACAAAATAAAAAAAAGCAAAAACATAACGAGAAATGTCACATGCTATTTATGCGAAACATTTTGATTAGAGCGTGTTGGTTGTTTCCTTGTTGGTTGTAGTTCTATTTTTTTCTCCTTTGTTCGTCTTTTATATGTCACATCCGTACAGCTTTAATTCTTTAGTAGCGTTATACCAACTGTACGCATACAGCGCAAAAAAACCGCAGCAGTTTTGAGCAGGCTAAACGATGTCATCTTGGAAATTGTGATGAAGTTGAATAATTTGCGTTTAGAAAACATCATTTTTCATTATCTATTGGCATGTTTATGGAAGTATGGAAGTTCGTTAATTCTCGACAAAATATTAACACTGAAATTCTAAATATATTAACACCGAAGTTCAAAATATATGGCCCACTTCTAAGGCAATGAAGATCATACAATGATGCTTTAATCAAAAGAGCTGTTGCGCAAGAATGAAAGTGTTTTTAATTGTTTGTGAATCGCTGAGCTTCCTCCAGTCCTTTAGAATATGAGGGAGGAGCTTATAAGCCACTTCCTAGATGCAAATAGTGAATTGGAGACCTTCCACACTTATTTCTTCATATTAGCTTGCTAGCAAAACTTATTGTCTATGATTCCACAGCGCTATTTTGTTTAGTTTTTCGGCGATCCTATTATCTTCACAAGCATAAGATAGCTTCTCCTTGGAAATTTTTTATGCGTTTCGGCATTTAATTAAACCAAAACATATTTCCGTGGGTTGAAGTCAGTTTGCACTTAGAGTATCAAACACATTTTAAACTGTACAAAAACTCTATTTACATTAATTTAAATTAGTTGAAGTGTGGTGAATTGCAATCAAAATACTTTCAATGTAAATATTTACCTATTTTTGTATTTGCGGTCGTATTGTGGGTGAAAATACTGAATAACATTTTTGGTTGCTAAATAATTTTGGTAACACGATTTTCGTTTTTGGACTAATCGGCTTATAGCGCTAATGTCGAATTTAACAATAATAATAATAATGCCATTTGGTAAGTTAATTATGCTGCGGCTGTATTAGCTCTAATTAAAGTTAAATGGGCGCGTGCTTAAATATTTTTGGTCAATTTGAATTAGGAAGTGCAGAGTGGAAAAGCAAATATGTATATTTCTCGTCGAACATCAATGCTCTAACATAAATCATCCAAATGCGCACTTAAGCCAGAGCAATTTGTGGATAATTTGCTGACGACAAGCAACGGCAGCCAAAAAAAAAAACGAAAATGTAAAAAAAGGATCTTGAATTTCGGCAAATAAAAATAAACAAAAAAGACAAAAAAAAGTACGCCTACAACATTTCGGCTAATTAAATCGAGGGACATTCAATGAATGGATAAATGACAGAAGGACTAAAGACAACAACAGGAAAATGTCATTAAAATCAATGGAATCAATTTGAGCGCCATGTTTTGCCATGCTTACATACGTCTTTCCGTTTCCGTTTGCCGCCATGTTGCTTCCTGGATTCCTGTTTTCTGCTGACATGAAGCAAGAAGTTTAAGTTTGACTGACTGACTGACTGACTGACTGACGGACGGACGGACGGACGGATGGACTAACTAATAGAGCAACCGTTTGCGCTGCTCTCAACACTAAATCAATTGGCTTTAGTGTCTGTTGTGACATATTGAGCTAATGATAACATGCGCATATGGAGACCACTGCCAACGCTCAAGGCACTCCACTACACTAAACTACACTACACTATACTACACCACACTACACTACACTACACTACACTACACTACACTACACTCCACTACACTTCACTTGACTTGTGCATAGCAAATCAAATTTGTGCAAGCAGCACTTAACGAACTGGACAATGAAGTTGATAATGAAGATGAAAATGATAACGATGCTCTTGGTAAGGAAGAGCACAGTATTGTACGAGTGGGCTAACAAAAGTTCAGGATGTTGGTTTTAGCTTAAGAAAAATCTTAAGAAAAACACCATAATCACTGTTCTAGTTATTTTATGTCAATAAAGCTAGCAAGCCTAAATCGTAGTTATTTTATGTCAATAAAGCTAGCAAGCCTAAGTGAAAAACTAAATTAATTATTCATAAGAGCACTAAATTAAAACTAACAAATGTTTATGTTCATATATTGCTCCGCTAACTTTATTCTGAAGTTAGCAGACCAGGCCGTTTCTGCTATTTAGAGTTGAGCACAAAATTTTTAATTAGAACATAAAATTAGTACACTACCAGCTTATCATGATTTCATTTAATATTCTTATTTTTCTGCAGTATTGATGTGTTGGTCAGCTAAGTTTATTCTCAGTTTGTGCCAGAAAGTCGTCAGCATGCGATATCGCGCAAACCTTCGTTTTCACATCGCCTGCGAACATATTGTGCGAATTATATTCGGTTTTCAATTACAAAATCTTCTTATGATTTAATACAATTAAAAATACAAGCAAAGAAACGACCTATTCTGTTTTGCAACTTACTGATTATTTTTCAATAATTCACCATGACGATGGCAACTCAAAAAAGTAATGATCTAGTACGATTTCTAGGACTTGAAATAAGGTAAAACTTTCGACATCGGCCTTGCCCTTCTTTTTTAAATTAAACGTGCACAGTGTTATCGAACTATTGCTAGCCCAAGTTAGCTATATACAAGCATATAGCGTAAGATCATCAAGCGGACATCTGCAATTGTCAAGCAACAAATTTACTTACACTTAACTAAGCTGTTAAACTGCAATTGATGTGCAGTTGGAAGCAGCAATAGCTGCAAATGACATATGTAGGACGATGATGCAGATGATGATGATGATGATGATGATGACATATGATGAACAAGTGTCTCATGCAATAATATAGATACAAAATCTAACATGCTATACACTTGCACAGTCTAATCAACACACATTGTGCACACTATGTCAAATCGTAAATTAGACAATGCGTTGTGTTTTAATTCATTTCATTAGCACTCGGACAGATTGGCAGAAGTGGTTTCATTTTATGCAATCGAATCGAATTGAAATGGCAATTCAAAATGTGGGCAATCATCACAAAAAAAAAAAAAGCAAAAGTTAATAAACACAACAAATGCATATCAAATATTGTACATAATTCGAAATTAGACAAATCACATTTAGATTATTTCAAATTATTTCACCAATTAATTTAAATTGCATTTGAAAAATTTATTACGCATACGCAGTGTAGTCAGCTGGTATTCATTAGAGACTATGGTGCGTATGAGTGATTTCTATTGCAGATTTGCATACCCTGTAGGGATAACGGTACAAGAAGTTTGTGAAAATATATGTAATATGCAGAAGGAGGCGTGTTCGACAAGCATTAGAACACGAGTCGATATAGACATGTACGTCAGTGCGTCTGTCCGGTGTCAACAGATCTCAGGCTCTATGAGTGCTATAAACTTCAAACTTGAACATTTAGATTCTTCTTGACGATATGCAGATGTCTTATATTTGGATGCACCATTGCTATTTCAACTTTAAGTAACTCGGACATTTTTCAGGTCGATTTCGACGTATGAGCAAGGTTTATTTAGAATATTATTTACCATTTAATTTGAATACACTATCGATTATATGACCGCCTACATTCGATATGCAAGAAAGAGCACTTTTTCGGAAATTCTAGATATTTCGGCTCCTATGTTAGCTTTGAGTTCATCAATTGTCTTCGGCTTGCTGGCATATAGATAAACTTTGTTTCTTAAATAACCCCACCGGAAAAAGTCTGTTAAAATTAAATCAGTAGAACTAGTCTATATAATCATTTTTCGACATAACATGTCGCTGAAAGAACTGCCGTCTTGTTGAAAATAAAAGTTTGTCAAACCTTTCGCATGCATTTGCGTACACACAAACTGCGCCAACATCCAAAGATGACGTGCGCCGTTGACGGTCTCTCCAATTTTGAAGAAAAATGATCCGCCGATTTCTTTGAGCATCAAACAGTGACTTTCTCGTCGTGCAAAAGGAGTTATTCCTTCATCAAAATTTTTGTCCCAAAATACAGACTCGACATCGATCATTCTTGCGTAGGTATTTCCAAACTGCAAGTGATGAGGCTTATCCGCTGGATAAAATGGTATTGAATAACGTTTTACAATCTAGCTCATTCGTCGAAATCGGCTAAAAAATGTTTTCAGTTGGCAGTTTCTCAATGTTTCTGGTGCTCTAACGCTTCCAACGTTAAAGAAACAGACAATAGAATGTAGACATCGCCCATGGTACAATAATAGTATTGTACCATGACCACGCCCATGGTGGATAATGTAAAGTACAGTACATATTTACTCCATTCCTACAATGATGAGAGCGTTAGAGCGAGACAGAGACAGAGACAGAGACAGAAAAAGAGGCCGAGAGCTAAACAAAATAGGAGAGTAATTAGACTTCTATCTATGCCGCCCGCCCACCCGAAGAAGAAAAGGTGAATACTCGTAAACGTTAAGCATTACTTCTACATAAGCAAGGGTACAGTTTACTTCGTAATCGTGAACACATGACTGTGCCATTCTTACTTGTTTTACCATGTATTTTTATAAGGGCAATTATTCTTATTAATTTTTTGTTTTGGTTTAAAGAAAAGTATTGATTAATCATACCGACTGCTTCGGAAAGCGGACTGCAGAAAAGAAACAAGGAAAACCTCAAAGATGCAGAATTACAAAGATTGTTTGACGAAGATGATGCAACAACACAAACAGAACTCGCATAGCAATTAAGCGTTAGTCAGCAAGCTGTTTCCAATCGCCTACGAGAGATGGGAACGATTCAGAAGATCGGTAGATGGCTACCGCATGAGTTGAACGAAATTCAAATGGATGGCAAAACCGGATCGAAATACATCGCAAACACTCAACTGGGAAGTATTAGCCCATGCGGCTTACTTACCGGGCTTGACACATACAGTCTACCACTTCTTTGCATCGATGAGTCAGGCACTTACTAAGCAGCTCGTTGGTTCGTAGGAAGACATAAGAAACTGGCTTCATGGACGGTTCGCAGTAAAAGCGGAAAATTTTTACTGGCAAGAAAGATGGTGAAATGTATAACTAGCGATTGAGTGTACTTTGAATAGAACACTTTTTATCATGCTTCCAAAAACAAAGCTGCATTATTGTTGAATGAACTTGTATATTCTTGATCACAATTTGAGTCGATATATGTAAACATGACCGTCGGTTCGTCTGTCTGTCTGTCTGTCTGTCTGTCTGTCTGTTTGAACTAACAGATTTTGGAAACTATTAGAGATACAGACTTTAACTTTGCATATTTAGACCAACTGTTTCCCTCTGTAGATAACTAGTACTAAATGAAAATGACAACCCCATTTTCAGTATCCCTCAACCTTACAAAATATTCCATATTGACCTAGATCGAATTAGTTTAAGAGGTAACCTCTTGCTAAACTACCGTCCCTCCTCGCTTTTGTTGAGTTTTCTAATGAATTGATGCATTCTAATAAAATAAATATAAACAAGCTACAGGGTATCTAGAAGTCAACCACACACGACTGCAACGTTTTTTGCTCTTTTTTATTAGATATTTTTTTATTTTCGCGCTGGTATTTATATTTTTAATGCGTTTTGTGTAGCGACCGCAAGCACCGCAGCAATTATTTCAAACATTTCGTAGTATCCTATATTACGCAGCATTATTTATGTATCCTGTATGTAGTGCGAGAGGACAGGAAGTTGGAAGCAGGACGCAGCTAGTGTGAAAAGATGTAGTGCATTGCATTCGTCATTTTAATTAACATTCCATAAATAATGCAGTCGGCATTCGTATGCTACATTGCATATGAAAGTGTGTATCTGTGTTTAGGGTTTTGGTGTAAGTGTGTGTGTGTGTGCGTATCTGTGTGTGTGCATTTGTATCTGTGTGTATGTCGGTATAGAATAAATACGAGTATAGCATTTAGTGTTTGTCTATTTGGTTTGCAATTGAAATAGTTGAAATAGCGTTGCTCTTTTCATGCGCGAGTTAATATTGTATTTAAGATTGATTAATGATTTCCGTATATTTATTATGAATGAGGGAAATAAAAAAAGGAGAAAGAGAAAATGTTGTGCAGGGCGTAAATAAAAATTATTTCAATGGTAGAAACAGAAATGGTTATAACTAAAATATTTGCGTATTTAATACATCACCAGTGAATATTTTCACTAGAGGAAAATCAATCACGTCGGGGTCGCCAATGAATATTAGGGCAATTAATATTGTAGAGAGACACACGTTTCGCTATTACTTTCGTGAATGGATGTTGTCGATTGCTCGACATTATACGAAAATATCTTAATCCGACCTGCATTTATTTACAGAAAATGTTAGAGCCAATCATAAGATTGAACAATCAGCACTAATAGAAGCACTCTTACAATATCACTAACTAACAATAGTCTTGTCAAATTATGTCTAGATTTCAGATTTGTGTTGCGCTGCTTATTAGACGAACACTGTTAAAACTGATTTATAGAGCGTTTCAATTGTGCCCAAGAAATTCTAAATTTTCATATCAAATTACAAGTTGATGTTAATCGTAATCAACAAGTTTTTCAAAACGCAAAAGTAGACGCTTGGTTTGTATGGAGGCTACCCCTAAAAATGTATGCGGCACATTGGTATGGATACTCCATCTGCTAAGAACTAAAATATGTCTCTATACCGATCCGGTAAGCATATAAAGAAATTATACAAAAAATGCACTGGCGGACATATCTAGTTCGACTAGCCTCTTCGAGCTAATGAAGAATATTGGTAGATATATTTTTGACAAACTGATAATAAGATTTCACACTATTTGTTAATCTTCCAGCACATGACTGAAAAATGGTGGAAGCTTGATTCCGCCAATTACTAATATTGTATAAACTCAAAAAACAAAACTATAACAATTTGAATTAATATAACACGAATAAGCATTTTAGGGCTGTCCGACAACTATTTTAGTTTAATTAAAATCATTAGACTGCTATGCAATAATTTAGGTTAACTAAATTAAATAAAATTAATTTAAAGAAAAAACCTATTCACAATGAGTTAAAAAAAAAATTTTTATTCTTGGTAAGTAATCTTTTTGTTTCCTTAAAGTAGCCATTGCCATATTAATTTCTATAAGCAAAAACAAAGAAGACATTAACTTCGGTAAAACTGAATCTTACTACATACGTTACTAAGCTAAGGTGGCTGTGGAGACCATGGAGAAGTTGCAGGTCAATAATTGATCCTTCCTTGTGTTACGAACTGCCATTTGTTTCAACAGATGATGTCACTACTCGCAAATGACGAAAGCCCATCGCAGAGATGCTGCAGGATATAAAGTAATCAAGAGACTAAGATCATTTTACTCTACAACTTTGCTAAAAATAGTCAGAATGGGCGGGAATAGCAAAAAACAAATTCAGATTTCAATTGAGTAATGTAGCTAAACGATTAAACATTTTTTAACAAGTAATATTTCATCGAAAATTTCTTTCCAATACTTTTCAAACGAGTTCTTAGTTGGCATAGCAATCATAGTTGGAAAAATATTAATCAAACCAAATTTCGAAGAACTTCTTTTGACGAAAATTAAGATCAATATATTGTGTTCATATTCCGTGTGAGTGTGCGATAAATTTGATATACGAAACATGCTCGCGAAATATCTAGAAATCAGATTTGGTCATTTTAGCTATTTGTCTCGCTCCCACACAAACAATTTAACGAGTTCTAAAATGCCATTTACAATTTAAAACTGAGCATGGCTTATGACTGGCAACTAGTTCTAACATACTGTTTAGAAATTTTGCAACCCAACTCTATTTTCACATTAACTGATCGGTACAATAAGCAGATAACTTTTTGTTGTACATATTGAAACTGCCTTCACGTTGTACAGTGTATTAAACCTCAAACACACAAAAAAAAAACAGCTTCACTACTCAGTCTACTGATCGGAACATTGATAAATGACTTCGATTTGGCATTAAAATATTGCAAAGAAATTAAATAGTATTTAAAAGCAACTATTGGATTAGCGTAATGAGAATTGGGTCACTATTTCGACACGATAAACTGTAACATTCATTATGAAAATACCCATAAATGCGAAAATTTAATTAAATACGCTCATTAATTATGCATAATGCAAATTCGGCTTTGGTGAAGCGCGGATGGTACGCTGCGCTGCGCTGGGCTGGACTTATTGGAACACTTGCGTCGCGGTCACTCTTCCTCTTGGGAACTACAATGATGTTGGTTTATTAATGCTTTTCTTAGCCACGCACACTCGCACACACACACGCACACACACACACAGCATAATTATGAGCCAATATTAAATTCCACAGAAATGCACACAAAATTATTATGTGTGTGTGATAGTGAATGAAGGAGTAAAACCAGGGCTGTGGTGTGAGACCATTTTAGAGTATGGCTTCTGTTCAAAAAACGTGCTCTTCCATTTGATATAATATACAAAAATATCTTTCAAAGCTTTCCAACATGAAGTTTAATGGCTATATTCATCGGACCTACTGTTCGCGAGCTATACTCGACTTACGTACTACACTACTCTCGAAAGTGAATACTTTTTTGAATTGGCTATATCGCCAAAAAACAGTGCTAGATAAGAAATCTGTTCACCGTTTTAAGTGTATTTCGCCAATGGCACTACCATGAGTTCAATTCCGTTTCCCAGTGTTATTAATTAATTTCAAACTTCGCAGTGGCAATTTCACTGATCTGATCTATTATAGTCGTCCAAATTGCGACAATTATACTGACGGAGAAATGAAACAATTGATAAGTATCAAAAACGAAGCCATCAAATACTTTCTGTCATTAGTTATTTATGAGATTCAAGGCTTCCTCTGTGGTTTCACTGGTAAAACTTTTGCAACAACTCTTAATTGAGTGGAGTTACCTTCTCATAATTTGCACACCTCAGAGCGGAACGGATTACGTGTATTATTGGACGTTTGTAAGCTGCTTGGGCCGTTTGGAAAAAAAGTAATTTTTAGTGAATGACAATCAATAACTTTCGTCACTAAAGTGGACTTCTGCAAACGATCGCTAAAAATCGCCTGCTCCGGTGCTTTCTGCTGCCGCACCGCTTCAAATCCCTGACTAAAGTATGCATTCAATGTCTGCATTTGAGTACATATGCTGCATACGCACAGTGTACGCCTTTAATACTTTCGAGTGTATGCTTGGTGAGTTTATTATTAATGCAGCTGCAACAGTTAAGCATCTCCTACACGTTGCATCCTTTACACAATAATTTCATTTCATGATGCTGTTATTATAGCTAACAACAACCACAATCACAATCATGAGGATACAAACAAGCAACCAAAGCGACAACATTGTTGCCAACTTTGTTGTTTGTTGAACTGATTATTGCAGTTGCACAACGTTGCTGTTGCTGTTGCTGCAAACAATTCCCCCTACAGGACGCACATGCAACACATACTACAGGCGTCATTTGTTTGTGTTTGTATTGTGGGCGTGTCATTGTCTCCATCAGCCCCGCCTTCCCTCAGCTCCACGCAAATGCTTAAATTTACAAGCATGTAATTCACACTCACGCTCATAATTTGCCACATTATTGCATCCGTCGTGTGCTGCGTATGCTGCATATGCTGCATATGCTGCGCAGGACGAAAAGCATAGAATACATTGTTGTAGTTGTTATTCTTGGTTAACTGCTGCTGCATTTAATGTCTCGTGTAAATGCTCATCGGCAACATTTGCCATGATTTCTGTTTTGCATTTCGGTCGTCATTGTGTGCCACAGAACTGCTTTGTTCATGTTCAGCGTTGTGTTTTATGCATTAATCCTATTGTAATTTTGCAGAATATTTAGTCGACCACTTAATACTGCGGTTCTCTAATGTTTATTAATTATTGTTTAATGCGATCTTCATATGTGTGTCTGTTATTGTATATGACTGCGCTGAGAGTTATAAATTGTGGATTGCAGTTGGTTAATCGGAGATAGTGACTATTGTTCTTGGGTCAGAGTGGTTGACATAATTACCGAACAAGGCCACAAATTGCGGACATTGTGTTAATATAGAGCATTGAAACTTGTTTAGTATGTGGTATTGCTAAAGAATTTAATACTTTGGTTCGTTTTAGTATCAATGTGATAGAATTAATTTTGCCTACAATAAGAGAAAACGGAGTATTGATGAAAGCATCCAATCTCCGGCATCAATAGAACATTAGTTATGGGAATAATAATTGATTAATAGCTTTGTTCAATGCGTCCGATTGATGCAAAGTAGATGCCTAGCCTAAGCGCTTCTATATAAAATATTGGAATACTTTTTTTATGACTAACTTAAGACCCAAATTTGAATTTTCTAGCATAACTAATATTAAAACAAACATTTTCTACTAAACACTCCAAAATTGGGGCCAGTTTACATGGGTCTACCTACTTGTTGCTGTTGACGCTTGAATACTCGTATAATTTGTCTGAAACGAGAAGAAAAGAGTCTCATTATCCAAAATTTGAGGCTCTATCTATATACAAAATAATGCTTGACCTGGTTAATTCATTCATTCATTCAGCATCAACGCACAGCGAAAACCGATACGGCTGGAGTAGATTTCTGGACAGTTGTCTCCTTCTCATTTTACGCTAAAAACTCTAACTAAGGTGAGGTTTTGAATAATTTCCCAATAGTGTGAAAAAAGGAAGTTCTATGGCTAAACAAAGTGGTGAAACGGTTATATCAAGGATTTTTTTTTTTTCATTTGATCGTCTTCAAACACAATTTTGGAAAGTATCAGCCCTAAGGGGTAATCAATAGTAAAAAGTTAAGTAGGGCAAATTTTTCCAACCATTCGTCTTTCAACTCGATTTATATACGCTACACAAGAAATAATTAAACACGAATTTCTCTGATATTAGAAAATTTTGAACCAAGAGAGAAAATGTGGTGTAAGTTTGCTTTAAGCAAATTTCTTATACTGTTCACACAGAGGTGTCTTTTCCGTAGATCTTTGAAATATTGTTTTGAAAGTTGGTATGGAGACTTTTTATAACCAAAAGCAACACAAGTATCAAAATGACCGCGATTTAATAAACAAAATTTATAGCATCCATTATAAACCAATTTGTATTTATTTTGTTGTATCGAACATGTTTGAAATAAATCAATTATTTTAACTACAGTTCTCCCAAAGGTCCAAAATTCGACTTTTTGTCTTTAAAGTATCCAATAATCAAAATATCCACAATACAGAAAATGCTTTCCATTCTAAATCAACGCTGTACAGCCCTAGCTCCAGTGGCGCCAACACCTGCATGTTTTCATACACATACGAATGAATGCATACCGAAGTCGCCTGCTTACTGCTAAAGAGAAAGAAAAAATTTGAATTTGTACAAATTATGACTCAGAAAAGATTCACAGATTGGGTGCTCTCCATTTGGACAGCCCTTCTCTAAGAGCAAACAAAAAATGTAGCAGCTATAGCAAATTAAGAGAGCTGATAAAGAGAGAGGGAGCTTTATAAGAGAAAGTCTGCGTGTTTGGCCAAGTATGTTTTTACCTACCGTAGACCCAACCCGTGCTCCTCTTCACATTATTCCCAACAAAAAAAAATCAAGCGAATATGTTGTGTTTAAGTGGGTAAAAAGGGTGTGAATGATTCGCGCTTGCCTATTTATATATATAGATAAAAAATTAAGTGTAAAATCAGTTCGATTGTGCATAGTTGCACCACTTTGCCTTGCACAATTCTACTCACGATGCCATTTATGCAGTTTTGGACTTTTTTATTGTTGCAAGACCAGACCTTGTGAATAACTTAAATCTTAACCCATGCATAAGTTAATGCATTGCAAAATGTTTTAAAGAATTAATATGCTATTCCTGTTATGTGTAAAAAGTAAACAATTCTTTCTTCATGTAGTGAGCAGCTTCCATTCCAAATTGTCAAATCAGCACTTAAATTTTCTTCGAAATTGGGCTTCATACAAAAAAAATAATATATACATATATATGAAAACAGAAGCTACATACTCGTATGTCGTCGCTTTGGTGAGCACAATTGATTTGTTTTGTATATTTTTACAACGATGAGTAAGTTTTCAAGCGGACTGCTAAGTCACCTCGGCTCAAGCTCGAAAACAGTTCAAATTTTGCTTGCTGACGTCAGGCTCAACTGTTAACTATTATAAATGTTGTAAATGCAACACTGTGAACGGTAGTCCATGCAAGTGACGAGAGCGCACATCAGAGTATGATTTCAATATAAGCTGACTGCGTTGCACAGTGGCTTGTTGTCCGAAAACAGTTTGCAATTGAATGAGTAAACAGTAAAGATATGAAAAGAGAAAAAGATAAGAAACAGTATTGATATGAAGTTTAAAGTAAAAGACTCCTACAAACTCGAAAGTTATTTCTTTTTTCTACATAGCCACACTCAATATAAGTAACTTTCATATAAAACACAGCGCATTTGTGTGATAAACATTCCATTACATGTACCCATAGTCACAATTAAGCGAGATAGGCCCCACATCTATATTCTTGATCAGCATGTCCGTCCGTCCAATAAATTTGAATACATTGACCAATGCCATTTTGTTATTGCTACTGATGAGAGCTTATGGCTAGGTTCGAAACACGCGTATATGCGGCTTAACATTTTTCTGTGTAATTAAAAGTTTTTGTTATTATTCTCTATAGACATTGAGAAAAAATAACATGTTGAAATATTTTTCAACTTTGATAAATTCTACAAACCAAAATATTGGCTCAAAAAGTCTAGATTTCTCAGAATAAATTGAAAAATTTCGAAATTTCATTTTTGTCACTTGCTTTCGGTTATCGAGCCACTGTGCGTCGGTAGAGTTTCTTTTAGTCCGCATTGATCCAAAAATCTAAAAAAGATACAATAATACATATTCTGGATTGTAAATAACGGGATATACGATGCACCTAATTTACAGTATACAAGTTTCTTATTTAAAGTTACCAATGATGCTGAGAACGTGTCTATTCATACATAAGTATATATTGTAGATACACTACGAGTACAAGCATTTTCATTCATCAATAATGCTCACTTAAACCATATTCCACTCATGATTTATTATGCTGAAGCAGCAAAAAAAAATAAAATAATTGTGAATGGCATATTTCGTTAGCAATGCCAAAGCTTTATAAAACATATTTCTCACTACACATATTTGTTTATTCAACTCATTTCAATGGTACTATATAGTACGATATTTATTTCTCATAACAAACAACAACAACAGAAACTAAGTAAAGTCAACCAACGTCATCAAGGAATGTGGCAGATCGACAGTTTCTACAGAAACACAGAACAATAACATTGAAGTAGAAACAATTCTTTTGCTGATAAGACTGCCTGGAGGCGTCTATGAATTAAAAAAATAAAAATATATGGGATATCGTGTTGGAAAACAGGTTTTCCACTGCACTACTAACTCAAAGAACTTCATAAAGTGCAAATATTGGTATTGTTTAGTTTGAAACGATCAAGTGTTAAAACAAATAAGAGCAAACGTTTTCACCTTTGAGCGACAAAGATAAATATTGTACTACGAGGTGCGATTTAAATGTTTCGACTCTTCAAAATAATACACAATACGATCACGAATCGTTATAAATAAATTATTGTTATGCGATCTTAAAAATAAGTTTTGGGGCATCATGGTTATAACTGTTATACACATTATGTTTGGGATAATTCTCACATGTATTCTTAGATATGTATCTATGCACGTATAAATGTATGAAACAATTTGTATGCAATATGCATGCAAGAAATAACATACACGCTGTGATCTAAAAATAGCCGAACTTTTTAGTTAGAAAATAAAACAAGCATGGTTTTATGTTTCAAAGCTAATTTTTATTCAAAAGACGATCCGATTTAACTCAAAACAACGTTTCGAACGCTCAATCAATTTTTCCATAAACTTTTTAAACTCGCTTTTTGGTATATTCTTTAGCACTTGTGTCACGGCTGCTTGTATAGCTGGAATGTCATCGTAAAAATCTCCTTTCACTGCAGTTTATATTTTTGGGTAGAGAAAGTAATCGCACGGTGATAGATCAGGCGAATACGGAGGGTGGTCGATGAGACGAATCGGTGTTTTTCTTTAAAAATTCATTGACTACACGAGCGATTGTTTAATCATCATTTAACTGATGTGACACAAAACGTGCACACACGCTTCTTTTACCCAAATCTTCAGTTAATATTTTGTAGATTGTACAGTAAGATGAATTTAATTCTTCTGCCACAATCACTCACATATATATGTATATTCTTTATCATTCCTGAAAATTTTAAAATAGAGAGATGAAATGTTGTATATGGCCGAAGAAGAAAGGGAAAGGCGAGTGTTGGGGAAGAGATGGAAGGGAAAGAGCCGAAAGAGAAAGAGGTGGAAGGGAGAAGGGAGAAGATGTTCAGGTGCAGATGGGCAGTGAAAGAGGACCAGAGAAATAAGGGAAGGGGTGGTAGGGAAAGGTGGCAGGGGAAGAATTGTAGGTGAATGAGAGGTAGACTAAGGGGACATTGGGAAGGATGGTTAGAGGTAGGGGAGGCAGGGAAAATGGCAGCAACGCGCAGAATGCCATTTAAGATAGAGGGATGAAATGTTATATACATGTTAATGGGTTCGAAGGGGGCAGGGAAAAGGGGTGGCAAAGTAAGAGTGCGTAGGGGAAATGGCAGAGGAATGGGTGCACGGTTAAGGCTGCAAGGCGAAAGGTTGAAATGGAGCAGGAGAAGATGGGTAGGGGAATGGGTGGTACGGTAACGGGGGCATGATGATGGAGGGACAGGGAGAAGGAGAAGGAGTGGCAGGGGAAAGAGTGACAGAGGGAAGGAGAGGCCGGTCGAGAGGCAGAAACCAGCTAATATATAAATATAGAGGCAGATAAAGCATATAAAATAGCCATGCTATAATTTGATCTAGATTTACAATGTTAATTCTGTTTATATTCAAAAATTTCCCATATAATTTATGTTAATTTTTCAAAATTATTATAATTTAATTTAATCGCATCGATATTTTTTGAATATCCATTCCAAAATGCCTTTTGAATCATACCTTGTTTGTTGGGTATCTTATCTGAGTCATTGTTCTACAATAAGAACCAGAGATAGCGAAATGAAATCGAGGGCTGTGAGAGGAATTCTTATTTTATATTCTTCCTCTTTATTAATTTTTTGTTGTTGTTGGTATTCGTACCAATTAACACCTTCAAATGTACAATTCTGCTGATAATAATGAAATCTCGACTTCGTCTTTGTCACCAACGTCGTCGTGCATGCCTTTAAGCGATAACAACACCAAGAAACAGTCAAAGTGAAGCGTATACTTTAGTTTATTTTTCAGTTTCATTTCGAACGCGCAGCGTGCAACTTTACTCAGTACAATATACAACGAGCATACTCATATATATATATAGTATATATATAGTATGGATTTAGAACTTGCGTTGGAAAAAGAAGCAGCAGCAGCAGCTGGTGAAGCACCAGAAGATGATGTCGATTTTTCGAGCGGCTACGAGAAACAATACGCCAAGGAATATCGTCCATTACAACCAATTTTCGTACAACCACCGAGTAAAAGGAACGCCTGGTATCGTGATCTATCAACTATATTAATGATTTCGTTTCTGGTGGCAACCTTCATCATTGGCACCGTGCTACTCGTCACCCAGCTATTCACCACGAGTCCGATTAAGATACTCCTGATAACCGCTTCCTATGTTGTAATAGCCGTAGCGATCATATTCCTGGAAGTGAAGAGTATACATGTGCGTTGAAATGGTGTTGAATGGAAGTGAATGCCTCTAAAAGAATTTAAACGAAATATACCTATGTATATTAATATTAATTATATAAGCAATATTTGTGTCTACTGCAATGAGTAAATATTATTATCGATGATAAGCGTTAAATAATAGAAATGGAAACTAAAGTTAATTTAAGTTCAAGCGAAATGTGTGAAATATGTTCTTAAGCGCTGCGATATTAGTGGAGTATTAAATGTGTTTATGACAAATAAATAAATATTATATTAGTCATTATAATTAATTAAAAATATCAATGATGTTTTTCCCTTGGTGTTGAATTTTTGTTGGAATTTTGTGCAATAAAAAAACGCTCGCACTTTCAGTACTATAGAAACAGAAGGAAACAGAAGCCATGACTGTTTCGCCGAAGCTTTTAATACATAAATTAGGATATTAAATTGCTAATCTTTTGTAGATATACGCTGAGCTCAAAACGTGCAAATAAATCTAAGAACTTATCTTCAGTTGAAAATAACAAAAATTCTTAAGAAGAATGCGCAAAAAGTTCTCCAGTGAAAGAAATGTGGAAGATTGTCGGAATCATTGGGCTCCCGCAACAGGATTTGTACATATTCTATTGCCGAGTGTTGTTGATTGCAGCGTCCATTCCAAAAACTCATTGGAACATGTATATCCCACATTGTCCTTCCCAGGATTGACCAACTGTCATAGCTTCATTACAATTCTTTGGGACCAATTCCATACTTCAGGAATTCGAATTTGGACGGAAGCTTTACTTGTATATTATTAGGCGTATCCATCCCATTTTAAAATATACTACTCTAATGACAATGGTACTTGCAACGCACTTTACAGTGTATATTTTAAGCAATAAAAAATACTTATTCAGTTCGTCATCATACGCTGCATACCCAAACGAATATTTCTGCGTCATTTTCAAACATACACTAATTTTACTCAGCCACTATTTAAATCCAATGAATAAGTACACAAACATTGCATCGTCATGTGTGTTCTGAGTCGGTGCGGTTTAATTAAAATTGTGTAGTAGAATGAATGAGTGTTGATGCGTTGCGAATAGAGATGGGCACGTGGCTGAGACACGGCACAACACGAGCCCGACGTTGGTTTTGAAAAAGACGCATGCGCACGCACGATCAAATTTCGGCAATGGCACAACACGAACACGAATTTAGTTATTACGATGCCGCACGGTCTAACACGAAAATATAAAAATCAAAAATTGATAACCCTATAACATTGGGTAAAAGGATATAGTATGTTTATAGAAATGTATATAACAGCGTTGAACGAGAACAAGACGAAGTACTTGGTGTCCACTCGCAGACCATCAGCGCGTCTTGGACGGTCTGTGAGTATGGAGAATTTCAACTTCAATGTTGTAGAAAACTTCGTCTATCTGGGAACAGAAAATACCAGAGACAGCAACGTTAGCCAAGAGATCAGACGAAGAATTACGCTTCCAAATTCCTGCTACTTTGGGCTCAGCAAGCAAATTAGAAGTAGAGCCCTCTCTCGAACTACGAAGATAAAAATCTATAAGACACTGATAGTCCCGGTTCTGCTATATGGCGCAGAAGCATGGACCCTACCATCAACGGATACAGCATCTTTAGGAGTGTTCAAGAGAAAGATTCTTCGAAGGATTTTAATTTAGGATCCGTATGAACCACGATCAGTATGAGCTGTATGATGAGGTTGACATAGTCCAGCGCATTTAATTCCAGCGGCTGCACTGGGCTGGTCACCTCATCCGGATAAACCCCGAAGCTCCAGCACTAAAGGTTTACGACGGAGCGCTGAACTTGATTGGTGGACGGCGTCAGATAATCCGAGCTTAATATGGCAAGATCAGGTCTATGATGACCTGAAGAAGCTGCGGATTGCCAGCGACTGGCGCCGGCGCGCACTTAACTATACCAAATGGTGCGCTTTCCTACGTGCGGCCTTGACCGATAGACGGTTGTAGAGCCACCTAAGTAAGTAATATAACAGCAAAAGTAGGCGTAACAGATACAAAAGTGAACATATAGTTTTCATCTATATCAAACAACATCCATCAATCTGCACGAAACATGTTAGAATACACCGTACGTAAATCTTAGAAACGAGCTTTTAAAAGAAATACGAAAAAAAAGCTATTAACTATTGACTTTACATGCTGATCAAGAATATACATATATGGTATATTTGGTACTTTATAGGCTTGCACACTCCTCGTTATGCCTGTTACATACATTTGCACAAACCTAATTTTGATTCATACAGACATGAAACAAACAGGCGGCCAGATACAATATGTATGAAGAGTATAAAAAAGGAAAATTGAGTGGAGTTTGATCAGATGTGATTAAATTGTTAAAGAGTGATAAAACAAAATAGAAATGAAACAAGAGTAATTTAGTTTTTCTTAGTTGTATACTCAAAGAGAGAATGAATAAAAGATCAGCAGAGAAATATAAACAGAGTTACAGAACGTGCAGGAAATAGTGAAAGAGAGCCACAAAAAGTGAGCATGATTTAATATTTGAATTTGTTAGTGTTAATAAATTATATTAGTATAATAATGAGAACATTTTTTTGCACGCAGTTGAGACCGGCTTCGGCATTGCCATTTACAGATAGTGCTCAATTGCAGAGAGAAGCTATATAACACAAAAAGGCACACGCACTCTAATGCATTTTAAGATAGTACGAGTATGCGTGTGATATGTACTGCTGCACGTGACAAAGTGAGAAAGAAAGTACTTATGTTTCTCTTTTGCTTTGTATATGCACACGTGATGTGATGCCGATTGAACAGTCGTTCAGGAGCCTGTGTATATCTCCTTGCTCAATTTTGCACAATTGAGCACATCTCAAATGTAACTACATCAGATTTTGGTGAGAGACAGTGCGGGCAATCTGCAAGCAACTAAGTATGGAAAATACTTTTGTAAAAATTATATTTTTATAATATATTTATTTGGGTAAGTCATATGGTGTACATTGTGATAAAATAAATACAATAATTCATGTATAATGTGCATGTTATATGTGATATTAATGTAAGATACATATGTATATGTATAAGTATACGTATTAATGTATCTCTATAAAATATATGCAAAATATTTGGACTGTGCCTTCATTCTCACTTTTCATACTTCTCACAATACTTCACAAAATGCAATATTTAACATCTCTCTTTCTCTGTTCCTCTCACGACACGTCATAAAAAAAAAAAAATTGTTTTTTGTTTAAAATATTTTTTCATAAATTGCGAGCCAACTTTGCTTACAACTACAAATTTATCAACCATAGAGCAAAAAAAAAAAAAAAAAAAAATTAAAAATCTTCTCCAGTGATTTTCTTATTTATACTGAAAATGTAACCAGACCAGCAGCACCATTACAACCAGGCAAACATTGTAGAATATACAAAGTACTAAGCCGGCATTGGTCCAATTACGACAAAATTTGCCGGCACACTTGGCTTCAGAGCTCTGATTCACACTTGAAGTCGATTTCTTGAAAGCCGTGCGCTTCATCAGCATTAGAGCTCTCGAAGCATGCTGATTATCCGCTTGATCCATGTCGGCGTCTTCCTGTATAAAAATCTCCATTTGTGTTACATCAAGTTTTGGAGCTACAATCACACTTTCCAATTCGGTGCCGGAATCGCACACATCTTGTAGCAAGACAACATTTGATAGACTACAAAAAACAGCAAAGTTAAATTTACTAAGTTTTTACTTTGCATCTTTTTTAAGTTTATTACCGATTTGCCATTTTTCAAAATATTTATTCTTTTTAAGCACACACACAAATCAAATGAATCGAATTACTTCCGCAAGGCTGGTACTTTATTTCGTGGCGTTTCTGGTTCAACTGAAACCAATTGCCGGACTCAAATGAAAATCTGCTGATATACTGAAGCGAAGCTCAGTCTTGGCTGCCAGGCTTTTGTTTATATGAAATGAGAAAATGTGCAACTCTAAGCAAAAAATACGCATCTCAATACATATATGTAGATGTATCTTGTGTATACTTATATATATTCAATATATAAACATCCAGCGTTATGATAGCTGCCGATATATATAATTTTTTGTTGTTTAGTTTAAAACAGTTGTCGCTTTTAAAAAGAATTCTAGTGCGGCTTTTGCAATTTGTGATTTATGTATCTATGTATATATATATATATATATATATATATATATATATATATATATATATATATATATATATATATATATATATATATATATATATATATATATATATATATATATATATATATATATGTATATATTACATATAGAGACACCATAAATATTTATTTAATTAAGCAGCATTCAATTTCATAGGCTTAGAGCGTACATTAATTATGCGTTTACAGATTCTATGCCTCATTTAAACTAAATAATTCTAATTGTGTAATTAATTGATATGAAAATACTATAAATATTTACTTTAATATAGTTTGTCAGCGTGCGAAAATGTTTCGATATAATTTAGCAATGCACACAAAAAGCATTTTATATAAGAACTATTTCGACGAGTGTAAATATTTCTATTGTATTTTATATCGAATATTATTATTTAATTACTTACACCTGTGGCAAAATATGTGCACTATATACACTTGTCGTTTATGCCGTTTATGTCGTACAACAAAAGTAAATAATAACTTTGTTAGTATCGAAATTTTAATACTCTTTATATGCATCTAAAAAAACCGGCTGTTTGGAGTTTCATTGTCAAACTTTGCAAAAAGTATTCAAAATGGAAAACTTATCACTTATAGACTTGCAAGATTCCTGCGCATATTTCCAAAAAACAAAAGGTTTGTTCATATTTAAAATTCGAATGAGTACAAATGAGAGTAAACGAGCAAAGTACTTGAATGTATTATTTTGCATAACTCGCTAACTTCTTGTCCCCTTGTCTTGTACTAAAAATATGTATGTAAAATTTGATGGTTTGTGCTCTAGTATGTATGCACATCTACAAATAAATATGTAAATTTTTATATTTAGGTAGTATATACATTTCTCTTTATACAAACAGCTGAAAACACTGTTTATTAAATTGATACGAGTAGTATGAAAAAGTATTCATGTAAAAACATAAATGTGAACTGGTGGCTGCTAAATCCTTCAGTGAGCGTGGCAAGCTAATTGTAATATTTGATCAGCCATAAATACCTGCCACTAAATTCAAATAGATTTGTATTGCAAAAATTCAGGGCCACAGACAGAAAGCAGGATAGCAGAAAGATTAACAGACGGACATGATCAAATCCATTTCTCTCATTTAGCTGATCTTCGACATTTCGTTTCAAGCAGAGGTGGTCTTCATGCTGATTTATTTTTGTAATACTATTCAACAAAAACTAGACATTGCCGTACACACATACACGAAGCTCCATGCATTAACCATATAAGTTACACAAACAATTTCAACGTTTCTCATTATCTTATTGCGTAAGGCAAAGAGCAAAACAACAACAGATTTCCATGCTACATGGTTTTGTTGCAATCACTTTGCCCGTTGGTGGCGCTTTGCATAAACCAGCGACATTTACACAAACAATCTCCTTGTTCCTTGTTATGATTCTGCGTATAGCAAATAGCAACGCAATAAAAATGTCGCATGTATTGGAGTGTGCACTTCCATTCAAAATTTCTGTTTTTAAGCATTACATACCACATAACAACATTATAATACTATTCAAAAAGTGTGACTGAAACGCAAAAGAATTATTGCCTGAACGTTTGAACGAGCGTACATGTGTAGTTGTGTCGTAAAGAAATCCTTATTTTGTTTACAATTAGAAACAAACTTGTTATAAGTATAGACTTTTCAGTAGCTCGGCAAGTTCCTAATTCCTAAATCAAATATGACTTTAAATGTTTATTTCTACTTCTTCATAATGAGTTGCTAGAATTCAATGTCGCAGATGATATATGACTGCGAAAGATATATGAATATTATCAATTGTTTTCCTTATTTACGAGAACAAAATTAAAAGTGAGCATAAGCGATATCGACTGCTGTTACGCAATATGGTGAAATAATAGATACAGCGAAGTATCTGCGCAATGTTGGGTACTTCTTCTAATAAATCTATTTATAAATAGATGCATTCGTATATATGTATATCGTCTATACCTACACATACAGTTATGCATTTGCATTTTAATTATTGCAATATAATTAGTATTTAAATAGTTTTGTGCGTACTAAATTCAATAAAATTTTAATAATGATTAATGGCTAAGTACAATTTTAGGTACTTAATCAATTTTAAATTATATGTTCCTTATGCTAATAATGATTTTCTTTATGCAGTACGCACTTTAAGTTAAAGTATGGAAATAAAAAATTAAGTAAATATTAAAGCTTCTACAGTTAAATAAACCTTGTGCATCATGATTCGGAATTAATTTAAATTAATAGAAAAAAATGAGCTTTTTCATTTGCGAAATTCATTTTTCATCATTTATGGAGCACAATCGATATAGTTACAGATACGCTAGCATTGATGTGTGGCACTTAGGTCTGCCAGTAGAGCTTCTGACTACTACACTTAATGAGTCAATCGATGCAATTGGCTCTGCTGCTTCTAATAATTTATAAATAACGCATAAGATTTGATCATGTCCGAATCATTCCTTACACGAATCAAATTAATTCGATTTAGTCTTCACTCTGTCGAGGAACGAATATATCAAATTTGATATTTTATGAAGATTACCTGTCGCTCATTTGGAATAAGCCATTCTTTCAATTAAAAATTCATTAAATCTATTTGTATAAAAATTAATATCTGAATGTTTATCCTTTATAGGTGTCCAAACTATTGGATCGATCGTTCTAGAATTTATGGAGTGTGCTATTATCGATCAATCGACACAAAAAGAAGTTTTTTAACATATGTAAAGGACAAAGGGAAAAATAAGATCCACTAATTTGGGAAATGTGGGCAATCCTACAAATCCACCATTCCTCTCACTACCCTATTAAGAGTAACACAAAACTCGTCATATTTCAGCAACTAATCGGTGCAGATGGATGAGATCTAGTACAAATGCAAATTGCACCGAGAGAAATTACGTCGCCATATCTCCGCAACTAGTGAATCACATAACCGTATTGTGGGCGACGTGGACGTTGTGGGCGTGGCAATCACAACTGTTAAAAAACTGAACCCGCTCATATTCAAGGAGCAATGTCCAATTTTAAAATCTCAAACTCTCACAGTTCCTACCATCTGTTGTTTCATACAACTAGACAGACAACGGACGGACATGTCTACGAGGGCGTTATTTATGTTACTGGACTCGGCAAAACTGAAAAGTTCGACATTTTTTAGCTCAAACGTACTCAGAACGTTTTGATGTACGTGCAACATTTTTGTTGTTCAGTGTGGTTTAAAAAAATCTGGTGAAACGAGTTCAGTCGTGGTCGATGCTCTCTTCAAGACGAATTCCGTAATGGTCGCCCAAAATCGATCGCTATGAGCGAACTGATAAAGCAATACCGTCATGTAACATATCGTGAGATAGTGGCATTTTTGGGCATAAGTATGAAAAGCAACAATAAGGTTTTTCATGAGCAATCTGTTCGCGTTGGATCCTACATAATCTGACAAACGCTCAAAAAGTGTTCGTGTCGATTTATGCAAAGAAATATTATAAAAATACGAACGCGATGCATTAAACGATGTGTATTACATCTACACAGGCAATTTAATTAGGGATATATGCGTATGAGCCCGAAAGATAACCACAAAAGGATTCACATTTAACAAAAGTTGTTCGTCCGCGAAGCACTTTGAAACAAATGGTTGCCTGTTTCTTCAGAAGACGATCAATTCTGTACGGTATGCGACCATTTGTTTGCCACAAGGCTTCGAAGAGTTAAGGAAAATCATTCTGCATCACAACAATGCGAGCTCTCACACATCGTGTCATACTAGCGAGATTTTGAAATCGAATATGGTGGGTCAACCGTCGTACAGTCCTGATTTAGCACCCTATGACTTCCTTTTGTTCCCAAAAATTACGTGGCCCTCGATTTTCTACGCCAGAAGAAGCGATTGATGCATTTAAGACATATGTTTTGGTCCTATATTATACGGATTAGGAATGTGCTTCGAAATTTGGTTCACGCGCATACAAAAGTATATTGATCATCACGGAGAATATTTTTGACAAAAAAATGAAACCATTTTTAACTATAAATATTGTTCTTTCATTGTTGGGTCAGAAATATATATTGCAACCTACGTACATCGACTCAGCTCCCGATACTGATCAAGAAACTAATTATAAACTAATTAAAGCCTTATATTCAACGACATTTGTAGAGTTTCACCGTTCTCGTAATTACACCCTGCATTAGAGGGCAAACTATTTATAAAGTTTGTGCAAGCGTATGCAAGAGCACAAAAGGAATGGTGACCCCATGAAATATAAACTCGTACTTTTATTCTTACTGAACCCCAAAAGGTGACTCGATGTAAGTATGTCCGTCTGTAGGTCCGTAATATGACGTAGCTATTTATGTGAGCTTAGAGCAGTAAGCATAGAAAATCGTTATCAAACTACAGATCAGCAAAAAATTAGTGAAAGAACATGTAAAAACTATTTGTGAATTATAAGTGCTAGTATATAAATCATATCATTTGAAACAAATAATTAAACGAAGTGCAGCTAAATCAACACTGTTAAAACCGATTGATGAGAAGCGAAAGCAAAAGCAAAAGCAAAAGCAAAAGAGAGTGCACATCAGCCATAGCAGCAAAAATAACGGCACACACACTCGTGACGTTGGCAAAACTATCTTTGCGAGCTCTTTTTTCATGCACAAAAGACACTGGCGCAGGAAGCTGCAGGTGCAGTTATTAGATTAGTATGTGACATGATTGATGGTGAGTAGAGAAAGGGAATAATGTGATGACATCTGCAAACATTGCCATTTATGTAAATAGATACGGTATATTTTGGAAATATGACATGTAAAATGTAAAAGGTTTAAATGAAGAAGCACATATTTCGTAAGTATCTATGCTATTTCCGTATGTCCTGTGACACCTCGTCTCTTTTTCTGGTTGTTTTACAAAACACATATTCTTTTGCTATTAAACACCTACGAACTGCCACGCGCTAGCTCAATAAATCACTTCTTTTTTACAATGCTCATTATTTAATTGCTAATTACTCTCTTTCAATTTGAATACTACTATGGCAAACAATTTAAATATTATTATTACACACAGTGCAAATATTGAAACAACTTGTTAAGCGATCATCATCCGATTATACATATACCTATAAGCAATCATTATATGTAAAACAAACACAAGTATATGTTTCTATTTATATGCATTGATTATCTACGGGTATTTTATTGATATATATCTGGCCAACTAGTCATTATATATAAGTATATGTAAATAATTACGCGTTTATTATTGTTATTTGTGCATTACAATGCAATTACCAGCAGCTAAAATACGCATTTAATAAATATTTGCAAACATTTTTCAAACATTGCAATAGACAAATACGTAGATTTACTCATCTAGCTGGGGTTAATTTAGTTTGAAAATCGCAATAATTACAATTTAATAGGGTGTCAGCGGAAGGTGTGCTCGCATGTCTGTTTAGATTGTGATAGAGTTTGTATCGTAGTTGTTGTCCTTGCAATGGTGGCGTATTAAAATTTCATTTTCGAGTTGCCGAGATGAAAATGGAAGTGAGAGACAGACAGTGTTGCATAATGTCGTTTTGCCGGCCGGCGGACTTGGCATGGTGTGGCGTGACGTGGCGTGGTGTTGACCTGACCTCTCCGCTTAATTACTTTGACACAGGCGAGCTCTCCGGCAGTCGAGCTATGCTAATTATTTACATGCTGTGCGCGACATTTCTGTCATTTTGTTTGTACCGCTAGAAGTCTAGAAGTCCTTGTTAATTATTTTTTTTGTTTTTTTTTTACATTAGCATTTGATGTCGACGACAAAAAAAAAAGGTCGTGCGCTTTTAATTTCTTGCACAGAATGCTTTTCGTCTTCATTTTATTTCGTTTAATCTTTAAGTTTTTCGTTGTAACGGTTGTTGCCACATCCGGTGGCTATTAAAATGGCGAACAAACGCCATTTTATTTTTTTGAGACAAATGTGAAATTTAAAGAAAGTTTTTAGTTTGCAAAACAATAGCAATATAATACATAATATGGCATCCCTTAAGTCTGTTTTCTATCGCCCACTTTTCCCGAACCAAGCATGCTAGAGACTTATTTTTTTGTTTTTTTTTTTTTTTTTTTGTTATTCATAAACACAAACTTTACTTAAATTGTAGGTAATTGGAGTATTTTAGAACAATTTTTTTGGTAGTGCTTCAAAATTTCACACTTCCGGTTTGGAAGCGATCCATACAAATTGGCCAAATAATTTAGCAAAATCGAGCTCAAAGCTATTTAGATGGCTTGGGTTAGTTCGGGTATACTTCAATATGGTTGTCCTGATCCATATACTTGACGTGTCAACAATCCCCAAATATTTTCAATGATATTCAAATTCGGTGAGTAGAGCGGCCAGCTTTTTAGCTCCAGATTTTGGCTCTCTATATACCTTCCAACAACGCGGGCTGTAAGTATTGACGCATTATCATGCTGATAAATCAACGACAGAGGTTCAAAAAAGTTATGAAATACAACACAATACACCATTGTAAGACACCGCATTCGTTGTGGTTGACAAAAATAGTAATCACACCTCCCACTCTGTTATGCAGCCGGTCAAAATTGTAAGTTCCTTGGCGGAGGTCATGGAAATAGTAACTACTATAGTCATCGGGGCCTTCCAAATTAAATTTTTTTTTCGTCTGAGAAGACCACGCGATGCCACTAAGAAGTCCAGGTCTCATGTGCTCGACAAAAGTGAGGCATTGCACTTTTCGAACCGGGTTAAGGGGTGGCTTCTCATATGGATGTCGAACTTCCAACAGAGATATTTAACGAAACTAATGACACGCAAAATATAGATTGAACCGCAGAACCTCTCTTATCGCGATGTTTTAAATTTCGGCCGGCGTAGAGTGTTTGAATTCTAGTTTGCTCAGTTGAGACTTGAAGTTGCACGGTCGTTCTAGTTTCCTTTGAATTTAAATTTATAGTTGCGATAATTGTTCTTATAACTATTTGAACGAACTTGTACATCAGTAGTGCTCCTTCACGAGTACTCCTTCAAACATTTCGCTCTTCGCACAATCAACTATCAGAGCCACAATCTTTTTGTATACGTTTGACAGTTTCTTACTGGAAGATGGTCCACCACTAGTGCGGTAATTGTGTGGCTTCTCCTAGGCAAAACCCACCTCCAACTTCCGCTTTAAGTTGCGAAATTTCGCCTCCAACTCTATGCCTTGGCGTTCAATGCTTGTTTTGGATGTAAAAATCGCCAATGTTCCCACAACAGCTCTTTCTGTTTCCAGCTTACGGCGTCCGATTTATTGTTCTGGAGCATGATTTTACTCTCTTCAACGAACTCAGCGAGCACTTTTGGTTCTTTTTTCTCGCTGGACATTTTACTTTTTCGCAGAACGTAAACAAATAACCCATCTGAGTACTTTTTGCAATTAATCAACTCGCCCTGCCAACTTGTCGATGAGTTTACTATTATGGTGTTGCCACTTTTTCACACATTACATATAAAATTTAAAACACAATTTCATAGAGAAGTTTAGAATATGAGCATTAGAGATGTACAGAACAATAATTTCGTTTTGAAATAAACAAAATCGATTGCTGCATTGAATCGAAGCAAAAATGCTTTCAGTTATTGCAAATAAATTAAAAATTATTAGATTGAAATGAATATTTGATAAAAATTTTCCATTTTGAATGTTGAGCAATTTGTATTTTAAACTCTTTCTTTTTTTTTAATAGCATAAAATTGTGCAATTCCAGCACAATACAGAAAATTTATTAAATTTATTTGATTTATTTGCTCTTAATTTAACATTGAAGATATTTATTTATAATTCAATATTTCATTAAATATTTTCCTTTTTTGCACAATACATAAATGAAAAAAACCCTTAATCAAAAAATATTCCAAATAAATATCGAAATAATTGACAATATAAATAAATTTTATAGGCGGCAGCCAAGTGAGCCAGCGCAGACAAATGTGTTTACATTTAAATGAAACAAAGAGAAAATGTTAACTTCGTTAGAACCGAAACTTGAATACTCTACACACGCCTTTAGACCATTTTTTTTTTGTTTTTTTTTGTATCTTTTAACTGTCTAAAGCATCCGTCCATTAAAGGACACCATATCGAATTTCAAGTTAATATTGACATGAAAATGTTCTTTATACAAAATTCGAAAAGCGGCAGCTGGATTTTTATGGAGGCTATCCCTAAAAGTGGGTCTGGCATGTTAGTTTGGAATGTACAGTGGCGTGCAGCTTATTTCTTTCAGATGCAATAGAATATTTTTGAAAGGACTTAGTTTGGAAAACATTGGAGATATCGAAAAGGAAGAGGAACTGTGCGTTTTGTACTGCAACACCCACCAATACCTTAATGGTCGAGCTGCACGAAAGAAGCCGTTCACAAATAAATAGAAAGAGTAATGCCGACACAACTCCGCAAAGAAACACGTTACTCAGCCAATAACATTCCGGAGCTACGTTATATTTGCAGATGAAGCAAAGTTTAAAATTTTTAGCTCGGACGGAATGCAATATGACTGGCGTAAGCCAAATACCGAGCACTACAACAAACACCTGAAGCGTACAAATGCGGTTTGGGACTACATGTCGTTGGAAATTTTTTTAGAATATGTACTGAAACCTTCGGAAGGTTAATTTGCTTGATACCACATGAAACTTCTTTGAGACTACGAACCGTTATTTTTTAGGTACTAGAATAAATTTGTGTAGCTCTAGCTTAAAAGTTTCAGATAAGTCATTTAGGAAGTAGTCCCCCAGGTTCCTGAATCTTCTCCGGGGCAGTGACGTAGAAAGGTAATGGACTGATTCGAGTTCCTCGCAGTTAACACAGCTGCTATAGAAGTATAATGACGAGGTACCCAGTCTCCTAACATGCTGGCCTATGAGACAGTGTCCTGTTACTACTCCTACTAAAATTGCTATATCTCTTCCATTGAGCTTACGTTTGGCTTGAGTTTTTTTCCGATCATATTTAGTAAGTCTAATCATATTTTATAAGTCTAGACTATTATTTGCGGTGCTAATAGAGTTGGTTTTGATTTGCAGCTTGCAAGTTGACAACGGTATGCAAATCGCCTACTTATCCTGTCGAATATGGGTCGTTGTACCTAGTCTTGCCAGTTCATCTGCTACACAGTTACCCTCTATATTTCTGTGCCCTGGCACTCAAACAAAGTGGTCACTGTTCTGCCATCTTATTAAGAGATTTGCGGTATTTAGTGATGGTTCTTAACTGATTTAAAACGGAAGTCCAGCGCTTTTAGAGTTGCTTGGCTATCTGAGTATGGGTGGACTTGTTTCCCTCTAATCCTATTCGATTCTGGGTAAAACATTGTCTTCTGAATGGCGGCGACTTCCGCTTGGTATACGCTACAGTGATCCAATAATCCAAAGGAGGCATTAATACCTGTTTCTGGAATGTACACCACAGCACCGACTCTGTTTTCCAGTTTCGAGCCATCTGCAAAGATTCTCAATGAGCTTTATATTTATATTACCTGTTGCTATTCCTGCCAATCTTGACGGGAAGTGCAAATAACATCAAAATGCGTTTTGAAGGCCAGTATAGGCATGATATAATCTGTATTTCTGGAAACGTCTGTTTCTTCTTTTAGGATTGTTGCGTGTTCCAGTGTGCCGTTCTTCCAATAAACACATTCTATTAGCCTGAATGCCGCTATTGTAAAATTTTCCCTTCCAATTGAACCTTTGAAAATATTATATTGCATTTGCACGAAATAAGCTGTGAGCCCATGTGTGTTCAGCCTAGAAACATAGGAAGTCTCCGTACTCGATTTCAGATCGATACTACTAGCAACTAGTTTTGATACATACCGATAAGACACAGATACTAGACAGATGAGAGACAGATAGGAAACAGATAGGAGACAGATATTAGACAGATACGAGACAGATAGGAGACAGATAGGAGACAGATTGGAGACAGATAGGAGACAGATATTAGACAGATAGGAGACAGATAGTAGACAGATATTAGACAGATAGGAGACAGATAGGAGACAGATAGGATAGGAGACTGATGAAGATTCTTACATAATGTGTAACCAACTCCGTATTAAAATTGCAATACCATTAGAGTAGAGTATAAAAAAGATTGATTAAAAAAAAAACGAAATGATGCAAAATAATTTACTTAAATTGTAATAAGTGCACTCTGATAGTATATAATTTCTATAAAAACCAAAACACTTTAGTAATCATACAGAAGTCATGAACAAAAGCATTTTAACAAATACGAATATAAAACTTTAAAACTAACAAAAGTCAAAAAGCGTATTCACTTTTATTTGAAAACAAAAAAAAAAAAACAATAAAAACTTTTGTGCAGCATTTCAAAGATATGAAAATAGATACAAAAATGCAAGTACTTCTAGTATTCTTGTACATTCCTTGGGGCATATGTATATGGGGCATACTTCACATCTAAGAATTTGTTAAGCAAATTTTAGTTGAATGTTATTCATTAAGCCACTCAGCAGGCGTCCAGACAGAGTATGTTATAGAGAAAGTGGCAAGAAAATAGGATTTGGTAAGCGTTTTGATTTAAATTCTTACAGCAGCCAAGATGCATTTTGCAGTTTGTTAATAAATAAAATTAAGTTACTCACTGCGTCTACAACTGAAAGTACTGCAAAACTGTTTGCAGTTTTGTTTTTTTTTTGTGATTTACATTTGGCTTTTAAAATATTTGCTCTTTCTGAAAGTTGTGCAAAAAATAAACTAACTAAATTTTGTATATAGTGTTTTGTTTACATCTCTGAGGACTGCTCATTTGATTGTCAACAGTTTTGAGTTTAGAGAATTTTCTTTTGGAGATTGAATCTGAGAAACTTAATAAATATAATTGAATTTAAGTTTGCATTACAATTTGTAGTTTGTTTAATAAGCCATTCTTCTTAATTTTATATAGAGCAATTCAATAAAATAGAGAGAGAAAAAAGAATTGAGCAACGACGAGTGAGCGTTAAAAAAAGTTAAAGCGTGAAATGGTGCTCTCACAATCACTACACTGTGCGAGTTTGTAGTTGGTAAATTGAGTCAGTTGAACTGTGCAGGTGATAGACATAAACGAAGAGAGAGATAGCGAGAGAGAGAGAGAGAGAGAGAGAGAGAGAAAGAGATAGAGTGATAAAAGAGCAGTAATAATAATGCAAGTGTTAATGAGGCATTCGAAAATATAGTTGTATATAAATATTCTAGTTATAGACTCAATGCTGCTTATGTATATATATACAAGTATATATACAAGTATATAAGTAGTATCTTGACGGAACTGTTCATGTACGATATAAATAAATACAATAAATTATTTATACCTGTACAAATATAATACCATATGATAACTTCGCACGAAATCTGTAGCAACTGAAATAAATAAATGAAACCAATTTAATTCTACGGAAAGTAAACGTCACAGCTGACTATGCCTGCGACACGTTTTTACACTCGATGCACAATTGAATAGAACATTGAATTATATAAAAAATTAGAAACCAAAACGAATGAAAGACAACGACTTTGTTCTATATCCATAGAATTTGATTAAGTTAAGCTTATACATATTCAGCTGAGCTGAACGTTCACATTGAACGCAGTTACAAACCAAATACGTACAGGACGCTGTGTGGGAGTGCTCATCAAGATTTCACATCTTTCGATCTATTTGATTGTATATATGAAGCAACAGATCTCTGAGACCATAAGAGCAAGAGACACCAAATTTGGTAAGTAAGCTCTACTATACGCAGATCAAGTTATACAATTTTTTGGCATACCTACCCCATGTCGTCGTTTCTCATTTATAAACATATTTTTAAATGTATCGCTTTGAAAATTGGTAAATGTGTTCTATATGCGTTTTCACCATTGCTTCAAAGTTAATTAAGATTTATCATAAAAATCATAAAGTATCACAAAACACAAAGTTTTCCTACATGTTCGACAACTGTGCATAGTGAAAATTGAATTTATAGTGTATGTTATTTCACCATGGTGTGGTGAAGTATACAAGAAGTACTCTCGACCTCACTTATTGTGAATACTCTGTACGCAAAGGTATAGTAAGTTTGTACGAATGTATGTAAAACACAGATTGAGGCGTGGTAGACTCCATAAAACATATATTCTTGATCAGATTGTGAAGATGAATAGATATAGACATCACCGTCTTTCCGTCCGGTGGTATGGAACAACACATCTTAGAGACTATAAGTGCAAGAGATATACTAGAATATTGATATACTATTTGTCCACTTGCAAAACGAGTATAGCAAAAAAATTTGTTGTTGACTTTTTATAAAATTTAGAATAAAAAAAAAAAATTAAAACGAAAAATGAATATTTAACTGTCAAAGAAACTACGAGTACCAGACTAGTACGTATAGGCCACATTCTTCATATTCTAAACATGCTCGTTGAATGTTGAGAATGTGTTTAATATTGCCTGTATATGTCCCTTGAGTCAACACTCACAACATGCTTGAAGAATATTGCCATTCACCCCGAACGAATTACGTGCTTAACTACTAAATGGATATTGATCATATATATTGATCATATGTATTGATCATATATATTGTCATCACCGCAAATAGCTATTATTTCAATTCAATTCAATTTCAATTCATTTACTTCACTCCAGCTATCATTACAATGTATTGTGAATAATAATTTAGTTAAATGTTAAGAGTACACTGAACCTTTTCTACTTAGATATTAATACAGACGAATGACGTATGATAATTTTAATAATTTTTACTTTTGGGGAGAAAATAATGGACAAAACAACGCCTTGAAAACTTAAAGATTAACTTACAGCTAGGCGGTTAAGCCAGATCATTTATATGAGGATATATTGATTCGTGACATTTGGAAGAAAAATTTTGCGATAGTCGCGATAACCTAGTAACTACCATTTCAATGTTGGCTCGACAAAGAAGGTCATCCGTAGAGTGATGCCAGATTTTGTTTTGACTGATTTGCAGCCGGTTTATGTGACATTTGGCTATATCTGATCATATTGGTGCGCCGTAAAACGTTACCGATTGGTAAATAGACCTGAACGGGAACATTTTATTTTCTAAATTTAACCTCGAGTTTCTGTTTACGAAAGGGTAAAGAGAGCGAACCACAGCTTTTAGTTTCTTGTTTGTGTCGCTTATATGGTCCTTAAATTTAAGTCTCTTGTCCAGAGTGATGCCCAAATATTTGACATTCGGTTGCCACTTTATATATACCGTTCCTAATCTGATATCGGCTGTGGAGACGTTGATGTCTTTGCGTTTTTGGGTAAAAAATATGGCTTTTGGCTTTTCTGGGTTTGCCAAAATTTTCCACTTGGAGAAATACGAGTTAACAGAATCGTAGTCTACTTGAAGGTTATTATTTATTTCTGCAGAAAGAGACCCGGGGCAAAGGATAGCTGTGTCATCCGCAAAGATCGACGTGGTGCGGTGGGGTAATGCTGGGAAGTCGGCTGTATATATGTATATTATACAGTATAGACGAAAGGCAGAAGCCTTGCGGGCAAACTTCAGGAATATTTACTGTCGTTGACGAAGCTTTTCCTAAGTGGACGACAAAGGATTGATTTTCTAGGAAACTTTCAATTATCTTTATGACCGCTGGAGGAAATTTAGGCACACACAACATTTTATGGACTAAGCCTTCGTGCCACACACCGTCAAAGGCGGCTTTAATGTCTAACAGTACCATGCCAGTTGATTTGGACCTAGAAAAATTGCTTTGGATAATTTTTGTAATTCTAATTAGCGGCTGCACTGAGTTGTATGCTCTGCAAAAACCAAACTGTTGACATGGAAGGATACTGTTAGTTTCAATGAAATGGGTTAGTTTAATATTCAAATCAATCAATGATATTTAAATCAAACGAACATCATTTTGCCACTCACAGGTAAACCACCAACGTATATTTGCCAGTGTTAAGGGGACATTTTAAGATTGGTCCAATGAAATCCTATAAATGAATATAGTTATTATTAAAACACTTTGAAAATGGCGCTATTTAATTAAACATAAATAAATCATTTGTAACACTTTATAACTAAATTATACAAAACTGTTTTGCTTGTATAGAATTATGTTAAACAACATTTTACACAGTGAATAAAAAAAATGCAATTCAAATCAATTTTTTTCTTCTTTTTTTACGATATTTTCTGTTCATAATTTAATTAAGTTGAAAATACAAAAACCACAATGCAAAAACCCTCTTTCAATTAGAATAATTATATTTAAAGGTTTTAATTAATGTTGCAATTTTAATGCAAATGAAAAGTGAAATTTTTTGTTTAAAAGTTTGTTATTTTCACAATTTATTTAATATTTGCATAAAAAATGCTGAACATATTGCGTTAATAAACGCTAAGTGTCATTTTTATATGTGGACATTGTTAGTGAATAGCCTTGACACAAACAAAGCAAATTGAATTAAATTTTGTACTTAATTAGTAGCAATAATAAAAATGAGAACAAACTCGTAGAGCAGCCAATTATAAACAGCCAATTGAACGTTTGTATTGTAATACAATGAATAATATAGGATGTTTCTTTTCAGAGGTTCCGCTTTCCGACAGAGAAAGTCGAACCTCTTAAATTGTGTAGATCTGGCAACGCTATTGTCATTTGTGTTCACTTGGTTTATCATGAAAAATTCTGGTTTGGTGCGGTGCGGTGCGGTGCGGGAATGTTACCGTGTGCTAAGTCCATTTTACGGTCGAAATAATCGTCCATTTGAGCGAATAGTTCATTAAACCATGGATCGTTTTCGCACCACGTATACTCTAAATAAAAAGTGGTCAAAACTTGATAAAGCAAATAATAAAGCAAATTTTCAATTTGAAATTATGTAATCTCAGTATTTTAATTCAATTCATACTCCAAGTCCCAAAAAAAAAAAACAGCCAATACTATTTAAAAAAAATGAAACTGAAGCACAATTCCCAATTTGAGAATGCTAAAACAAAAAACAATTCCATGCATTTGAATTTTCAATTAAGGCTAACTGCCACTGTCTGTCTGTGTGTCTCTGATAAACGCTTGTCTGAATTGGCTAAGAAGATTTCAAGAGAAAGTATCTGTAGAATATGCAAACACATTTCAATGGCCTAAAGATATTTTAGTGTAAAAAAAAATAAAAACGAGTAAGGGAATAGAATGAAAAGACAACGAGAAGACAAACTCAATTGTATCGTTTTAAGTTAAAAATTGGCTACGCTTGATTGTTATTGTACTGCAGCTAACTATAGAAAGATGCTCTGCTTCCCTATCAAATGGGCTGCTGCGCTTTAGATACATACAATAGTCGTAAGTTGTGCTAGTTGTGTTCAATTTTGTTATCCTTGTGATGTACGAAATGTCTACAGGCTGATTTTCTAAAATACTTTTAGAGTATTTAAATGTTGTGTACAACTTTTACTCGTTGATTTATTCAATGACTGGCTAATACCCTGCATAGCTATGGAGAGAATGGATTGATTGTATGCATCTTTATTTGCATCCATTTTAGATTGATCTGTACAACAAGAAAAAAACAATAATTTCCTTGGAACGGAAGCTTTAATACCCGTTATTATCAAATCTTAAAGCAGTTAAATACTTAAAAAAAAAACTTAGCTGTAAAACCTAAAACCAAAAATTTGGAGGAGGATTTGAATGAAGATTGTATTGTAAAAATTAAAAGTTGTTCATGGGGGGAGCCCTATGATATAGATATTCTCTGACACCATAATAAGCTTCCATGGTACAAAACAAGCTGACAGACGGACATGTCTAGATCGACTCGTCCCGTCGAGCTGTTCGAGAACATAAACCAAATTTCTAAGTTCATTGCAGCAAGAATAAAATAAAATAAAAGAGCTACGTTCTCTTCAACAGAGAAAAACATTGAAAATGTGATGGAGATTGAGCTTGACATCTGAACAATTCTCAAGAGTCCGTTCCTTCGATTTTGGTGGATAATTTGGACATGAGATGCATTGCGACTCTGATCCCATATTGACGGAACGCATCATAACTGATTATCAGAATTGGGTCTATGAGTTTAACGTGCAAACAAGTCAACAAACATCAGAATGGAGGCAAAAACAAGAAAAGACGTTAACTTCGGTTGAACCGAAGCTCTAATACCATTCACATGAAATCTTAAAAAGTATTGTAAAACATAAAATTGGGGGTTTAAATAGGGGTTATCCCCAAAAGTAGGCGGTACATGCCCACTAGTAGATGTGTATGAAGTGATGTAGTAGATGTATAAGATGCCACCTTATCGAATTTCAAGTTGATATTGACGTTTTTCATGCAAATGTATAAAAGTGAGCTGTGGGTTTATATGGGACTACCTCAATCAAATTTTAAGATAATATTGATTTAACTGATGAATTTTTTCGTAAAAAACACAAAATTGTGCAGTGTGTCTATAAAAACAGTGGGCTGGCCATGCCCATTAGTATATGTATGTTAAGAGGCTGTCTATACAAGCGCACCATATCGCATTCCAACCTAATATTGACTTTAATAAAGAAGTTTTTCTTACAAATACACAAAAGTGGGCACAATGTTTATATGGTGGCTACCCCTAAAAGTGCTTTCAATTAACAGCGTTCAAGAGATCAATTTGTATTGACGCGTTCCTTTCAAAAAATTTAAAAAATTAAGAATTTTACTAAACACTGGAGATTGTGTTGGATTATCAGCCATAAAAACCTCAGTTCGGACTGTAAATTTAACCGATAAGGCGAAGATTAAATTTTCTACTGCTACCAACCTTTGCATTACGGGCTTGACTAGATATATAGTTGTTTTAGATACACTACATATCAAGATATATACCCAAAAATGAAAATTGAGACTAACAGACAGACGGACATAACAAAATCAAATCGTAGTTAACAAGGATAAATTCTGTATACTATGAAAATATCTTTAATTGAAACTAACAAACTTTTTGACAAACTAATAATAGCTTTCCTTCACACACAAATTATGTGCCTAGTATTCAAGGACAATTGCTTCATCCTTTTTAAAGCAAAAATCAAAAATTGTTCGGCATGTGTGTAGCTGCAATTAATTGTCCCTAAAACAAGAATTTTCAACACGTTTAACAAAGTTTATGCAAATGCAGAAAATTCTACCTCCATACTCAAGAATTACTCATACTTCCAACGACTGAATACAACAATTGAAGAACAATTGCTTTTGTTCTCTGATGAGTGAGTTGTCTCCACTCACATTGAATGTTGTCCGATAGTCCTTCTGGGGTGTGTGTATGTGTGTTTGTGTGTGTTTGTGTGTGTTTGTGTGTGTTTGTGTGTGTTTGTGTAAATGTTTCTCTATAAATATGTCAGTCTATTTGACTTTCATGTCATTTAACTATTTTAGGCTATTAAAGTGCTACCATTTCATTGCTTTTCTACTTCATTTGCCGAACAACGAAAATGATTTTTTGCTTCTGAACTACAGTATCTGCTGCTGCTGATGATGATGCTGTTCTTCTGATTTCGAATTGCATGCATTGCGAAATGTTTTTTTGAAGTGTAATTCTATGTAAATGTCGTTTGAAGGCCTCGAGGTAGCTTAATTTTGGAAAAATCAACAACAACAACAACAACAAAAAACTACGAAAAATAAATGAGAGAAAAAAGATAAACTTAAATTTTCGTTTAAAGCCTACAAACATTTCAAAGCTGCCAATCGAGTCCTTGAAGCACTTGAACTCTTTATTTGTTTATTTTGTAAGAATTTAAGCTCTACGGCTGTATTTTTATTTAATCTGTTTTATTTATTCTTTTGTAGTTGTTGCAAGAAACAACTTATAGAGTTGTTGTTGTAGCACTACAGGAAAATAGCAAACAATTTCAGACAACGAAAATCCATATAAATCGATTTTTATACTCTTCACACAAAGTGTAAATAGTATTATAACTTTGTCGCAATGTTTGCAACGCCTTAAATATCTAGACATGTCCGTCCGTCCGCCTGTACGTATGCGTATTCCTCCCTGCTCTATTCCCTCAAACTTTACAATATTGGTTCAAAAGTTGTTATGAAGACTTTTTATAATCAGAGTCGAGTTAGGTTTTAAAATGACCGCGATTTATCCACTTCACGGTATAGCTGCCATACAAAAACAACCTTTGTATTTATTTTGTTGTATCGAACATGTTTCAATTAAAGCAATTATTAATGTTAAAATATTTGGGTTGCCATAGAAAACAATTTCGCCTCCGAATCTCTAAATCTCATGCAAACTACAGTACTGAACACCAACATTGCCGAGTAAAAAGCGCATTGCTGAAGAGTATTAAAGTTTTGGTTACATCAAAGTCAACAATTTTTCTTGTTTTATTTTAATTTCTGTTCTGTCTCAGAACGATAATCTCATACTATATGTAGAATACTTTATTGCATATACTTAGATACTTTTATAGCCTTAAGCAATATTCTGTTGGCATTTTTTGTTGTATTTATTATTATTAAACAAAGCAGACTCATTACTATCAAAAAAAAAAAAAAAGAACAAAACAAAATTACGCACATGCCACGAAATTCGGCGCATACAATAAGCAATTCTTTGAAGATAATTAAAACTGAAGGTCCTTGAAGCTTAAAAGTATCTGCATATAAATTCAGCTTATATTTATCTTTTTTTGTTTTTGTTTTTATTATTAATGCCTGCTAATAAATTAATTGCGCGTGTGTTTATCGCACAGCAGCGCGAATCTGTGCAAATGATTTAATTTGTTAATCAATAAATATATTATAAAGTAATTATTTTGAAAAATTGCATCAAAAACAAGCATTCGATTCTTGAAATTCATAATTAATATAGCACCAATTAATTTTTAAAAATAGGTAAGTATAAGTTTGTACTTTCAAGAACATACAAATCAAAATATTATTACAGTTCGACAAGCATAATATTTATTTCGATAAGAACACTACAAACGCATTTACCCAGAAGGTTAAATACTTTGTACCAATTTTTACATAAGCTCTCCCGTTGGATGCTGCACATTCTACTGATTGATTGCACCGATATACCATAGTCAGAGAGTGAGTAGAATGAAGAAACATTGTAAGGATTGTGTAACATCACTTAATTTCCGCCAGCACAGCAGATTGAACATTTGCTTTTATATTTATTAAAGTAAAGAAAAAAAATTTCTCCTAATCAAATAGTGAAAACGATATGAACAAGTGAGCGCGAGAATACTACTCGTATACTTACCAAACCGTGGTGAAATTCTATACATGGTGAAAATATATAACTAATATTTATTGAAATATGTATCTACATTGTTAATGCACTTCGCTTAGTATTGAGCAATGATTAAATGATTAAATGATTAAATGATTAAATGATTAAATGATTAAATGATTAAATGGCTAAATGATTAAATGATTAAATGATTAAATGTTTAAATGATTAAATGATTAAATAATTAAATGATTAAATGATAATATGATTAAATGATTAAATGATTAAATGATTAAATGATTAAATGATTAAATGATTAAATGTTTAAATGTTTAAATGATTAAATGATTAAATGGTTAAAGGATTAAATGATTAAATGGTTAAATGATTAAATGAATAAATGATTCAATGATTAAATTAACTTATTCGTTTATTTGCTCTCGGAAGAATTTCGAGATTTGAATTTACTTGACATTGACAGACTTTTTTCCTCAACTTGGTCTGCCAATTTTACTTTTTTTTATTTTTTAGCGGATTAACTTTATTTGCAATCTATCTGTATAATACAATCAGCAAATTGTAAGATTAAAGGAAATAATTAACAATCCGTTGGCACAGATGTTGTGGAAGGTTTTGGGAAAGTGGGGAAGAGGAATGGGGTGAAAAAATAAAAGTGAGTAAGTGTTATTGTCTCCCATTAGGGAGATCAAGTGGGTGAAGCCTTTTGAGCCTTCTTATTTTGGAACTATTGTCGAGCAGGTTGATGGCTGAAGGGTGCTGGTGTGCCAATTGAGCCGATTTTGATAAAAGTTTCACTTTCCTGGTTTACCCAAGGTACCCCGAGTTCCTCGTGGATCAGTATATTGATGTGAAACCGGTGAGCGTTGGAAACAATCCTGAGGCGCGCTTTTTTGGAACTTTTGAATTATAGAGCAGTTGCTCCTGCTGGCAGTGCCCCAGGTCGAGATTCAGTAGGTCCATACAGGCTTCATTAATATTTTATCCAATTTTATTGGCACATAATAATATTCCCTATATAAACTTTATAAACTTTCGTTGTAACTGAAATTAATTGAATTAACGCAAATTTTTCGAGCTGGCAATGCTGTCGGTATATGTACTTGCTACAATTTAAGCTCTGAAGAGTCTACCAGTGTAAACCGCCATTTCAAACCTGATACAGATATAGCTTTCAGTTTACTACAGCAACCAAAGCAACATAACAGTACAAAAGCTACTACAATATAACAGTAAGCCTAACAGTAATTTATAAACGTATAGCAAAAGCTTTAAGTTAGCTTATAGCTATAGAGTTGCCAACTCTGAAAAAGAAAACATATTAAAGTCAATAAAACTGTTGCTAAATAAGACGATGTACACGTGAACAATTTCATTACTTAAATACTAAACAATAAAAACCTAATTTTGTTTTCATTTTTTTATATGATATTATGTTACCTTGACTACTCTGTCGCCGCCAAAACAAAATACTACAACTACGCGCAGAGTCTGACAATCGAATGAGCGAAAAGCTCAATTTAATTCGACGTAAATTTTCCGGCACAACAGACGCAACCTTTCCTTGAACGCGTTTGTATCTTGTAGCTCGCTGTGTATATGTGTGTGTGGTCTTTTGGATATTCTTTCAAGTGAAAGGTGCACTTTTAAATGAAGCATTAATAAAATTTAAAATTCAATTAAACAAACAAAATTTATGTGAAATATTTCAAGAAATATCCTTCGACAATACCAGACAATAAATAATCAATTCGCATAGTCTATGCTTAGTGTGAAAAATAATAAAAAAAAAAATAAAATTTTACTATGGTGCAATAAACTGTGAAAGATACAAGTCAAACACACACAATAACAACAACAACAACAACAACAACAACAGCAAATAACAACCATAAGATACAAGATACAATAGAGCAGTTAGCTGCTTAAAATTTAATAGAATAGTTGAAATTTAATATTATGCAAATGAATTTCAATTGGTTTGCACTCTACAGAAAAATTTTTCCATTGAAGAATGGAAAGAAGAAAAAAAAACATGAAAAAGTTTTCCTCATTTCTTTTTTTAACGTAGTTGAATATATGGAAAAGTGGCAATTTTCCCTCGTTTTAGGTGTTACAAACATGAGATACACATTTAGCATATTGTTGTTGTTTGTGGTCGTTGATGTTCTTGTTGTTGTTGTTGATGTTCTTGTTGTGTTTGTTGTTGTTGTTGTTGTTGTTGTGATGGAAATTCGTAGTAAAAAGCGAATCGTATGAATCTCGGCAATATACAATATACTTACTATACTACTCTATATATACATATGTACCTATATATGCCATTTATATATAGCTAGATATTGTATCTATAGCAAATGAAGTGCGTATCTGAAAGTGATTTTTTCGTGCGTGTTAAGCATTAACGATGAGCTTGCAGCCGGCTTTTGAGCGTGTGAAAATCTCTCGTGCGTGCTCTCTCTTCGCTCTCTCTCTCTCTCTTTTTAAGTGAAAGAAAAAAATGTTGAAAGTATAAAAAAAAACGAATTTCAAATGAAGTATCTTAAAATGTTAAACGACAAAAATGTTTAAAATACTTTAAAGTAAATTGCTACACTTCCAATTAACTAAAAATAGCAAAATACATGCTGACCACAATACCAAATTAAGTTCACTCGCTTCAGAACACAGCGCAATCTGCATAAATAAAATATTCATACCATACAATACAACAAAATAAATGAAGTAGTTCTATAAAATAAAAAAAATAAAAAAAATAAAAACCAATAAGAATTTAAGCTGCACGAGACTTTCATTAAAAATGAAACCGCCGAAAAAACTGCGGAGAAGTCAGTAAGCAAACCAAGCCAGCAAGCTGAAGAGCTGAAGAGCTGAAGGGGCTCATCTGAAACATATAAAAAATTAACGATAAAAGCAATAAGCTGCCACAGACCCAATAAAGAAGAGCATAATGCAAAATATAAGGACTGGCTTAGTCGAATCTTTGATATGCTTCACTTTTTAAGTAAATTGGTCTTTTCAAAACTGCAGGGTATACAGAACAGATAAAAACACCACGTAAAATAATTCCCTGCTTAGAAATGTTGATGCAGCATACACTTCATATTACGTTAAATCGTTAACTACAACATTTTCCCATCTTTTTAGCAGCATATGGATTCCGCGTCGGAAGAACGGCTCGTCTTTTCAGTCAATCCACGAATTAACTCATTTTTTGGTATCCTCGTAAGAAGTAAAGCGCTAGTGATAGTCATAAGGGGCTATGTCTGGGCTATAAGCCGGGGGAGGGGCTTAGTATTAGCACATTTTGCAACATGTGGCCGAGCGTTGTCATGTTGAAAAATCACCTTGTCATGTCTTTTGGCATATTCCGGCCGTTTACACTTCAAACCTCGGCTTAATTGAATCAATTGTTGTCGGAAACGTTCACCAGTGATGTTTTGGTTAGGTTGCAGCAGCTCATAGTACAAAACACCCTTCTGATCTACCATATACAGAGCATGAGCTTGGCAGCGTGAATATTCGGCTTGGCCGTCGATGTTGGTGGTCCCCATGATTTTTTTCGCTTTGGGTTGTCGTAATGGATCCAGTTTTCATCGCCAGTAACAAAACAATGCAAAAAACTCTTCCGTTTATGGCGTTGAAGCAGCTGTTCGCAAGTGAAAAATCTCCTTTCGACGTCTCTTGGCTTCAATTCGTACGGCACCCAATTTCCTTGCTTTTGAATCATTCCCACGGCTTTGAGGCGTTTGCCAACTGTTGACTAGTCAACTCCCAATGATTCTGACAATTCTTGAAGTGTTGGGCACGGGCACTCTTCGTCGAGTAATGCTTCCAATTCTTCATCTTCGACGAAACCAGTATTCACAAGTTGAAATGGATGGAGCATAGTCCCCGTAATCCTCATAAAGCGTACGAAGGGCTTCAGCTGTTTTTTTTTTCTTAAATTGAAAGCACAAAAGCAAAACTTCGAAGTGAATTCTATTTCAAATAGATGCTGAGATATGACGAATTTTGGTTGTCTTTTATGGAAAGCGTGACACCGTCAATTTGTTTCCATATAACATAGCAGCTAGAAACCTTTTCCAGATTGTTAGTAGAACAATTTTCGAATTTTATAACAATCGGTAAAATAATTTAGCAGACCTCCTAACATTAAAAATCGAGTTGATTTTAGATAATTGCGCAAAAACCTTCGCTTGGTAATACCTCAAATTCTTATTTTTCTCCTTTTTATTTGGTTCTTCAAAAAGCATTGCAAAGGAAAATGCTTCAACCAGTTCTAAGTTGTGGGGAACTTGGTTCGATACGATAAAATATCAAACCGAACGAAAAGACAAGGCAACTCTAAGCAGAACACACAGTTTCGATTCACTTACTAATTTAATATTGCTTGTCTCGTCCATCGCTTTCTCACTGCTCCGTTTGCACTTTACAAGCAAATAGTCATTTCTTTTTATCTAACTAAATATAAGCACTTATACATACTAGAGCACAAACCAAACATATTTTTGATTTCTGAAAATAGAACAAGAGGGAGGGAAAGCGTCTACTCAAGCATAACACTCATTTTTGTTCTTATTATAACTTAAACTAACGTTAACTCTGGCTGAATCCAATTCCTATACTTGAGTACTTTATGGGATCTCAAATGTAACAAACTTTTCAGCAAGCTGATAATACCCAACTTTTCAAAGCTTGCATAAAGGAAATAAAAGAAGAAAAGTAAACTTCCAACAGTTGGGAGCAATAGCTGGCCAGCTGTCAGCCAGTGTTACTGTCCATATGTCCCACCGTCCGTTCGTCCCATTTGTCTGCTCCAACTGTCTACTTTGTTGCTACTTTTTTCTTCTTCTTCTTTTAGTTTCTTTCTTTTTTTCTACTGCCGCTAACGGTAATTCTGATTGTAATTCTGATGATGCTGATTGCAGTGATGATGTTCATCATGATGCTTGAAAACCGGGCGCTCGTACGCTCGTCGTTTGTTCATTCACCGCTTACTCTTGTCAGTTTCACGTTGTGCATACAAAAGATACATTCTGAGATACGCAGATACAGAAGCCATTCCAATCAACAGAATAAAAATGAAAAAGAAAAAGAACAACACTGGTAGTCAGTGACGGCAGAGACGAGACGGTTGCACAATTTTGCAAAAAGCATAATCATGAATAATGAGCGCTCTGCTATGATAAGTGATAAGTGCACACTTGGAACGCGTTCGAATTGCTGCCGGACTTGTACGCTTTCACCGTGCCGTGCAGCATTTCTAGTGGGTCTGCCGGTCTCTCAGTCGGTCTGCCAGTTTGATTCAATATAAACTTCTGACGACAACGACGAAGCCGACTACTCATGGCTTTGCTGAACTGATGTTGACTGAGTCTACATGTCGCCTGAAAAAATAAGCAAAATCCAGTCCATTTTTGTATACTGTCCATTGTGGAGACAAACCAACGGTCAACATACAAAATAATAATTTTTGCGCTACGACTTCGAACAGTACGAAACGGGAATCTGTGCAAAGCGGTCGTTTAAATTGAAACTCGCAAACATTTCTGGCATATAACAATAATAATAATAATAATAATAATAATAATAAAATAATAAAATACCAATTTAAGAGTGCTAATTAAATTTCTGACAAAAAAATTAACCAGTGAAGTGCGTGTAATAAATAATAAATTAACTGCAATCACCTCGGAAAATATGTATCTATATACAAATTGCTTGCCTGTCATCTGTTTTAATTGCATAAATTCAATTAAGTGGTGTATCTATATTTAAGTAGCTATTTATTTATTTTTAAACTCTCGCGACATAGTACAACATATATATATATATATATATATATATATATATATATATATATATATGTACTCCATGCTAAACTATCTTTAGTTTAGTTCAGCTTGTTCGGTGATGCTTATCAGCACAGTAGAAGATACTTTTCTTTGGCTCGCAGTGCTGCTTTTATTTACGCAGTTGAATTTTTGTTGTTTAGTTCTGTCAGTTTCAATTGAAATTAATTTATAACTTTATCTACTAGTCAAAGATCGTTATGAGATCGTTTAGATTATATAGACTACGAATTCTTGTGTATTCATCGCTGTTAATTTTAAATGATTCTATCTCGCTTATGCAGCAGTGCGCACTTGGGCTGCACAGCCTTGTATGCGATCAGATTTAAGTGCAGAGGTCAACAATATTGTATTGTATAAATTTGCTTAATTTTTGTGTATCTTAATATCGTAAAAGATAAGAAGAGATACAAATTGTGATTTAAAAGAAGAGATGGTATACGAGTGAAGTGAAAATCAGTGGAATATAGTAAAAATGTGCAAGTTATTGTCGATTATTACTTGTATTTGTTTTGGCAGTTCATTTACATATGTCATACAGCCATAAAAGTTCAGTAACATCGTAGAAGAACATTTATAAGGTTTTACGATATAACATTATGTATATTTAAAACTAACAGCGCTATTCCACCATCAGTAACAAAACTCACCTCAGTGCCAATTTCAAATAAAATTCACAAGCTCAAGTTTTAAGACTTATGAAAGAGAGTAAATTTCTTGCTAAATTTCCCAACTCTCATTAAACAGATAGCCAGCTAAAGCCAAATTTAATAAACAATATAAACATAAAATTATGGAAAATTTACCGAAAATACATATAAAAATTAAAATGTTATTGGTGCAGCTTGAATTCGTAGCCGGCTCATGATCGTTTACATCTATTTTTAGCTAATTGCCAGATATAGCAGTTGTTTTCATTTAAACACATTTTCACCTCAATGTGGTGAATTTCGAATAATTTTTCTTGTAACAGATTGCACAGAATATGAGGCACAATATACGATATCATCGATCTGAAACACTTCTATTGATAATCATTTATCACTCCAATGGCAGCATATGGCGGAAAATTTAAAGAAAACGATATTACTATTATTGGAATCATTTTCAAAAGTCTTTATAGACTTTAGTGCAGAGGTTACCACAAAAAGAAAGAGTTAAATTTTAGTGAACACTGCATTTAGCTACACGGTGAAAAAGTTGGAAGAAATTATTTATATCTGTTTTACATATTTTTTCATGTACTACAACGGATCAGCTCCTAACTGCAGCAATAATTTCGCAGCTAGAAATAAAAACAACCGGCTTGTGGGTTGAACATAGTTAGCCATCTTTTCCATCATTTCCATACATTAAAGATATCCTAGATATAAAAATTTTAATCGAAAGAGGACCTGAAACTATATAAGTTTGACCCAAAAAACTTTTCCATGTTTGAATATTTTTTCCTTTTTCCTTTTTTCGAATGGAATAAAAATCAAGTGGTCAAAAAAAACCTCCTATGGTGAAAACCTCCATCACCTTCTACATCACTGCTCCAGTCTGTCTAAAAGTAGATTTAAGCACCGGGGGTGGCAACTTCCTAAATGACACATCTGAAACTTTTAAGCTAGATTTACACAATTTTGTGAAGTATATAAAATCTTTCAAGTGGTTGTCAAAGGAAAGTGCTCGAAGTCTCAAAGAAGATTCATATGGTAACACAACGGGCCGTGTGCGGCCTAAGTACTGGATGGGCAACCATTCTCATCTAAGCTAACCTGACCATGCTTGTAAAATCACGAAATATTTGGAAAACGGTCAATTAAAACATCAGAGTTAAAGAATTTTCCAAAACTATAAAAATAAACTAAAATTGGTTTGAATGTTGGTACTCGATCGATGTCATTCAATATCATTCATTCGACTACAATTCTACACAACAAACATTAATGCAAGTGGCATGACTATATGAACAGACCAAGAAAAACAACAGAAAACCCACCAAAAAAAAAAAAAAACTGTGTTCAACGTAGAAGCGCAAAAGTGTTCAACCTACAAACAACCTGCTGACATTTTTTAATGCGGTAGAAAAACTGCATGTTGTCTCGAGTATAAGAGAATGCCAATATTTTCTGAATAATATGCGTGTTTAACTCTGCTCTTCAAGACCAATAAAAAAACGTGTTGAATAACTAGACGAAAATCAAGTCAAGCCTGCTTATATAAATCTATAAACATAGTCTGACTGCCTGAATATACGCACTTATCACCTCTCACTGAATTCTGTGGTGTATGCAAGAGTTCAGTTAAGTTGCTGATCATGAACATTTAAACTCTATTGTAACGATAGTGTGATATATTGTAGTGATCCTCTATTGTGGTTGACTTTACCATACGCACACAGTAGACAACAAAAGAACACAGTAGACAGAAAAATATAAATATTATATCTATCTGAGGCACTACGGATTCCGGATCGAAAAAAGTGTTCAACTTTTGAGGGTATTCATTAAACGATCGAATTCTTTGTAACAAGTGGAAGGATCAATGTCTGGTGAATATAGCGGGTGGGATGGGACTTCCCATTTGAGCATTTCTTGGTTGCTTTTAACCAGTTTTGCAGATATGCCGAGATATTTCGACAACTAACATTACATAGAAAATTTATTTCAATTTGTTTTACGTAATTTAGTGTTGAAAGAAGTCTGTAAATTTACATTACTACCTAAAAACTAATAGAAATCTATTGCTAAATGGTCTGTGCTAAATTCTACAGTTACATTAGATAATCTTAGATAAGCAAGATTAGCCGCCAGCATCGAGTGCTACTCTAGCTACGAAAGTTTGAGGCGTTAAATAATAAAAATTATTTTAGTTGAATTATTGGACGACTGCTGATCCGAACAGTTCCTCTGCTGGAATCGTGCAGCCCTTTTTTCTTCAATGCTCGGCTGAAATGCATCAATTGCTGTTGGTAGCGATACCCTGTAATGGTTCCGTTGTGTTTGAAGAGCAACTATTACAGAGCATGGACGTGGAAACATGGAAATTCAGTACCACCATCGATGCTGATGCATGGGTGGGCTTATCACACGATTTCTACATTACAATACGATACAGAAAACCTTTTCATTTGGAATATCTGTTCGAATGTTTCCGGAGAAAGGCGATTATCACAACTAAGAAGTCGGCTATATGAAATACTAAGACTTTCAAACTAAATACGCTGACATTACATCTAAAAGCAATGATCTATTGCAACGATGTATTTATAAAATAATAGACAATACACCGAATTCCACATTAATAAACAATGCTTCAGCTAATTCAAAATAAGTATCTATACTGACGTTTAACAATAGTAAACTAAAATATACTTGCATATATGTAACAATGACATAATTAAAATGCTCTCACAACTCATAATCCAACCGCAAATAATTCGAGACGCATATGCGGCAACAACTTCTCAGATTACGCAATTCCAGTTAAAATAAATACAAAATACAAACAAAAAAATTATTAAATACCAAACTCAAACGATAAATATCTGTCACGACAAACATGCAACAAACGAGTTTTTTGTGCAACAAGCCAAAAAAAAGTGTTTTTCATGAAAAATCGAATCGAAAATGTCATATAACGCAACCATTTATGAATCAGGCAGTGAGCAATTAAAAAGAAGAAAAAAGCAAAATCAAATAAAAAATTGAATTTTATGGAAAAACCGGCAATTTCTAATTTCATTTTGCTAGAGATGAACACACGCTGAACACGTACTTTCAAAATAAATTAGACAAATTTTATGCTGACAGTAAAGCACGACGACGTTCCGTCTAGCATATTAATGCAAAAATTTGTGCAAATTTATTCTGAATTGTTTCCATTCTTTTTTTTTTATCAGCAAATCTTGTGAAGAATAACGCAAACAATTACTAAAAAATCTAAAGAAAATAACAACAACAACAAAAAATTATGTGAATCTTATAAAATAACTCAAAACGAAATTCAAATTCAAATACGAAACGAATGAAATAGAAATTTTTAAAAATATATTGAAACAGTTCTTCAAGAAAGGAAGAAGGAAAACTACGTCAATGTCATTGAAGTTTCGCTTGAAAATGTTACATTTTCTGCGCGCTGGTGTGGTCATCTATTTGTTGCCCTTGTTGCTTTTACTGCTGACAGCCACTGTGAAGGGCAGCGCAGCAAGTGAGTCACCCGGTGGCGGTGGTGGTGGCGGTGGCGGTGGAAGTGGTGCTGGCAATTTCCAAATCGATGCCAGTCTCAAGAATGCCAAACTTATTGAAAGCAAAGTTTTGCCGGATGTAAGTGGCCTGGTGCATCAACCGGATGAAGAAAAATGGCAGCAGGTGCAGCGTTTCATTGAGGATGGTTTTCCCGTACTCGAGCTATATGGCTATAAGGCGAAGCGAGGTGAGTAAAATAAATTGTTTCTTATGTAGACGTACTCGTATGCATCGAGTTGTTTGCAAGTGTGAAGAGCAATCACAGTTTTGATGAAGAACGAATCACAGTGCATCGAAAATCACAGTGAATTATCACTCATAGTGAATAAATTACCGCTTGTGAAATATTGCTCATCATTAGATGCATGTGAATGTGAGTTTTTGAATATATCAGGTGTAATGGGCTTGTTATCCAGAATTTGTTATACACTTGATCAGCGTATATGTAGCGTAAATATTAGTTTGAAAGCTCAACTTTTGATAGTCTCCGAGATCTCGTTGTTCAAACAGACAGACGGACATTGCTAGATGGACTCAGCTTTCTGTTGACCAAGAATATATATACTATATGGGGGTCTAACTGTTACATACATTCGTACAAACTTAATATTTAAATTTATTAAGCATCTATATTAGTTAAAACTTTTAGCAGGTTCAAGAAAATGTTTGAAAGGCGTTCCATTTAGACGTGTAGAGCCGCCCCGGCATCCGGCTTAGAGGGGCTTCCAAATTTGCTTTTTTTCTTGTGTTTCTTTTCTTTGTCTTTATTATTATAATTTTTTTTTTGATTGATGGGTTCCGAGAAAAAGGCCGCACCATAAATGTCTTGCTACGCCATTGCTCTTGGCCACATTTCCAATGACATTTTGGAGAATTTCCGGCCGCAATGGTAACAATAAACGATGTTATGTTCCGTTTAAAAGCCCAACATTGAGATCGATGAAAATTTTTGCTAGCGAAATTGTTAATTATTATTGCTATGTCAAACAAACTAAAAACAGTGTTCTAAGAAGATCAAAATGAAATACTAAAATTAGATATTTATTAGGAGAAAAGTCCACACATATTGATTTTACTTTGGCTTTTTCTGACGGAAATACAAATGGTCACACTTTTTGTCACCTGTTTTTTGAGTATATGAAGTATTTGCGGTAGCAAACATTTTTGTTATCTGAGTACTCGACGAAAAACAGTTCGTGCCGAAAACTTTTTGTATATAACATTTTATCGGTATCAAATATTTACCATCGATGTAAGTATTGGGTTTAAGACTGGATTATCTTCATAGACTATATTCTTAGTGTAGTCCCAAATGTTGTTTACAATATTATTCAGATTTGTCTCACTGCGATTGTGGTGACTGCGCCCAAATTTTGATGTATCAAACTTCGCGCTTATCCCATCGATTTGGAATTTAAGCTTCAAAGTGATGATGCTTTTGATTCTATGTTCTTTCGTGTAGCGATTCGTAACTGGAGTTCTACAGTGTCACGTTGACAGTGTCATAATATGTCGAATAAAGTATCATACGTATAAATGGAACATAAGAATTATTGGACATATTTTTCTCAATATGATGAGAAAATTAAAATTACAATAGATTTTTGGCACAAAAATAATATTTACACACGGAGACACGTGTTTCGAACTCAGCGAGAAGTTCTTATCGGTCCGCTATGCGCTATGCGCCAATATGTTCTAGTTTTATGTTTAGCTATGAATGTTTTTGTTGTGATATATTTTTAGCAAAACATAATTCCAAAGTAGTTCTGTCTTATTCAGAAAATTGATAATATTGCGCTGTATTACTCAAACAGTTAACACATATTGATATACTAATATGTATAATATAATGATGTATTAAAAGTTGTTGCGCATATTTCCGCTATTATAAAATATTTAATTTTTATTATAAATATAAAATTTTCTGTATAAAATATGCATTTTATCTATTGGTTCTCTTCATATTGAAGTTGGTTTCATATTTCCAATAATTTTACGATTTCACTGAATTGGAGACTATAACTATACATTGAGCAAGAGTCACTTAATTTGTTACTTAAATTTAAATATCTGAAAACATTTTATAAGTGCCAATCTTTGTGCAGCTTTCCGGAATCAACTAAAACGCTATTTAAGAATATAGCACAGATCCAGGCTTGACTGCAAAACTTCAAAATAAAGGAGAACTTCAGTTGAAGCACTCGAAATATAGAGTCTCTCTCTTCAGCAGATAAATGATTTGTTATCTTAAACAGACAGTAAAGCTGAATCTGAAATAAGCCACGGATTATTACACAATTTCCGATAAAACTTATATACAACTTGTATTCAACTCACATGTTGCTGTCTGTAAGACTTATAATTTCTCCATTTAAAATCAAGCATTTCATTGCCGAGAGCGCGTTCAATTTGACGAATTTCATTTGCATGATTTATAAAGAGTAAGTAAAAGATACATTAGTATAGAAAAACTCGCTTTCAAAGCGTTCTACACAGAGTGTGTATCGTACAGATAGATGTGTAGCGTAAGCATGAGCGAACTAAAATCGAAAACAATTTCTTTTAGTATAAAAGGACTCAATAGCAATTCGTAGCTCTGCCGAAGTTTTATAAGCCTATTATAGAACTGTAGTTGCTTCAGTGTTATGCGTGAATGATGCCAACTGTGTACATTTTGATGTACACATAGAAGTTCTGCAGCAGTAGTAGACCCAGAAATGCCATAATCGAGAGCAAAAAGGGCTGCACGCTCAAGCAGAAGAAAGTTTCACCATCGGACGCATCTTGAATTTGCATCGCTTCTTAGAATATTTGAAGATATTACAGGCACAAATTGTCGACAGCCAGTCGAGACAGCGTAAAACTTTTATTAGAAGCGACATTTGAAACAATACTGATAACAATTTCATAGAAAGCGGAACACATTGATCGATGGGGCATATGAAATGATTAATTATAAGCAATGGTGTATTTAATATCTACAATTATATAGTATCATTAACGTCATATCGATTTTATTTTGTTATGGTGAATGTTTTCTTTTAATTTTATAGACATACCTATACGCATTATTATATTGGTCTCAATTGTTTAGTCTCAGTCTATATACGACTAGGAGTTAAACCTAACGTTTCGCGGGATAATATTTTCTATATACAAAATCGAGTTTAAATACTTTCGAAAGTTCGGATATTATTATCGATTAACTGTTTAACTTTTTAACTGATTAAATGATTAAATAACAAATTTAATTAACGATTAAATGATTAAATGAATAAATGAATAAATGAATAAATGAATAAATGAATAAATGAATAAATGAATAAATGATTAAATGATTAAATGAATAAATGATTAAATGATTAAATGATTAAAAGATTAAAATATTAAACGATTAAATGATTAAATGATTAAATGATTAAATGATTAAATGATTAAATGATTAAATGTTTAAATTTTTAAATGATTAAATGATTAAATGATTAAATTATTTAATGATTAAATAATTAATGTTTAAATGATGACATGCGTTTAATGTTTAACCAACAGATAAGCAGCGGTAGGTAGCTAACGTTCCGTTAAAAGCTAACCGGATATTAAGAATACGAAATTGTGTAAACAGGAAGAATATTATATTGTTAGTTTTAATCAATTGGCCATATATTTAATTTGTAGACCAATTTTATTGTATCTTGCTTAAGAAGACAGTAATAATATGGCTTAAGATTGATTCGAATTAGGTTATTTGTACAAGGAATCAATCATTTCAATTGTATCCATCTAGCACCAATATACAAATCTTCATGATCATCTTATTAGAATAGTTAGAATTCTCGTTGGACGGACATTCGAAGGACGGACGGAAGAACAGACGGACAGGGGTAGATCAACTCAGCTTTCGACGCTGATCGGCACTTCTGTCTGTTACATACATTTAAGCAAACTTAGTATACCCTTGCCTCAAAGGTATATGGAACCGAAGCTTTAATACCATTTGCACGAAGTTTCAAGCTGTGAACTTAGCAGGTGTAAGGAAAAAAATGTATTTCTTAAATCTAACAACCTAAACGTGGGATGTAAGCATGTTGCGGAATACCTACCCTAAAAGTGGGCGTGACACGTCTTGGGCACGTTATTAATTATGCGAAGCATCCGTCCATACGAAGACACCATGTCAAGTGGATTTTATCTGTAATCAAACGATTTTTCATAAAAACTCCCAAAAGTGGGCGGTGGGTTTGTATTGGGAGCTGCCCCCTATTCACACCCACTTTTCTATATGTTCAGCGTTCGTCCGCTGAGAGGCCACTAGATTAAATTTTAAGTTGACAAAATCCCAAAAGTGAGCGTATGGGGGCTCACCATAAATGTAGGTGGGAGACGCCCCTTTATATTTGTGTGATACGTTCGTCTATAACAAGTCGTCATATCAAATTTCAAGTCGATATTGACGGCAATGAAAATGTTTTTAATACAAAGAAGCAAAAGTGGGCGGGTGGATTGTATGGGGTTCACACCCATTGATATACCCATTGATGTCATACACAAAGTCGAAAGTGAGAGGGTGGTTTGTATGGTGGGTACCCCAAAAAGTTTACGTGGCATGTCAATATTCTGTTAAACTGCATTAAAAAGAAGTCTATGTGTTGACTTACAATTTGATATCTTAACAATTTATAACCAAAAAATGCGCAACAACATCCACGCAGACAGACGGACATGGCTAAATCGATTTATGGGGTCTCCTTTACCATTTTACACTATGTGTAAATGGTATTAGAAAAGTAAATTCGATAGATGCAAATACACGTTCGACATTATACGCATAATCGTAAGGGAAATACTCTCCGCAATTTATAAATCTTGTCCATAAAAAACATCAATAAATACACAATCTCTCAATATACGCTTCATTAATATTGCCGCGGTACTCAGACTGTGGATATTGTTTTCAAACACTCGTAGTAAATAATTTATTACACAAATTTACTAAAATTAACCAATATAAATTGCTGTCCCAACACCGCTTACATTGTCCATTCTTGTCTTGATATCGTTCTGAATCTTCGCGCATTACTTTTATTCTTGTACTCCAACATAAACCCATCATATGCGTGACGCATAACAATTAACTGAATTTGTATCTCATGCTAACAAGTTTTTTTTATACATATGTATCAGAACACACCTAAAAAACACACACATATATAAAAAAAATCGCACATAAAGTTATCAGCGCACGGGGAGCGCTTCAGACAGTTCTGAAACAGTTTGCAGAAGCATAATTAACTAATTAAAATTCAAATGGCGCAGAACAATTTTAATTTTCATGACAATTAGAAGTAGAAGAAGAACTCATGAATGTATGAAATAATTTAAATAAAATTCATATAAAAACGCAATAATAACTTTCTCAAACTTCGTTCTCTTATTTCAGATATACCCTTTACATTAATTATACCGAAAATCGATTTGCGTACAATTGAAAAACCACGTCTAAAGGAATTCGTTCTCGAGCATTTAATTGCGGGCACGGCTTACGACAACTACAACAGCAATAATAATAATGTTGGCAACAACAACGAAAGCGAGTCCTTTGGCAATGGAAATGGCCATAAAATCGTTTTTCGTAAATTGGAAAAATCACACAACAACGTTTGGCTGCTCAATGGCATTCAGATTCAATATAAACTGCGCATCAATGAGAATTTGATTGCAATTGGAATTGATGGCTATTTGGGTGACCGGAAATCGCCATACTCAAAGCGAAATATACAGGAAACGAATAGGTGAGTGTGAGTGTGAGTGTAGCGTACGTATACAGAGTGTGTATGCAGCCCATTGAAACTAACGTGTTTGCGGTTGAGTGCACATTTTGTATGAGTACTTGTGGTTGAACTACGAGTACATTTATAAACTGCTGCAGTGGTCAAAAGTGCACTTGACAAGAATTTATCATCGTTTCGTTTCGTTTCGTTTCGTTTTTTTTTTTTTTGTACAAGTGCACTAAAGTTTTGCCTAACAAGCACACGCCATTTTCATTTTGGCATACACAAACATCCGCTTCCGCTTACATCTCGCTCGCACATACAGACTTACTCACGCATACACCTTTCTACAATTACAGCCGCTACAATGAACCGCAGCGCTTGGAGCTGCGCAACGCCAACAATAGCCATGCGCATGCCAAGAATGAGCCCATCATCAAGGAGTCAAAGTCTAGTCCGCTTATGTCGTTCTTGGGTAGCATGAAAACCGGCACCAAGGTATTTCAACACTTTCTCTCGAAGAGCAATCTGACGCGCATCATGGACGATGGCACGTACACGGTGCTCATACCATCCGATAACGCCTTTCAGCGCTGGCATCCCATTGACTGGGGTTTCTATCCGTTCAGCGTGCAGGAGTTTACCGAGAGCGTGTTGCGCAATCATTTCCTGCCCATGCAGCGTCCTTTGCGCATGAACGATGTAAAGAACATGGACCAGATGACGGTGCACACAATGGGCGGCGAGGATGTCATTTTCCATGGACAACGTAAGTTTAACAAATGTGGCCCGAAATTTATGTGCTTTTAATTTATATTCGCATGCCATCTTCCACACACAGCAACACCAAATGTGAATAATGTTTCCATAATGGCGGACTATACGCTCTCTAATGGCAATCAGGTGTTCATTATTTCGGAAGTGCTTTTTGTTTCCGAGGCAGTAGTATCCAAATTGCATCAGGTAATATGTTGTTTGTTTGTGTGTGTGTGTGTCTGTTGATTTGTGGCAGCCATTTTGTACGCCATTTTTTATTTGTTTGTTCTTCTTTGATATATATATATATATATATATATATACAGATGCACAAGGATAAGGAAACACCGCCATTGTTGGCCTTCCCATGGTTCGGCGCACAATTTCTATCGCACTCATTTTTGGCACTCGAACGCGATCCAAGATTTACGCAAATTACAAGGTATGTGGGAGGATTGGTTCATACAGCATAAACTGCGTCAGTAAAAATAAATCCCAAAGCGCCAAGCGCCAAGCACAAAAATGCAGGTTGTTCTAAAAGTAAAACACAGTGAAAGAATGTGCGAATATTTTAAAGTAAAAATAAATCGATGGAACTATAGAAAAAAAGGGAATACCAAACCAACCCAAAAAAAGCAATTGCGCTGCTGATATTTAAAACATTATAGTTTTAAATTGTCAAGGGTACAATAGGAAAATTTTATCAAAAAATATTTAAATTTTGCAGACTCCACGAAGACATATATGTGTATTCTTTAACAGCATGAAAAATCTAGTAAACATAAAGCCGTCTGGCCGTCTGGCCGTTCGCCCGCATGTACATCAAGATCTCCGAGACTATAAGAGATAGGGCATTAAAATTTGATTCAAATATTTATTCAAAATACGATCCACTCCATTTCAAGACTAGCACTCGCCATTTTGCCGTCATTTAAATTTCAAAAACTTATAGTTCGCAATCAGTTGTAACATGTTATACGTTAAGTTGGTGGTGTTTTTAGATTAATTACTTAATATATTCCTTTTTTTGTTTTTTATTTCTTTGTATATTTATTAGTTATTATATTTTATATACAATATACATTAATATGAATTTCACTTTATTTTACGTCAGGCCAAGTAAACAATTTTTTTTCGTTAACATAAAGTATTCTGGTTCACGTTGTACTATACGTCAAATGGACATTTTTTCTGATATAAATTAATAACTCGAAAGTTTAGCAAGTTTTCTGTGCAAAGTTTTTTGAATGTCATTCTAAAATTGAAAATGTTTTTGAAAAAAATGACCCTTAAAAAAATTTGTTTTTTTAATTTTTTTTTTTTTTTAAATTTTTAAAATAATGAATTTTTTCATACTCTGTAAATATATTTCATATTTTTAATAAGGCAAGAATAGGAACATATTTTGGTTCTTATCTTCGGAAAATTGATAGCCTGTAATGGAAAAATCTATGTTTTATGGTTATCGGTGTGTCGTAATATTAATAACCTTAAGTTACTCAACATATTCTTCAGTTTCAAGCTCAAGGTTGCTAAATAATTCAATGTTAACACATCTGTTATGCAACATAACGGTTCGATGTATTCCAAATTGGTATATAACAAAATTTAGTTCATTTAAATACTTTTAAAAAATGTGTTTATATCAGAAAAAGTGTCCATTTGACCTATACTGCGTTGTGCAAATGACCAAAAAAACTGTCGATGGTTTTGGTTGCACCGAAGCTCTAATACGCGAAATTTTAAATCATTGCATTGTAAAACATAAACGTGGGGTTGGGGTTAAATGCGGGCTACCCCGAATGGTGGGCGCCTACTAGTAGCTGTGTATGAAGCGGCCATCTGTAAGATGCCACGAATTTTAAGTTGATTTTGACGTTTTTCATATAAATGCATAAAATATATGGGACTACCCCAAAAATTGGCCGGCACACGCCCATTTGTATATATAAATATAAAATCCACCAAAACGAATTTCAAGCTAATATTGATTTTAATAAAGATTTTTTTTTATAAAAAAACACAAAAGTGGGCGGTGGGTTTGTATGGGAGCTACCCCAAAAAGTGGGCATGGGAGCTCAATCTTGGTACTCTATTAACTAATATAATAAAAGCTCCTCTTAGCAGACAGAAGGATGCATGGCAGTGCCGATAAAATACAGACTATAAGAGCTGGAGTCACCAAATTTTGTTCAGAGGCTCTATCATCTCTAAAAATGTCTATGATCATACCTGCGTATATACATTACCAACACGTACTATATACTTTCACCATGGTGTGGTGAATATACAAGTAGTGTTTTTGTGCTCGCATGTCCGCAATTGTCTTTTAACGCTGTTGAGTGAGCTCATAACCGAATAAAAACGATTAGATTCCACGTGGCACACGGAAATAGCGTAGCTATTTGCGCAATTTGCTGTGTTTGTTCACTGCTGTGCCTCTTTTTTCCTTTCACTCATCATCATCATCATCATTGTTTTTACATGCTTTCATTTAGTTTCACATCGAATAGTTATTTGTCTCAAATGCTGTGAATTATAAACTTTCGTAATTAAACTTAATAGGACTTATAATTTGCAAATAGTTTTTACATATTCTTTCACTATTTTATTGCATTTTCATTTTTAGATATCTAAATAATGCTGAAATTGCGCCACACATTTCGGGTGCCAACTATACTTTCTTTGTGCCCGAGGACAAGGCGTTTGAGAAGACTGGCTTTGATCAGCTAACCGATGAGATTATGGTAAGTTTATACATTTATCATGCTCAACAGCTACTTACCACCACTACTAACTAACTTCAACTTCACATGCGCAGGGCTCACAGCGTGGCGTTAAGATGCTATTGAATCATTTTGTGCGTGGACGTCTCTATAATCGTGATCTGCGTGATAGTGAAGTATTCGAGACAATTGGTGGCGGTCATCTCAAGATTACACGCAATCCGGGCAGTAATTTTACAAGCGTTAACAATGCACAGATTACCGAAAGCGAGATATTCGTTTATAATCTCGGCACCATGTACTACATCGATGATATACTCTACTCGCATATGTTACGCGATCAAGTCTCGAAATCTTCCTCCAAGACGAGAACAAATAAAAACGATAACTCTGATGGTGGCGGCGGTGGCAGTGGTGGTGAACGCATTACTGGTACACGTTCGGCCGAAGTTGAAATTGTACCCAGCGAATTTGAAAGAGATGGACGCAATGGTGGCGATTATGCTACACATGATGATGACGATGATGATTTTGAAGATGAGATCATAACACCAAAAGCGTTGCCCGTCCAGAGTTATGATTTGCCCAAGTAAATTGAGTGAGAGATATGAAAGACATAAAAATATATATAGAGATATATCTCAGCAGACAACTAAAGATGCAGTTAGTTGAAATCTTCCATTAGTTCGAAGAACTTGCGTTTCACTAAACATTTTAGTTGTTTCTTTTTTTAATTTTCCGAAGTTTCTGTAGTATGGTACGGCATGTTCCGAGATGGTGTCACGTGGTGTGTGGAGCGCTCTAAGCGTTCTGTATATTAGTTCTATACTAACATTTTTTTTTTTTTTTAATGTGTATTTATGTATGTGGTTTACAATATTTTGTATTTTAGTTTTAAATTTTTATAAATCAAAAAAAAAAAGAAAAGGAATTTGTTTCGTGTCAAGTTTACATTGTGAGAAAAAAAGGCGAAAATATATAACCCCATTAGGGTCATGAGAAACGAGTATACTAAATGAAAACCTAAACATATACAAACAAAAATTATATATATATATATATATATATATATATATATATATATATATATATATATATATATATATATATATATATATATATATATATATATATATATATATATATATATATATATATATATATATATATATATATATATATATATATAATCCGAAACCCCCCATAAAAAAACACTTATTAGCAATTTAAATATTGCTTATAAGTAGTAGTAAAAAACAAAAATTTAAAAGAAATATTAAAACCAAAAAATTTTACAAAAAAAAATTCAACAACTAAAAAATTTGCGTAGCTCTTCGATGTTTATGCTTTTTTAAATACATGATTATAGAAGGGCTTAGAAACATATCGGCTAAAAAATATATATACTTATATATCGTCTATAAATATATCTTTCTCTATATAAAAACAAAAACCAAATACATAAAACAATTTAGAACGTCTTGATGTATTTTGCTAAAGGCGGCCGTGCGTGTGGATACGCGAACGTTGAAGCAGTTTGTATTAATTTCACTAATTTTACTTTAGTCTTAAAACAATTTTATAAATATATTGAATATATATACCTATATATATATATATATGTAAATGTATGTGTATGTATAATGAAAAAGCAATGAAATGAAATATGCAATTTGATAAATAGTTTGTTAAAAAATAATCATTAAAATAAAAAACAACAACTCAAATTGAGATTTTTATTTTGATAGTGTTTGTGTGAAGAGTTTTAAGTTTTAGTTTGTCACAGTTCGACACCAGTTTCATCCACCAAATAAATTTTTTTTTTTTAACTACATAAATACAACAAAATTATGTTAACATTTTATAAAAAAAAAAGTATTACAAACACAAAACAAAATTAAAAACTATAAACAAAACAATACATATAAAAACATAAAATGCAAATAAATTTATTTTTTTTAGATTTTACGCTAAACATATACCATAAGTGAACTAGCCTCTCACCACTCCGAAAAGTCTAGCCAAGCACCAATTCCAAAACACTTGACACTCGCCAGTTCCAATGGACTCGTCGCTTTCTCCCTAGTGAAGTGCCCAGTCTTTTGAGACGGGAAAGGAACTGCAAAGTCGCACCGCTCAGTCACTTCCAATGATTCGACTGTCAAAAGCGTTGCATGTGAATAGGAGAGGACTGGTAGCCGCCTCTGGTGGTCGGTGAATTCGCTGGTCCCGCACTAGTGTCACCGCAGTTGTACATTTGTATCAGTAAACATTTGACGTTTCAATACATCCCTCAGCTGTCTAGTGTGATACCTAACATTCCAGGCGATCTCTATTTAATTCCCACTTGATCTAAAATTATGATTATAAAATTATGCATAACCCTTTTACAACCGTCAAAAAGACAAAATTCATGCCAAATACATAACCAGCGGCCGCTTTTGTTTTCTGTGGCTGTGTTATACTTTATATTTTGCTGAAAACTGCTATGATACGGTTTGAAGCACTCTCACTGTTTCGCATTGGCATCTCAATAAATCATTTTCGTCTTGGTCACTTTTAGAAATTATGTTTGTTGTATTGTAAAAGCAAGTTTTTGAAATGCTTTTCGATTCTGAAGTTGTACAGTTGGTCATCGTACAAACAAGGAACTAGTTTGTACGATGACCAACTGTACAACTTCACAATCGAAAAGCATTTCAAAAACTTCGAATGGAGTTTTGTCTGCCAAATTCTGCTACATTCAAGCTCATCTGATCGACTGATAATTGCAAATTGAAGTGCGAACAATATCGGAAGTTTGTCCATAAAAGTGGGGGAGATAAGATTGCCTGGGTAATAAACCCATATAAAAAAATGTGAAAATTTAATATTTCTCAGTTAATAGAATCACGAATAATAGAACGTCAACTGTGCATACGCTTCTGATAAAAAAATAACCGGAATTTTTCATTTCAATGAACCTCGCTTGTGATATTGTGAACTAAATCTTTTCTTGTGTTTGAAAAAACTGTCATGTATAAATCTTGGTACCCTTGAAGGAAACAAGGGTAACTCAATTTACTGTCAGAATCATCTCTCAACATTGACACAGAAGTAAGACCAATGTGATGACAAGGAGGAATGTCTTCAATCAGAACTTCACCATCAAATGGTTCGATAAGAAGACTTGGACGGCGGAAAAGTCATGTGCGCTAAAACCACATACGAACAAGTGGTATACGGATGGATGGATCTTTGACGACAGAAGGAACTGGTCTAGGAGTCAGAGGCCCCAAATTAAACCGCTGGGAGTCGTTGGGCAAACATACCAGTATGCACTATGCACTATAATTATATGTGCACAGTATAGTTTGGATAGAAGCTATAGCAATTGTGTGATTGCTATTCTATGAGACAGTCAGACGTTGTTAAAAGCGTTGAGTTCAAACACCGTTAAGTCCAAACGAGCGCAGGAAGCACTTATATTATTAGGAACACTCGGCGAACACAACAAAGTTTACTTACTGTGGGTGCCAGGAAACAGTAATATAGTAGGAAATGATAGTATTGCCTAGAAAGGAGCAACGCCAATGGTAGGACCAGAGTCTTTTTGTGGCACTGGAAGACATACTACACTAAAACTAATCCGCAATGAATCAAAAAAAGCAAAGAAGCAGCACTGGGCCATAAGCCAAGGACTAAGGCAAACCCCCTAAAATATTTCTAGGGGGTTTGTACCCGCGCAGAGCGAAAGCAATGCTTCAACTAGGTAGAAACCAGCTGAGAACATTGACAGGAATAGTGCCAGGACACTGTCGACTGAGGAAACACCTGTGTGTTATGGGTGTATATAATACACCAGAATGCAGATTTTGTGATCATAAAGAAGAGACTCCTCTCCATATAGTTGCAGAATGCGAAGCAATAGTCAGAAGTAGACTTCGAATATTGGGCAGTTACTTTGTCGCTGAAGAACAACTGAAGAAGTTAGATGCTAGGACAATACTAAAGTTTATTCTACAAGTTGGACTAGAGCAGGACATCTAAGTAAGAAGGAAAAAACAATAGATCTCTCTAGGTTGCGGTTTTAAAATTATGTCCTATAATAACAATAATAACTGTCACACATTCTGTTAGATGTTTCGTTCGTTAGATGCTTGCAAAGAAGTTAGTGTTTTGTGCATTTTGCGTATTTTTAAGTTTTTTTTTTACGAAGATTGTCTAAAATTGTATTGCAAAAAAATTTCTTGTGCTGAAGTTTTCGAAATTTTAATGAAAACCTATGGAGAAGTCGACATTGCCAAAAGCGCAGGCATAAGAGTGGTAAAAATATTTCAAATTGAGGGTTTCGATTGACTAAAACGTCAAAAAAAAAGAGATTCTTAAAAAACGTCGGAGAGTTAGCCACCGAACTTCGAATTTCGTTTGTATTGATGCACAATATTTTAGCATAAGATGACTTTTAAGGCGACTTGTGTCGAGATTGCTTAATTTTTTGCAGATTTCCTCAACTTATACGCGACTATTTAGTCAAAAACAACAGGTCATTTCGTATTGATCAGACTGGGTCTCGTGTAGCCTTTTTTCTACTACCGTGAATCAAGTTAACACTGTTCAGAAAGCGTTTCTAAACGCTTAGGTTGAAAAAAGAAATTTTACGGAGGTCTCAGAGTTATTCCAAAAATCGGCGTATGAGTACTGTTTAGAACATACGAATTACATCTAACGGAATTTACTTTGAAGAAGGAAAAATAAATACCAAAGAATATTACAGGTCAACATGGTTTAGTTGTTGGAAAGCTATCGCTCATTTCAGAAGTAATTTGCTGCGTAGAATCCGAATCCGGGGTCAGAATTGGACCATCCCGTCAGGATTTTGAGATATTTGAGGTTGTGTACCCGAATGATGTCGAAGGGATATATTTCGTAACCTCGAATAGCCATAACTTTGCGAAAAAATGGTAATTGATCTCTTGAACTTTTACATTAAAGAGTGCTACTAAATGATGTAACTGGACCGACCACAAACAATTATTGCATCCTGTACAAAACCTCAAAATTAGGAAAAACGACGGGTACATAACCTCAAATATCTCAAAATCCTGACGTGATGCTCCAATTCTGACTCCGGATTCAGGATGATACTCAGCTTTCCAACAACCGACATGACCCCGGTATTTGTAGACCTGTGTATTTAAACAGTTTTCATTTCATGGAAAATTTCCTAGTACTCCTTGATCAGATGGTATACCTATATTGAAGATACTATCGCTCACGATGAATCTTTTTCACAGTATTTTTTTTATATATTTGCTTTTATTTTTGTTTTCCGATATTATTATTGTAGATGCTATAAAATATATACTTTTACTGTCTTAACTACCTAGCATCAGCAAGTATGAGTGAGATATAACAATTGAAATTTCATACTTTAATTCATAATGTAATTTTTCGTAATGCATTTTTTGTTTTTTGTTTTTTTTTTTTTTTTTTTTTTGATTAATATGCTTGATATGAATACATAGAATATATATATATGTATATGAGAACATATGATTATTGAATTATACAAATATGCATAGTAGTATATTTTATAAGTAGGTTTATTATATTTATATATTTTGTTATAAAGTAGTTAAAATTGTTTATATAATTTGACAAACATTTGCGGTTTTATTTAATTTTCAATTATTTCTCCCTCAAATGCTTCGTATTCTGGAAACGCGTTTGAGAAAAAGCTTATATAAAATTGCAAATTTCTACAGAGCGTATGTGTGCGGCTGTGTATGGATCAAAAAGGATTTGCATACAATTGTTTGGCATGTTTGGATTAATTCATTTCATTTCATTTTTGGGCTTTTACTACAGCTATAACACATTCAGATTTGTTCTACGAGCAATATTGCATTCAAATTTTGGTTTAAATATAATTATACGGAGATGACACAGAATCTCTTCTTTTTTTTTTTTTTTTTTTTTTTTGCTAAAAATCAACAAATTTCATTTATAAAATTCAAAAAGAGATTTCCGTGTTATTGTCCATTTTGTTCGGTTTTTTTTTTGTCAAGCAGTTTTAGTAAATATTTGAGATCTTAGACGCTAAAAAAAAAATAGGTTTTTTGTTGTTTTTGCATTTGGATATAATAAGCAACCTCATTGTTTATAGAAACAATTTTTTATGGAAAATTTCAACTTTTAATCTTAAAGTTTAACTTTTACTAATTGAACAATTTTTGAGTATTCTTCATTGTTTGTTTCAGGATGTGCTTAAAATTAAGACAGCTTAATAATACCTATTAAAATTATACAATTTATTATGCATTAAAATATAATTCTAAACAAAAAAATGGCATGTGTAAAAATTCGTTGAACAAAAAGAAAAAAAAATAAAGAAAAGTTAACGAACGAACTTCGATTGAACCGAAGCTTCAATGCTCTTCACAAGCAACTAACAAATTACTATCAAGTGCTAAAATAGCTAGCTCGAAAAAAAAAATAAAATTGTAACTATAAAAACCGCAAGTGCGCGGTTGATCTTTATGGCAACTACCATCAAAACTGCGCAGGACTCGCACAATAGAAGTCACCATATTGAATTTCAAGTTGATGTTGACTACAATAAAAAAGTTTTTCTTATAAAAACTGAAAAATGGGCAGCGGGTTTGTGTGAGCACTATACCTAAAAATGGGCGTGACTTATGTGCAGCATAAGAACATAGGAAGTCTGCATACTCGTTTTCAGATTGATAACTTAAAGTCTGAGAACTAGATTTGATTCACACAGAATGCGCATAGACAGACAGACAGACAAACAACTGATCAAGTATATATACGCTATGGTAAATCCAATACTTATTTTAATGTGACAAAATTATAATTCACACTACGTGTAAAGAGTATATAAATATAATTGAACGCAGGTGTGTGTGTGTATGGGCTTTGTAAAAGATAACTAAGCATGAGTTTTGCAATGTGCGCTTAAAAATGAACCGTCAGTTATTGCACAACAAATACAATATGAATTCTACTAACCGGCAGTTAAATTTTAACAGAAGCATTTCAAAACTAACACTTAAAAGTGTTAAACTAGATTTTACATATTTGTATGTATCTAAATCAGTATAAAATAGAATAGGTAAATTGTTTAAATATCATTTTGTTCATTTGTTTCATTAGTTAATGCGGCTGTTGTTGCGGTTGTTGCTGTTATTGTTGCAGTCGTTGTTGCTGTTGTTGCTATTGTTGTTGTTGTTGTTGTTGAAATAGTAGTTGTAGTAGTTATACTCATCATATCAGTCTCGTTATCACTCAAAGAGGCAACATCATCACACTCAGCTACCTCAACTATGGCCTCAACTTGTTCCGACTGACAACCGCCGACAGCACCTTCCAATAGTTCCAATTGTGGTTCAACAACAGCTGCTGCTGCAGCTACCTCCACAACTGCAAGCTGCTCTATTTTATGCAATGACTCGTTACTCTCTGCAACTGCTTCGACTTTACATAGTTTCGGTTTAAATGTATTATTATGCGCATTTAATTCGTATTTTTTAAATGGATCTGTTAATTTGTTTACATTTGTTTTTGCTGTTATCGTTGTTGTTGTTGTTGTTGTTGTTGCTGCTGCTGCTCCTGGCGCTGCGGTTACGTTGCCACGCTGCAAGCGTCGCTGTTGATTACTGAATGTCGGACTCTCTGAACGCGCACGTTGCAATTGTGGACGCTGTTGCGGATAGCTGTGCTCATAATCGCGCGAACGTCCAAATTCGAAACCATTGCGCCATTGTACATGTACATTTTCATACGAAGGATCATCAAGTGTTGCAGGAATACGCGCAGGATGCGCATGTGTACAGCTGCGCAAACGATTCAAGGTGTTGTGTATGGGTCGCTGTGCGCGTGCATGGCTTCTGTTGTACGTGCCGCTGTGCATATCTGTCGGTGACATATTGTAGCGTACCAGATCTTGTGGTATACCACCCAAACGTGGCGTTCCATACGGATTGGACATTGACGAGGCAGTGTCACAGCCGACACAATCGCGTGAGAACATAAAATTGAAATCGATGACCTGTGAAAATAATAAAATTTATTATTATAAAAGCTCTAAATAGTTCGGTGGTTTCAAAAAGAAAAAGGTTTTTATAATCTGTGGACTCGAGCATATTTTCCTCATGCAGTCTCACATGCCTCTTCTTTAAAGCATTACAAAATTTGTAAATCTCCTAACACTTTTCTTATAATTCTAATATTACGTGTAAAGTCTATAACAATGCATGCACTCACCTTACAATCCGGTCCCTGACCCATCCACAATGGCAGCCATTTGTTGACCAGCAGCCACTGCAAACTTGACTTGGATATGCGATTAAGCGTACTGTTTGTGCTATCACCAGCAGCGGCACGGTTACCATTGGATTTCTTGGTTATGCTATTCTTAACCGAAAGCGATTTATCGTTCGTTGTGCTTCCACCGTCCTTCGATTTGTTTGAACTTAAGCTGATGCCTTTGATTTTCGGTATGGCACCTGTTGGACGACTGCCTGCGACTAAACTAGCAACGCCAAGACTATTAGTAGCAGCAGCTAATGAGCTACACGCTTGCTCATAGGTCGCACTCACTGCAGCGCCTGTTGCGGGGCCAGCGGAAGCTGAACGCGCTTCACGTTCTTTATTTGATCCATGATTTGGTAGTACAACGCCAAAAAATGGTTCAGCAGCGCCAGACGCTGCATTGCCCGCTGTATGCTTGTAGATATTACTCATGCTCTGCGAATTCTCACCATGCAAGCAGCTAAAGAATGACGAAGCGCTATTCTTAACATTTGCAGCATCCTTGGCGCTGCTTTCCGTTGCACCGCATAAATTTGCGCTACAATTGGCAGCGGCATTTAGCTCTCCAGAGCCGCCGGCGCCAGTGCCGCCTGCATTAGCACTCGTTGCATTAAGACGTATGTGACCAACAGTGCCGAAATGCGAATGTCCTAGTACGGCATAGTGTCCACCGAGATTATAATGATCAATATTTCCGCACGAAGAGCTCAAATGACGCTCAATGCGTCCAATGCCATGTCCCAAAACCAATGGACGCGTATAGAAACGTGTCGGTTGCGTGGCCATCGATTGTGCTAGATTTATATAGACTGGCTCATCGCGTATTTGTTCGTAGATATTCTCACAGCGCAATGGTGGCTGATAATTGCGATAGTAATCTTCCGTAGATTCGGTATCATCAAAACTACGCTGTCGTTGACAATTTCTGGCATTCTGGAGTAGTGAACCAGTGCGCAGTGCAGAGTTGGCAGCATTGCTGGTGTAGCGACCATCCAAACGGAAATTTCGCCGAAAACCTAAACCGGAGCGTACAGAGCGTGGTACATCGTAAGCAGCCGTTGCACGATCATATAAATCATTGCGATAGCTAATGGGTAAAATGCGCTGATGTTGTTGCGGCGGCAGCTGCTGCTGCTGTTGTTGTTGATGATTATTGTTGCTGTTTTGATTCTGGTTGGCTTCATTTGTGGCTGCTGGAGCTGCTGCTACTGCTGCTTGAGGGTTTGGCTGTTGCTGTGCTACAGCATCTTCAACTGCTGCAGGGGCATTGGCAGCGGCTACATTTGGACCAATTGGCGCATATAGATTTTCATAGTGACGATGATTTTGTTGTTGCTGCTGCTGTTGTTGTTGTTGTTGCTGCTGCTGCAAATTCTGTGCATAGCCACCAACAGCACCTTCAACAGTGCCTTCGGCCTGGCTATTCTCGTCATCTATAACGCCAATGGCTAACGTGCCCGCTTGACTGTAAATAAATTTATTATTAATAACAATATAAAAACAATATATTAAATACTCACCGTGCCAACGCACCCTGCTCTTCCATTCACATGGGTTTATCAATCATACAGACACCGGCATAACTGCGTCCAATTGTCATTGATGCAGGCAATATGCGCCATGTATCACTTTCTGGGCAATATACTTCAACGGAAGCTAAATTCGAGGTGCCATCATCACCACCCACGACAAAGAGTTGTCCATCATGTGCTACAACGCCTGCATTGCGTCGACAGAATGACATATCCGCCACCGCACGCCATTGATTCGTTTCAAAATCATATGCTTCAACAGATTTACGCACCATTGGTCCATCGTGTCCACCAACTGCATAGAGTATATTGTTAAGGACACCAACACCGGCGCCACTGCGTCGTGCGCTCATATCAGCTACCGGTGCCCATATATCTGTATCGGGATTATAGCGTTCTATCGATGCCAAACACTGGCGCGAGAAGCCATCATAGCCGCCAACAGCATAAAGCAAATTATTAACAACGCCAACACCAACTGAACTGCGTCGCGTCGACATGGAAGCTATAAAACGCCATATTTCTGATTTTGGATCGAATACCTCAGCACTACACAGGCCGGTAGTGCCATCGAAGCCGCCAACAGCATAAATGCAACCGTGTAGCACTGCAACGCCAAGTGTCGAGCGTCGCGCTTCCATGCTGCTGCAGGCAGCCCATTGATCTGTTATCGGATCGTAGACATCAACGGTGCGCACACGCAATGAACCATTGAAACCGCCAACAGCATACACCTTATCACCCAACACCGAGAGACCCGAACGGCAGCGTCTATTGGGCATTTCGGCTGCTTGTACCCATTTCTCATCGCGCAGATCATACCATTCCACAGAGCGTATAGCCTTCGGCGCTTGTCCACCTATGACAAGCAGTATTTTGGGCATACCCACCGGCTTGCGTGGCACTGTACGCACCGATTTCGTTTCCGTTGGCAGCAGATGATACGTAAGTGCTTCAATTATTAAATCCTTGCAGGCAATGTTGCCATCGAAGAGTGTCTCCTTATCAACGCGTTGTGTTAAGAACTCCTTGGAGAGAAACGGTAGACGCACATGCTCCATTAGTGCCGCCGTATATCGCTCACGCAGTGGTACATCAAAGCGTAACCAAGCAATGACGCACTCGTAGACCTTTTCCTCGCTGGGCACCGAAATGCGATCATTGGAGATGAGTGACATGACCTGTTCAGCGCTAAGATTTAGAAACTCTTCGAACTGTATGACCTCACTGTATATAAAGTATTAGTTAAACACTTTGTTCTTACATTTAAACTCAAACTTCTTAACTCACTGAAAATGCTGTTCGATATAAGTCTCCGCATAGTTGAGCAATTCCACGCAGGCATGCATATCAGCGAAGTCACGTATGCCCAGACAATTGCTGGCATCCAGCTGTGTTTGCAAATAATCACAGCATGCATCACGCACATCGGTCAGTTGAAGTAGATTGGCTGCTGTCAGCAGCACCTGTACATTATCCTCATTAACCTCAACGCTGGAGGTGTACACATAATCGATGAGCAGCTCCAGCGCACGGGGATCAATGCTCTGCAGTGTAATGCGCGCCTGTCGTGATTCCTCGAAACCGGTGAACATGGCATAGAAGTAGGGTGAACAGGAGGCCAATACCATTTTGTGTGCATGTATTTCAATCTCATCAGCAACCAGTATAACATCGCAAAGTTGTTTTTGTCTGGAAACATATGGAAAAGACGCACTAAGTTAAGTTTCATTATACCCTACAGATGCATTTTGAATAGAATTAGTAGAATTTATACATCGTAGAAACTTCAATAAGTGTTGAGCGGTATTTGAATGCGATAAAAATTACACTTTTTTTAAAAGTCGTAACTATTTATGAAACATGGATCCATTACACCTCATCAGAGAACAAAAAGAAGAGTCTAAGCTGTTGACTTTTGCATGAGAATCAAAATCTTAGCCTTTATCAGCAAGTCATGAAAGAATGTGAGAACGGTTGCCGTAATAAGGAGACTATTATTGCAAGCAACAAAGCAATTGTATCTTTTTTTTAAACTATGCAGCTTCTTTCTGGACTCCTTACCTCAGAATGGCTCAATGACAGTGCCAACAAAGATAATATTACTCTGAGGATTGCCACTGTTTGTTTACAAATTACTAATGAAGACCATCTTCACGAGTGTGAGTTGATGTACTCTGTTCGCCAACAAAATGAATTGCTCTCGAAATAATTTTGCTTAGGTGGGCATGTGAGTTAATTTCTCAACCATAGCAGCCACGGGAGCTTTGTTGTCACTCGCAATCGTGATGGCATCAGACATTTCAAAACGAGTATAAAGACCATATTTAGGAGCGCATTTATACTATATCCAGTAGGGCTCAATTGCACAAAGATGCAGTTGAAGTTTCAATAAAATCTCGAAGATATAATATTGACAGGCTAGCGAAAAATGTCGCCCTCGTAACAATATTATTGTGCTATTAAGATGGAGCAACATGCTCGAGTCTTACAGGGCACGAATCGTGATCAGTCGCCACTCTGTCTGTGAGTGCATTTAGTAGAGGTACTTGTGTTCATGGGACTTGACTCTTTCGGTTCATCTTTATTTTGTATGGCTTTTTATTAACTTTTTAAAATGGTATTTTCAGAACGAACAAAAAATGACTATTTGTCTTATTTTACATCAATATGTACTGGAACACTCGTGCTTCGGTTTTCGTATCCGAATAAATTGTTCGAATACGATTTCGTTAAAATGGTCCGTATTATACCTCCAGAAGAATTTCGCGATTTGAATTTACCAGACTTTGAGAATATGAATTTCATAGCGAAATGAATTCAAATCGCAAAACTCTTCTGAAAGTGATACACGAATTTATACAATTTATTCGAAATCGAAAACCGGTACACGGAAGATAAAATTACTTTTATCGCACGGCTAAATCATTGAAAGACTTAAGTATCAATAGTTTAAGTTGCATTTGAAGCGTATTAAAGCTTCGGTAGTGCCGAAATAAACGTTATCTCTCTTACGTTTAATGGTTTCGTTACACAGTGCATTGTGCGTTGCTGCGTTACGCTTGTTTAAGGCACAAACTGGTTTTTTTTAATGCTCAAAATTTTCCTATGAACTTCAACTAAAAAAACTTCAACAAAACGACTTGTCAAACATTGATGGACGGACGCCAAATGCGGAAGCAGTGCGTACGCCACACTTCAATGCTTCAGCGGAAGTTCAAGGTTGACGGCGCGTAATAGGGACAACAAATACCGCCAAAAATTATGGTTAAATATTTTGGTACATACAAAACAAATGTCATTCAAATTTTGCATATTTCTTGGCTTTCTGCCTAATGCGCCATCGTAGAAAATTAAAAATATTTTAAATCTCGCGGTTCAGATTTATGCATGTAGGGTGTTTTTTTTAGAGGTGTAGAGCTTTGAATTGAAAAATATACTGAGATTACAGAATTTCAAACCAAAATTGGTTTTATTAGAAGAATAATTCTATGCTATTAGTGTTTTAATATGATCTCGGGCATGTGGGCATCGCGGCTGACTTGGATGTGGCGCATTCTGGAAGTCCAATTTGATCATAAGGTAAAAATATTAGGTTTGTGCGAATGTACATATGTAACAGACAGGAGAAGGCATGATAGAGCCTATAAAGCATATACCTATAATCTTTATCATCATCGAAAGGCGATTCTATATAGACAAGACCGTTTGTCTATCCGACCTTCTGTTTGAACGAATATATCTCGAGACTATAAGAGATAGAGATTTCAAGAATGAATATTTAGACTCATCTTTTCAAACTCATGCCAACCCTTTAAGGCATAGCTCTCATACAAAACTGGTCGCCATTTTTAAGTTTTTGTATGACATTTTTTTTGGTTTAGTTGTTTGTTACGTTAGAAACGAAAAACTTGGTAAATCTAATGTCAATCTATACAAAATAAACCATATAGGATCACATATGACCACTTTAAGGGGTATTTCTGTGCACACCTGTCCCCCGTTTTTAGTTTTTGTATGAAAAGTTTCTGTTTTTTTTTTAATTCTAATACATAATAAATTCTAATAAATAAATTCTAATAAAATAAAATATCGGACCACTAAAGAATATAATATATGGTTCATATAAGGAGCCTTAAACAAGGTACATGATATCTCGAATTCTAACGTACTCGGTAGCAGCGTTCTTTCATGTCATTTAGATTATACGTGGTGCAAAAACGAACCTTGGTTAATTGAATCAGTCGCTTGGACGGACGATTACGTCGACCGTAAAATGGACGTAACATTCCCGAACAGAACAACGATTTTCGAAATATGCACAATTTGGAAGCGTTGTTCTGTTAAACCAAACTGAGCACAAATGATAGTAGCGCAGTGAGATCTGAACAGTTTATGACAGTTAATACCCGTCGCAAAACGCAACCTTTAAAAATCAAACACCCTATATACACGTAAATACGATATATTTTATACCCACTTGCGCATTTCGTTCATTGCCTCAAAGGAACGCGACGTATGCTGTTCATTGTTATAATGTCCTACTAGATCCTTGCCATTCGGACGTTGTATGTGTTTCTGGGAACTCTCGTCCAGCGAATTTTGACTGGCATAGCGTAGCAGACAGCTGCCGCGTTCCATGCCGCTGCCCTCCGCAGCAGAATTTTGTTGTTGGTGCTGCAGCTGCAGCTGGTGGTGCTGATGGTGTTGCTGTAGCAGGGGCAGCGGGGGTGCTGCTACTGCATTATTACCAGGCGCTGCCGGAGCACCGCCTATGCCAGCATTTATATTATTAATACTGTTGTTGTGATTGTTGTTGTTGTTTGCTCCACCATTGTTGCTGTTGTTGTTGCTGGCATTACTTAAATTATTCATTATACCGAAAACGGACGCTGAAATCAATGATATCATTCACGCCAAGCTTATTATTCGCTTATTAGGCGGCACACAACTCAAATGATGATGATATTTGAAACACGTTTAATTTATATAAAACTGCGTTTATTTTTGATTCTTTATCTTCTTTTCTTTTCGTTCGTTCGTTGTATGTATTTGTTGTGAAAAAAAAAATACACACAAGAACACAGTCGAACGCGCAGCGCACTCGCTCACACTCACGGCCAGAGTTTGGTTAGTACAATGGAGGTGGCAAAATATCGATAATATTATCGTTAGTACCGATAGCTCTTTGTTATTAATGCGCACCGAACTAATGGCTGCATAATACTGGTTTCAATGTGAGATGTACAATCGTCGCTCTCTTCAATTACGATAGATGAGCTGGATTGAGACAACAACAGATGAACAAGAATTTTAAATTTCCCTTTAGTATTGGCGCTATACAGTTATCGAAGTCGGCTCGATTATTTAAAGGTTATCGAAATCATTTCGATCAATATGCGCACATCGAAGTAGTTTCGATTACTTTGGAAGCAACAAAATAGAACAACAGTGCTTCAGAAAGTCAGAAAGTATAATTGAAATTAATTAGTTTTATATGGCTTTGGCATTTTTATTAAATGTCATATTAAAGAAATTGATATTATTTTGTACAGTAAAATATGTTAAACAACAAATTAATAGTGCATTTTATGTATTTAAAAGAATTAATAGTACACATTCACTTTAGCTGGCTCAATGTGATTTTTGCAATAAGAAATATGTTCATAATCATCAATAGTCTATGCAGTAGAAATTCTTTGCAGCTTTTAGATATAACGAAAATGGCAAAGCAAATTGGGTTTTATTAACTCTTTGCATTTGCTGAAAACGTCAGTCATCGAATGAGCAGAACAATGCGTAATGCGAATATTTCGACTGGAAGACCTTATGCTATATTTCTCTCCATCAAAAGTGTATTAATAAATCATAATTATCATCTATAAAATGTTTCATTAATTTTTTAAGTATTTTCCTGTTTAAAGCATCTGGGGCGAATGGAAACATTCTTCGAGAATATTGAGAATGCACAGAATGTTCCCTCTTATGGGCTAAAGCGCAGGCAACAATCATTAGATCTTCAACGTTCACCGAGAATGTTGAAAAGGTTAAGAATGTTGGCCCTATTACACACAAACTCTTCAGAATTCAAAAACTAGTTGTGAATTATAATTCGTTTGTACCGTTCAATGGAATCGTATAATTCACAATTTATTTAATTTAATTTTTTTTTTTTAAACTTATTAAATCTATTTTCACTATGGGAAGTTATGCATTTGATATTCAGAGTAATTCTCTTAAAATTTTTGCGTAAAGGCACAAATATTCAGAAACGGTTTTCTTTTGAGATTTAAATTAGATAAAACGAAGTATAAATAATACAAGAAATAATTATATAAAGAACCAAAAACCCAACTCGAAAAAAAAGCACATCAAAGGACGCCGCCAGAAGCGATGCATCCAATCAAACTGAAAAATGTATGTCTGTTTATTCTTTGGCTCCTTCTGTAGCCTAAACGCATTGATGCATTTTAACATGTGAGATATCGTTCAATTCGTATTGATTACAGGGGTGCTATAGGATTTAACACTTGTATATAATGTTGTTAATTAATTTATTTTTTTTTTAAATATTGCTGTAGTCTAAATGGCTAGATGGATTTTGACATCGTTACGGCATATTGCTTACTATTTTTATGTAATGGGTGCAAATAAACAAGAAGAGGAGAGAGTTTTTAATTTTTTTTTTTCAATTTTACTGTAGGCAATACAGAGCTAACAAGATTTGGTAGAGTACAGAGATAAAAAAATTTGTTTCATAGAGGTCATAAATAATTTTATAATTTGAACTTTTCACACAGAATGATACTATAAGTTATATATATACCTCATCAGCGACAAGGCGAGACATCCTCGCCACTTGAAAGGTGGTATAGAGACTTTTTGTAATCAGTCGCAACATACTAATAAAAATATTCGTGATGCAACACCTAGAATGTTTAGCTCCCGTAGAAAAGCACTATGCAATATATTCTCTTGTATTGAAAATATTTTAATTGAGGTAATAATTCTAATGAACAATTCATTCATCGAATTCTTTCATTATATGTAAAAGGTACATGTAAATTAGTTTGATATAAGTGTCATTAACAACAGCTAATAATGTAGAAATATAATTTTTACCTACATTAATAAAGCTTTGAAGTCTCGTACTGACTAGCTTTTTAGAGGTTTAGGGTCAAAATTCCACTGATTCGTAATTTTTATTAATTATTTTACATATCATTTCCAAGTTCTTTCATTGGTCTGGACTGTAGTGTGTGAAGTATTTTGTCTAAATATAAAAACACAAATTTAAATTCGAACTTTTCTGTTTCTGATGCAACCCACTGTGCAGCGATTGCGCGCGCACAAATAGTGGGAAACATTGTGGCTAGCCCAGTATTTGCTTCTTATCAGTCGCTGAGACGACGCTGTCAAACAGTCGTTCATGTTACGCAGAGCAGAGTAGTTCATTTTCGCGCTTTTCCGATTTTTCGTGTAAAAAACTAATCAGATCGCATTTGCCGGCGTGCAGTGATAAGAAGAAGTGCAACAGCGTATTTCGTGTAAAAATCAAACGTAAAAATCTTTTGTTTCGATTAAATTAAGTGTTTGAGTGGGGCTGGCTGTAAATATCGTACTAAATGTATTAAAAAACTTAAATGTTATTTGGTGGGATCGTTTCTATGAACAGCAGCAGCAGCAGTCTCCTGTTTCTATCAAATGCCGGCATATAAACGATTATACAGTCTGACTGTCGCCAGTGTCGGCGTTTAAAGTATGTATTGTCCTTTTGCTCATGCATTCATATCAGCGTGCTACGTGCTACGTGCGTTTGTGTGCGTGTGCTTTAATATCCTTGCCGGCATATGGCACGTTGTGTCCATTAGCCGGCAGCATTCGCTTCAAAATCTAATAAGAAGATAATTTTGCATGCAAAGACAACAAAAAATAGCAGAAAAAACGTGAAACTCGGTAGAACCGAAGCTTTGATACTCTTCACACTTGCGCCTTTTTGATCGGCAAAGCTGGTGTTTTACTTAAGTTTTTAAATTTTGAAAGGGATGCTTAAAACATTTTTATGTAATAAAATTTGTACATGTATAAATTCAATGAATTTCGCCTTTTTGACGGTTGTGAATAATTTTGTTGAGCATGAAATTATTAGAAATAGTTATATAAAGTCGTTATATAAAGTAGTTAAAAGAAGTCTCCATTTATTTGAAAGATTGTGGGAATATGTAGGAATGCACAGACTGACAGACGGACATGGCAGGTTCAATTCGTCTCGCTGAGCTGTTAAAAAATATATATACTTTAAAAGATACCTTCCCATTTGCTTCCTTTAGGGCCTTACAAACTCTATGACTAAATTTTAATACTATTCACACTCTGTGTGAAGAGTATAATAATTTAAAAAAAGAAATACTAGTTGAATTAGTGTGCTGCTTACTATGGCAAAAGATGTTAAAAGTTTCAAAGAGAGTTTTCGCATTAAAATCCTTATAATTAATCTGTCCGCTTCTACTCTCCAGACAGCATAATTATAATTGTAAATGCGCATTTAAATAGTAGCAAGTGTCTTTCTTTGCATTCCTGCCGCCCAGGACAATAAGTAAACAAAGAATTGTAAAAAGGACAACGCTATTTGTCTGTGCTGCATCTCATACCTACTTACCATATCCTTCTCGCTCTCTCTCTCTCTCTCTCTCTGTATTGTATGCTCCATCTCCTACTTGCACAGGCCGCTTGTGGCATTAGGACAGCTTAATTATTCTGATTACTTGTTTGGCGTGCGCAACACGCGATGACCCAGGTCATAATTCCCTGCCGCTGCTTGTGTCTCTAGGTCTTAGTAATACTTACAGCTTCTTCATTTACTCTCTCACCTTCACTCTCTCTTTCTATTTAACACTGTTCGTGTGCTCGTGCTTATCACTTAAAACTAGGACAGTCGGTCGACGTGCAAATAAAAAAAATACAAAAATATAAAAGTAAACCACGCAAATTTCTAATCGTAGGACATTCAAGGACTCTGGCAGACTTCATTCTTTGCAGCGATTGAGCACGATTTGTGATTTCTATGTAAGTACATTATCTATGTTATAAGCTATACTAATACTATGCGAGGTTTGATACAAAAATTATGATGCTGTGTTGGTGCATTTATGGCAAATTTCGGCAATCCCATGGTGGAACAATATAAGGTGTCATATGCAGTCAACGCTGTGAGGGCGCGACATACGACATAGATAACGATTTTTTGTTTCTATTAAACCAACTGAAAACAAAGAAACCGAAAATAACAAAGAAAGAGTACAGCTAGGCGGAATACGGTACCTTATAGTATCCGTTTCGTGTACAAGTAACATCCGATTATTAGTTTATTTACAGGTGTATTTTAGGTTGCTGAGCATGAAATTGTGCTGAAAATATCGTTTCAAGGAAATGACAGATTTTTTTTTAAGAATTTGGCTTTCATATTCATCTCCACACATAGTAGAATGAATAGTTTTAAAATTTTGCTACTGTGTTTGCTAATCCTTGAAGGTAGAATCATCGGCGACTTCATAAAATATGGTATATAAATTATTGATTAGCTCGGTGAGGAATTTTAATTGGGGAAACTAAAAAGTGTTCGGTATTTTTATTTTTTTATTATTTTTGATTGTCATTACTTTTTATCTTCACTACATAGTTTGTAGATCAAATTGTCAAAACTTTTCAATTTCTGCATCAATTAAGTATTTCCACATTGCTTTTTCCTTAAATTTGTCTTAATATTTGAAAATAACCACAAATCTCAAGGTTCCAGATCCATTATGCCAGATCCAGATGCCAGGAGATTATGGCAAATTTCTTTGATGCAAGAGATTGCAATAAAGTTCTTACAGCAGTTTGAGCTGGCGCATTTTCGTCATGTAAAATTAGCGGCCCAGTTCCACTGTTTGCAAACATGACATTTGAAACCAGTTCTTCAGCGATCATTTGTTGTGTCATTCGTGGAACTTCGTCAAGTTCAGACTTTATCAGTGCCGTGTTTCACTTGTCGGTCGAAAATTTTAACCGACACTCTCGAGGCTCCTTCTGTACCGAAAAATGTTCAGTTTGGCATCTTCGATATCTTTTGGAAACAGTTTTAAGAAATAGTGCATTCTTTCATATGCAGTATGGCATTCATTGAAGCCGTGAAGAAGAAGAAGAAGTATTGGTGTTGGCATTTCTTCCGATCTTGAATAAGTAATTGTATATTTTATTGTCTCCATGCCGATCTATCTTCCTGAAGTAAAAAAATTAAATGTCGTAAGACAACTGTAAATTTGTTAAAAACAAATGTGATACCAGCAACTATCCCGACTTTTGTTAGTCCCCCAGTATTTTATTCTAGTTACTCAATATTTGAGATATTTCTTTGAAATTTGGTATGGTGACATTTTCTAGCATCTACTAACCACTACAGGATTTTAACAAAGTAGTATGCGAATCAAGACCAACGGCGCTGAGTCCCGCGTCTTAAGGTACCTTAGCTAACAAACATTCAAAACGTCGACTTACTGAATCACAGGCAGTTTGCTCAATTACTCTTGACTCACGCTGCAAAAAATGTTTCTGTTTTTACATTTATATCCTCTACCCAAAGGGAGAAGGGTATAATAAGTTTATGAGAATGTATGTAACAGGCTGAAAGAGGCGCCGTCCAACCATGCCAATCTGTCCATCCGTCTAAAAGTTATTTTATTATATAAATACTCATTTCTTTTTAAACATACCTCGTACAAGTTTGTGGGTAATGTCTTTATGTTTCTATGTGTATTTAAGCTCATTTGAATAATTTACGTTTTACGATTTCCTTTGCCATTTTTTATATCCTCGATTTTGGTTTTAGTTCCTTTTTGTGCCATTTTTGCTTTTTCTACGAGTTTATTTACTTTCGCTGTGAACGCATCCGTTTGACAAGAAATTGTCGCTAGTCGTAGGTTAGGGATTTGATTTAAAATTGTATGTGATGGTTTCATTTACATTCGAAGTAATTTGAAGGTCACAGATGTATGATAAATAAAATTATGAAACAACGTGGCTGAGATTTTGTCTGTTCGTGTCAGTGTGTGTCTACTTCTGTAATATAATTCAAAGTAAAGTGGAGAACATTTTGGGAATTTTCGAATCGAGGATTCGCAAGAAGTCTTAAAGGTATGGTAATAGTTTTCTGTCCACTCGAAGAGTTTCAAAAAACATTTGGGAATTACGAGAGTGGTTATGTTGTTGTATTTTTCTGTCTAGAAGCAATATCCTCTTTTCAACAAAGTTTTTATGATTTTTCGCTCAAATTGAACTCTTTTTGTGAACTACATATAAGAATAACTACTTTTTATTCTAACATTGAATCATAACTTTCTACGAATTCTGTGCAATCTTTTCTAAATTTTATAAGCTATGTCATATAATTGTCTCTAATACTATAACCCACCAATTAATTTAAACTTACAATGAGAACTAAGATGCTTCCAATTAAAATCACTACGCGCACATTTGTTCCCACACTTACAACTCAATTAAGCTTCGCTAGTGACCTATATTCCGGTACCGACATCGGCAACTAACTTTCAATTATCCTTTTGTGATTCCATTGTAAGCTGGTTAACCATGCAACTGCTGTCGTCATCGCCATCGCCATCGCCATTGTCATCGAAGTCAACATCCTGTACGCTGTTGTAATTACAATAACCGCTAATTAGACGAAATATTTCAACACGATGTAAACTGATTTGAAAGGGCAAAATCTTGAAAGGGCAAAAACTTCACCCAACAGTTTTGATAACCACGCATGGGTGGGGGGCGTATGACACCTTAGCTAATGTTGCATTTGTAATTGAAGCAGCGACTGCGTTGCCAATTAATTTCACATTCAGACACACCCACCCACCCAACAACTCTTCTCCTGCGTTGCTGCGTTGCCAAGTGACGTCGAGATTGCAGCTGGGGCTGCCAACTTTATCCATCCATGCATTCATTCATCGATCTTAGTAACCACAAATTTCCAATTAGTTTGATAAAACACATATGTACTGCGTTCAGCGTTAATGATTTTGTTAAAATGTTAAATTTTGTAGCTAAAAAACTCTTACGTCGATATTATAGTACTTACTTGTGGATGAAGTAGTTTTTCAACTGGCTTGGTGGGCGTCACCACTTGCTACAGGGTTTAGCTATCTAATTGCATAGATAATATTGGCGTTAATTGGCAATTTTTGCTTTGCTATCGATTTGTATTGGCAATCTGATTGTCATTTAGTGACTGGTTTTTTAGCTGCAATAAATAAATTGGAGATATTAAGTGGCTGAGAGTTGAGAGATAACACTGATAATGAAAATGCAAATGTGGAGTTTCATTTGAAAAGTTCTGATTCAAAAGTTCTGATTCAAAAGTATAAAAATCACCTTCACTAACCAATTTTCATTCTGGATCACTAACAAAAAAAGGCATTTGTAGAATGTGGAAACCAACTATGTCCAATTTATAGCGCTACTTAGACTGCAGAGCTCTAAACAAAATGTAATAAAAAATCTAACCCAGAAATAATGTTTTCGGAAAGTGGACGAAGGAAGTGTTGGAGCTGGCTACTCACCAACCATTGCTATGGCATTCCTCGTCGTAGAAACAAATTCACCATAGAACATTGGTCGCTTCTAAATAAACTTTCTAGATGATGTCAAGTAATTAACTTTGAACTGCCTAGTAAAGTTCAGCAATCAAATCAAGTGGTGTGAAACTGCTGACATTTAAATGGTTCTTACTTACTTGGAAGTGAATTAAAACAAGGCACTGCTCTCTTTGAGAACGAACCTCCATACCATTTACAATATTTATATCTAACGTAGCATGTTCTTAAAATCACTCGACAATACTTTAGACATTATCTATCCATAATATAGTTTATTAGGGTAGGTTAGGATGGCCAACATGGTTCATATTCATATGGTACAACAAGGGGCCTATGCTTGTACCATATGTATTGCCTATTTCCACCGCAGCTACTCTGAGAACCACTTTGACAGTGTCAAGAACGTCGAGATATGTTTTATCTCTTTTTCCGATATCTCAGTTAAGTTATCCAGGAAGGCGCGCCCTAATACCGTCAGTCTCTTCCTACTATAGGCCGGGCAGTGACATATCAAGTGCTCGACCGTTTCATCCTTCTCGGCATTTCCACAGCTTCTGCAGAAGTCCCGGGAGTTTAGCCTAGCCTTGTGGCATGTCTCCCTATTAACAGCTATCTGATTTCTCTTGTGTTGAAGTAGTGTTAATGTTCTTTTGAGATTATACTTTGGCCAGGTGAGTCTGAATATTCTGCACGTGCCAAAGTTTCACCATCTCTTGGTTACTATACCGATCATCTTTGCTGAGATCTGAAGTTTACATGTAGCCATGGTTATACCTACTGTGGCTTTCCCTTGAATGATATCAGCAGTGGTACCCTCTCTGGCTAGTTTGTCCGTTTCACAATTTGCCTATATATTATGGTGATCATGAGATGTATAACATAGTGCTCGGCAAACTCGTTAAGTGATTTACGGTACTCCGTTGGGGGTTTAGTGTTGGAGTTGAAAGAGGTCAGCGCCTTCAGGGCAGCCTGACTGTTCGAGAAGATAAACACATGCTCTTGTGTATGTATGACCTTAGAAAGTGCGTTGCTTCCTGAATAGCTAGCATCTCCGCCTGATAAACGCTACAATGATCGGGCAGTCTAAAGGATTCTCTAATCCCCAGATCCGGTGAAAATACAACTCCTCCTACCCGACCAGCTTAGAGTCATCTGTAAAGATGTTAATAGCGTTTTCGCTATAGTGAGGAAGGTTGTTCCATTGTAGTCTGGTGGGTATTATGACGTCACACTTTTTTAACGAAGTTAATGTTTGGTATGCAGTAATCCGTATTTGATGGTAATTGTAGTAATTGTAATTCTTGTAATTCTTGTAATTGTAAATCTTGTAATTGTAAGTAGTATCTTCGAGTATCCGAGGGAGTTACAATGCCAAGCTGAAGATTACCTAAGTCTAAGGGCTATAACTATTGCCCTCTCTCTCGCAATGAGATCAATTGGGATCAAATGGAGCAGTACGTTTTGTGCATCCGTCAGTGTGGTACGTAGAGCTGCACTGATACACAGTTTAGCACTCCTTTGCACCTTATGTATATGCTTAAGAGTAGAAGCCGTTTCTAGTGCCGGCCACCATACACATATTCCGTAGAGCAGGATGTGCCTAACTACTGCCGTATATAACCAGTTTTGTTCCAGTTGAGCTTACTATCCAGGATCACTCCTAGATATTTTGCGCATTCGCTGATAGTAACACTAATATTGTTAAGTTTGGGTAGAGTCAGTATCGGAGTTCACAACCAGGCAGCAGCCATCTAGTTTATTTAGTTTACAGGTTCATTTTTGTTTTATGATCTAGTTCAACTTATTTTTTACCTCTTGTAGGAGTACTATTTATGTAGGTGCTCCAAATAAACCACCATGTAGTTCCATCGCACTAGTGCGATCCAACGTTGCACCAATCCCAAAATTCAAGTCGCTTCACTAGAAAAAATCACAAGCGAGAATGTGAGTCCCTTGGGACTGGTATGTGGCTAGTTCACTGAAGTAACAGACTAGCATTATTTGGTAGCAGAAAGTGGTGTTCGAACGCAAAGTCTCAGCGTCTTAGTGATTTCAGCTGACAGGCACCGAACTCATCGATTTACTGCATAACAGGCAATATCAAAAATAATTTTAAATTATTTTCTATTTTCAAACTGGCTCCATGCGGCACTACCGAGGTCTGGTGAATTCACTAGTTCTCAGTGATGCAGAGTGAAGTGCGTACTGGCGTGCGGTGAGTGGCTAGTTTTTTGGGACTGGTGCGTGGCTGGTCTCATGGGAGTGATGCGTGACTTGCAAAAGGTGCTGCAATGTTGCATCGATCGGTACCTTTCATTGAAATTACTAAAGAAAAGAGATCACAATGTTGTTGCTGATTTTTCTCAGTTGTCAAAGGTGCCTTCGGATTCATTCGGCATCATTTTACAGAGAGAATAACACATTGTTCTGATTTAATTAACAACCAGTCACCAATCGAACAGCAGACTAGCGAAGGGGCATTGGCAAAGTGAATGACCACCAGTGGTCGGTAAATTTAGTAGACAGTAGGAGATAACTCGCCACAAAACGAACTACAGGGTAGTGGGAAAATTGTTAAACTGAACTAGTTCATTAACCAAAAATTTACAGATTAACTAACTGAACTATGAAGTAGAATGTACAACTTTAATAGACAAATTATGCTAGAAATTATATTATTTGATTAGCATTGTTTAAGACTCAGGTGAACTCTTGATTGGGACCTTTTATAGACATGGCCGGCAAATATAACTTAACCCATTAGCTATTATCAATTTGAACGTTCAAAAGTCATGCATTGTCATTCATAGTCGCTATGCTATATACTCCCAGATGATTAGCACTGTCAGCTACAGACTTGTGTGATATATTATACTACAATATGTGTGTAACTTATTGCATGTGGGTGTCTATGATGATTTTTTTATAGATTTTATTCTATGTACTTTTCCTACAATACAATAATTTTTTTTCCCCTTCAACACATTTGGCCTTTTCATTCCGTTACAATCTTTGAACTCATGCCTCGCTTACAGAATTAAATCTAAATATATGCCACAAGCCATGAAAGCCAGAATGACAAAAGATATTTGATGTGGAAAAAAATTCAATTATTAAAATGGCTTATCCCAGTACTCTGTGGCTTTCATTTATTTGCCATTTGCTCATTCAGAAAAAAGATGAAAAAAAAAAACATGATGGCTGCCGTTTATTATATCCGTTTCCGTTTTGACTAACAAGCAGGCTTCATAAATTCATAAATTCATAAATCCTGAAAATATGCATGGATGCATTCGTGTCTAGTAAAAATGTTTATGACAGACATGAAATCTTTCTTTAGTTGTCTACTTATAGACTGCAGATTTACATGTTTAAATAAAAAAAATAATAAATGGAAAATGTGCGCTACAAATGTAATTAGCAATCTACGATATTCTTTTTGTTATCTTACTTTAATTACTTTTTAATGAGCATCTAATGTCCTTGTATGTATATACATACATGTGTGAGCATATCCTTTGTGTTTTCCCCGCACTGGAGCGCCTGAGCGCCAAAGCCTAAACGAGCAAATGATGCTGTTCGAAGACATTTGCCTGAGTTACATTATTCCAGTTAAATCACAAATCCTCTATAGGCATTACAATATGCCATAAGATCATTTCATGCACGAGCACGCATTAAGTCAGATACGCACACACACACACACACACACACGCGCACAACACATTGCATGGAGGCATCTGTAAACAGAACACAATGGAGTAAAACGGAACAGGCAGGCATTTTGGCCTTCAACATTAAAAGTGTCAAATCCTTTAAGTTTATTTGTAAATTATGCTTACAATCCTTTTAAGCTGTTACTTTTATTGAGTATAATTTTGTGTTGAAATAAAGAAATACAACGTGCCAAAGAACAAACGCAAAACTAAAGTGAAATAATAAAAAAAAAAAAAATTCTGAAGTAAAAAACTGTATAAAATGCTGGCAACAGTGCAAAAGACGACGAATATTTTACTTCTGGCAAATTGTTTTTATATCTTATGCGCCATTTTATTTATATTTTTTTTGCGTCTATAACGCGTTCTTTTGTATGAGCCACAATAAGGAGAGGTTCAGAAAAATATACATTAAAGAAGTAATAGGCACCGCTTCCATAGAATAACGCAAAGCCAGAGTACGTCCAAATCAACCAAAGCATCCTTCTCCCAGTAAGATAAATGGAGATACAACGTACTATATTGTTAACTGTAGTGAATGTTATTTGAGAAAGTAGTCATCGACTGCCCTAAGTAATAAGTATGCATTATGGAAACCGCTGAAAATTACGGGAATAATTGCTTTTTGGAGAGGTATAACCAGAAAAAACCATTGAGAAAGAACGCACAGAAGCTGTGTTCAACATTTGAACTTCAAATACAAAATGAGAAATCTTGAGCAGCAAGGAAAAAAATGGCTACTCCAGACATTTAGTCATTTTATATATTTGCCGGCATCAATGGTGGAAACCCATTGTTTTAGTCTTATCAGAATAGATATATAAATACATATTTCACTTGTAAGTAAAATTAGGCACAATAAATTGCTAACAGTGCCTTCTTAATAAAATTAAGTAGAAGAAGCAATTGTCACAATTTATAGGCTTCCACAATAATATCCGAAGTGCCAACAACGTTTCGGGTAATCAAGGCAGCAGAGTCCTTGTGAGATTCAACAGAATTGTACGAATTCCATTAAACAACATTTGTCCTTATTTAGTTTCCCCTTGTAGAATCACCTCTGATTAATATTTCTAGTTTTGGTACCCGAATGTGAAATGGTTTCCCTCGATTAAACCATTGGGATGGTTGCTGAATGCATTGTTGGGTTAGGAACTCTATTAGAAACTTTTTTTTTGAAAAGCAAAAAAAACTGACAAAAAACAGATATTTTTATGAATAAAATTTTTTGTTGAGGGAAGGGAGGTGGCTGCAGGATCCTATATTGGACTCGCTTCTAATTAAGGTCAGTGCAAAAAATTGCTATTTTTCGGGTTCTGATTTTTGTTCTGTATTAAACTAGAAACCTAACCTAATATAATCCGAATGCAATAAGGGTTCTCACTACACATGAAAAAAGAGAAAGCAAAAAGTAGCAAAGTAGGAAAAATGTTTAACGCTTCAAACTTATGCAAAAGAAACAATCTTTTCAATCATCGGAACTTGACCATATTTACATGGGGTCCGCTTTCTAATAAAAAATAAAAATATAAATCGGTCTATTTGGTAACGAAATATTGCTAAACATTCCAAAAAAAAAAAAAAAAAAACTAACGAATTGAGAATCTTTTCCTTTTTTCGAAGTCGGTTAAAATTAAAGAAAATATATCTTTGTTTTAGCTGAGAGTAGATAGGAACTGGTTGTTCTATTTATCTACTCCACAGGAACCACTGCATTAGAACACCCAATTCCTATCTACTGCTGAGTGATCCTGAAAAGTGTGCATATAAGAGACAATTGACATATAGTGGGCGTAGCACCCAAACAAATTTCATAAACTTGATATACCTATGTATTATGTGAGTCTAAACTTACAAGTTTTGTGCCTCTAACTTTTATAAATTCTGAGATGTGTTGTTCAATGCTGTCAGACGGACGGACGAATATACGAGTAGTTATTTATTTATTTAGTTAGCAATGATTCATTGGCGGATCCAAGAGGGGGAATTGGGAAACGTACAAACACCTCCCCTCCCCCAAACAGCATTTTTGTTCAGTACAAAAACATTTTCGCTTCAATTTCGTAAAATAATAAGTTTTTTTTTTTTGTTAGAGTCCCCCCACCTCCCAAGAGTGATAGAGTCCTCTAACGTAACCAATTCATCTTAAGCTACAAGACCTATTTCTGTGTGAATGGTTACTTAAAGAAACCAAATTTTCGCTTTTAGACTGTGAAGAGTCGGAAGGAGTTATTGAAGATTCCATTACATCCACAAAAAATCACTATTTATTGTGGTTTCTGAGTTGACGACGTGATTGACCCGTAAGTGCCTCAACTATGTCGAAACATAATCGAAAATTGGGTCGTTCAAGTATAAAGTAACGCTAAGAGGAATTGGGTGTTCTCGGTTTATTATGAAGTGTTACAATGAGTAATGTAGGAACAAAACTCCGATGAAGATGCTTTGTGAATGGACGATGACAAAATAACGACGAGTCAATAAACCAGCTAAGTTTTTAAGAGAAAAAGTTTCTGGTTACCCTGTTGTACAGACAAAAGGATTTGGTCCGAATATCCATAGACCAATAACGAATACTTTGAATTGAATTGCGATTGAAAATTTTACTTGTTATTATTTTGTATTGTATACAATTTTTTTTTTACCTTTCCTTTAAACTTCTGATCTTACAAACTGCTCAATTATTAAATTTTAACATGCATATATTCCAGACCAATCCGATTTAGTGTGAAACATTCTTTATTTTGTCACCATTTGAGGCTTTACTGACACCAAAAAATAAAAAAAAGAACAAAGAACAAAAGAACGCATCCACATTGAACATTTAAGGAAAAAAATGAGCGAAAAACGTTTTTGTGCGCGCCCATTTGCATATGTGCAAAACGGATTCAAACGAATGGCTGCCGTTTTCCACTATAATATCCTTCATCCTGCCCCCGTCACATCCCTGAGCTCTATTTCAATTTCATAGAGTGCCGAGGCCGGTTGGTCTCTCATTCGATGCCTGGCAATATTATCTATGATGCTCAGACTCACTCACAACCAAGACCAACAGACCAAGATCCAGGACAGCCCTCATGCGAACAAACAACTGCTGCTATCGTATATCCGCTGCGCCTCGGTGACTTCCGTTTCCGCAAAACTAATGAAATTGTTTTTCACTTTTCATATGTGGCGTCATTTTCGTTGTTGTTCACAGCACGGGCTTATCTTCTACTATATGTGGGTGTGTGTGTGTGTGTGTGTGTGTATCTGCGTACTTATGCGCATTTTCAATTGTTTGTGTAAATTTATTTATTTGAATTTCACATTTTGTTTTTGTTTTATTATTATTCATGCTGCGCGAACCTTTTTCGATTTGATTTTTGGTTTTTTTGTGGTTTTGCAATTCAAATTCTACGTTTTGACGCATTTTAAGCGCCCGAAATGATATTCAATAAATTTGAATAAAAGGTTGATGCTATAAAAGCTTTCAAATCGGATTTGTTAAGTATTTTGTAGAATTTGCTGCCAAATCGATTTGTATTGCATACGCAGCATTCTTCATTTTTCTCGCTAAAGAAATTTAAAATAATAAATGTCATAAAAAATAAACATTAAGCGGTCAATGAGGTCCTTGCTTAAATTACCCATTATATATTGTAATAGTTCGAAATTCGCAAGGTGTAATTTTGTCTACTGTCTGACAATGAGAGGTGAAAAGTTCCGAGTGTATAATTTTCAATATTACTGCTTACACTGTGAATAAAATTTTTCTTATTGCCTCGAAATTCTCAAAAGTCTTTAAAAATTTGCGAAAGTGAATAAGATAAAATGGAAAATTTTCCACGGATGTCATGATTTTGTGATTTCAATTCACTCACATTGAGTAGTATGAATTTCACTGGAGCTAGTAGTATTCCTAGTAAGTTCCAATTGCGAAATGTTCTCAAATTTGAAAAAATTTTCCATTTTATCGAATTGAATTTCATTTCGGGAAGCTTGCCGAAAGTGAGAACCGGAACAGGCATGTATATGCGTGACTAAGTAGAACGGTTCTGAGTTTATAGTTCGGAGTTTTCGAAATTCGAAGGGAGTATGAAAGTTTATATTTAGGAAATTTACTTTTTTTTAATGTAGCATACTCTAAAAAACCAATAATAACGTATAATAATACAAAATTTTTACCAACTATCAAAATATTGCTGGCAAATCTGAGGGTGAAATGAGTGAGATTTGGCAATAGTTCTCAATGGTGTGAACTAGAGGGTGCACGGGCCGGTCTTTTTTTCCACGGGCCTCTGCTTGAATCAAAACGGGTTCGTTCGGGCTCGGGCCTTTATTTATAAGCACGAAAATCAGAGGCCCGAAAGGCAGTTAATATCTAGCCTTAACACTCTGCAGAGTAATTTCTAGGCTATTCGATCAATTTTTGTTGAATTTATTGAATTGGAGTTTGTACGTTTTTTAATTACTTTTTTTTAAGTTTAAAAACAGTGTGTTTAGCGAAAGGGCTGACCGAAATTGAATTGATGGCATCTCTTTTAATACTAAAAAATCATAATCTTTAAATTTTAAAACAATTTTATTGAATACGACTTCCAAGTATATCTATCTTCTTTTCCAGACATTTCGGAACAGTCGCACAATAGATGCCTAATCGTTTCAGTCAATTTTTCATCTTTGGAACTTCTGCATATATCGTTATATGCGGCTCTTAAGCACTGGACGGGTTTCTTACTGACGGGTTGCTGTACTCATTTCTTTCGTAGTAAATGGGAGCAACTCTTTTGTTCTTTTAACTTTACATTCAGGCCACAGATTTCAAGCGGCATTCTGCATTTGTCAGTGAGGGATGAATGTGCCTAACTTTGCTAGCTGATCGGCTATCGCTCTATTGTATATTCTTTTTGTGTCCTGATACCCATATGAGATGTTTATCAAAGTGCTAAGCTATCTCTTTGAGTGTTCTGCGACAGTTTGTAACCATTTAAAATTTAATGGTGATGGACCTTCATGGCTGTCTGGCTATATAAGTAGATGCATATTGGTTCCAACGCTTATGTTGACTCCTTTATTGCAACAATGATCTGGTAGACGGAAGGATAATTGTATACCCTCAGTCATCAGTACCGAGCCAGTGGTGTTCTGGTTAAGTTTTGACACACATAAATCCGTTGTGCCTGGAGTTTTGGAAACTTATTTTATTACGGTTGAACCCACTGATAGATACCTACGAGGTAATAAATAACAAATGAAAGGAAGTTTGCGATGAGTTGGCTTCCTTAATACCAATCATAGCTGAATTTAAAACAGGTTGTACGAACATTTTCACGATGACATTTTAGTCGTTGAGTTTTTGGCCGTGCCTTGTACCTTTGGAGTATCTTTTGCTGAGTTTCCTGTCACGTTCAGTAGAAATTTGTTTAGTATAGAGTTAAGTTTCAAAAGATACATGTTAACTTTTTCACGTTTGATCGTAGCTTCAGTTCCAATTCCATTGTTCCGCGCTAATAAATACCAAACTGATAGTCGGTTTCAGTTAAAATTGCAAGTGTTTCAAAACACTTCAATGTATTCTATTTACTTTTTTTTAAATCTAATCAACTAAGCTGCTAATCAACTAGTTGTAAATACCCTATTAATTTCTCACAGTGTTTCAATACGAATACAATAAAATTTTACTTTAGAAACAACTCTCTAAACAAACGCTCCTCACCTAATCCCTTTGCCGCTCTCTCCCAAAAGTGTCTACTTTCCGCCATAGCCTTCACTCCACTTTAGCCTTCATGACTGCTTAAGGAAATGCGCCACAAAAGTGTCATTACAATAAAACGTGCTGAAAATGCTTCTGACAGTCATTGATGCGACCATTACAGAGAGAGAGAGAGAGAGAGTGTGAGAGAGGGAATAAGAGTGAACATTTAAGAAAGAAAAATTACAACAATAAAAAAGGACAATATCAACAACTCGCGAGTAGAAAATGAAGTTCGCTTTTGGGTGCAAAATATACACTGATACAGCAGACTATATTTATACACACACACTTACAGATATAGCAGTATAAATATATATACCTACATTACGTAGTAATTCAATGCTTCAATGTCATTCAATGAAGATGACAACAAAACCGTCAACAAGGGCTATAACGAAGACGTCGACACGTGCTACACGCGCAATCACGTAGCATTCCTTTAATGCATATTGCGTATACGACTCAGTCGTTTGTCGACGCGTACGAAAGGATAAAAATCAAACGGAAGCAACTCATTCGCATTAGCTGGAAGCGTTCTAAAACTGATAATGCTTTTTTTAAGTTAACTTTTGAACTGTTTTTTCATGGCCAATTTAGGTATTTGCTGTGTTTACTTGCGTTCAAAAATTTCTTAAAAAACAGGCAAACCTTTCCAAAAATCCGCAGAAAGAAAGTCTATGTGTGTTCAGGCAATTAGTTAATTAGCACACAAGAGTTTCAGATTACTCAAGCTAAACATGTTTTTAATTCAGGCGCTTAATGAAAATGTATATTTGTATACGCTTCACATAGAGTGTGAATAGTATTAGAATTTAGTTGCAATGTTTGGAACACAATAAAGGAAGCAATAAAGTGTATATTATATTCATGATAAGCACGACAGTCGACGAAGTCGATGTAGCCATGTCTGTCCGTCTGTCCTTCTGTCTGTGAATTTGTTATAGTCTTTTCCCGTCAATCTCTGAAATATTGCTCTGATAATTGGAATTGGCAAAATGAACAACACAATTTTCAAAATGACCACGATTTAACAAATAGGTGGTATAGCTATCATACACTTAAAACTTAATAGCAGTTCGAATTCACAAATAGTTTTTTACGTATTCCTTGTTAAGTAAAAATTTTCTACGTACAAAAGTTTAAAAACTAAACTAAAACACCAGCACTGCGCAGCAAAAAGCGCAAGTGTAAAGATCATTAAAACTTCGGTTCGATCGAAGTGAATGCTTCTCTTATTATTATCATAGCTTTATTACTATATCAAGCGAAAATAAACTTTTGTAAATTTTTTCTTCTGTTTACACTTATAATTAATATGTCATAATTCTTGTCATGCACTACACACATTAGTGTATCCTTTTTTTATGCCGCATTGTTTCTTAATATATTTTTTTTCTCCGGTGCTCTGCATCATAAATCCTTATGCGCTGTCTGACATGTTGACTTATTAAGTGTGTGGAAAATAAAAAATGAAATCATGTACGTATAATGTGTAAACAAAAGCATTATCCTGCGTCGTGTGCCTTTGTCAAGCTGTGCAGACAGACGGACAGACAAATAGACACACAGACAGAGGGACAGTAATAGAGTCAGCCAACTTGGCTCTATTTGACCTGAGACACAGATGAGTCAAGTCGTGTTGAATCACAGCATTGACGAAAATCTGTAGGCGGATTAGTTAGTAGTGTAGCAAGGCAGCGTTCCTGCTTTTTGTTTTGTTGTGTTTTTTTTTTTCTGTTTTTTTAAAAAAAATATGCGTGATGGTCTTTTTAGTTTAGGGAACTACTTAGATTCTGTAATATTTGCTATAAAGTGTTTTGAAAATGAAAACATGCCTTATATCGCTTGCAGCACAAATTGTTTATAAAAAATATACGTATTTAATAGAAAAAGTGCCTACAAAATTTAAGCAAAACACAGCTCATAAGTATTGTAGTACATAAGGATAATAAGTTTGTAGTTTGAGGTTGGGATAAAGGCTTGGCCATAATTTTATAGGGTATGAAATAATTTAATTTTAAAGTTGATTAATTATGGAAAGTTACAAATGAGTTGAGTTTAAACCCTAGATGAGATGCTAGCAAGCACGCTATACAGATGTGCTATTGAGTTTTCAAGACTTAGTTAATATATAGTTATATATATAGTTGAATGAATTGAATGAATATATATCAGCGGATGGCTAATCCAACAAATATGCAGTAAAGGAATTTTTATTTTAGTAATGAATTTAACAAAATTCTTCTAAGAGCTATTTTCATGATTGGCATATATCTTTATAGTTCATTTTTTCCACAACTCTCAATTTTTTTTCATCTAATTTATACAGTTTGTCCATTTACGTTTGTGCAAATGCATGGACTGTCCAGGTGTTCAGCATTTAACAGCTGTTAGATAAGAAATAAGACAGAAGTAACCGATTTTTCAACGATAACAGGCCAAAAAATCGATTAATACTGCAAGCCTACTCGAATTCGATTTATTACTATTGTGAAGTCGTGAAATTTACAACTAAATATATTTCGAGCAATAACATATCTTGGAAATATATATTTCTAGGACGTGAAAATTTGTTTAATTTTTCGTGAAATTCTGAATTCAAAGTCAACACGTTCACTGTACACTGAACTCATATTGAAGCTCACATACACAGAAGATGGATGTGCTTAAAGGTGAGATGCTAGACCATATCCAATTTAATTTGTATCTTATGAATGTACCGACTCCGTTGCAAATTGGGAATTTTGCTTCCTTCGAATCTGTCGCTATTGTCTTTATTTTATAGTGCACGGAATAAATGATAAAAGCGAAGCTGCGAAGTAGGTTCAAGGTATTTGAAGATGTGACTTCTAAGCCAATGTGGAACTGGTTCCAGAGCGGCCTATTCTCCACAACGCGTAAAATAAAAAATGTATACTATCATTGGATGTGTTCTTAGGTATAATCCTTTGTACTAAATAATCGATCAGTTTATCGTTAAAGTAAGATGAACTCCAGCAGATTTCTGTGGATCAGTTAGCATTCTGTCCATTGAAAGGACAACGTCTAAATTTTGTTTCTCGTGCTTTGATTTGGTTTTTAGCTGCGTTTAATGAACGCTGTACTTCGTAATTCGTAATGCTATTGACAATTTTGCAGCATTAATAAAAAAATCTTCGTAAATAAATAGCTCAGTTCAATGACAAATGCATTCTATTTATTTTATAACCCTTTCCACGTATTGCAAATGGAAAATTTTTACAATTTCGTTAAAGTTTTCCACACGTAAACAACATAAGTAGATAGATGGCTTGGTATCGTAATACAATAGAACTGAAGCGATTCGAATGCGCAGTGGAAATAGTCGCTGCTGGTGTTTGGTATGTCTCCTTGTTTACTCACTACTCGATCAGGATTAATGACATCGCTCGTTCCTGTCCGTCTGACAGACAGCAGCCACAGCAGTTGCTGCATATGCGATGTGTATCCTGACACTATTTTGCACTCTGAGCCATTGTTATTGCTGTTGGCCTTAGGTTGCAACAGAGGCATTATCAATCCTTGCAACGAGTAGTTGTATGCGAGTAGTTTCATCATATTTGTGTATTTTGCACTCGCCGCCAAGTCGATTTGATTGACAGACTGGTAAACAGCAATATCCTACTACTACATATGTGTATAGTAACAATGCTGAGCACTCAATCTTTCTGGGTGCAGTGTGTGGAAAAATATCGTTCCTTTTCATGCAATTACAATAGAAAATCATTGCCTTTGAATGACAGACAAATAGCTTTTCGATATTATTGAATTGCAGGAGCAGAGCTAGGTCATATGAATGAGGTTTTTACTTCTTCTATGAAGTAGTTTACTGAATCACCGGCAGCAATTTATCATCTGTTGACAGCGCACTACAACAATTATGGTAACATGTAAAAAAAAAAAACTAGAGAAAATGTTAACTTCGGTGGAACCGAAGCTTCAATAGTCTTCATAGGCCTTCAATCCAATTTTGAGGATGTTAGCTCATAACTAAGTGAAGGTTCCAGTGATTAGAGTACACAATATCGAATATAAAATTAAGATTGACTGAAAAGAAACAGTGTTTCATACAAATCAAACAAGTGGGTCGTGGGTTTGTATGTTGGCTACCCCTAAAAGTGGGCATATCATGTTAGTTATGATGTATGTTTATTCTAGGAACATAGCAGGTCTCTATACCTGATTTCAGATCGATATCTTAACAAGAAAGAACACTCGAGGGTGCTCGACTGCTAAATACGCTCTACCTCGTTTAAGGTTGCTTATATGAACCATTGATATACTATTATAACATAATAATCTTTAGTGAATCGTTCTGGTTATATGCGGAATATTTTATTAGAATTAATGAAACAGAACTAATCCTACTAATATGGTTTGTAACGGATGTGGGTATGTGTGGATGTTTGTTACTCTATCACGCAAAAACTACTGAGTCGATTTTAATGAAACTCTACAATAATATAGCTCATATATCAGAATAACACATAGGCTATTATATATGACGATATACACATAAATGTAATGCATAAATGTAAATGAAATGTAATGTAAAGTAGACAGAAATTAGTATGAGCGAGATGGCGATAATTAAAACATGATATGTAGCTGAAAGTCACATATTGTAGAATGTTCATGTGTTTGTCTCATATGGTCATGTGTGCGTGATCAAAGAGAAAAAACGAAAAGTAGGCAGAAATTAGTATGAGCGAGATGGCGATAATTAAAACATGATATATAGCTGAAAGTCACATATTGTAGAATGTTCATGTGTTTGTCTCATATGGTCATGTGTGCGTGATCAAAGAGAAAGAACGAAAGTATACGTATATTCGAAGTAAAATGCGGTAAAGGTATTTTATCGCATTGGAAATGATCGATTATAAACCATTGTGTGCATTTAAAAGTTCATGAGATTGCAGTTGATCTTTGGTCAACTCATATGAATGTGTGAGAAAAAAATTTGTTTGAATATACATACATAGTATGTGTGTACGCTAGCTACTGACCTTTTCTCTGTTCATCATTTTGTGGAAGTGGGGCGCATACAACGTTACGAGGGCCAGCTAGTTAAAAATAAAACAAAAAAATTGTTTATAAAATCCCAAAAATGGTGGACCGGTTTGCAAGTGGCTATTCGTTAAAGTGGTCTGATTAGAAAATATATGGTATATTTTGTAAGGATTGACGTAGGATGGTATTTCCAGCATAATTACGAACAAAAATAAAAATATTTCTTAAAAATGGAGTTGTAAGTTTGCAGGGGGCTACCTCTTATAGTGGCACGATCTAGATCTACATATGTGGTATATTTCATTAGGATTTACATAAGACACACCAAATATGGTTTTCTAGCGTAATTAACAACAACAACAACAAACTTTTATATACCAAAATTTGAACTTTCGGGCCAGCTTTGTACTGGGGCTACTCCTTAAAATGGGGATAGCATGTTCATTTAATACTAGTTATCTGAAGGGGGAAAAGGATAGTCGAAATGTCGAAATTTAAAGTTTCTATCAATTATGGTCTCTGAGATCTGTTCGGTCAAACAGACAGATGGACAGACAGACATGTCTATATGGACTCGTTTTCCAATGCTGATCAAGAATGTATATATATATATATATATATATATATATATATATATATATATATATATATATATATATATATATATATATATATATATATATATATATATATATATATATATATATATATATTTTATAGGGTTTGCCACGCTTATGTTACATATATTTGCAGAAACTTAATATACCAGGGCATAGAAACTAAGCGACTTGTTTTGACTCATATAGACAAACAGACAGATGGACGGACAGATAGACAGACAGACGGACGGACATACATACAGACAGACGGACTTGGCTAGTTCAACTCGCTTCGTCGAGCTGATCCAGATTTTATATATGTACTTTATGAAGTCCCCGATGCTTTCTTTAATGCGTTACAAATTCTGTGAGAAAGTTCTAATACCTTTCACACTACGTGTGAGAGTGCCTATAAAAATAAAATTATTATTTCAGTATTTTAGCTCTCTTTATTTTTTTTTTTTTGCTAGTTTGCATAAAATTACGCATATAAAATGTTACTTTAAGTTTGACATGCAAAATATTTACTCATTTATTTATTTATTTTGGTGTGGCGCTAAAAAGTCAACTTAAAATGGTTGAATTTGCATAGAGCAACTAAAATTGTCGGAGGTATTTACACTTCACACACACACACATACACTCTCTATCTCGCAAACAGGACATTTCTGTTGCATTGACGCACGAAAGCATGCAATTTGGTATGCTAAATAAGCAAAAAGTTTTTCTGTTGCAAATATTTAACTTTTTATTTTTAGATTTTTTTCATTTTCATTTTGGTTTTTTACTTTACTATATCTAATTTATGCAAATGTCAGCAGCATTCTCGATGAGATATGTGCGTTTGCTTGAATTATTTTAATTCCTGCAAGTCTGTTACAGAAGCTCTTTAAAATGTATGAATATATATCTTCTACTCTACTTATTTCACTCAATGCTTTCTTATTTGTCATAGAGTAGACTATGGTCAAAACGGCCACCCCTTTTTTTAGGCTACATTTTGCGAGATATAGCCAAATCGAAGATACCGTTTAAAACGTTAAACCTTTGGCTACGTTACCCTTATAGAAACTTATTGTGTATCTCGCTTTATTGCAGCGCTAGAAGTCGAATATCAAAAAATGCCAAAGTGGCCGTTTGGCCCCACCTAGGGATTCAAACGACAAACTGAAATACGACAAACGTCCATTCCCTCTGAATGAAATAAAATATACATTTTTATTCGTGTGTATTACATCATGAAATGAATACACGCAATGAAATTTGTTCTTAGTGTGGCTCGTCGAAATTGCCATACATGTGTTTATATACTGTGTGGTCTAAAAATAACCGAACTTTTTAGTTATGAGATAAAACAAGCATGGTATTATGTGGCACGGCTGCTTGTATGGCTGGTATCTCATAGATCAGGCGAATACGGAGGGTGGTCGATGAGACAAATCTGTTGCTTCATCAAAAATTCACTAACTACACGAGGGATTTATTGATAATCATTTAACTGATGTGGAACAAAATGTCCACACACCTTTCTTTTACCCAACACTGCCAACATTTAATAGATGGAGCAACGTGTTCCATGATTTAAATTAAAAGTTCGTTTATTTTTAGATCAAATAAGTTTTTCAGTATTTTATAAGAACTAGTATCAATCCTTTTTCGAAATTAAAACATTTGCGCCTTCCGACTATTTCATTTCATTTCGAAGTAACTAAGCAATTTCCAGATACACAAGGTATTGAAATGCGCGCCAAATATCAATGAATAGGCAGCACAAAACACTATGAACACGTGGTTGATATAAAGTATAAAGCGCACACAAAGTAATATGCACGATTTGCATTGCATTCAAGCGTACACAGTTCGGTATCGCTTTTAAGGCTTCTCTTCTTCGTCTTTAATTCGTTTGAACGTTTTATATGGCAAAATAGGTAGTTAATTTATATGATTTTTAAGTATTAATCAGTAGTCATGTGAAATTTGGTAGCTGTTTTGGTTTTTCCTGCCAAATATTGCAATTTTAAAATCGTAGTACAAAAGCTTCTTAGTTTATAGTGTTATATAGATTTAATAGCTTAATCATGCTTTACTTCAAAGCGTTACACAATAAAATAAAATAAAATAACAAAATCTGCATAATTTATTTCAATCAGAACTAAATCAATCGCATAAAGCAACATTGCAAATACTCTCACAAGGACATTTGGATGCACAAAGTTGTTGAACTCTCGCGTAAACTTCTGCATATACTACTTGTATGTTGTCCTTAACAAGGTGAAATAAGCATTCAGGACAGCACTACTTTCAGCAAAGCATACTGAGTCATTCATCTATACGTATAATATGCAGTTGCAATTTGAACATTTCGGACATAGTCCTGCATGCATGTCCATGTACATTCATATCAATTTCAATTCGTTTTCGTTATATTTGCACTCGTAGGGAGTCTTGTGTCTCTGTAATATGCAATTTTCTGCAATTTTCCGAAGGTTAGTGTGCATCAATACAGTACAATGCAAGTAAATCAGTCGAAGGACAGACTTGAAACTGCCAATTCGTACATTCAGTACATTGTGTGATAATAAATTCAATTAAGTAGACGAAAATTATACGAAAAGTATTAAAATCAATTCAATGATTTCATTGATTTGAATTTATTGGGTGTTTGAATTAATTCGGAGCGTTTTAGAAATAGATTTTTTTTTATGTACTACCCATCGCTAGTCCAGGTCGGAAGAACGACTCGTCACACCCAGAAGTAGCTTGTTCCACCGACAAGCCATGGGTTTTCTATCGAAACAAGTGGTAAACGTACGCGTATGAAGTGTATTCTGAAGAATACAGCAGGTGAGTTAGAATCTCCCATTTGGCCGTTTTGATGTACGATTCGAAAGGTTTAGCAACGTGCGGACGAGCATTGATATTGAGTTGAGTTCGGAAGATAATATTTACAATGCTGACCCCACAAAATACATAGCATAAGTTTGGATCCATGGCTGTTTGCCTTAACCCATGAGTTTGGGATTGTCGTAGCGGATCAACTTCTCATCACCAGTAACTAATCCATCGTTCAAGCTTCACGTGAAAAAACCTCTTTCACTTCTCATGGTTTCAATTCGTAAGTGAATCAATTTCTCTGCTTTTGGATCATTCCCATGGCTTTGAGGCTTTCGCTGTTGAAAAGTCAACTTCCATTGATTTTGCTACTTCTTCAAGCATTTAATTTCTCCATCTTTGAACTTTTTCGGCTGCCCAGGTCGTTCCATGTCTTCCAGCTCAGAATCACACCTTTTAAACAGAACAAACCACTGCCGACATGTTTGCTCCGCAACAGCATGTTCTCCAAACGGTATCTTCCACTAAAATTCGATGGCTTCCAGCAGCACCTTTTTTAATGTTAAAGTAAGTAAGAAGTAGAACTCCCCGTCAAAATAGTTTATCGAATTTTGAATTATATTGATTTAAGGGTAATCCCTGAAGTACCAAATCTGTATCATTAAGTTTGTGTTTGACAGCCATTGAAAACAGACATGAAAGGCAGGCAGACGTACAGAAAGCAGGTTGATGCCGAAATTGACCTAAAACGTAATAGTGGGATAACCTCGAAATAGTGTGTGACGTTGGTTAGGCTCATATTGGAAGTGAACTAATTCAAACACAAAATAAAATATATGTTTGTTTTTATGTTCTCAAACCTTTTTTGAGTGTAGCAATCCACTCACTCACATTTTATATATACATATTATATAAATCACTTTAGTCAATTAACTTTTAATCTTAGCTTGGCATAAAATGCGTGCACACTTCCGTCAGAAATCAAACAAAACACAACAGAAAAAAAAAAATACCAAGTCTAAACGCCTACGAGTGTGCTACGAAAAATTGCCGCCACTAAAAGCGGCGTTAATAAAAGCACAATCAAACTTTTTATATACACTTTTGGAAATAATATTGCTTGTCTATATAGAAGGCCAATTTTTGGCGTCGCAATTGAATCTCTTTGGGCGTCATTGTCGTCATCATCAGCCCTTTCTTCTGCAAGTAAATATTTTATCATTAATCATTATTTAAAGCGCAAATACCTTTATTCACTGAGAACACCCACGCGATTCGGTGTTTAGATTGTTTCGGGGTGGGTATAAAGTATTATATTGCCTCGGTATGTGTGTGTGTGCGTGTGTGTGTGTGTGTCTAAGCTTTTAGTGTTGACAACATTTCATTTAACTTTGCAGACGCAGTCAGACATGCGTGAAATTTATGAATGAACTAAGTCCCGAGCAGCTTCGCATCGAGTCAGACTATCAAAGAGTAGACTGTTTTAATTTCTTACGAACTAAAAATAACTTCTGTAAAGAGGAAAGAAAAATGATTGAATTTATTAGTTGGTCTTAAGTGGTATGTCTTTGAAAACAATTTAAAATTTCATTCACTAATATGCTAAAACGTAGTTCCTGGAATATTGTAATTGTAGATGGCTGTTTAGATATGTAGTTGGAAAAAGCGTTGAACGCCGGAAATATTAAATTAAGTTATTCAACGAATTTCGTTTAATATGGTTTGCTATGCCGGAAACACTTCGCTCTTTCTATTTCAATAATTTAGTAGTGAATGAAAAGTTTTCGCTTAAAGATAGCCCGACCCATAGATCTGAGGCGATTAATGCTAGTATATCGAATCTCTTTCTTCTTTGTGGGGCTGTACTTTAACCAAATAATTGATATCATATTGCAATAGAAGTGTAATAGTTGAAATTATTGAATTAAAACTTCGTTAGGCGCAATATGACAGTTAACTCAGAACTTTTTATAACGGAAGTAACTTTTTCATGCGGAAATAACGTTCAGTAAAAAAACAATTGTGGTCATGTGTTAATGGTCATCAGACTTGGTCATCAGTTGTGTAGACAATACATTTAACGGTAAATAGTGAAGCGGTAGAATAAACTTTTGTGTTTAACTATTACACATATTGTGAAAAGTCAAAAATTCGCAATTAAAGCAGAACCAATGTCTTTTAAGGAATCAAAAAATGAATATTAATAAAAAAACGAGTGGTTGTAACCTTTACGCACGGTTGAAGTAAAACTTCTTAGACTGTTGTGTCAGGTATTACTAAAAAGATTAAACTAAAAGTAAATGTGTCATATTACAGTTATGAGTAGCACTTATTGATAACGGAAACAGATATGTCTTTTTTTGTTTTATTTATTGTAATTTGCTTTGAGTTGCAGTAACATCAACATTTTTTTTTGTTTGCTCAAATGAAAAGTAATTCAATGCTTACAATTTTCTTCGGAAAGTTTGTCTTGGATAATTTTAACACACACATTTTTAATTATGAACGCATTCGATCGAATTCTCTAGGTTTTTTTTTTCTCCCAAACAGTAGAACTCCTTCCGTTCCATCATTTTTGTTGTCAATAGAAGTTGCAGACAATCATTTGAAATCGAATAACACATCGCTGGCGTCTTCCTTACTTGCTTTTAATTTGCTTTTTATAGCGAAGCTATGTATTTATAGCGAGAAAGGGAAATAGAGTGAGCAACAGATATAACATCAAACAACAACACCAAATTTATCTAAAAACAGTGAGAAATAGAGACATCCTCTAGTTCTTTCTCTCTCTCTCTCTCTCTCTCTCTCTCTCTCTCTCTCTCTATCACTCTCTCCCTCTGTGCCTTTCATTTGATACAGCTTTGCAGTGGTTGAATAGAAAAAGTAATATAGGAGCTGCAGGCGACACTTTTGGATGTTGTACTTCTTTCTTTGTCTTTCTTTCTTTTCTAAGTGGCTTTTACCTCATTTTGGTAATATTAAGCAGCAATGGAGCTTAAATATTATTTGGTGCTAGTTGTCTAATGCATTTGATAGCTACATAGTGCACTTCAATACTGAATACTCAGTTTTTCAAATAGGCGATTTAATATATTGCTATATGGCAAAATGAATATTGAGCAGTTTTGCTCAATACCATAAAATTATATTACTGCCTATTTCTACAAAAAATAGTGTTCTCTCAATAAATATTTATTTGGCAACTACAGAGCTGTTCCAGTTTTTAACAATAGCAGGGATCCTCTTGTCTAAGCAATATTTGAAAGTAATTCGAGCTTTGTAGTGACTGACATCGTTGGATGGGAGTAAGAGTAAGAGAAAATTCTTTGTATAATTGAAGTTCTGTTGAACGATTTTTGAAGAGAACACTGGTGGAATTTTGGAGCTTTGTCGTCACACAACTTTGAGTGGCAAATTTGTGTGTCGGTAAAAAATGTAAATTGTACTATAAACGATATTTAGGGCGGTGAATGTTTTTAATATAGTAATTGTTTAGTTTATTGTGGTGGCTCTTTTATTTCTGAACCATAAAAAAAGAAAACAATATTAAATTAAATGTAAGTGACTAAACTAATTTATAACTTTGCTAAATGCTAAAAATTTTCGTTTTGTAATGCTTTAACTTCTGCCTGACAGGTTGCTATAAAGTTTCATATATCCTTGTTTCATATATCGGTGCTTGCATTGAGAACTATTTCAGCGTTATTTAAATGCCCAGCAGCCCTTAGTTTACACACACACGTACATACATTTACTGCACTATAAACTTGTCGCTGTTGTTGCTGTTGCTGAAGCGATGAGTATTAGCTCGAAACCATATTTATTTGACCTCGCTATGCTGTGAATACTGCTGGCCAAGTTTGAGTTCCATTTGCATAAGCCATAAAAGCCAATAACAACTTCAAAACCCTGTGTGTGGGTGTGTGTATACACAAACACATACGTACAAAATGCATAAAAGCTTAATTAGCCATTAGCTTTGTGCGATATTGGCGAAGTTGTCAAAGTAATTTTTGTTATAGTCCTTGCGGTTACATTGCATATTAAAAATTAGCCATGCAATTAGTATTAAAAATTGAATTACGCTGAGCTCAGTCAGCCAGCCAGCCAGCCAGCCAGTCAAAGCTCAAAGCTGACAGTCACATTTTTAATGGACGCCATTTTATACGAATTATAGAAAAATCAAAAGGAAAATAATCCAATTAAATCAGAAAACAACAGATAAAGGATACGAATCGCTTACAAAACATAAATTCTCATTAAAACTTTTGTATCGACAGCAGTTTTCAACAAAAATGTCAGCTACAACAAAGACAACAGATAACATAAAAAAAGGATCTGGAAGAGAAAAACAAGAGATTTTAACAACATGGCAACAGTCGAAGCAACTTGTGCCAAGTTCCAAACAAATAACAGCAACAGCAATAAACAACATTTCAAATCGGCAGAAAATTTCTATGAGAATGTGCTCTACTTGAAGAAAAGAAGAAAAGGAGGCAATCGATGTTCTAGAAAAGGTCAAGTAATAAATCAAAAATTGAAAGTCAATGAAAGAATTTAAGTAGTAAAAAGTATTTCGCTACAAATTGGCTAAAATTAACATAAAACAAAGATTATTGTTCAATAGTTGAACATCGTGTGAAAGAGCTATATACATATATAGACAGAGGAACATAGAAAGAACTATAAGGATGCTTGACGCTATAAATGAACGTCTCATGTGTGTAGTTCTCCTTTGGACAGCACAAGACTTTTTCTACATGGTTGCCAAAGCTCTGTTGATTTAGTTGAGTTGAGTTCACTGAACGACAAATTGAAAATAAAATCTATGATACATAAAAAAACTTTCTTTACGATATTTCTGCTTAAATAGAGAAAAGATTGTCCAAACGTTATGAGGATGTGTGTGATATTTTTAGAAACAAATTTAATTTTTTAAGTGAGTTCATGTTTTATGACGTGCTGAGAATGTTTTTAAACTGAACATGTAAAGCTTAACTCAGTTCAATGAACTGTGTTGTGAAATCTGAACTGCTTAAATTCAATTAGGTTCGCTATAGTAAATATATAGCGCAGCTAGAGGATCTGGTGTGCAGCAAGTAAAAGGAAACTAGATTGAATAAAGAGCAGTTGCAGTGCAGTACGACAGACAATTTTTTATCGTACAACAGATGTAAGGTTGTAAACAGGTATAACGAACTCTGTTACAATGGCGCCCGAGCAGGGACCCTGTTGTGCTAGGAAGTTTTAGAAAGTAGTACGTGTGTTGAAGCCGCTGCGCTAAGAAGAATAATATGTTGTTTTTTTCAACGAGCGTTGCTCCATTTCGATTTTTTCACAGTTCTTTTCGCAGTCGTTCAGATTGGTAGGGGAGCATCGCTGTTACTGGACCATAAAGAACTAAATGGTTCATCACCGACACGGGTACAGTTGCGAGTAAGTAGATCACTGGTTATCATCGATTAAGATATCATCTAAACAAGTTAGGTCTCTCCTCAGAAACAGAGTGTAGACCATAAATTGAGGATGATGAAACTAGCCTATTTATGCTCTACGACTGTCCGGCTTGGGTTCTGCTCACAACCGAACAGATGAACTACTCTTTTAGTACATCTAACATAGTCAAGGAGTTTTCGACAAAGGATATTCTTAGTTTCCTTAAAGAGGCAGAAAAGACCCATAACTGTAAGGTTACAAAAAAAAAAAAAAATTGTTGCATAAAAATAGTTTGCGAGTCTTGCGAAAAAAATTGTGTTTCAATACAAATGTATATAAAGAATGTTTAGTAAAGACCGAACTGTCCCAGTATTTGAGTGCTACACGGTGTGCATTGCAATGACGCCCGAGCATGGACAATGTTGCTTAAGAAGTAATAAAAAGTAATCTGAGCATTTTTGCGAATGGTTCGGTTGCAAGTGAGCAACTAGCACTGAAAATCGTCAAAATAGTTTTCGAGTCCTGCAAATCCTGTAATAATGCTGAAGCGAAAGTAATATGAACATTAGGAATGCTGGAATGAGTCAATTACTGAAATAAGTCATCGAAACCTTGAGAGAATTTTTAAACGAGTTCTTGAAAATACTTCGAATCGTGAGACACATAATTTCTATAAAAAATGATGTGGTATCAATACAAATTTATATAAGGATTGTTTGGCAAATGATGAGCTATCGCAGTCTTTGACAGCGGCTACCCCGAGTCGCTGACAATGGCGCCCGAGCCGGGACACTGTTGTGGAAGAAGCGTTGGGAAGTAATTTAAGCTTTGTAGTGAATGTTTAGGCTTGGAAAGGATCTATCTAATACAAGGTAAACAATTTTTGAATAGAAGACTGGTGCGAAAAATGGATGCATTGATTTCGTAGCAAGCAAAAATTTCGAACGTAAAGTATTAAAATATTCACTCACTGTCGGTTACTTCAAGAATGAAATTATACTAATTGATTGCAATGAAATTAATTTAAGTTAATTTCTCTTTGCTTCCGTCTAAACGATTTCAATGAGTGCAATTAAACGCTTCAATAAGCATGAAATATCGAAGTAGTCATAAAAAATATGACTCACAGACATCATAGCTGCTTAGGTGCCAATCGGCATGCAATTTTTCAATCAACAAATAGCTACGGCCTTCAAACTTACATGTATTTAATTAATTGCAGAAAGCATCGCTGCTGCAAGGCGCAAGGAGGCTATAAGAAATATTTCTCTTTTTTTTTTATTAATAAATTACCAATACACTTATAGGATTTATGGCTTGTGGTTGAGACCACCAGCAGCACTTTGAGTGGTTTTACTGAAAAGAAAAAAGTGAAATATTTATGTAATTCCTTGCGATTTGCCATTATTTGCCGGCATTAAGTCAAGCTACTTTTCATGCAGCTCAAAAGACTTTGAGCCAAGGCAAAGTTTTTTTTATTTTTGGTTGCTCAACGGAGGCACGCTTTCAGTCAATTTATCACAACTTTCTCGGCATATTTGTTTTTTTTTCTCATCTGGTTGCGGTTCTTGGTAAAATACGCAAACGAAAAAAAAAAAATTACAGAAAAGGGAAACTTTTTTTCTATTGAAAATTGAATTACTTGCGGCTGTGCAAAATTGGTTGGCTTGAGAGTTTGAATGCGAACGATGAAGTCGCTCCTTTGAACACTTTGCAAGTCTTATCGATGCGCCATTTTGTTCACTTAAGCTAAATAAGTGGTACGAGTAGGAAAAAAAAAACCAAGCTGGACGCTCGAAAGTTTGGCGTAACGGAAATGCGGCCATGTTTGTTTTATTATTGACGGAAGTTTGTTTATTTGCAAAACAAAATGTGTAGCATAACTTGTGGCGCATAATTTGATTAACTTTGCTTTTGCGGCTTAATTCGATGAATTAAAAAGCTTTCAAAAATTCATGAAAATTCTATGCACAAAATTAAGCTAAATCAATTTTCAATTGACGTAAAAATTTAAGCCAAAAAAAAGGTCTCGAAGAATTGCTAATAAATTCTCTTGTATAAACATGTAGGGTGTTTTTTTAGAGGGGTAGAATTTTAAATTGTATACAAATGCTGCAATTAAATAATTTCAAACTGAAAATGGTGTTCATTTGAAGTGTTAGTGTTTAAATATGATTTGAGGTACCTTTGGCGGCTGGCTTGGATATGGAGTATTGTAGAAGTCCAATTTTTGATTACTTTTTCAAGCAATGTGAGCCGTATCTCAGCAATTATTCGCACAATATTGTCGTCAAAAGTTGATTATTTGTTCACATTGAACAATGAGTTCACGTAACGCACGAGAAAATAATTCAAAGCCATTAAATCGCACGATCACGGTGGCCAATTGACAGATCCATTTCGAGAAGTAATTCGTTCCTCAAATGTTTTGTTCAGTAAGTCGATTGTTTGACGCGCTATATGTCTTCAATAAACATCCCATTCAATTGGGACACGAAATTATGCCTCTATAGCGCTCGCCGTTTACGGTTACGTTCCCTCCGGTCTCATTTTTAAAGAAGTAGGCACCAATGATGCCAACGGCCTTTAAAGGGTAACAAACAGTGATGTTTTGTAGATGTAACGGTGCCTCGAGAATCTGTCGTGGATTTTCTTCCGTTTAAATGTAGCAATTTTCCTTACTGACATACCCATGCCTCATCACTGAAGAAAATATTGGAATAAAACAGTGGGTTTACTTCCAGTAAAATTTTAGTGTACACGCTTGAAGCGGTACGATGCGTGAAGCGGCAAATTTCATGTCATAAGCATTGCTGTAGGATTTCAGAGTGAAAGCGACATACGAAATCATGCAAATACGAAACGCTAACAAAGCAAAAACCAATGCAAAGCGTGGTGCAGTTTCGAAACTGCTTTCTCGCTTCGCTCTCTTCTTGCAAATTTCGAACGTAAAGTATTAGAATATTCGCTCAATGTCGGTTACTTCAAGAATTGAAAATTTTAACGGTTGGTACAACTGTATGACATAACCCTTGGAGTTTTAGTTCACCAATTTATCAAAATTTCTAACCTTATTCTTGCACCAGCATAAACTCCATTTGCTGAGCAATTTGTGAGAGTTTAGTCACTGTCAGAAAATGAAACATCTTAAAAAACATCCTATATATAGCAGACTGCCTATATACTCTGTATGTGTGTGTGTGTGTGTGTTTCTCTGCCATATTTCAACGTCGTTGCGCTACATAAATTATCAACACTAAACCATTGTGCTAGACAAGCTAATTTAGCTTGACATATACTACACCTCGTAACAAAAACAACAACAACAACATGCACAATGGTTAAGTATATTATTTTGACATCATTGGCGCATGAAATGGCTTTGCTCATATTGACTGAATTGAACTGAACTGAACCGAACTCTGAAGTATTCACTGGCTGCGTATCTTAATAGCAAACATATTGACTGCGTTGTAATATATCACATGGTGTTGTATCTATAAAGCATGCTTATCAATTTATGCCAGCAATACATTTAAAATGTCGTGCTTTATGTAAATGAAGTGCAAACACATTCATATCTAGTATATCTAAGTACTCATAGACTCAAACACCTATAGTGTGAAATACTAGTAGTCTACTCGTATATAAATCACAAAAGCTTTTGAAATTTTGTTTTATCAGTAAATAATTTTGAGCTGTCTAAATACATTTACACAGATGTATCTTATGGATGCCTCTACATACTCATAGTACAGAAGAATATGATATTGTGTAATATTTATGAGGAAAGTGATTGATGCGTTTGAATAGCTGAACAAGATTGAAGAAGTGATTAGGCTATTAAATGCTTAGTGAGTTAAAATTCAAGTTCTCTTCTTATTTTTAGTCTAGCATACTTAACCAACGAAAACGGTGATTGGCGAAACTAGAATTCATTTGAAATTGTTAAATTGCTTTCTTTGGCTCTTACCTTCAGAGGCCAAATCGTCAGTGTTTCACTTCAGAACCAGCAGAAATTAGCTAATATGAATATTTACAATTTTCATAGTAAACATCAGTTCATCAGGTTTCTTTTCATACTAGCGTACCCAGCAAGCATTATTACACTCCTAATGTTTTTCTCTAATATGGTGAAGGGGTGGGTGCTCTGCAACCCGAGCACACAACCCGCCAATTTTGCAATAACTCGGCAGTGTACATGCTAATTTTTTCATAATAGGCCTTGATTTGGGTCCAAGTTTCATTTTTATTGTTTAACGCCGGGCTAGAAGATCATATCTAGTGAGTCGCGTTTGAGCAACTTTTTGGGTGAACGAAACAGCGTCAGTAAATTAAGCTGATGGTTAAGTTTATTTGACTTCATGTACATAAACTCTAGGTCAGTGCAATTTGTGGTAGGATGAGAGGGAGACAACCAATTGTTGGCTGATTTGGCTGGAACACATTTCTAAGATGTGTGATCTTTTTTTCCATCACTGCGAGCCCACTTGACAGTATGGTCTCTGCTGGGAGAAGCTACTTCAGTGGGTGCATTTATTGTTGCTTGAGCCATCCATGGAGAAATATTTTTCGGAAGGAGACGTTTAATATGTCAGTTCTGAGGGAGTTTCTTCTTTGCTCAGCATACGTATTGCCTTTCATTTGCAGTAGGGAACCTTGCCACTCACTTCATAATCGAAGTTTTTCCATGACTAGCCGCTCTATCTGACTGTTACCTATATTAGAGAACAAATTTCTGTTGTGCCAGTGTTGAGCTGCATCGTCGAAAAGTGAGTTTACTGGATCCAGCTAAATTTGTTGCATTTGAGCCAATTTGGAAACCAATTTCCAAAGCCAATTTCTCTTCTGTCGGGCGTTCCCTGATGTTCCTTTATTTTTGGGAAGTCGAATACTCTTCTTAATTGTATATAGAAAAAAATTCATGCTGAACAAAAATTTAGATTAAACGGTGCTTAAAGTGTAAAAAAAAAATTTTGAAAAATACCACATTATTGCCCTCTGCCAGGGGCGAATGCAGAACGCTATTTGGTGATGGTGGAACTTAGATTTTATATGCGAAAAAGTCTGTTGGACGAAAGTAGATGGGTGCTGGCGGAAAATATAACAAAAAAATCTTGTTGTTCTTGGGATGAGGGGGTGGATAACATTGTCCAGTTCGCTTCTTTCCTTCGTGGATCTGCCACTGCCTCATACTGTATAGTATATGTTGTTGCTTGATCTTTTTACTGTGCTCCTCTTTTCATGCTGCACGGAGGTTTGCTCTGTCGTTATTTCGATACTGATGAATACAATTTCCGTTTTGAGTTCTATATTCCATTGTTCTCGAACTTTCTTTATATCTATTACTACCAAGGTGGATTTATCTATAAGGTGATGTTCTGGTGGTGACTTTCCTCAATGCTCTGAGTGTAAAACAAAAACGGAATGCCCAATTCGCAACTAATTTAGTATAAATTCAGCATGACTACTACGGCCTACAGATACATGATATATCTGATATATCACAGCAGAGAGCCGCCCAGTTCAGAGCCCTAAGGAATACTGCTGGCTCCGGATAAACTTAAATTACGTAGCTGCCTAAACTAAGCATAATTTAATTGTCTGCTGCAAAGGGCAGTAATTTCGAGCGCAGATTGGCAACAATTAGTAGAGACTAATGAAGTACGTGCCTACTAAATCTAATAACTAATCACATATGAACGTATGAGGGTATGTCATATTGATACAACAATATAGTTATTTTCTATGTGTGTGAGTAAGCGTCTAATTAAGTTGCTTCAGAAATATTTATATGGCGAATGATAGCCTGTGTTCTGTTGGCCATGTATTTCAACTGCTTTGGGCATAGTACAGCATTCAGTTGTTCTAATTGAAATTATTTTGTGCACATATGAAAATTTGCTCAAAAGCAACTGAAACATCTGTGGTAATGAAGAACTGAGTTCACATATGAGTATCTATATATGTAAATCGTCCAATAGGACTATAGGACTGTGTATGCGTCTGTAGTTAATAGCATTAATTTTGTGCTTTAATGCGCTTAAACCTTCAGCTCGACTCGGCATGTCAAAATATGCGGTCAAAGGCTTTATTAAATTTATTCTCTTCTGACCCATATTTCTGTTGTTGGCGTTGTGAATGGAGTTCAGCTGTTTATGTATGGGGCGCTAGTGTTGCCATGCCTTACATGTGCCTCCCATTTGCGGTCCACTGATAAACGTTTGCTCAAATTTCTGTTAGCAACAACTTTTGTAATGACTTTTATGCCACATGCCGCCAGCCAACAACATTTATTATAATAATTTATTTCACTGCTGCTGCTGCTGCTACTGGTGCTGCTCGACATTTTTGCGGCTACATTTCGAATTTTCTTCCTATTTTTAATTTAATAAAACATTTTTCTTTGACAAGCAAAATTGAGTAGACTACAAAACAATACTCATTCATTTTACTATAAAACTAAAGGCATGCATTGCCAACTTGCGCCTTTACAACCAGAGTAGCACAAAGCCTTTTCGCAGCTTAAGCTCCTAACTGAAAAAAGGATTTACTAATAGCTTTTCGAACCACAAAACTTAAAACTTTTCCTTTTCAATAAAAGTAAATTTAATTTAATTAAAGCAGAATTTTATTTTATTGGGGGGTGGGGGGGTGGTGTTGGTGTGCGTGTGTGTGCAATGTGAAAGTATTAAATAAATTAAATTTATATCTTTCCTTTTTTCTCTTTTTTCTGTGTAAATCTGCTTCTAGGCACTTAAAGCAAGCAAGCAAGCAGTAAGAGAAAAAGTGAAAGTTTGCGCAAACATTTAAAAAGTTTTTTTTTGTGGCATTCCTTGCCACAGGACCAGCTCCTCACGCCGCAATGCTTATTCTGCACTCTTGCCAGTTTTGAATTGCGCCCGTTTAACACTGCCGGCGCATTAAAATGTCCTTGCACCAACAGCTCAAAGAGCTGCTTCAACAAGTTGTACACGGATTTTATTTCTTTTTTTGCTTTGTTTTCTATGCTTTTTGCACTTTAACGTCATCTCTTGTTTCTTCTGTAGATTCTGCACTTAGTTCATTGCCTTCAGCACAAACGCCATTTTCTTTTCTTCTTTTTTTCGCCATTTTGTTTGACATTTTGCTGAGATTTTCACTCGAAACTTGTGCAACCCTGGGCCTGCCTTTCTCTTGTATTTGTATATGCTGTACGCAGTTGTTTTCACTGCCTTTGGCATATGTTGTCTCTGTAGTTTTATGCAAAAATTCAACACAGCAACAGCAGCAGCAACAGCTTGTCAGCATATTAACTGCAAATTTTTCTGGTTGAAATAAAGTGGAAACATTTGGTAAATCTGAGTTATTCAGAAAAATATATATTGCTTCGCATTCTGCAAAATATATGTCATGAATTCAAATCTAGTCTCTCACAGCGAACATACTGGAAAAGTGCAAAACGTGACAAAACCCAGTTGGGCTAGAGGTACAATAAGCTGCGTTATTTATAATTGTAAACGTCGAATTACATGGAACTCATTTATATAAATTTTATTAAAACAAATGTATGTAAAACGCAATGAGGTATTGTATCTGTACGAGAACAGTGCGACAAGTTTCGTGTATTGAAATTATTTTTTTTTGACAGTTTTACGGTAGGAAATCTTTATTTAAACGTAGGCCAAATAGAGGGTGCACCAGACTAATCAACAATAAACAACAACAGACTTATTTTAGTGAAAATTAACATAACATGTTTTATATTCTTTCTTTCTCTCACTTCCTGTGTCTTTTATTTCATACGCCTATACAGTCCGCTGCACAAAGTAAGGGACACACTATACTGTTAGCTTTCATATTCCTTTCTCTGTTCTTCTGTTGTCTTCTTTTAGAAGAAAGCAGCAGACTCTAACTGTTAGATTAGCAACAAAATATATTGTTTTATATTTTTTGCTTTGTCTTTGTGGTTTATGTGTGTATAGAAGACTTGCCTACATAATGCAGTTCAAAGTTGAAGCATTGTGGTAGTATTAAGCGTAGGCGCTTTAATATTATTTTGCGATATGTGTTTAACGCATTCTATACACATAGCTTCCATACACGTATACAAACATTTAAACTATTGAACCTATCGCTATAAACTTTTAATAGTGTGGTACTATTCATCAGATTAAAATCGTTGGCTATATATTATTTGGAAACAATGTGCGGTGCCACAAAGGGAAATACTTAAAACGTACTAAGCTGGCTCTACAACCGTTTAATTCCCAAAAAAAGAAAGCTCTGCATTAAAACAAAGTGGATACCTCAAATGCCCAGTGCAAAAGTTCAAGCTAAAAAAAACCACTGAACTTCGTGAAGATTATTTTCAAACACAACTGTATGTTCTGACGGTGTCAGATATCTGTCAAGAATCTGATTTTTTAACAATTTTCTATGCGTTTGCTGTAATTTTTAGTTGAAATTTGTAGATATTTGGAACTATTTTCAATGTAAAATAAAATGTGTTAGATATACATATACGACCATCTGAACATCACTTTAGATAATCGATGGTAATGCGTTTGTTTTTATAATCTATTCGTTATTATTTACTGATTGAACGATTCTGCATTCAAAGGATACACGCTTGTAGTCATATTTGTCCCAAAAAGCCTCATCAAATTAAGTTGTGTTTTCATATATCAATATAAAAACGAGCTTTATGTTTGTATCGTATGATAAACAACACTCTTACTTGTTGTGCCTTATGGAATTCTTCATAAAATACTTTGAATTTGCGTTGTATTTCTGTCCAAACAAATTGTCTATGCTCAGATTGTTAAATACTGAGTTTACACCGTCTGCATTTACGGTAAAAATCTTTCAGCAATATTTTTGCCACCAGTTTTTGTGACCTTATTAGCAAGTGTAACAAGAATCTTTTAACACTAACAAAAAGTTACCAAAAACTGGTGCCACAAAAGTTAGCTCCTTTCTTTTTTGCCATTCACCGCAGTTGTTAACTCAGCATATTGTATAAGACATTCTCCTTCTGCAAGCCAATCAAAATTATTATTTTTTCGAGAAACTGCTAAGTCATATCAAAATTTTGCTTAACTAGAATGCCACTCACTTTTATCGATTTCAAAATGTGCGCTCACATGTTATTAATTTTCAGCCGCTACCAAATAATTGGCTATTAAATTTCTAATAGCTTTTGCAAATACGTATTTGGGAGCGTTAACATTTATATCTTTTGCTGTTTGTTTAATTACATTTTTATGTGTACTATACATGTGTAGAATTTTGTTTTAAAGGAATTGCCGCGTTCCGAGAATTTTTATTGTTAGCCATTTTGGTTTGTTGTATTGCATTTATGAGCAAATAGACAAGCTTTTTAATTACTTCAAAAGCTGATGACAACTTGAATATTAATGATGCACAATAAATTGCATAAGGAATAAATACATTTTTAAATTTCTTTTGATAATGAGTTCAAAGACTTCAAAATTACATGAAAAAGCTTAGGTTAAAAGCTTTCCTTGCTTTGCAATCAGCGTAACGTGTGCTTACGTTGAGTTTAAATGCTTACGTTGTTTATTGGTTCTAGTCACTGCTGTGCTTCTGCAATGTAACGAAAGCTTTGCCTGTCCACATAAGCAGTAAGCTTTCGCTACGTGAATATAACTGTGCATACGCGTAACGCTTAAAAGCTTTACGTAATTATTTGAAAAATGGCAAATAATAGGGTCCGTTTAAGTATTACGTAACGCAATTTTTTGGCATTTTTTGATCTCCTTCCCCCTGATAACACTTTCACACAAATCTATATAAATTATTTCAGTTGAAATTATTTACTGCTGTAGTAGTACTAAACCGGTTTATACCGGGGTTTTTTTTTTTGACAATCAAGTGTCCCTTCGACATGTGACAACCCGCTTTGGAAACGGTAAAACAGTACAATTTTTTACACAAAATAAAAGGAGCTGAAAACGTGATATTTCATTTTCAAAATTAGTCTTCGGTTTGGAGCTCATATCTTACGAAACACTTTTTATGCAATCAGGAAGTGTTAATACGTTGAATGGTTGCAATTGAGGTCTTCAACTTATTCATGAGGGGACTTTTCATTCTCCAAAAGTTACTGTCTGGTGCTGTGTATGCTCGGAAAGAATCTTTGGCCCGTTTTTTTTTCGAAGGCGGCGATAATGCTAGAGCAACGGTCAACGGAGAGCTCTATATAGGATTATTATACTCGATTTTTTGGCAACTGAGCTTGGCGAAAATGACATGGAAGATTACTGGAATCAGCCGGATGAGCAGAATGTCTTACCGGTCCCTAAACAAACGATTTACTGTAGCGGATGTTTCCTTTTCGATAGATTTCGAAAAGTGGTGATTTCGACTGGCCACCTCGTTCACCAGATTTGACTCCACCTGAGTTTTTCTTTCAGAATTATTTGAAGAATAAGACTTATACCTGATTCTCTCGCGCAACTTAGGTTAACATACGCCAGAATATCGTAGGAATTTCACCAATACTATCCAAAAAGTGATGAAAAACGCCACAAAAAGAAAGAAGATTTATGTATGGCGGTTTTGTAACTTGATCGTAAATGTTCATAAACCGAAAGTAATATCAGTTCATGTATATAAAGGGCGCTACGCGTATGCAGAAAGATTGTATCTAAATAGAGCTAAACTCGATTAGGTAAAGCAATAAGTATACATATGGTTTTATGTCACAGAACACCTAAACGATATGCTCAAGAATGTAAAAATAGGGATGTACAGCAATTGAAAAGAACTGTTCGATAGAAATAATAAATATACCAAGTATCAAAAACCATAATTTTGCCACAACATCTTGTGCAATCATGTGTTATAGCATATGATGACATCGAAAAGCTGATTTGGTTAATTCTTTAGAAAATGTTCACTTTTCTAAAAAATGCGTCAAACTTACGCGTTGCTCGTCGATAATGGTTTGTCAACTCTTTTTATACATGCAAACTACGTCAATACTGTACTGAACTGCCATGAAGACATTATTACATCGAGTTAAAAAAAAAAAATACCAATTTACATTACTCTTTATATAGACGCATTATCATATTTTCTCTTTTGAACCTATTTGGGATATTTTATTACGATTAATTAGAAGTGAGTATGCAGCACCAATAGACGTTGCTAAATTTACAATGTTTTTCCTGGTATTTTTTAGTAGATTTCATTTCTAGGTAGATTTTAGGTTTCGTGGTATTTTCTTATCTAAACAGTGTTGGTTAATTGATCGAGTAGTTGCGATAACTAACTAATGCAGTAAAAGTCTTATAAAATACCATGAAACACTGATTTCTGAAAAATTCAAAATATTTAATGTTATCTTTTTTACGTGTTCCTGGTATTTTAGTAATCAACACTTGATTAACTGATGAAAAAGTCTCAAAAACTAACTACTGCAGTCAAAATACTAGTACAATAGTAATTACGAGTACAACCCAAAAAAAAAAAACCAAGAAGCACTTGATTCCGAAAAATCACTCCATGAGACAAAAATAAAAAAAAATATTTAGTAGCAAATGCTGCCAGACGGACAGCGCCGAAAGGCGTTGCTAGTTTTAGAACGTTTTGCATCACTGAAAAAGTAGTGTTACAAATGTTTTGTAGCACTGAAAATTCAATGTATGCTGCTAGTTTTTAGGTTTTTATTCTCTCTTGCTATTTTTTTATGGTTTCCAGGTTTTGATTAACTAACACTGGAAAGTGTTTTAAAACGTTGTACAACATTGATCTTGGAGTAACTAACTACTAAAAATACCTAAAGCTACCTAAAAAACTAATATTTAATATATTTTATCTGAAAATAAAATACGAGAGTCTAATTATCCGAGCAAAAGCATGTTCAACGTCTTATAGTCACCAATATATCTTTACTGACGATCAGACACATCTTTATCGACTTGAATTTTGATGTTGATCGAGAATACAAGTAATATACATATATATACCTTACAGAGACTGCTACGAGTCCCTTTAATACATTTGCCCTTACACACATTTGCACATACCCTCTTTCCCTATGTGTACGTGTTATTATTACAATCCATTCACAGTGCAGGGGTAATACGGAATGCTTAGTTGAGCTACTACATCTGGTCGCTTGTTATATTCCCAAATTAGTATTTCATCACATCTTATCTTGTATCCCACACAACAAGTTATTCGTACAAATCGATTTTAGTATAGATTCTCTACAGCTTAGGTTTTCCCATACCTCAGATTCAATTAAGTCATATTAAATTCTTTACAAATTATTACATTACAAGTTTCTAGCAATTCCAGTTCTCATATATCGAACGCTATCTGACTCATCATCATAGTTCAAACAATTATATTTTCTATTGTAGCGTAATATTTACCTACATACAATACAAACAATAAAATTTTTCAAATGCTGACAAATCCATTAAGTTGATTGCATGCAAACGACTCAGAGCGTGTTTCATGGATGGCAGTAGAACTTATTCAGACGGACAAGTTAGTTGGTAGACAGGTAGACTGGCGCATAGATGCATAAATGTTTTATGCCAAACACTTTTGTTTAATTTGACAGGCCCCTAACAGGCCCCAACATTGCCCGTTTTCCGATAATTCGTCTACCACACTCATATATACTCGTACGTGTATATTGTGTCTCTTAATATGCATTTCAATATGTGCTCAGTGCGCAATTGCTGACAAAATAAATTGCCAACACGAAAAGCGACAATGTGTCGTTGTTGCTGTTAATGATGTTGCATACGTTGCAAATGATAATGATGATGAAATAGCTGCTGATGATGATGATGCTGGCATGCAAGTTTCATTCAAAAGTTTTATTGTTATATTTGTTACTATTTGGTAGCATCGAAAAACGTTACCAGATCTGAGTGAGTGCGCAGCACCGAAGGCCGTTGCCAAATTCACAACGATTTGGGGCACTGGAAAAACAGTGCAACACAGGCAGCAACCAGAAAAATAACAGAAAACTCCAAAATACTTAACACCTTAAAAAAACCAAAAACAAAATATAATTAAACACTAAAAAATACTCTAAAACAACAACGAGCAACGAGCGCAATCTCAAAATTCCAGAAAACATCTAAAATACCAGCAATCTTAAAAAAATTATATAATTTTAAAATACCATAAAACACTGTTTTCCGAAAAATTTAAAAAAAAATTGTATGTTCTTCTGGGATCTTTTAAGTTTGCCGTGGTAATTTTATACTTTTTTTGTATTTTTTTTAACCAATATATGGTTAGTTGTTCAATGAAAAGCAAAATACCAGGGAGCCTAAATATACCAGCAAACAGTATTTTCCGAAAAATTATACCGAGTGACAAAAAATGAATAGTTAGCTGCAAAGTTAGTCAGATATCGTAAGTGGGTACCACTGATGCACAAAATTTTACAGCACAGTATTACACAACGTTTCGTTTAAAGAAATTTATATTTTCTGTATTTTAATTTCTGATATTTATATGTTTACCTGATATTTTTAGGTTCCACGTATTTTGTTTCACAACACTTGAAAAATGTTGAGCAACACTGATACAGAATTCGTCAAAAATAACTACTCCAGTAAAAATACCTTAAAAAATGCCATGAAAATCTAATTAGTATTAAAATTCCTAAATAATACCAGTAAACATTATTTTCTGTAAGAATCATACCAACGGATAAGTTATTTATAATAACACTGAAAACCCTATTAAATGCTGCGAAATCTAGCAAGAACACTGCACATTGAACACAGGATGTGTTGCTTAACTGATCGATGAGTCCTAATACCAGTGAAAATGCCAGAAAACATATAAAATACCTGTAAAGCAAAAAATATCAGAAACCCTGCATAATACCAATTAACGCTAAAAATGCCATGAAAATATTGTATGTTCTCGTAGCATTTGTTTTCCTGTTAATTATAAGTTTCCCTGATGTATTGATCAACATGGAGGAGTGCCAAAAACTAATAACAGCAGTAAAACTGCCCAGATAAAAATCGTAAAATTAAAAAAATACCAGGGAAACTTAAAATGGCAGTAAAGCCTAAAAATACAAGGATACAGTGTTACTTTTATTATAAGAAAGTTTGTTAAAGTTAGTGGCATAAAACTAGTTTGCTATGGCACTATGACTTTGGCACTAAATATGATTTTCGGAAACAGTGTATCTGGTATTTTGTTTTGTTTTTCAGGTATTTTTAAGTTTTTTGCTTCCGTTTTGTCTTTGAGAACTCTTTTGCAACGAATACTCATGTTTTTTACGTCTTTAAAGTTCTCGTCTTCGGTTACGGTAGCCCAATGATCTTCATCTGCTGCTTTTATTTATATTTTCTACATACGCGTAGGACTTGTGCTACAGTAGATTCGCTCAGAAACTTTTGTATCAGTTCTTAACTAAATATTTTCAACGCATATTATATGCAACACTTACAAATTTCCGTCATTTATAGCTCAATTAAAATAGTTGAGATTTATTTGTATTTAGTGTGCTTTCAGTCGCTCAATATGCAATTTATTTGCATTGAGTATTCGGCATGTAACACCTTCAGTCGTTGATTGGTTTGGCTGGTCAATAAACGAGATTCGGCATTCGACGTTCTGACATTCTGACATTTTGTCAACGATATATACATTTTTTTTTATTTTTATTTTTATTTTTATGGATACGTGTAGAATGTTACAACGTTTACCGTTCACGAATACATAAATAAATAAATAAATCAGAGTGCAATGTGCATTGCATTGTTAAATTGTAGATACAATTGTATCTTGACTTTGAGTTTTTATTTGTTTTTGTTTTTGTTTTCTTCTTTTTCTTATGTTTTTGTTTTATTTAATTTTTTGTTTAAGCTACGTTGTAAAATAAATTGCGGACATTCAATTAACACCTTTCGACGTCAGCATAACAGAATGTATCTACTACAAGTGAGCTGTATCTGCTGCTCAGCTGCTTGTCAGTGATGCAACTATGCAGTGCAACAACAGACATATGGAAAAATCGTTGTACACAAGTATCTTTTGTTTAAGATTTGCGCAGCATTTCAATTTGTTACTGGTTTTTTGTTTTGTTTTAGATTATCTATCTACGTATTGTCTTATTGTAACTCTGTAACAACAAGATGCAAAATGTATCTACTTGTATGTTGGTTTTGTTGTTGTTGCTGCTGTTGTTGAAATTTGTAATTCTGTTTGTAGGTATGCATTTTTATTTAAATTTGCTTAAGTAATTGTATTTGATATAATAGTTAGATACTGCTGAAATTATTGCTGCAATTCGCAGTCCTTTGTTTTTGTGTTGTGTGTTACTCACTTCGAAAGCTACTTTTGTAACGTAGTTAATTATATTGTTCTAACTATTTGATTAAAGTCACGCGACTTCAGGCTTCTATTATGATTTTGTGAAAAATTTGCTCTAGATTTTGTATTACATAAAAAGTTCTAATTGTTTTTTCACGGCAGTTAAAAAGCGTTGAAAATTGGCATATGAAGCAGAAAAGTTGTGCAATTATTGAGTTGGTTAGTTGCAATAACTGTCTGAGAAGTTAATTGGAATATTCAAATACTAAGAGCATCAGTTTATCACGGGGAAAGAACATTTATAGGAGTGCTAGCTTTAAGATACTAAAAATACTACTGTCTTTTGTTATTGCGTCTAGAATATTTTAATGCTTTTTATATGCACGTTGCAAAAAACTTATTATTGTAGCACCAGGTTAATCATCATCTAACTCACACATCATCTACGATTTTGTGCTATTCAGTGCGCAAGCAACGTTCCAAAATTACATTACAAGCAAAGTAAGTGAGAAGGAAAATTTTAATAGCACAAAACTAATAATCACACATCAGCATACTCATACATCAGCAAAAATTTTGTTTGAACCTGAGGCGAAAATTTGGGTAGGCATATTATCAAGCGATAGACAACAGAAGTAGTAGCAAATTTAAAGCGAAAACGTTGAAGGATAAAGCATATAGAATACATCATACAGCACCTCAGCATACACACACATCAGTAACAATTTTGTGTGAGTGAACATTTAAGGCTCATTCAAGCGAGTATATATACAAGCAAATGGTAGCAAAAGTATAAACTAAAACAGAATTGATTAGTGTAGAAAGAATGATTTACTGCTACTGGAAAAAAAACATCCATCATACCAATAAACTGAAGTATCTCTCTATCTATCTATCACCAATCTGCACAGAAGAAGGAAAGCGCACCATTCGGTGTAGTTTAGTGCGCGCCGGCGACAGTCGCTGGCAATCCGGAGCTCCTTCAGGTCATCGTAGGCCTGATGTGGCCATCTTAAGCTCGGACGTCCTCTCTGACGCCGTCCACCAATCAAGTTCAGGTTTCCGTCGTAAACCTTTAGTGCTGGAGCATCGGGGTTCATCCGGATGAGGTGACCAGCCCAGTGCTGGACTATGTCAACCTCATCATACAGCTCATACAGCTCATGGTTCATACGGGTCCTAAACTCGACGCCAACTCTAAGGGGACCAAAAATCCTACGAAGAAACCTGACGCTGAAACCGAAAGTTGCGAATACAAATATCAGACTATGTCAGTGTAGGTCTACTTCTTTAGAGTATATGCGACAGAATGTCTTTGCAGATAGCCAAACACCACTTTATGACCTCTGACACCAATTATTGACTTCTGGATTGCTTTGCTTTTGTAAACTTAGTTACTTGGGTAGCGCTTCAACCATTTATCGGTCAAGACCGTAGGAAGGCGCACCAGCTGTTCTCCAGTATGCGTTGTTGTTAAGTTTTGTTGTTTGTGGAGTTCGTCCCAGACATGGTCTTTCCAAAACATGCTTGGTAACTCTCTCGAACGTTGTTTTAAGTATCGTCATTAAATCGGAAGCTTCATCTGTGTCTTTTCTTTTGAAAAGTTTTTGTTTTGCGTTGGCGAGAACCAAATCGAGTGCAGACTTTCCACAATTTGCTCACCCAGAACAGATTATCAGCGGCTACCTAGGGGTTATGTGACTAACGGAATGTTTTATTTACATCTCTCTAAAATTCTCTCTAAAATTTTATTCAATTACTTTCGTTTACATATAAAGAATAACCGGACACATCTCTACAAGCATGGAATTAGACAAAACCATAATATTGAGACATAGCAAAAGCATAACGGGAAATGCCTTTTGATATTAATGTGAAATATTTTGATTAGAGCGTGTTGTTTGCTTCCTTGTTGGTTGCTGTTTTTTTTTTGTCTTCACCCGTGTTCGTTTTTTATCTGTTACCTGTGCGCACTATTACTTTTAAAGGGGTGCAATTATTTGCGCGCAAAACAGAAAAAAGGTGTAGGTGTTAATACTTGTACATGAGCATGTACGTGTGTTTTTTTTTGTATCATTGTGTTTGTAGTATTTCAAATCGCTATTCATGCATTATATGTAACCGATTTGAATTTGCAACAGCAAAATAACTTTCGAATGGTATATTTTATCAAAACTGGTAAAATATTATAGCCGGAAAGAGACAAAGAGACAAAACATTTGACTATTAATAACTATATAAATATAAGATAGTATGTTTAAACATCATTGTAGTCTCCCGTCTTTGGAAACATCTCAACACATTTTTTGTGAGCTTATTCTCCTGAAAACTTAAACCTTATACTCCTATGATATTAAACTTCATTAAGTCCCTAATATTATAGCATGTAGAGGCAGCTCAATAGATTGAAATGTGTTTTTCAATTTTGGTAAATTTTTTGATGTACTCATAAATTAAATTTTCTTCGCTAATATTTACAATTCATGCACGTTTTAAGAACCAATTAGTAAATTATTTGGAATTTGAATTTCAATTTCAATAAATAACTTTTCACTGTACAGATTTGGAATGTCTACGCTGCAGTTGCTTTCAATTGAACATATATGGTACTATTCTATTTTATATTCCAGTAATATTCCATCACAATTCAAATGCGCAAAACACAAATTTTAAAAGAAAATGTTGTAATTGAATCAAATATGAACACCAATCAAGCAATGCAATTGCATGCCACAGAATACTATAAGCAAATTTTACACGACTCCGCTCAACCTCTATAATAAATCAAATACGATATATAGTATATATGGTCGATGTAGTTTATGTAGTATATGTAGTGCGAGTCCATGACACTGAAAAATTTGCATAGATTGATGTTAAACGGTTGAATGGATGGTTTGGCTTGTAATATATTGAAATGTTGGCTATATAATACGCATCAATCTAATGTTTATACAAAAGCGTTCTCATGCAACGAGCTACAAGATACATCATACTAGGTAAAAATAAATATAGCAGTCATAGCAAAGGTATTTCATTTTTAGTGTATTGCAATGAAATGGATTGTAAAATTATTACAAGGAAAAACGATTGGATTGTTTTGATTTTCCATGGAAATGAAAAGTAAATACTATATGGCGCTATAATGTTCACCATATTCAGTGTTTATGGCTATAAAAATTAAGCTATTTGGTAATTTTTGTTGCAATTATAACTAATGAAGCAATAATACCCGATTTGTATAGAACGATAAAAATCTTTAGGAAACTTATTTTATGAGTGAAATATTTTAGCAATTAGCAAAGATGAAAATTACATTTTGAAAGCAATTCTGTGCGCTGTTGATTGATTTTCTACCTAACTAATGTATCTATCTCTATTTGGCTTTTGGTTCTAACTCCATTATTGTTGACGAGATGTTTTCATTGTTGTATCTATTTGTTGATTTTAATACACTGCATCCATGCGATAATGGGGTATAGTAAGTTTTTGCAATTATATGTCACTGCGAAAAACAGGCAGTTTTGTTAGACTTTTCAGATCTTCAAACAATGGTAGTTCCCGAGAATTCGGGTGTGTTATTTCAGAAGGGCACAGTAGTCACATAGAACGTGTTGAATAGTTTCCATTTTAAAATTTTAAATTTTCAAATTTTAAAATTTTCATCTTCACAGAATTCTTGATAGGGAACATGCATCCGTTGGGCCAATTGGCCCATGATACAGTTATTACTCCCGTCAATATACTGTTCCTCTTCTGGTTAAATTGTAGGAGCTCAGATATCCGCTTCAGTTGATAATCAGGACGGAGTGCTTTTGACACATAACAGCCCGCCTCTCTTTCTACTCGCTTTCTGGTGGTGGGGCTGTGACCTCCAGCTCACGGCTTAAGAAAACTTAGTTCCCGGAATATAGCTGCGTTCTTGGTTACCGTGTGCTTTAGGTAGATGCCTACAGCTTACAGATTCAATGCGGCGTCTAAAGCTGCTTCGTATGTAGATCGCTAGAACCCAGTTGTGCTTAGGCAGGCTGGCTTTCGTACCTTGTTAAGATTGTGTAGGTGAGATTTGGTATAAGCCATTTTTCAGCATACCAATGCTTCATATGATAGTATAGGTCTGATGACTGCAGTTAAAACTAATGAAAGATATAAAGTTGCAAGCCTCATTTCTGTCCAAACGTTTTTTACAGGCTTAGATTACAAGATTACAAGATTACACCAAGATACTTGACTTCTTTTTTTTGATTGGCGCCAAGACAGTTCTGATGTGCACATCTTAGAGTAGGTTAAGTACATTTTCCAAAAGAACACTGATTGTGGGCAAGAATTCCCACGCTACCATTTGAACCAAGCCGTCTGCATAGGTAGTCACTCTACACCTACTTAGTCTGAGTATCAGTAGAAGATCGCTTAGAATCAGATTCTACAGTAGAGGGTATATGACTTCCCACAGCGGAGTGATTCTTAAAACACCAAATTTGATGTAAATGAATCTAATATTAATTCTGATAATATACATATGGCCTATAAATCCATATCGAAAAACTATGAAGACACTTAAACTAAATACAGGGTGTCTAGCAGTCGATCACACTCAACTGCAGAGTGCTCTCTTTTGTTGTTGTAATTGTCTTCTGTTGAACTTTCAATTTATTTGAATCGTTGCCCTATCTGTCCGTCTGTCTGTCTGTCTGTTGGCTGCTGCTTGTTTTTGTTATTGTTCTATGGAAGATTCCATGCAATTTCAGTTCAACGTGTTTTCTTAATTACAAAACATACATTGTTATTTACAGATACACAGATATCTGTATCTACTTTTGTAGATGTATCTACCATATACTACAATACTGCATACCACAACAACAGCAATAAGACACCAGTTTATCCATCAATCAGCTCCGCTTCGCTTTAAAATCCATTGTATCATTGTGTAAATATTTTCCAATTTGGATATACCCATATGTTATAGTACTACCTATGTATATAGCTTTAAAACTGGTCGAATTATATCTAAATAAATAAATCAATAGTAACAAATTGTTTAGTTCAATTCTGGCGTTCAATGATTTTGCAAAACAATTTAAACCATATAAATGCGGGGGAGTTCCATACAAAAAATATTGGTGTTTGTCTTCGAGTTATTTGCTGATTTAGAGCGTAAACAATCAAATGCTTGAGTAACTCACTAAATAAATATTTTGTATAACAAACAATTGATACAATTAGAATTTTCAATAGGTAGTATATGCTTAACTGTTAGTTTATAAAAGTTCAAAATTTTATGCTCCAATTAGTTGTTGTCTGTGCTGCCAACTTGTCTAGCTTTCATAATACCTAAATAGTCTATGGCGTGTGAACTAAGTATGTGGTTGAGTAAGTAAGTTTTGTCAACGCTTGACTTGTAATCAACATCCTCACCACTTCAATTAGAACCTTTAAGCGTGTTTTGACTGGGTGTATGAGTGACTAATAAAGTAATCAAGTGCTTGGTACTTGCATTGAACCGCTGTATTTAATGGTTTTGCAATTGAAGCATGATGACGGCGGTACGGAAATGCCAGCGGAGGGGAATTTAAGCGCATGCCAAAATAAAATAGAATAAGAAATTGTAACTATTTTTGTATCTTTTAGGTACATTTAAGCACACATGTGACAAATTGAAAACTCAATATGAAAATTTCGAAACAAAATTTTTTTTTGCAAAACAAAAAAAAAATAAACAAATTTTCTTTGTGCGAAGACCTTCTGGTATTAAAAACAAAACAAATGTGAATGAATTTAATTATAGAAGAAATGAAAAAATAAGCTAGCTTTGAGTGGCACCGAAGCTTAAATACTCTTCCCTTTTGTAAGCGAAACTATTACTATTAAACCCAAGGTCGACTGCTATTCCCAAAAGCTTGCACAATGATGATTTTCAAGCACAATTTTCACAATTGAAAAAGTTGCTGTGCTCCCTTTCTAATATTGACATTATTGAATTAAGCAAAATTCAAAAATATGCTCGTTTTAATCTAGAGAGTTTACTTCTTAAGTTTTGATATCACTTCTTTAGTCTTTTCCATATTCGTAGTTGCTGCGACAGACCAAATGATGCCCTTAAATTTCTTTGTTGACTCCACTCATTCCATTATCGATTAAGAAAAAGCATAAACTATATTAGAAAATTGAATTGCTGGAATTAAAACCAGTTGCGAACTATAAGCTGTTTTCAATTATAAACAAATTCAAATTTAAAATAGTTTATTGATGGTCTGTTATAGAATCGAAAACACCAAAGCACTCTCACTTAGCTTTGATCTTTTTGTGTTTGCTTGTTGATCAAAAGTTCGAAAATAATATCGTAATCGAACGTTTTCGCATACTTTTTGCGAACAAAACAATCGAGAATGTCAGTTGTTCCTGCATTTTTTGGAATTCTCGGCACTTCGATAAAGATGGCTTTAATGATATATTTTACGAAAGCATTTCATGTTTCTCTCTTTCTCTCGTATTCTTTTATTTCTTTCAATCCTATTGGTTTTGTTACCATTACGAAACTGGTACTCACATTTCAAGAAAAATGTAGTTCTATAGTAATTTTATAATTGTCATTTTCATTATCAACATTTTTTACATATGTTTATGTAGTATACGCTACAAAATTTTACTCATGTAAGAATATAGCTAGTCTTCAAATATGGCCCACAGCTCGAGAGCTGGTTCCACATAGACTTTCTTTATCTAAATCTTTATCTAAAAATCAAAACTAAGAGTTTCAAATGTTGCAAAGCGTTTTGGATGGAAAATTTACAAAATAACCATCATTCATATCCATGTGTAGGGTATATCAAGTGAAATTGGCTTGCTAAACTGTTGCCACTTCAACAGATACTTCTACCTCCTCCATGTGGTCTGCTCTCGTTGCTGCCTTGGCTGTTGTTTCTAATATTTCTTTGTAGTTTAATTAAAATAGTTGCAAAGATTTCTTTGCTTCATTTCGTTTCGTTTCGTTTCATTTCATTTGATGTAAGACATAAACAATGCATTCAAATTGGATTTAACTCAAAGCTGATTGCGCTACAATGGAGATGTTTCGTAGCTACCAGTTGCCCACTTTTGTATTAGTCAACAATAAAGATCGATAATTGAAAACCTTTGCACAGAGACAACTTATTTATCTTCATATTGTATTGTATTTTATATGCATTCGATAAATATGTATATTTGATTGACTGTATTTCACAATAAATATATTAATTATTAATGCATACATGATTAGAAAGATGAAACTGCTGATTCTTAAGTTTAAGCAAAGTTACCTATGCAATAGTAACTATTAACGTAATATTTTACATATGCAAAGAGCTAAACATGATTACTGCCGTATTATCAATAGAGCCGATAAGCTACTTGATCTGGCTGATTAACAAATTGCCGTTCTCTTCGCTGGTCTTAAAGCTTATATGTACTTATGGAGCAGTTTGTGTTCCCATACAAGTACATATAATAAGATGTATAAATTTGGCGCTGCCAACTTGCTTGCACTTTGTTGTAAACAAACAAAGAATAATTACACTACTAGTCTACAAATAAAAGCAAGTAAGAATGGTGCAGCTCTGTATTCACGTCTACTAATTATACTGCAGCCTGGTAAAAAAAAAAAAAAAAAAAAATAAGAAAAAACTTTAACTTCGATTGAACCGCAGCTTTATTACCACTCACACGAAATTTTAAATAGTATTGCAAAATATAAAAGTGATGGTTTCAATATTGGCTACCCCAAAAAGTGGGCGGTACACACACCCACTAGTAAATGTGTATGTAGCGATATAGTAGATGTGTAAGATGCCGCTATATCGAATTTCAAGTTGATATTGAAGTTTTCCATACAAATGCATATAAGTGAACTGTGAATTTATATGGGACTAGCTCAAAAAGTGGGAGGGACACGTCCATTTGTATATGAATATGTAGCGGTTGTCCGCTAAAATCCATCAAATCGAACTTCAAGGTAATTTTGATTTAAATTAAGAATTTTTTTCATAAAAAGCACAAAATTTCACGGTGGGTAGCCCAAAAAGTGGGCGGGCCACGCCCATTAGTCTATGTATGCTATGCGGCTGACCTTAAAAAGGCACCACATTGCATTTCAAATTAATATTGACTTTACTAAAGAAGTTTTCATATAAAAAGTCAAAAAGTCAAAAGTATGGGGGCTATCGCAAACAGTGGGCGATTACCACCCATTAATGTATATGTTAAACATCCGTCCGCTAAAAGTTACCATATCAATTATTAAGTTGACATTGACTACAATAAAATCGTTTTTCATACAAAAAGTCGAGAGCGGGCGGTGGGTTTGTATGGGAGCTATCCCAAAAAGTGGGCGTGGTGGGTTAAACTTGATACTCCATTAAACTGCAATAAAAAGAAGTGTTTTAGCAAAATTTCAACATAAAAATTGGTCCCCAAAAAATGCGCAACAACATACAGACAGACAGACAGACAGACGGACATGGCTAGATCGACTCTTTCTCGTCGAGCTGATCAAGAATATATATACTTTATGGGGTCTACGATGGCTCCTTTAATGCGTTACAAACTTTCAGACAAACTGATAATACTATTTCACACTATGTGTGAATGGTAGAAAAAAAAATAAATAACAAAATTAAAATGAATTATTTTCATAAACTGGAAAAGCCGATTTCTGGCGTTTATCGTGAGCCTTAGCAGCATATCAGCGGGTATGTTGGCAATTTCTGCTCTTATGTTATCCTTCAGGTCTTGTAGGTTCCTTGAGCGGTTGTCATAAACGCGGAATTTAAAAAAATCGCACAAAAAATACAAAAAAAAAAACGCGTGGGGCCAAATTGGGCGAGCGGACGGGACACACGAAATCACCCCTTATTAAAATGAAGCGCTTCGGGAAGTGTTCCCTCAAAACTGCCATCGATGACCCGTTGCTCTGCCCTGTTGGTACCAAATATTTCCTAAGTTGTATTCATCAAGTTGTCTAAATAAAATATCTCTGTTCTCTGTTCTGTTGTCTCATACCTCCAGTCGGACGGACATGGCTCAATCGAGTCAGTTTCAGCAGCTGGTGAAGAATACATATTTTATGGGGTCCACCACGTCTTCTTCTGCTTGTCACATACATTCGTACGAACTTATTAAACTCAAGAACGGCCTTTGGATACAGAGTATAAAAACACCAACATTTATAAGCGAATTTAGATGAAAATAACAATATACAAGTACATATATTTAAGAAATTTGTTAAAAAATGCATTTGAGTTTGAACTTTTATCAGCTGCAACCAAATCGATCGAAATAAATTGAGTAATTGAGTAATTGTACAGGCTATTTAAACACCTTTCTAACGATTAATCATAGATTTCAATCGGTCTTGACATTCAATTCACTCTGAGTTTAGCTGGTTTAAGTAAAATCATAAATCAAAAAACACAAATGTACCGTTATCTATGTAAATTTCATAAATGAAAAAAGTCAATATGATCTTCGTCTTTAACGTAACCAAATTACTCTAAAAAGAAAGGTAAGAGATCATTTCTACCTAAAATTGATAACTATTTGAACTTTTTTTTCTAAAAGTTAACGGTACAAAAAGATTAGTTAAACGAAGAAGTTGAATCAAATTCACTCCATCTGTATTCGGTGTTAATATAGCTGTATAATATAGTAGTGTATTCCAAATATTTATAAACTCAATATTATATTCAAACTTCTGGCTATTTTACTGGCTTCAATGACGTCGTCTGTAATGCAAATTCGCTTTGCGAGTTCGTGGAGGGCAAACATCTTTCATGTATGTGTTTTTTGTTGATTTTCTACTTATTTGCATTGGGATGCATTCAGCTGAGAGAGTGCGCGCGTTTTGCTCAGTGTTTATTTAGCACATGTTACATTTTGCACACAAAACAAACCAAAAAAAAAAAAAAAAACGAAAACAAAGCAAAAATCAAGCTAATAAGCAAAAAGTAAAGGCAAAAACTACAAAAAAAAAAGAAAAAAAAATTAAAAAGAGAAAGCAAATAGCTACAAGGCAAAACCAAAGCGTTAAAAAACGCACTCCGAGCTAAAACTGACTGATTTAAAAAAAAAAAAAATAACAAATTAAACTAAAAAATGCTGCTGTTTATATTTTTTATTTAAAAGGAAATGAATGCACATTCTGAGCGTCGTCGCACTTCCTTATCTCGCTTGATTTGCTTGTTTTTTAGTTTATAAAAAAAAATATATATACTACGCTCAATAAAACAAACAAATAAGCGACCCAGTTGGAATTTGATATACTTAGAGTCACAGCCGAAATGCTCTGAATTGAAACTCCAAATGGACTTTGTACTCGTATTAAATAGTGGCTACCTGCCGAAATAAAAACCGGCAATAAAATACTTCATTTAACCAATCCAATCCATGCAATGCTATCGAATTGAACAAGAGTATGGGAAGATTTTTCGTGTAAGAGAGTCGTGGCATATGTCTGATAATTAAGAGCTATAGCGAGTCTGTGGAGTTGTGGAGCGTGTGCAGTGCGCGAAAAAAATGTTCGATATGACTGCCTTAAGCGCAAATTTTTGCCTTGAGACGGTCTATAAACGAGCATGCTGTATGCATGATGAAGGGCTGCCTTACCGTGTAGGCAGTCGCAATGAACATCAAAACGTTGTTCATTAACCAATCTTGATTAACGTGTGATTTGTTCGGCTGTGCTGAGTCTTGCTGGAACATTATCTTTCACCGAAATGTTTGCATGACCACGGCTTCAGAGCACTTTCCAGAGCACTTTCCAGAGCACTTTCCAGAACACTTTTCCAATACACACTGCCATTCGTCTTGACACATTGACAAAGATTTGAAGGGCAAAAGCTTGTGGTAAGTAATAAAAAGAAAAAAAAACATCATTTCCTTGTTTTGTTTTATATTTTGGTTTGCTGAACTCGAAAACTACTGAACTACAATTTTTTTTTAGCAATATCTCCAGTCAAAAGCGAACAATCTAACTACGATTCATGGCATAACAAAACGACCTAAAGACAATAAAATACTCAAAAACTGGTTTTCACTTTTCTAAAATCAGTTGAAAAATTCGAAAGTTCTTTTTAACAAAAAAGAGGAAAATAATTTTACTTTTAAAATAGATTTCGATTAAATTTTGCCAGTTTTCTATTTTTTGAAGTGAAACTTCTTTTGGAACGGTGTGAATTGTATATGAAACGAAAAAGTGTAATGAAAAAGAAACAACTATAAGCTGCGAGAGAAAGGCATAAAACGCGTTTCTATATAGTTTCCCTATCCTTCGTCTCCTCTTGGTGCTATGGTTTGTGCGTCCCACTACTCTATTGTCATATACGGGTCTGTACGCGAGCGAAAGAAAGGGAGGAAGAAAGAGAGAGAGAACTTGGAAATCTATAGTACATTGTTTTTTGTCCTGTACATGCGCGCTTTCTCGGCGCATCTATTTATGTGAGAGCAAGTCGAGCGTGGTATAGCATTGGATTGTAGTAAATATCGCGCACTTTTAAGAGTTCTTTTGTGTTTTGTGTTATTCACATTATTAATATATATATATTAAATAATGCCGAAAACAAATGCTGATTGTGTTCGAGAGCATTGTGCAAGAAACATTTTAAAACATTGATAAAATATGCTAGCTGCATCTCTAACTGTCAATCGATGGTGCTGCCTTGTGTCAAAAATTGCATGATGTCTACACAAAGTTTGAAAAGGTTTGTGAAAATACTGAAAATCAAATCGATCTAAGTTCTTTAACATGGTTAATCGAAAAAAGTCGAAATTTCCATTCCAAAAATCAGAACAATTTTTGAACTTATGACCACGTAAATTGAAAATTCGATGAATTCGATTAAACGAAAATTGAATTCGATGAAACGAAAATTTCATGGTTTGTGAAAAGATCGTATCGATAGATCATAGGTTTGTGAAAAGCAATTTTTCTTGTAGGCTACTTTTCTGTAGTGTCACTTCTATCGCGTGTGAACTCACACTCGATTTCTTTTTTTTTTTTAATATACGAAATGTTGTCTAAATGAATTTTGTTAGATTTGCTGCTCACAAAAGTTATGAAAACAAAGGTTTTTGTTTAAATGAAGTAAATACTATGGGGTTGAGGTTTGGGGTTGTAATTTTGTCAACTTTAAAGCACCTATACAGGGTGCTTTAAAGTTGCTTTGGGCTCAAAATCTTCAAATTTCATTAAACAAAAAAAAAAAAAAAAACGAAACTTTATGAATGAAATTTGAAAATTTTAAAAAAGTCGACTCCAAATTTAGTAGCGATTTCTATTAACTGCAAAGTAAGAGTAAGTTCTAACGAAAGTTGACTTTACTTTTTTTTATAAGTAACATGTTCTGAAACTTACTTTGAAAAATACAAAAAATTGCGTTTTCCACATATTCTAAATCATAAATTTGTGTTACATTTTTCACAGTGTACAAAGAGTACGCGTTGCAGTATCAAGCGAAACGAGAGCATAAGAGAGCGTATATCAAATCGTAAATAGCAGCAAATAATGCCGAAGCAAACCAAAAGCGACCAACGCGTCGATCAGTCTAAGTAGTCAACGCTCTCACTCGCGTCTCGCAGGTGGTGGAGTCTCGTCGTCGTCGTAGTCGCCTTATTTTTCTGTTTTGCCGTACGAGAACGGAGAATTTTTTTTGTTGTTTTCTACATTTTTTACAAGAAAAAAATTGCCAAATTCGAAACAAAAAAAAAAAAAAAGAAGAAAAATTTTAAACAAAATCGCAGACGTCGCAGTTAAAATAGCAAAAGAAAAATTGTGAAACAAATTTATTACTGTGCATAATTAGCAAAAGAAAAGATTTTCATTCTGTGAGTATCTTTTTTGTCGAGTGTAAAAACGTGTTCAAAGAATCTTATTGTATATGCGTACTTACGTAGCTATGTATAGTATAAATAATATAAAAAAAAAAGTGGTTGGCAGCATCTTTTTCATTACTATAGCAACGTGTTTCAGCTGCTAATCCCATAAAAGAAAAAAGAATCACAGCTTAAAAAAGTTGAATTCGGTCTGCAAAGCGATACGAAGTATTTGGGAATACCAAAGTGATACGCAAAGTTTAAGTGCAGAACTGCAAAAAGAAGGGAAAAAAAGAAGAAGACAAACACAAGCAGCTGTAGATACTTTATCAAGCGTGGTGAATAAGTTCAGCGTGGTCAAATATAAACAAAAAAAAATTAATAGAAAGCCTTTAAGAACCACAGCAGGGCTTTTTTGTATAAATTTAAAAAAACGAAAGAATTTATACCCAAAAGTAATATCTAAAACAAAAAATAGATACAATCAAATAAGTATCTGACTACAGCGCTTCATAATTTTTGTATTGTGTATGTTAATTAATTAACAACAATAATAAAAATAAATAAAAAATAAAGTGACAGCTTGCGTGTTTTAGTTTTTTTTTTATTATTATTGTTGTTGTTGTATTTTAGAAATAAAGACAACAGCAAATAATTAAATAAATTAAAATACATGTGACAAATATTTATTTAAAAAAAAAAAAAGCTAAAAAGAAAAAATGCTAAAAAAGTAAACCAGCGAAACGCGAAATTTCTCAAAACGAAAGTCGACAAAGCACAAAAAAAAGTAAAGTAAAATCGTGTACAATATATTCTTCTGTTTTGTTTTGTTTTTTTTTTAAGCTAAATACATAAAAAAAAACACATCATCAACAAAAATAACAAAAAAAAAAAATTTGAGTAATTAAAAGTCATTAAAAAATAGGTATAAAAAACAGCAGCAGCAATCGAAGAACGTGCGAGTAGACAGCAAGTAAGCGCATTTTTCTTATTTTATTTTCCTTCTTCATTTTTTATTTTTTTCTTCTGGCATTGAATTTTTATAGACAAACATTGCCAATGAAATAGATACACCATTAATCCGGGGATGACACGGAAATCGCTTTCGTCTCAAAATCTCAAAAAAAACAACTAAATTTTATGAATGGAATTTGAAGATTGTGAGACGAAATTGATTTATGTGTCATACCCAAACGAAAGAGACAGAGAGAGAGAGAGAGAGAGAGAGAGAGAGAGAGAGAGTGAAAGAGAGAGTGAAAGAGAGAGAGAGAGAGAGTGAAAGAGAGAGATATAGCGAGTTTTTCAGACATTTATTTAAAGATTTATAGGGCATATGACGAATTTCTTTAGTATTTCGATTTTTGTTGTTATTCTGACTTTGAATTTTAATAGAATTTTATAATGAATTTCTATTGTTAAAGATTTTCCATCGAAATTCATATGTATTTAGAATTGTGAAAGAAATTCGTTGAAAATATAATTAAAACACGAAATTTTGTTTAATTTTGGAAAAATAAATTTTGTGAAATCTTCTAAATATCAATTTTAAGTTCGATTTTTGTTGTTGCACCACTTTCGTTCTAATAGTTTGAGCTGAATTTAGTAGATTTCGCAAAATAGAAAAATCTTGATGTAAATATTTTGTGGCCGAAAGAAACTCTTTCTTAGTATTATTTCGCTTGCTAATTCGTCTCGTTCTAGTTTATCGTTTTGAATTTGACCATCATCGCAGAGTTGAAAGTTAGTTGAAAAACATTGTTTTGTTTTTATATCAATCATTTGAATAGTGGATAATAAATATATACAATAAATAGACTCCGGTGTATATACAAGATACCCGCTGCAATTCGATTGCCATTTGTATACACAGTCATGCTGGGCCAAGTTTAAACTTGTACAAATGTACACGGTGAGTTCTAAAAATAAACGAACTTTTTAGTTCAAAAGTAAAACAAGCATGGTATTATGTCTCAAAGCTAATATGTATTCAAAATACGATGCATTTAACTCAATACAATGTGTTTGGAACGCTCAAGCAATTTATCCATAAACTTTTTAAACTCGTTTTTTGGAATGTTCCTTAGCACCTGTGTCACGGCTGCTTGTATGGCTGGAATGTCATCGTAAAAACCTACTTTCATTGCAGTTTTCACTTTTGGGAAGAGAAAATAATCGCACGGTAATAGATCAGGCGAATACGGAGCGTGGTCGATGAGACAAATCTGTGTTTGTCTGATCATAATTTAACTGATGTGACACAGAACGTGCACACACGCTTCTTTTACCCAAATCTTCAGTTAATATTTTGTAGATTGTACAGTAAGCTGCATTTAATTCTTCTGCCAGTATTCTCACAGTGAAATTTGCATCGATAGCGATTATTTTACTTAATTTTTCCACTAACTCAGCACGATTAGATGCTTCCAGGTATTTGATCATCATTTAAATCATCAAGATCGTTTTTAAATCGTGTAAACTACGCGCAAACTTGACTACGACTCATAGCATCATCATGATAAAGTTTTTTTTTTAACAATTCGTAAGTCTCAGCAAAGTTTTTACCGAGTTTAAAACAAAATTTAATATTTGCTCTTTTGTTTTTACGACACAACTACAAAAACTGCTGTTAGTAAAACGTGTGTTATTTTGTAAGCTGTCTAACGATTAGCATGAACTTAGCTGCTTTCGAAAGAAGAAAAATTTATCTTTCTAACACTGCCAACATTTAATAGATGGCGCTATGTGTTCTATGGTTTAAATTAAAAGTTCGGTTACTTTTAGTTCACAACTTGTATATTATTGATCAGCATCAAAAGTCAAATCGATGTAGCTATGTCCATCCGTCCTTTTAATGTTTGAACAACGAGAGACTCGGAGACTATAAAAGATGAAACTGCCCAAGCATAGGTTTTTTGAATTGCCTGATACGACCGTAATCCAAATTCTTGGATACCACGTTCACAATATGGCTATACGTTTTTCAAGGTAAACCATTCAAAATAATTCACTGGACTGGTTTGATTTTATATATGATCCGATTTCTTTGTCTCCAAACTCATCAGCGTGAACTGCTGTCCACAGTGATATAAATAACACCTAATAACACAATAACTCTTCACAAAATCTTCGAAACCACTAACTGACACTATATACTGTAAATTTGGCATATGCATTCCTCTGCAAGAATTCGAAGATAAAGCTCGAGAAAGTGTTCGAGAAGCGTATAATAGAAGCAGAAGATTCCTATTGGGTTCTAGGTTTAAGTAATTTTAACCGGAATACTATTTAAAGGAGGAGTGCAGCCCAAGCTATTAAAACTAGTTCCATAATTTACAAACATTTTTTTCTCAGTACTTATTGTTTTGTTCATGTATGGTAGCAGAAGTTTTAATACTGCTTACACCACAACTTTAACTCAATACTGCACGCCTTTTTTGGTCATTAATTTTTGTGTACAATATCTTCCAACTTTTCTTTCCATTTCTGTTTGCTTATCGTTGTGATTTTGTCTAATGAAAAGGGTTTTGCTAAATAAAATAAATCCATCTGTAGACCATTCATCATCTTCGGCCTTAAACGCCCGCGAGTTCAACGCCTCCAGACAAGTTAGTTAATCAGTTAATCAGTCAGTCTAGTGTCTGTCTGAACACCTAATCTGTCTTGACTTATCTTTCGAATAACTAACCAAACTACGAATAAATAAGTATGTCAAAATAGTTACAAGTCAAAAGCCGAAACCAAATTAAGTTTTACAACCAGTCGTCAGTCCATCAAAGAACGTTAAAACCTTTACAGCACAAAAGATAAGCTATCTATTTCTATGTAATATGCAATGAGATACTCTGAAAGTTGTCATTGTTGTAGTCATGCAGTTTTATGTGTGGTACGTGTGCGGTTTGAGTTTTCTAATGGGTTATAAACAATTATTTTTATGTGCTTTTTCAGCCCAAATGCACGTACAGTGTGCTGTAAAAATAGTTTACTCAGTATTGGATCAATTACACGCGACGTGTGTGCTTCGAATTCTGTGGCAGCGTGTTTGAGATTGTTTTTTTGCATGCCTGTGGTTTTTTTTTTGTTTTTGTTTTTTTTTTTTTGGTTTTCCTTGATAAGAAGCGTACTTTCATTGGTTAGTAGTGATAATCTCTAAAGTCATTACGCTTATGTACACGCAAATGGGTCGATTTTCTGGGTCAGTGTTTTATTTGGTTGATAGAAGTGTACATGCATACTATAATGTTGATGATGATGGTGATGGTGATGGTGACTAAAAGCTAATTGATTTGACATTTACTTTGTTTATGAGAATTTCACGCTGCAGCTGCGGCACTTGGAAAAAGGTTTTTCTGTTTAGTTTTTGTCGATGTAAGTCGTACGTGCAGTGTGATATGTAGCGCCAGTTGGTTAGCGTAGTGTTAACAAGGTTTCTTTTTGTTTGTTTCTGTAGTCTACTTTGTTTGTAGTGTTGCAAAAGTTACACAGTTTTATGTTGCATTTTTGTTATTCTCTTATACATATATGATAAATTAGTAGGTTCATGTAAATGTGAAAACGCGCGTAATGAGATACGGGTTTAATTTTGAGAGATTAAGAGTCAATTTAATATGGAGATATAGGTGTATATATATGTAGGTGGTAATTTTTGAGCAGTATTTTATAAAAATATTTATGGGCAGAGCGCCGCTTAGAATTGGTTAGTAGTATGTAGCAGGCTAGGGTTGAGAGCTGAGGACTTACATTTACATCTGGGCAATGGTGGACGCTGGGAAAAAAATCCAAAAATAGTGGTCGCTGCTTGCTGTCTCTGGATGCGCTGGCGGTTTAGCTACGCGCGAATTTATGTTGTCACAAAAGATAATAAAGTTTTCACTGCCAATTCAATAAAACCAAACGATATTTAGATCGAATAAGATCAAAGTTGAGAAAATCGAACTTAAACGCGTCCGACTTATATCGATGCCAAAAAGAAGTGGCCGAAGTAAAGTTAGGAAGATGGCGTGCTCGAATTGTTCGATGCAGCCGAAAAGAAACGAATGTATCAAAATGTAAAAGATTCATAGAGTTGACGCAAAAATTGGAATGTGGAAAGCACAGGGTGTGCCGGAAAATAAACGTTAAAAAAACGTCAAATTTACGACGCAGCGTAAACTGTGGCGATGCAGCACAACCAACACAAAGTTATATAAAACAAAAAATGAGTTGCGAAAAAAGTGTTTTATGCCTTAGTAACTGTTTAAAAATTACACTGTTAATCTAGTAATGAAGTACTAGTTTTCACCAAATAGAAATTCATCCATGGCAAATCGGTATACATTTTTGTCTTTCAAAATTGCGCAAAGTATAATTCTAGTATTTTATTTAGCTTGTTTTACGAAACAAAAGTTGGCAACACTGCTTCTTATGCTTGTAGTGTCATTCACAACATAGTGAAACTTTTATTGTTGGTAAACGCTATTTTAAATTTAAATTAATATTGGTATTTATACGATTTTAATGCGCTCGAAATTCAAGAACATGTTTTGAACGATTTTTATGCACCGCATTCTTTATAATTTACCTATTTAGCATAGTATTGTGGCAGTGTTGTAAATGTCACTTAATTAAGACTAATAGTCTAAGTGATAAATTTTTACAACTATTTCTGCTAAAAGCAACTTGTAGATTCACGCTAAGATCACGTGATGCTATCAAAACACAGAAAACCCATGCCACAATTTAAAAAGTTTTTTATGTTGAAGTCTGTCATAAAGAATATAAAGAAAAAAAAACCACACTCTCGGTTATTTTTCAATGCAATGTAGTATGCCAACTGTTTTTTTTTTTTTTTGCTAATATTACTAATTATATTTTGTTTATTTGTTTATTTTTTTAGCGACTTGAACGCGTAGACAAAGGCAAGCTTTGTTTCAAGCGAATCGAGACTTGTTTTACACTTAAGACTCGTACTACTAGCGACCTAGAGTCATTAAAAGAGAACATTTAGCAACTATACTATTTAATAAATACAAGCAGTATAAATTATAATATTCTCGCGTGACAAGTGCGCCACGTATTTGGTCATTGTTAATTGCGATTCAAATGTAAAAAAAAACCTTTTTTTTTTTTTTTTTGTATACTGTTGGCATACTACACAGCTTCTAGAAGACTTCCTTCTTCAAAGACAAGTAACATTTTACTTACTTCCTTCTCGCAATTATTTATTATTCATGCATTCACTGTATAAATTAAAGCCAAAATCGAATTAGTGTTCCCGAGTCTATTAGGAATTCGCTTTTCAACACTTTGTTTTTCTGTTGCCGTTGCTGTTTCTGTTTCGGTCTGACTGTCTGATTGTGTTACAAATAAATTAAGCAGCAAATAAATTAGGCATGTAACGTTTTCAGATTTGCGCCACTGGAACGTGTTTAGCATTTTAATGATTCTGATGATTGGATTGAATTACTACAGATTCATGCTTACGCATTCGCACTCTATGCATATACGTACATATGTCTTTGTCTAATTAGTTGTAATAATAATAATGAAGCAGTACATCATCACGAATAATAGTCAAAGTAAACTTTCATATTCAGTGTTATAAAACGCTTGTGTAGCTAAGATAAGCGTCTTCAAAGCACTTACTCATTAAAGTTTGTTTTCACTTTTTTTTTTTTGTTTTGTTTGCATCTTAAGTCAAATTGCGACTTGAGCTAAGCAAATAATTAAATAAATAAAAAATTTAACAGCAGCAACAAAATGAGTTAAATAAATGCTTTGCAGTGCTTTAGCGTACAGTGTTGTCTAATGTTGACATAATTAGTTTGCTTGTGGATTTGGTTTTCTTTTATTTGGGTTTTAGAGAATTTGCAAAATGATTTGCGAATTTTGTTTTTTTTTTTAAGATAATGTCACGTGTGTTATGTGGCTCTAATCTGGTTGTTATCTATTGCCAGTAGTGCGAATTGTATTAGATAGATAGCATTGAAGTACTGCTTTCGAGCATATGTATGTGCTGTGTAGCACTGTTCTTAAATATCATGTAGTATTAAATCTTATAATAACTTTTACAACTATTAGTAACATCACAACTTTTAAAGTATCTTCAAATAAATTTAGAACAATGAAAAAGTTCATAGCTTCAAAACTTTTATCTTCAATTTTACTCGATCACTCGACTCTGGGCAGGTAGTCCTAGAAGTACATGAACTGACGTCGGTTGGAGTTTGTAGCTTTTAAACAAGTTTGTTTTTATTTGAGAGGTACTTTCAATTTTTAAGCAATCTGCATCATTAAAGCCCTGTTTGATAGACTTTAAGCTCGGAGATAAAAGGTTGACAGACGGACAGTATGCAAATGGGTATTGAAATTAAACTTAAAAGTAATGTTTGGCATTAGTAAACTATCACATGATCATAGATGAAACATGAATCCATTGCAGTAGTTGAAACAGTGCGTTTCTCTGGTCAAATCGGCGCGGCAATCTCCTGTACTCTTTCCGTCTGTCTGCCTTACATATAATTCTCTTAATGCTGCAGATTGCTCATGTTTTTAATGGTAGTCTAATGATACGTGGTACCTCTTAGAAAATACAAATGTTTAAAAAGTACAAACATCATCAGACTTTAGGTCTGGCACTTTTGCGACTAAACTACCTGCTTACTAAATGCTATAAATTTCTTTTATCAACACTAAATTAGTTAGTGCTTACAATTAAATGTCCTTCTATCTTGCTTGGAGTCTTAAACAGAAAATGATGAATAAAATTTTGTTGAACTCGTTCATTTTCTCTACGAGATTTGGTGGTATAGTCTTGGCCTATAAGGGTAGATTTGATCTCAGTAGAAAATAACTGAATTTTTACAGGTCCATTGCTATACATGGCAGAAATACTAAAGCTGTAAATCTGGGTCAGTAGCCAAAATATTTGCCACCTTGAAAAATGCGACAATTTTGAAAAACTCAACAAAACTGGCTTGAGACCGAACAAGGGTGTTGATTATCACCGCTATTATTAAACTTAGTTTATGACGAAATAGTTTTATAAAAGTTTCAAACATTTGAAATCATTTTGACTGCTTTGTGCGTATAAAGCTTCAAAAATATTAACTCACTCAACGAAAAAGAAATGAAACACACATGCGCACACATACATTTTACTTTTCTCTCTCTCTCTCTCGCTCTCTCTCTATCTCTCTCTCTCTCTCTTTGGCATTAAAAGCTTTTATGACTTAACACCAAAATTTCATTCTTGGTCTTTCTTTTGCATAGAAAAAAGCCGTAAAACGTACGCTTATAGAGTGATCTGTTTATACTTGTATTGGCGCGTGTTTTATAAAAAAAAAATGTACAGTCTTTCACTTACCGCTAGATTGCATTCGATTAAGTGCACCGATAAGCTCATTAATGATTTAGACTTTCAATCAAATTCACTGAATATATCAAAAGAGTTTTGGGTACTTTGAAGAGCTTTAAGTACAGTTTGACTACAGATTTGTATGAATCTGAATTTTTGAAAGTGCACACAGTTTTATATCCTTTATGGAAGGGTAACATGGTGTGTTAAGTTGGTGCAAATTATTTGAAACTAGGGAGCAGGCGTTTCTTTTGATATGTCATTCATTTGCACAAACCTAACTTACACTATTATCCCCCCTATAGAAACACGATATAATATATAAAAACAATTTACTCTGAAGTCTTTCTTTATGCATTTTGGTGTGCTGTCTTTGAATCAGGAGTTAGAACTGTGCTCAGACTGCACAGTTTATTGTTGTTACAGTTGAAGAAAAACACCCTAAAACTCTAAAATGTCTGCTGTATGGGGTACAGTATTATTTGTATAGAAACATAAGCAGGTTTACCTCCGAATTCGAATTGAGTATGCCAAAATTCAAATTCGGTTTTTCCAAACTAAAGCTAATTAAGCCAAAATTTTATACATATCGACAGCAGAGTACATTGAACGCACTCAATCTATATAGTATATCAGTTTCGCATGAAATCACTCACTTCCACTTGACAACGGAGCCGCAAGTGCACCTGGACACATTCGAAATCAATACTTAAAAAAAAAAAAAGAAAAAGTTTTAAGTGCGTCACTCAACTGCACGAAACAACTTTAAGAGTTTTACACAGTCACGCTAATTAACGAGCACCAAAATGTCGCCAGCTTAATGAAATGAGAAACTGAGCCTCAAGCCCTACAAAGAAAAAAAGCATGAATCATCAGCAGAAATCCTGACAAAAAATTAAAATCATTTACGCAAATCGGGCGTTGCGCAGTGACTGTTCGTTTTTTTTTTTTTTTTTTTTTTGGAAGTCCCTAGTACAGAAGATTCGTTGAACAGCTGTCGCAAATTTCAATATTTCGGTAGCGTACCTGCTGCTGTCTGTCCGTCTGTCTGTCAGACTGTCTGTCTGTCAGTCCGTTTAAATGTTTAAACTTTTGTGTATAAATTTACACTTCGTATCAACACATTAATGTTAATTATAAATACGCGTGGCTTTTAACGATTTCGTGGTATTTAGTTTAGGGAACACAAGTATTTATATGGCTGCGATATTCATTACCATATCTTAACAGCATCAACAGAGAGTGTGAAGTAGCAACTGTTGCAGCTGTCTGATATTCATGAATAATACTTATAAAATAAAATAAAGTGTTACTTCTACGACGTCGTAGATTAGCACATGATTAATAATACGAGTATGTACCACCACGAGTATCCCATTGTACCTATGGTGCATTGTATCTAAAATCGATATATGAGAAACGTAGTTAGTCACAAATTTTTTCTGCGTCATGTCATGCGTATGATTGGTAACTAAATATTGGTGAATTTTCATTTTGATAAGCAATGCGTACTAACGCTAATTGGGGAATTTTTTTTTCTTGTGTTCCCCAATGGTGTTTATTTATCAATTTTTTTTTTGTTTGTTTTTTTTTGGAATGAAGTTTGATATTATATATATGTACTATATGTGCCATATGTCGCCTAACGTCATATGATATCATGTCAGCTGGCTTCGCTTATCATGTATATACATATATATATATATATATATATATATGTATATTGTACGATCTTACAATCATAGTAGAAGTATCTTATCTTTTGCCTTGTTTCAGGCCAAAAACATGTCAGCAAGCCTATCTTGGATTTCTTTGTTTCTGTGCATGTTTGCATGCCTCACACAGTGCAGAGGTATTCAAAAACTACGCATTTTCATATGCCGCATATCATATGTCATCATATTTTTTTGGATTTTTAAACGTTTTATTTAAATAATCTGTCTAGAGTTTATCAAAGTTAGTAATATGTTTTTGTTCAAACTTTGGCGAAATGCTTAGTTGTTGTGTTAAGGTCTTGTCGTATACTCTGAAACTTTGTTTTTCCAGTGTTCTACTTACCTAATCCAAAATACCATACACAAATGTTGTAGCATACACGATTCAAACAAAGTAGACATAATGAAATCACTTGACTGTTTACATTTTGATGCAGTCCGATCCGCAGTTCAAAATTATTGTTTTTGCGTGTGTTTTCCAACACTGGCTAAGAAGTTATTTAATCGATTCTTGCTATAGACTTGCGAAAAAAAACCGCAAAAAGAGCTGTGATTTTAAAATCACATTGATTTACTGTGATATAATACAATAAACTGTGATTAAATCAAAATTGTGATTGCTCGATTGCTCGATTGCCAATGCTCACTATTCTACTCTGATTTACTTTGTTACTTAATTGTGTATGAACAACTATTAGCTTCAATTTTGTTTCGACATTTCAAAGAGCTGTGAATGAAACATAGCCGATATTATTTTGTTGTGAATGCTCTATTGTGAATGAGCAATCTGTGATTGTGACTTAGCATTCACAGTATTAATGGAAAAGCTCCCTATTCACAAATATAAGACACATTTGTATAGCTTCGCTTGCAAAATCTTTGTCTTTTCGAATCTTACAAAAACAAAAATAAGGAGCGAAAGCACAAAGCATAGGCTACGAAATATTGCCGTTACTTGCTATTTTTAGAATTGCCTGGACAACTACCGTTAGTTTTACATTGATGTGAAAGAAGTTTGCCTCGTTGTCTGGTTGTCTGGTTCGTATTACTATTAGAAGACATTAGCAGATTCTAGGTAAAATTAAATAATAAAATGGCTCACTCAACATTACTTCGGGAGGAGGAAAAGTGCTCCATTCTTGCCGACATACAATTGAACTATGTCCTTCGTCCAGCTTGCTGCAATTGTCAGAAAAAAAGCGTCCACCATAACTGTTTGACGCACAGTATATACATCTGGACTTATTGTTCGACGTGTGCTCAAAAAGATTCCCCATTTGACCTACCGGCACAGTGCTTCGCGGATCGATTTTCCACTAAATAACTTGGAAACTAAATGTCTTTTCGTTTATTCTGCAATAAAGTAATATTTTGTGATGAGAAAAAGTTTAATCTATCAAGATTAAAACCAGAGAATACAGAAGTGGAGCTTTTTCTGAATGCACATTTAAAATTCATTTAGTTTTATCTAGCGAGCGGTGGGTTGTGGCTATACGTCATATACGATCTTGTTATTGTTGTACTTGTGGCTGCTGTTGCTGTAGCTGTTGTTGTTATTTGTTATTGCTTTACCACTCTTTTCTTGTAGATTTTTGTTGTTGTTGTTGTTACATTTTATATGCGTAAATATATTAAATTGCTTATTGAATAGACACTCAAACACACAAACACGTATACGAGCCGAACCTTAAGAGCGAGAGAGTGTTTGAGTAGGAGCTCACTAATGTAAATGCGAGCGTGAGCGGGCGAGATACAGCGATTAAATATGCACGATTAATATTTATTTGTAGTTGTATTTAATTGAAATATTTAAAAATTATGTTTTTTTGTGTTTCATGCCGGCAACGCCAAACTATATGGAAACGCGTTTTATCTCTTTCTCTCGCAGCATACATTTATAGTAGTAGGGATAGGATGAAGGAGGTGGCAGGGAATGGAGGGGCAATGGGAATGGCAGAACAACGTCTGCCAGGGTACAGCTAGGCAGACATCAACAGGCACGAAGTCAAAACGAACAAGCGAAATAATAGAATCAATACGAAGCACGAAGGCAGCAGCTTATTTGAAGCTAGTCTATTGTAATCAGTTTTCATCCATGTTTTCTTATGACGTTATCACGTAAAATTATCGTCCGTAAACCATTTTTTCTCAATGCTCTTTATTTCATTTCACTCATACAAAATCTTTGCTGATGTGTGAGTGGTCAGTAAGCATTTCACAGACTGACAACTCTGTTTTTCCAGTAGTGTATTAAATGATTAAAAAATCGAAACATATTGACAGTTCCATATTCCATATTGTTCCATATTGAAAGAAAAGACATCTATTCAAAGTAGTTCGGGTTGAAAAGACACATACATTCTTGAAGGGAATAGAGCCTCCCACCGTCGTGCCTGTATGAAATGCGTATGTACATACGACAAATTTAAAGATCACATCCATATAATTTTCAATGACATACTCACATTCTATATTTTTATTGAGAAGAGTATCAGATCAAATCGAGAAACCAGGCCTAACAATCAATGTCCGGATATCGGTTATATCTAACACATTCCCGTTTCTCCTGTTTCAGACGAAATGTATGACAGAATGATATTATTTATTTCATCCACGATTTTTCAGCATTTACTTATAGAATAATTCAGCGGTTTTTAGTAGGTTTGAACCGAAATCAGTGGGATTCAGCCGTCAGCTAATACTCTCGCAAGTCTCACTTCCGAATGCAAAGATAAAAGGTTCTATATCTTGTATTTATAAAATATTCTCGGGATAAACATTTCTTATATTCTAACTCTACTGATTGCCATACAAAACTGTGGGACTTCTACAAAAAAAGAACTATTTCAGTAATCTAACGGATTTTTCAAGAAATTTTATCTTTTTGTATAAGTTGTGCACTTCTCCTCTTCCACTCTTCCACAAAAACATAAAGTAGTCTTTCCTTATTATCTCATATTTTTCCACCAACCTCGAAGAAGCATTTTTTCTATGCATTCATTTTTGTTAACGTCTGATTTGAATTGTATGACTTCTCAAACAAAACTTCTCCCTCCCAAAAAAAAAAAAAGAAAAAAAAAGAAGAAAACCAAGCAACATTCAAAAGCACCAACGTCTTCAAGTGCAATTGATTTTGATTTTTCGTTTTTGGTACGAGCTTTAAAATTTATTGTACTGAAAATTTAAATTATTACCTCCATTTCGCAGAGAAAACGTTTCGCAAAAACTTAAAATTCGCACCACGCCAAACTCGACGCCCCAAACAAAAAAAGAAGTGTTTCTTTTTCTTGATTTGCTTGATTGATTTGTTGGCTTTACCTACGCGATTGCTGATTGGTGTGGAGTGTCTGTCTGATTGTCTATTATGTAGTTGTTGGGTGTGTGTGTGTGTGTGTAGGCGGTAGTCACCTACTTTTTTTCGCATTTAAAATTTTATTTGTATTGCGGTCGGTCTGTTTATGAATTTTCGGTAGTTGTTCAAAATTTTTATTTATTTGATTTGGATTTCCTTTTTTTTTTTTGGTTTTGGTTTTGTTGTTTTTCGACAATGTTTACTATCAAAAACTAATAAATAAAGATAAAAATCAACGTCATTTGTATTCGTAAGCTGTTGTGAATTGTTTTTTTTTTCTTTCGTTCTTTCTTTATTTGCAATAATATTTTTTTATGGAATTATTTTCGGAGGTCTTTCACTGTAAATATTTTGTGCTTTGATTGAATTTCCTTTGTAGCTGATAAACAAGAAACAAAATCATTTGTAAGCGTTTCACAGTGAATGAGCAATTTGTTTTCATAATTAATGTTATGCTCCGTGCTCTGGTTTTGGAATACGTATAGATTGTACGGATTCCGTTTCGTTAAAGTGGTTCATAATTTAGCTTCAGAAGAATTTCGTGATTTGAATTTACTTGGACTATGAAACTCATAAGGTCTGAAGCTAAAATGTGGAACATTTTAAAGAAAACGTATCCGAACAATCAATCGGATTCGAAAACCCAAGTACGTTGTTATAATTTATTTTATTTCATAAAGATAAAATTCTTTCTAGTGTTGAGCATTCGATAAATTGCCAGTTTCCAAGAAAATCGTACTGAATTCGTGCGCTTTTACAGCTCATTTCAGATCCATTAATTCATAAATCTATAAATCAACTTGAAATTGTTATTTCTTATCGGCTTAAGTAATTGCACTTGTTTTAATCAAATAACTATCATCTCGATTAAAGCACACACTCAACCCCCCAAGCGCACACACACACACACAAACTCAATCACTGTGGTATTTAATTTATACATTTTTTTATTCGCGTATCGGATTTTTAGTTGTTTGTTTTTGTTGTTCAACGTCAACAGCGCGAGAGTATTTTTAATTACATAATCTGCCAATCAGAACACTATAATCTTATATTATTTGATCGACAGAAGTGCATATTAGGCGAGCATCAGACCAGGGTGTTAAACAACGCTGAGTTGAGTTGAGTTGAGATGTGAGATGCGCCAATTTGACGCCACTGTTTCTGTTGTTGTTGTTGTTGTTGTTATTTAAACGCGACTAAATGCGGCGCCACCGAGTGCAATCCGTGCTGTAATACGATTCGGAAAAAAAAACCGCAAAGGTACTGAATAAGAAAGATACATAGATAATATGATGCCCTACATGGTATTTCTTGCGTGTTATTTTTATGCTATTCACACAGAGTTTGAATAGTATTATCAGTTTGTCAGAAAGTATATAACACATTAGGGGAGACATCTTAGACTCCATAAGTATATTTTGTATAATCTTGATCAGCACGATTTTCTTGATCTGCCTATCCGCCTGCCTGCCTATCCGCCTGGATGTTGTTAAGTTTTAAGATATCTGGTTGTAAGTCGGTATATAGACTTCTTTTTATTGCAGTTTGATAGAGTGGGTATCAAAGTTGACATGCTACGCCCACTTTTTAGAGTAGCCACCATACAAACTACAATCTCACTTTCGAGTTTTTCTATGAAAATTTTTCTTATTGCTAACAATAACACTTTAAAAAATGACATGGTGGCTTCTTACAAAGGGAATCTTCACATATATGAAACGAAAAAAATGAAATAATTGTATTGAAATGTAATCAACTTCACGTTGCTTTACCAATTAAACGGCTAATGACAACGCGCTCTTGTTTTGTCAAGGCGTCTGTTATGTTGTTTACAGGCGTACGGACGCATATCGTTTTACGTCGTAGTTAAAAAATGTTATCGAAATGGAATTTGAACGCAACAGTCATTGTTAATGAGCTACGTTATTTACGCGTGAATAAAACGTTTGTGTATCGGACCTTTACACGTTACAGTGATACTGGTAGCATTAAAAAAAGCTGTGGAAGTGGACATCCAAAAACAGCAACATCGGCCGAAATGGTTAGAAACGTGTAGGCCAGAATTCAACGTAATCCACGAAAAAGCGCAGTTCAATTGGGAAAAATACTCAATGTGTCTGCTCGTAGCATGAGACACATATTAAAAAATTATCTACGATCGTTTACAAAATACAAAAAATCCAAGATTTAAAACTTGCACAAAAGGCAATTCGCCAAGCAAGAGCAATGGTGTTGAAACGCGTGCACGTTAGTGGCGACTTTTGAATGCAGCGCTTTAACAACCTTCAAGGTTTTCAAACGCCATCTGATTTTCAAAACAAAATATAATTCTTCATTTTTTCATGGCAGCACTTTGCTAACTTGAAAGTTTTTAAGCACATTCTGTGCTTAAAAGTAAAATCCAATACTTTTTTTCAAGGGAGCACTTTTTCTAACCTTCAAAATGTTTAACCACCTTCTGTGTTTAGAAGTAAAACCCATTTTTCTTTTTTCTCATTTTTCCTACCTTGAGAGTTTTTGAGCACCATTTGTTTTTTTAAAGTAAAATTTAATTATTCTTTTTTGCTTGGCAGCACTTCTAAGCGCCATCTGTGTTTAAAAGTAAAATCCAATTCTTTCGTATAAAATTTTTTTTACTTGAGCTCTCAAATGTATTTAAACTTATGTATTGTCAACTTAGCTTTTATGTACCATACTAAATTTGGTGACCCTATATATTCATATATTGAAATGTTGCCAACCCTAGCATTCGTATAAATTAAAAGTATAAAAGTACATTCAAAGTCCGCTGACACTAAATTTGAAGTTTAGTGATGCTATCTATCATAAATCATATAAATAATTTGGTGAGCCAAGCTGTCATATAAACTCAGTAGCTAATCAGCGCTGCTATTAAATTAATTAACAATATGGTAACCCTAACTCTGAAAGGCATTCTCAATATTTGGTGTATTCTCTGCATATATCACATATAATTTGGTGAGCCTAACTGTTATACTAGCAGCGAAACACTGTCATATTAGCAGATGCATGCACAGACCAATATATTTAGCACTTTCTCTTTTGAATTATAGGGCGTTTGCCCTATGTTCTGGTAGTACAGTAAACAAAATTTCAGCTCTAATGTGCAGCGTATATTAAGCGAGGCAAGGATGTAACTAATAAATCGTGTGCGGAACAAGCCGAAATGGCAACAGCTGCAAATGCGTCACAAGCCAACAACAAAGTTGTGCACGATGAAATGCAAAATATACCGTAAAAAAAAGCGGTTTTTCAATAAGAATTTCAACCTTATCAAACCTTGTAATCTAACGTGCAAAACTTAAATTAACAAAAATAAAATGTAAAAAACTTAAACCAAACAAAGGAAAAAGTCAATAAATATAAGCGGAAAACTTTTAGCAAATCATTAAACAAGTTTTTAATTATTACTTTTTTCCAGTTTTTTTTTTCTTCAATCTTTCATTTTTTTTTTTCGCAAATTAAATTCAAGTTTAACGGCCTTTCTTCCATTTGACATGCTTTAACACTTGTCAGCGTATCGAAATCAAATCAGTAATGCCGTGTAGCATGTTCCCAGATCTAGATCTATTACGTGGTTCATTGACATTTTAGAAAACGCCTACAATTTAGTTTCATTTGAAAAAAAATGAGATTTTTCTGTACTTCTGGAGAATTAAGCGCGAATTCAGAACGTACCGGCGTACTCAAAAGCGGCGTCATCACTTCAGCGTAATTGTGGTTCTGATAAAAAAAAAAATGTACAATATAGTATACAAGTATATAAAGAGTCAAGGTCGCCTCCGGCGCGGCGTTGATAACTTGTCTATAGAATTGCTTTTCAATTAATGGAGTACTTATCTAGCTATAAAATATTTTTATATAGTTTTTTTATACCATACACACATAGTGTGAAATGGTATTATCAGTTTGTCTGAAAGTTTGTAACGCATTAAAGGAGACATCGATTACCCCATAAAGTATATATATTCTTGATCAGCTCGTCGAGACGAATCGATCTAGCCATGTCCGTCTGTCTGTCGGTCTGTCTGTCCGTCTGTATGTTGCGCATTTTTTGGGAACTAATTTTTATGCTATCCAGTTGAAATTTTGCACGAATATTTCTTTTTATTCCAGTTTAATAGAGTGTCAAGATTAACCCGCCACGCGCACTTTTTGGGGTAGCCCCCATACCAACTCACCGCCCACTTTTGACTTTTTGTATGAAAAACATTTTTATTGTAGTCAATATCAACTTAACAATTGATATAGTAACTTATAGTAAACGGATGCTTGACATATACATTAATGGGTGGGACCCGCCCATTATTATTTGGGCTACCATTATTTGGCCCATTATTTGGGCTACTTCCCATACAAACCTACTGCCCACTTTTGACTTTTTGTAAGAAAACTTCTTTATTAAAGTCAATATTAGGTTGAAATGCAATGTGGTGCCTTTTTATGATCAGCCGCTTAACATACATAGACTAACGGGTGTGCCCCGCTCACTATTTGGGGTAGCTCCCATACAAACCTATGGTCCACTTTTGACTTTTTGAAATGCAATATGGTGCCTTTTAAGAGACAGCCGCTTAACATACATATACGAATGGGCGTGGCCCGCCCACTTTTTGAGGTAGTCCCATATAAACAAACAGTTCACTTTTATGCATTTGTATGGAAAACGTCAATATTAACTTGAAATTCGATATGGCTGCATCTTACACATTTACTACATCGCTTCACACACATCTACTAGTGAGCGTGTACCACCCACTTTTTGGGGTAGCCCCTATTTAAACCCCCACATTTATGTATTACAATACTATTTAAAGTTTCGTGTGAATGGTATTAGAGCTTCGGTTCAACCGAAGTTAACGTTTTTTCTTGTATTTTTTTTTTTGATTTTATTTCGTCGCTACATAATTTTGCACTAATTTATTGACAAATGCTAATTCATTCACAGAACGCACAAAAATTCATTCATACTATTCACACTGATTCATTGAACTATTCAGAACAATGCGTCGGCATTGTTTTTTCTTTTTTTCTCTGTGGGTACCCTACACTAGCCAGGTTGGGTAGTTTAGTTGTTGGAAGGCGTTGAGTTCTGTATAAGTTTATTGATGACTTATGCAAAATTTGAAATTGATAATAATTGATAGAGACTAGATCTACCTCATTATTTCGTTTAAATTTTCAAACTTATTATAAATGTAATAATTAATAAAGAGTATATTGTAATGCGCTTCACAATATAAGCTGAGCATTGTCGCACACACATGCAACTCTTTGCATATACTATATAGATTAGACAAACAATATCGTCTACAACGTGTTTATGCAGTGTTTTTTCTATTGACAACAACATACACACACACACACTCACCCGTAGTTCTTTGCATAAACCAGCGTAATTTACACAAACAATTTCCATGTTCTTTGTTATGTTTTTGCGTATACCGACAGCAATACATATTTCGTACGCATTGTTGTGTGAAACTTTTGAACAGTCCTGTTTTATGCCATAGCTTAGATGTTTTGCACAGATTTTAGGATTTTGACTTGGATTAATATATTTGGATAGAGTTGGTTAACTATGACAAAATAAAGTTTTGTAGTAAATTGAAGAGCTTTATATATTAACTACTAGAGCGTCGCTAATCAGGTATTAGCTTGTCTATACAAGTTTTGTTGTGTTGAACTAAGGGAACTACCAAAATTAAATTTGGTTTCACAATGAGCCTTCGTATGTTTATAGTTACCTATAATTTCCAGCGGCCAACTTAATCTATATTAGCTTCCTATGATAACTTCCAGCAGCCAACTCAATCTCTATTAGCTTCCTATGATAACTTCCAGCAGCCAACTTAATCTCTATTAGCTTGCTATGGTTCCTTTTCCTCAACTTCCCGGTCCTGGACTTAACCTTAAATCCTCATTTCCTCCCTTCGGATAGTAATTTTACTAAATCGAATAAACACATGTTAATTTAGTTCTTGTTTAGAGTACATAAATCAATTTTAAAAGCGATGGAAAGAAATAGTACTTTCTTCGCCCCAATGTGGGTGAACTTTTATAAAATCGGGAAATACTTCTTTTACTAATTTTAGTGTAGAATATACAAATTTAGTTCGATGACGAATGAATGAGAAGGAAAGAATATTTCATCTATATACCCATTGATCACCATTTTCTCCTTTAGAGATCTAGCGAGTATTTAAACCATCAGACGTAATAACCATCCACAGATTACTCTTTAGCATTAGCGTTTTCAGCTGTGCTTAAATTAAGTGAGTCGTTTTTCACATCTGTTTTCAGATCGGCTTATAACAGCCCGCGTTCATTTTAGGGACATTTTTAGACCGAAGCAGCTTTAGTCCGTCAATTAATTTCGAAAAAAAGGGTTTTTTTAAGTCCAAAGTTTATATAAACAAGCCACGGACGGCCACGATCTCAGTATTGCACTCCCTTCCGATAGAAAACATAAAATATGTCTCTTTCTTTCCAAACTTTAAACACTGGAAACATTGCTTCTAAGCATCTATAATATCATGTGTGTTCTGGAATATGACACATCATTCAAGAACTTGAGACAACTTTACACAAAACCATAAGACGATGCAATTCTTTGGAAAAGATTAAGCAGAAAATGCATGTAGCTGAACTTAGTTATCCATTTTACCAATAATTTTTTCGTTGTCTGAAGTTATTTTGGATTTCGAATCTGTCGAAAGAGGACAACATTTTTTTTGGTATTTTCACCGAAGAAAGTTTTCCCTTTTAGATTTTTTTATGTTGTTTATTTTTGAAAAGCATAAAAATTGATTATTTAAGAAAGGTATTTAAGCTTGTAGGTTGAAAAACCCTTGCAAAACCACAAAAAAAAAAAAAATAACAAAAAAAAAAGAATTTATCTTAAAAACATTAAGTAAAAACACCTGAGTTTCAAAATTGTTCAAATTTTATGCATGAAAAAGTAACACAAAAATAATTGACAATTGGTTTGAATATTGGTGCTAGATCCATGTGATTCAATGTAACTTAATCCTACTTACTACTACCTACTAATCCAATTATAAACGCGAAACTTTGTATGGATGTGTGGATGTTTGTTACTCTTTCACGCAAAAACTACTGAATGGATTTTAATGAATGGATTTTACAATAATATAGCTCATATATCAGAATAACAAATAGGCTATAATAATATGAAGATAAAATTAACGCATTTATTTAATTAATTTAAAACAGACACAGCGCAAACATTTTAACCACGTCTACTTACTTTTGTGGACGATAAAAAGCTGATAGGTAATAAACCTTCTAGCAATCATGTGTTTGCCTTAAATGGTCATGTGTGCGGGATGATATTCGAGAGACAGAGAATGAAAGAAAACCGTTGACTTTTTGAAAGTTAAAATTTTATTTAATCAAATTTTTGTTAATAGAATTTGGGTTTTAATGTAATTCAAAAATAAGCATTTGTTTGAAAAAGTATGCATTTACGAGTATATTCCGGTTATCTGAAAAAGTTCCAAAAATTTATTTATAATTTTTCTCACACTCCTACTAAACTACAAAAATATCCTCCCGACTGTAGTAAAATAAATTATAAAGAAGCAGACCAAATGGCATTCGTTAGGGTTACATAACATAAGACAAGATTCTGACATAGTTAATATTCTTAATTTAATGGTTTATGCTTGTTTTGAGAAGTGTTCTAGTAGTGTTGCATCTTGGTTAGCTGAAAATATGCCACTACTATTACTAACTGAGAAAACATTTCCTTAATCTTTTCTGCGCTGCTACGCTTTTATTTATGCAAAATTTATTCAACAATAAAGTAGCGGCGCAAAATTAAACAAAATAAATGCAATCTATCAGTCTCTGATGCAGACACAACATCTCCTTTCTAGTTTTTCGTTTTTTGTTTTTGTTTTCTTGACTATTTTACACAGCATGAAACGCGACAGGGTATCACACAGTCGAGCATCTAGTCTGTAGCAACACTTTTGCTGCTTTTATAAGCATATACAAACTATATACCTAAGTAGCGCACGATATCTCCGCATCTCATTTTATTTTTTTGTGGCTTTTGTATCTATTGTATTTGTCTGCTGGTTTTTTCCATTGCAAAACTTTGCTCTTTTTTTATATATTTTATTTCGACGCTCATTAATCATTTTTTCATGAGATTTCAATGGAGGGTTTCATTATATTCATTTTTTTGTGGCATATGTCGAACACCTATTGCTAATATATATTTGTTATGAGTTTTTTCTATTTTTTTTGTTATATTTTTTATAATAAACAAAATCTCAAAGGCAGCAGTTCCTTAACCTATTCCGGGTTTGCGTCATATTTAGCTAAAATTTGGTAAATTTTTGTTTTTTTTTTTTTGTTTGGTTTTCGCTCTCAAAACTCAGATAAACTCGGGGCATTCAAAGCGTCTGGGAAATTCCATAGGTTACTCTCGGAACTTATTTTGATATACTCGTACGAGTATTCCGTAGTTCTGTTTAAATTTTATTTTGTTTACTTTTTTATCAAAGTGGAAATTCTCTTTTAGTTTAATTACGCTGAAAATATGTTGATAGGTTTATAAATGCTTGCCATAAATTTAATAATTATTCTTGATTCTTGTATTTGCAGCTGATTTCTTTTAAATATAAAAAGCGTCAAACTGGCTTCACCGAATAATACCGCACCGCCCGTACTGTGGCGTGCGCGACGCAAAATTGGTGAGTACCCAGAAATATTTATTATAAAGTTAGGTTATTTTAAATATGTATAAAAGAATACTTCTCAAGATAATCACATCCATTAGATATTGTATTAGAGCACTGAATGATTGGAGTCAAGACGTTAAAAGCACCATTCATTCACACTCTGAATATAGAATCATTTGCATTCTAGAATTTGACTCACTGAGATGTAATATGAAACGTCTACAAACATCGTTTTATACTCATTGTTGTAAAAACTTGTGGGCTGTACCAGGATCAATATTCATCCGGGATAATTATACATATATCATGATAAGATTGTGCATGATAGTAAGTAATATAAGAGAAAGATAAACCGAAACGTAGTACTAGGCGTCGAGTACCAGTAATGAGGCTGCCTCGATTGTATGCATGCATAGATCCACTGGACTCAATTGCGTTCGGACGGAACGGACAGTTGAACAGGTGGGTCATGTTGTGTGGCGATTGACCACACTCAGTAGAAAAATCATCAATGCTGATCCCGATCCGCTCCCTTTAACACTCGAGCATATTGTTTCTTTCGGATCTTAACTGTGCTAAGTTAGTTCCGGTGTTTCGAGGGAGACGCTTTTCACTCTCATCAATAGCTGGCGGTCTGCCACCAAGCGCAATATTATATCTGAGAGAGTTTATTGACTATTTAACCGCATATTTATGCAAATGAGCTATACCGGATATATAAACACACTACTCTATATGATCATGTGGTGCGAATCGAGATATATTTGTAACTTCTGATATCATCTCTAATACGAGTTGGAACAGTTCTCGAGAGGATGCCATGATTAGGATGAATGCTCCTATACGCACCTAATAAGAGCTGTTTCGAATTTCAATTTATTATCTTGCTGAACCGAAAGCATCATCGCTTCTTCATGCGGATGGTCTTCATGAGTCATTTGTTAACAACCAGTAGCAGTTCTCAGAGTACTATTCTGACCTCTTTGCAGGTAAGCAGTATGGACAGGAGCAGCATAATTTGGGACAGATCGTCCAATAGCTTCATAGGTGGTATTGATTGTCTCTTTGTGCTTACCCCAAGAAGATCCAGCAAGCTCAGCAGCTCAGCTTCAGCACTTTGTTTCTTGACTTAAGCCGACTATTCGTCTTGATGCCATGAGTCTAAGCTTGGTATCGAAAGTTGTACCAAGTATCGTAGCGTAATGAACTGTCGGAATACTAAAACCCCCAACCAAAACATCTAGTGCTATCCTTGCCTTCTCTTTAGACCAGGAGGTAAAGATGGAAGCCGACTTGTGGAATGAGAGCTTGAGGTTGAGAGCATTGAAAAAGTTTAACAATGTCTCTAAGTAGTTAGTAAATCCATGACCAAATATAAGGTTTAACAGCAGGGTGGAGAAAAGTCCACCCTTTGATACACACATCTCTAACTTTCGATAGCACGTCCCTGAACTTAACGTATGCTCTTCTAGCATTAGGTTATTTTAATAGCCAGCGTTTTGCTTTGTCAGTTAGTGAGATGAAGTCCCTGTCTTGAAACGAGATTGCACGCTCAACTGTGAAAATACCATGTTCAAGTCTAGAGCCCGCTTCGCAGTACATACGCATGGCCTCGGCTTCTTGAGTGCATCAGCGTTAAATGTGGTGTTTTCGCTTAAGGCTGAAGTCATACTGCGACCTTTTCTGAAACGAAGCTGGTAATCCGCTAATGCTAATGCTCTACCATCGATTTTAATAATAATGGTTGCAGAACTTTCAAATTACGTCCAAGAAGTGAACCAAGTTCAGCTACATTCTCAAGTTTCAGACGTGACATAATCTTTGTTTCCTTCTATACGTCTGGGACAATTAGTTGGGAAAGAGAGTAGTTTCACACGTAATTAAGATATTTTACTGCTAGAAGTCCAGTATTGAAATGCCGTCTGTGCCGAGTGCCTTGGATGATTTAGCTCTGCCAATAGCAGCAATAACATCCTGACAAGTAAAACTTTTTTAAACCTCTACTCCTTCGGGATGCATGTATATTACTTTGCTTTCAAGCTAAAATCAAAGATCTATAGAGTATTATACAATGAATCATATGTATATATAGTAAATTTGCCGATGGCGAAATTCTTTCTGTACACAAAAATTAGGTACTTAGCAACGAATACGAAAAAATTTTTTTGTTTTACACTGTAAACGGGAGGACAATATAGAAATCACTCGATTCGTTGCAATTACTTTCATTCATGTTTTGATCATTGCATGGCTGAATTTTGTGCTAATAACTTGTGTAATTCAGTGGCTGAATGAATGGTGTGACATTGACTCGTGTGATTCAGTGTACACTACTTTTTCATGTCACTTCTTGTCTTTCGCTTTTTTACTCTATTCCTTTGGCGCACTACTGTGAACTTTGTGTGTATTATAAACAAAAACAGAATAAGGCAAAATGATACAGTTACATACTGATATTCTACAATGATTCACACCATTCATTGTGCGTCATAATAAATATAATACATTCATTAGCCGTTTTGACTACATTCGTGCAGTGTATAGTATTGTATGGTCTGGGAGTATACTAAGCTGAACTTTAGCCTTTGTTTTTAGTTTATGCCATGGGTTGTTTATGTTATTCTAGGACATATGGTACTTAAGTGCAATAATTTATCCTTTTATCCTATCGCCACACAATTTATACAATTTAATTGCAGCATCATACAGTAACAGTTGAGCACAAGTTATTGAGTTAGAACTTAGAACAAAGCACTATTTAATTTACACAAAACCGAGTTCAATGTGCGCTGCCAAGTATCAATCCAATCCAAAAATCACTCATACAATTTCATGCGCTATTAATTCAATGTGTTTTGATTCGTTGCCTTTGTTTAATGCCAGCAGTGAAGTATTTAGTTACAAAGACTTGCATTCGATTTTCTTGTTTTTTTTTTCTTTTTTTGTTATATTTTAACAAAGTGTCATTATCTTGCAACAATAAAAAATGGGAAACTTCTTTGACTTCAGCGGAATATTTTATGCATTCAATCATATGTTTTTGTAGATTTCTTTGGCATTTTAGTGTAAACGAAGTTTATAGCACAACATTTTGCTAATATACTTCATTTAGATACAAAGTTCAGCGCACTTTGACATTTTCGGCTAATTTGCGTTCATTATCCTTTTATAAAATGTTTTTGTGTTTTGTTTTGAAATAAACTTTATAAAGCGGTTGGCTTTGTTTAATGCCACTATTATAATTTACAAAGCGCCTAATTGATTTGTTTTATTCTGTCACTAGATTGTATTATCGTTCTCAAGAATAATGTTATTTCTCAAGAAGCAATTTTGAGCAATGCACTCGCATAGCTAATTGGCTTCAATGCAAAAGTTTTCTATACAAAATTACAACAGAAAAAAAAAAAAACGACCAGAAAATGTGCCTCAAGTAGCAAAACGCTTGAATGATTTTCGCTGAAGTAGCAGTCTCGATTTCTCGACTTTGTATTATTAATGCTGTGTGCCACAAAAAAAAAAAAAAAAAACCAGCAAAATTCAAGCAGGTCAAAGAGTCTGGCAGACGTTTACATGCATAATTCACATTTAGCTACAAAGTCATTCGAGCATAATAAACTTTTGATTCGCAAAGTTTTTGTGCGTTGAAATATATACTTAGACATAAATTTTTAAACAAACAATTAATCTATGTTCGAGTGCAATACCACAAGGCAGTGCAAGCAATTCAACTATTTTGAGGCGGCCTTGGCCTGTTGAACAAATGATTTATGCGCTTAAGTGAGTTTATAGTGAGCTAAGGGTATATGAGACATAGAGATAGACAGTGAGTGAGATAGTATGGAGTATTATTTGTTTAATAAATCGCATAGACCGTTTAAGTTTAGCGGCAAGGATATGCTGCTGCGTTGCTTATGCTTCTGCTTCTGCTTCTGCTTGCTTGGTTCACTTGCTGTTTGCAAAACTTTACGCTGAAAAACAATCAAAATAAAGTTTTAATTAAATTCAAACAAAGAAACAAACAAACAAACAGAAAATCAGCAAAATAGAATTGTTGGCTTTGCGCGTATGAAGACAAACAAATGTTAAACTTTTCAAATTTATGGTCAGAGCATTCAAGTTGAATAACTTTGAAATAGGAATACGAGTATACTATAACTAAAGCGTGTTTTATAATTTAAGGCTGCTAGAGCTTCCCGTAGATGTCAATAAAGTTAACAGACCGAGATGAGAAAGCCAAATGTTTGCAAAAGGTGCACATTTTCTGTTAGTTTTGTTTGATTTTTAGGTCAACTGCTCAATGAGCTCATAAAGTTTGCTGTCTTGACGAGAATAAACATCTGCTACATGGCTGATTCGAAATTTTTAAAGTTGCTGTGCTCATTCTATCTAACTCGTAGCTTCGAACACTAGTGAGAATATTATCCAAGACAACGAGAAACAGTATCGGTGACATCAGGCACACATGTTGGTGCAGAAGTGCAGCCTTTTTTTCGCACTCTGCAAGTAAAATTGTGCTTGGTAGACGAACATGCTTCGTTGGTATGTCTCAATTTTTTCCCAATGCTTTTACAGCTCACTGAATCGCTTAGTCTTCTATTTTAGGCTTGCAAATTTGGCGCGCCATATTTTTAAATGCAGCTCGTTTGCCCAGATTTGTCCATGTCAGAACTTCGTTTGTCCACCGTTAGTCCAGGTTTGTCCAAGTCAGAAATTTGTTTGTCAAATGTTTGAAAAAATAATGAAAAGGAAAAAACCATTCCAAATTTAAATTTTAAATTCTTAGTTTGTGATACTGGCACGCCGAAAAGAGGAATCCTCAGTTTTGAAAATGCAGTTCGTTAGACTAGGTTTGTCTAAGCTTAAACTTCGTTTGCCCACACACCAAAAATTGATAAAGAACAAATTTGGGTTCGAAAAATGAATTAGTTTTTGTGAAGTCAGCACGCCGAAGTGAGAACTGTTCATTTTTGTAAATGCATTTCGTTTGTCCAAGGTTAAACTTCGTTTGCCCACCCACCAAAAGTGCACAATAGAAAAAATTAGATTACAATTTTTTTTTTTTTTTTTTTTTTTGTGAAGCATTTTGTGATTTGCAATGTTGAATTTTTGTTTATGCATTTTCATTCAAGGTTAGCCTTCGAGCTAGTTCTCAAATAGTCAAATAGTTCAAGCCGAGCACCCATCCCGCCTGTTTAGCTGTCAATTTGCAGCGCTGATTCTGCATAGCTTCGTAATACGTATTTCGAGTTGCTTTTCAGTTTTAGATTCTCTGGAAGTATGTGCATTGTTTGGGCATTGTTCAAAGCGAACTTTTCGTACTTCTGACGTTTCAATATGCCTTTTCTAAGATAACAGAAACTTTTTAACGGAATTACTGCAGCAATTGGCTAAAGCGGCTTTCAGACAGTTTTCTGAAAATCCTAATTTGCTTATTTCACCATTGTAAATAGCTTACCAGAAAGAATCTTCACTTCAGCCAAAGTTAGAAGATCAGAGCCAGTATTATTTTTCCATTTCTCTAGCTGTCAAGTCTCGGTGCAAGACTTTGTTGCGCATATACCAAGTGATCAGTGATTTTACGAAAGACCTGTTTTTCGAAGGACTTGTAGTTGATTGCTGCTTTTAACGTCAGCAGTGTCCCATAACTGTGTGCCATACATCTAAGTATGCAGCCATAATAATTGTCTTGTAAACAAGTAGTTTATTTTCGAGACTGAGTTTATTAGTTGGACGTAGTAACCAGTTTAACAACAGTAACAACATTTTTATAATAAAATATATAATCTATACCACCTAAGAAGCACCCTTTAGTATTTTTTTTTTCACCTAAAATTTAAATCTCATTTAAATAATTTAAGCAAAAGGATGTAAAAGCACAAACACAATATTAGTATTTGTGTATCAGCTGTTTATATACAAATACACACACACAGTCACACACACACACACACACACACACACACAATAAAACGATTGTCAACGCATGTCACACATGGGGTCATTTCCGTTTCCGCTTTGCATAAGCTCAACAATCAACAACAACAACAACAACAACAGAAATGGTCGCCGCACATTTTGCCGGCTAACAACTTTTTTTGTTGTTGTTGTGGTTACATTTTCACTCAAAACATTCTGCGCTCATTTAACGCTCTCTTGAGTGTAATATGTGCTTTTGCGCAAAAGCAGAGCTTTGTATTTGAATGCTTTTGTTTTATTTACATACTGACTTTGTTAAGTTTTGTGATATCGACAGCTGTTTTACAAAGTTGAATGACAACTGGTTGAAAAAAAAAAAAAAAAATAAATAAAAAAATAAAATTACAACAACAAAAAAATAGTATCTTACAATGTTAGCTTTTGTGGCCTGTGTTTAGTTGTATTAGTTAAGTGGCGCGCAGTATACGTTGCGGCATGCTGCATTCCGTCTTCCCACTGTGCTGCTATCTCGCACCGTCCCGCTCTATTTCGTTCTCTCTCTCTCTCTCGTTACTTCTCACTCTAGCGCTCTATGTTTTTGTGCGGAAGCCATCATCATGTGGTTTTTTTCCATTTCAAAACGTGACTTTGTTTGCCGTTGAAGTTGTTTGTGGTTGGTGCGGGTTGGAGTGGCAAGTAGACGCAGCCATTATCGAAGTGAGTTAAGTGAGTGGTAAGAGTGACAGAGATAGCGTGAAGTTTTGATGTAGGTGAAGGCTTTGTTGTTGTTGTTGTTGTTGTTGGTGTTGCCGCTGCTGTGTGGGAAGTTTACTAACGGCAAATTTCGGCTGTCTGCTTTCAATTTAATTATATGTAGGTACAAATGTTTATGTGCGTGTGTGTGTGTGTGTGTGTGCTTGTATCTAATGTGTTTTGACTGTTTTTTTTTTGTTTTGTTTGTTTTTGAAGTTTTCTTTTGTGTTTGAGATCATTTTTTACATGTGTGTTTCTGTGTGTTTGTGTTTGAGCTTGTAAAACAGCTGTTTGTATTTGAAATGTGGTAAAAAGTTGAAGAAAAGAAGTTTGCCTAGCAACAGTCAAACAATGATAGAGAATCGAAAGGATTATTAGATTTATAGAGTCAGTAGCGTAGATATGGTTGTATCTAGTGGGTTGCCATCTCCGTTCGCCTCTATAAGTATAGAAAAATAGAGTCAATGGTCTCAATCTGATCTGATGAAATTATTAGTGTGTTCACAGGGTCTTGCAATAGGCGTCGTGAGCACACTTGCACAGTCAGCTGTTTGAGACTTTGGTCTGTTTGTTTCGAACGTCTATTATTTTTCTATCTGTTGTGAATTATCAGCTGTTTAGCATCAGTATTACCAAAAATACACAAAAAATATCACTTGCTAAATTTTTCGTAAGTTTCTCATTTCATTTGCGAGTAGAATTACAATAAAAAAAAAAATAATTTCAATGAAAGTTATTGTTCGTTCGTTAAAATTGAACCTTTGGGGAATAGGTTTGTCACCAGTACTGTATTTCGGCATACGAGCAGTGTTATAACCGAAACTACGACTAAAATCGACGTTAAAAGAGTTGCTGTCACTTTTAATTTGCTTCTGGAGCGGAAAAACTCAATAACACAATGTCTCCCGAATAAAGTTTGAGATATTACCTCCCAAAACTTTTAAAATTGAAATTGTGTTTCTCTCCCTGTGATCATTAATTGCAGTTTGTTTTGCTTCAATTTATATAATCCTGACAAAATTTAAAACTATGCTAAAAAAAAATGTCGAAAGTGCATGTGGGCAGGTTTTTTTTTTTTTTGCTTGCACATTGCCACCTCTTCCTCTTTTTCTTTGTTTACACTCATATGCCAGTTTTCATGATCCAATTTTTGCAGTATTGATTTTTCATGTAAATTTGCACTAATTATCTTTTTCAAACTATTAATTGAAATAGAATATCATAAATTTTCTAAATCAGCTGTTTTCACTTGAGTTTTTTACATTTTCAGCAATATTTCAAGAGGTGGCAATCTGCAAGCCAAAATTTCAATTCAGCGATTTTAGCTACTTTTGAAAATTTATTGTAAATTTTTTATTTATTTAGTTTTAAATTTAAACGATTACTATCTCTGAATTGTGGCTTTCCACTCCCTCTTTCCAATGTATGTTATACAGGGTGGAGCAAAAGTAATCACCCATGACGGAATAAATTCTATTGGATTAAATAAACAAATTTGAAAAGCAAATTTCAAATTTCACTTTGGTTCTGCTTGTGAAATTGGTTTATATTAGAATTTATTCCATTCGAATTTATTCCATCAAGGGTGATTACTTTTGCTCCACCCTGTATATGTACAATATGTTGATTTTATGACTAGTTATGATGATGACAAAAGTTATGGGGTGGCAAACTGCAAGCCTAAGCAAACTAAGCAAATTGCTTAGACATTTTTTAAAACTAATATCTGGCAAATAACCTGCACCGACAACCACATACATATGTATGTATATGTAGATCGTTCGTTTTTTTTTTTTTTTTTGACGTTTTCCATTAATTTTTGTCGAGTTTCACGCTTTCAGCTGTTTCTTTTGGTTTGTAGTGCTCCTTGGTAAAAATTAAACTGATTTGACGTTACCAATGCGCGTTGTTGCATGCCGATGTAACAGCTGATTTTCCATTTATTTGAGTGCAACAGCTGGTATCATAAAAAGCGACACCCTGCATATGTTTTCATATATATATATATATATATATATATATATATATATATATATATATATATATATATATATATATATATATATATATATATATATATGTATGTAGATATAAATCTAATATATATTATTATATATCTAAGCTGATCTAGTTATCAGAATGTCTCAACTATTCGAAGAGTCTATAATAACAACATATTTCTAACGATCTTCACTTACAAGTCTGGCAACACTTTGCACAAGAATGCACAATACACAGCGACATGCATACATATGTACATACATATGAAAACAACAACAGAAATATATACAAACACACACATATTACATGCATATATATGTGTGTATGCATAGGGGCAAAAGCAAAGTGCAAATAGAAGAGCATTTCAAAACGAAACGAAATGAACTGAACTGAAATCAAACGAAATAAAGAAAGAAGAAACAAAAACACAAACAAATCGCAAAAGTAAAGCAAGAAGAAGAAGCGGCAAAACGCTTTGAAAGAAGAAAAAAAAAGAGACGAACCGAAGTTCATTAATCGCCAACAGCAGCAAAAGCAACAACAACAACAACAACAAAAACGTCGACTGCAACGCAGTATAGAATAAAACAGAGCGCAAGCGAGCGAGAGTGAAAGACAGAGAGAGAGAGCACACTAGCGATAAACTAAAATACAACAAACAAAACAAAACAAAAAAAAAAACAAACAGTAAATAAAGAAAATAAATAAGAGCAACAGCGAATATGTAAACAAAAGCAAAGTGCAAAGTAAAAACGAAAAGCAGCAGGAAAAAAAAACATAAAAGAAAAACAAAATAAAGAAAAGCGGCGAATTGAAATTGAATTTGAGAGCTTTTTTTCTTATATATTTTTTTTTTCTGTTCTCTTTTTGAGTTGTGTGTGCAACGAACTGCCGAAAAACGAGTGAAACGAATTGAGTGCACAGCAGAATTCGCCGCAAACGAAATTTGTTGAGTTAAAATCAACGGGCAAAGTCAAGACAAGTTGCAGATACTTTACTCAGTATCTCGCAGATACTGATACGACGCGGTTGCTTTATACGAAAAGAAAATCGCTAAAAAATAGAAATCTTTTTAGGAAGCACTAAGAATTTGTAAGAATTGTAGTGTAATACATACGCGAAACAGTGCAAGTAGTGAAATAATACATAGCAGAAGCAGTGTGTGTGTGTGTGGGTGTGTGAAGTGTAAATTCGTTAAAAGATACAACAACAGAAAAAAAATATACAAGCAATAATGTAAAAGAATTAAATCTAAATGAAAACAAAAGTAAAAAAAAAAAAAAAATAAATGATGTAATTAAATAAAAAATTCAATTTACAAAAAGCCTAAAAAAAAAGAAAAATAAATCAAATATTTCAAAATACGTTTTGTGTTCGAAGACAAACCGATCTACAAAAAGTGTGAAAATTAAATTAGCTAAAGCGTGAAAAACGCTGCGCAAAGTGTTAGGCAAAGTGTGATACAATAGATACAAATGCAGCTACGATCGATATCGATCTTATGTCTGTCTGTCTGTCTGTCTGTCTGCCTATACGTCTTGCTGTCTACGAAGTAGTGTTAAAAATTACAAAATTCAATATTGAAACGCGTGAAGAAAACGAAAAGAATTTTTTAGCATATACAAAGGCAATTTCAATGCATTAGATACAAATGTGCAAAATATAAATGCAAATATAAAATCAATTAAATGTAAGCGCAGGCAGCTAATTTTTTTCTTTTTGTTTTTTTATTAATTTTTTTTTAAGTTTTGAAAAAAAAAATAATATTAAAGCTGTTATTAAAGTAGCTTATTGTATGATATTAAATTGATGCAGTAAGTAGCAACAGTGCGCAAAAGTAGCTTAAGTCGAAATATAAAAGTCACATTTCAAATGTAGCTAGCTAGCTGGAAATGTATCTGCAAAGAACTTTAAAGTAAAATGCTGCACAAATCAAAGTCAAAGTAAAAAGTTTTCAACGAAAGATAAAAGCCAAAAAGTCAGCGAAGATCGAAGCATGAGTTCAGTACGTGTATCTTTCAGATAAAAGTAGCAACAGCGGCATAATGAAATGAAAGTATGCGACGTGTCTGGCAGTCTGTCCGTCCGTCCGTCTGTCCGTTCGTTCATTTGACTGTGTGTTCATTAAGCAGTTTGTCTGTCTGTCTGTCTGTCTGTCTGTCTGTTCGATCGTTGAGTCAAGCGCACTTGCTTTTTGATTGCCCAAAAAAAAAAAAAAAAAAATAAAACAAAAAAAAAAACAAAAAATAAAAAATAAAAAAAAGAAGACAAAATTTCACAAAAAAAAAAATAGCAGCAATAAAATTAAGTATTAAAGCTATACAAAAAAAAATAAATAAATAAAGTAGCGCAACAACATAAACAGCTGCTCTGCTTACTTTAAATTCGTTTTACAATTTATTTAAATCTTTTGTTTTTTTTTTTTTTTGTATTTTTATTATTTTTTATTGCAATTTGCTGTACGTATAGCGCACGTTTTTCACGCGATCACAATGCTATACAAGTTACAAACAGCATGCGACGCATTGGCTGTTCGTCTAACAGATCGACATAGTATAGTGTAGCTGCAAATGTGTATATAGTAGCTAGCTAGCGCGCTCCATATGCTCTTTATACCTATATATATATATATATATATATATATATATATATATATATATGTATGTATATGTATATGTATTTACATATGTATATGATATGTATCTGCAGCTGACTGTACGACTGGCTGTCCGTTCGTCTGTCTAGCTTTCTGTCAGTTTATCGTATATAGCTACAATACTATGTACTAGATACTTTTTTCAGTTACAAAATCACATGGCATAGTAGTACAATTGCACAAGTAGAGTGTTCTTTCTTTCTGATTTTGGTTATTCTGTGTTTTTTCGTGCTGACGCTGAATTTTTATAGCTGTTTTACATGGCAACCGACAGACGGTAGCCGACGCTACCGACTTCTGTCGTTTTGACTTGCTCTCTGTCCGTTTGTCTGTCTTTACTGATCTTTTTTGTATATATATACATATATATATATATATATATATATATATATATATATATATATATATATATATATATATATATATATATATATATGTATGTAGTATATACATTTCTAGGCAAGTGTATCTGTGTACTGCAATTCATAGCTTATCTGCTGCTGTATGTGCTGTTTTTATTGTACATATATATTGTATATATATATATATTTATATATATGTATATAACATTATATATACACATATTTACTTGATATTCTTATTGTCGTATTCTGTACAGAGTTCTCGCGTTCCACGGCGAATTCGTAGACGCTACGCGTGCAAATATTTCAATTTAATTTAATTTCTTTTTTGTTAAATGCATTTAATGTGCATTACCTGCATTCAGCTTTTTGTATGCTTTGTGAAATTCTAGTCTGTTTCTGACAGTATTAAATTGCTAAACTTAGTCAGAGTGTTGGAGGACCAAGCATTCAGTAGCTTGAATTTAACAACAAGTTGCACAATTTTGAATTAAGTTGGCTTAGGAAGCAGTTTATTCAGCTGAGATTTGTAAAAATTCGTTAGTTTGGTTCATCAAATCTGAGCGTATTCTAAATACATACTACCAAGTACACAGTCTCAGTTGGAATCAACCAGAAGAACTGTGAGTGTCTTTTAAGCCTTAAACACAATTTTTTGCGCATCCATAAAATAGTTTATTTTCTGCTGTGTAGACTCACAAATAATATGCTCAATTAGCAATGCTAGAACCCATTTATTTGCATAAGTCTAGTAGTATTTTTTAATGTAGTATATGAGACTGAGCACGCCGCAAACCTTGCCGTTGTTTTTAGTGCTGCTTATAACGTCCGAATTATCCGAAAACCATTTCAATTGACATATTTAGTTGCACTTCGAAAATGTTTTGCTTACTAAATTAACTGAAGTTTTCTTTTTCCATTGTTTAAAAGATTTATCTAAATTTTTGTAAGAATGCAATTGCTATTCTTTGTGTCACTTCAAACTTTAAGCTAAATGGCGCAAAAATGCGCAAAATGTTTTAATATCATATTAAAATCTATACTTTTAAGTGCAATATGACGTTATAAGTTTAACTTGAAAATGCTTACAAACACAAGTTTTACGGCAGCAAACAAAATGACTTAGATTTTTGTTGTAAAGTATAGACAACCTAAAACATAGAACCACAATATCAATAAACAACCACACATGAATAATGTTATTATTATTTCATTAATCAATATACCTTGGCTTCTACAAATTCATATTTGATTTGCTCGACTCAATGCAAAGATGGCAATATGGTGTTCACAAACAGTTCCTTGGCAGTTTTAACAAAGCAAACAGCTGACCGAAGATTTTCTTTTGAAAAATTACTAAATTTATAGCTTTAGTTCAATTAAAAAGTGAAATTTAGAAACATTTTTTTCGTATTTCAAATTATATTTTAAGCTAGCAGCATGACCCGGCGTTAACCGTACTAGAACTTTCCAGCCACATAACGCTTGAAGACGTTCGAATAAAAAACAAATTTTCTCCCATACAAAGTTTGCTATATATATATTCTTGATCAGCTCGACAAGACGATTCGATCTAGTAGGCGGACCCTTAACATATACATTAAGTGGTGTATCCTGCCCAGTTTTTGGGCAAGCCCCCATACAAACCCACCGCCCATTATTTTGGTTTTTTTCGAAAAAATTCTTCAGTTAAATCAATATTAGCTCGAAATTTGATTTGGTGAAGCTTAGTGGACTACCGCTTCATATACATATACAAAAATGGGCGTTTCTCGACTACTTTTTTTATGTAGTCCCATACAAACTCACTTTTTTGCATTTGTAAGAAAAACGCCAATATCAACTTGAAATCCAATATGGTGGCATCATTTAGATGATCGATTCACACACATCTTCATGGTGTGGCCCCTATTTAAACACCATCCCACTCCCACACCCTTTTTTCTTGTTTTTGTTTTTTCACTTGCAAACATTTTATTCCAATTCGGAAACCACAGTACGGACATAAAAACAGTAGATTACTTTATATATGCATTTACTTACTATGCAACATGTAAAAGCTAATTGTGTATTATAAGCGCTTTCAAGCTTTAAATGGCCCAGCTGAGCGAGCATGTGTGCTAAGCACTGCTGTGCTATACATCTGATTACGCACTTTGCATTGCATTACACAGTTTCAAAACGATCGCTCAGTTTTTAATTTAATAATTTTTTTTCGTTATTAAAAACAATAATTGTGGCAGCTCAAAAATTTATTTAATTTTGCAGTACATCTCTTGTTACTGACGGCTTAAATTTATTTATGCATTATGCTTGCACTGTGCTCATTTCACTGAAATTGTTTATTTATTTTTTAATAATTTTTCGCTTATAAGTCGGATTTTTTTTTTTATTGTAAACTCTTTTTTATACATTTGAAAACTTATGAAATGTAGACAGACACGCTTTCTTTATTTCTTTCTTTGTGTCTGCGTATCTGACAGATACAACTTCTTTTGTGTGTTTTAAACGGGGAAAATAAAAAAAAACGTGTCTGCGTTTCATTAAATCAGTCTGTTGTGTGTCTGCGACTTATAAAAAACGCTAGACCAACGCTGCAAAGTTGGAACAAGAATACATAGTTAATTATAAAAAATAAGAAAGAATACGATACAAACATTTAACACTCACTCACATATATAGATAAATATAATAGCTTAGAGCGGCGTTCTGAAGAAAAGTAGTCAATATGAAGTAAAAGTAAAGTTACACTCGTGGCTTGTAAAAACATTTGTGCTATTAAAAAACAGCGGAAATGTTGAATTCGTTTTTTTTTTTTTTTTTTTTTTGGGAACTATAATAAATAGAACGAAATAAATTTTAAGATAAGTTTAAGTACATGGTGTACTTGTTTAGGGCGCGCGCGCTCTCTCTCTCTCTCTCTCTCTCTCTCTCTCTCTATCTCTCCCGCTCTCTCTTACTCTAAAAGAAATAACTAGTTTTCCGTCAAAATTGATAATAAGACGAGTACAAACTTCTAACTGCGCGTTAGAACAACTGTTTGTCTGTCTGTCTGTCTGTCTGTCTGTCATTCGGTTTGTCAGTCAGCTGTTTTAAAAGCTAAAAACTGGTTTCAAGCTCTTTCGAGCATTAGCAAAAAAAATAAAACGCTTTTTACCTTCTTCGAAAATACTTCAATTGTTGCTGCTCATTAAAACACTTTGGCGGCAATTCCGGTCTCTGTGTTTGCTTAGAATTTTTTTCTTATTGTTTTTCTTTTTCTTTTTGTTTTTTGTTCTTTGCAAAAAATTTTTATTAAAATGAGCAAAGCGTGCCGTTTTATTTACTTCAACGATGATAAGCATGGAAGCGCGTGTTTGATTTGTTTGGGATTTTTCGAATATATGCATACACCATGCAAGTATTTTATAATATTGGTAAAAAATTTTTGGTTCTATTAGATTGTTATCCAGCCTTATCTGGTAATTACTCACAAGTAGCATTGGCGAGCACATATACTAGGGCGCACATGTACAAGAGGGGGAAGGGGCGGCATTAAGTGAAACAGTCATCGTAGCTGTCGGACTCTTCTCAAAATGCTGAACGAACGATGGCCGTTACAATCAAAATTTCTAGCTTCTGTCTGATTTTTTTTTTGGTAAAATGGTTGTTTCCCAAAGCGAAAACCAAAACTGTTTGTTTTTTTTTTCTTGAAATTTGATTTTGCAACACGTTTTTTGTTCAGAACATCTTTGAATTATCGAAAATATATAAAAGAATCAAGCTAAGCAAAAAAAAGGCCTCTTGATAGTATACAAAGTCCAGTCAAAGTAGCCAGTCCGGTTTATTGGCCAGTCTGCTCGATCTGGGAACATTTAGAATCCTAATCAAAAATGAAGAATCTATATCTAGTGATAAATTCTGGGAAAACTGTGTTGGTATTAGACAGTGTACGCAACTGCTAGGCTCATATAGCAAGAAAAGTGCGGAGATCTGCATTGGTTTACGGAAAAAAACACTTTGAGAATAGTTTTTAACCGGACATTGTAGGCTCAAAACAAAGAAGACGGGAAGTTTTTGGAGAATATTTTTTGGATGATTTACGAGATTTAAATACCAACTTACTAGGAGGAATGTGCCAACATAAATCCGATGGTCTTTCTGATGGAGACAGCGCTGAATGAGGTTTTGTAGGTATTATGCTACAGTAAGGGCACAATATACCAAAATCGGTTGCACTGCCCACCGGTCGGTTACAGTAACTACTCTATAATAATAAAATCCAACTATAGTTTCAAATAGATGATTTATTACATTTTTGTGTGTGTTTACACTAATTTCTGCTATGCATTTTTACTACAACTCGTCTATTCTTGTGATGTAAATAGTGATTTTTCTCAAAAACTTTCCCACAAACCATTAATTTTTACATTAAAAATCGAAAGCACAGACAATTTTACACTTAGAAATCATGTTTTTGAACATCACAAATTTCTCATCTTCCAGCAGTAGTTCGTTTTAAATGCCCTATAATAAAAGTATACAACTACAGTTGTACATAGATGATTTTTTTTTTTCATTTTTGTGCTATTCCACTATTCTGTGCTACATATTTTTACTATATCTCTACCATGATTAAGATGCAAATATTGATTTGACTCGAAAACTACCTCATTAATCCCTAATTTTTAAAGCGAAAACCGTTAGAGCATTAATTTTTACACTTAGAAACCATGTTCTCATCTTTCAGCAGTAGCTCATCTTTGAGCAGTAGCTCGTTTAAAATGCCGAAATCAAGCATATTTTCAAAAAAGTCAGATTTCGACTATTTTCTCAATTCAAAATCAATTGCAATGTTTTCGAAACATAACTTAACCATGTTTTAATTGGAAAATGTTTAATAACCATGGAAAATTTAATACGATTTTGATAAATTAAATGTCATTTGTTTAAGAATTAAATGTTTTCTATAAATATTGTGCCAACAAATTTCATGCTAAACAAAATATTTAGGTAAATTGTGCGCAAAGTGTGAAAAATTGAAGAAAAAAAGTATCTATAACAGACTATTTCTTTCAAAAGCGTACTTATTTTCATTTCAAAACCAAAACATTATTTCGAAAAAATGAAATATATAAACTTCTTCTTCACAAAACCATGCGGAAGTCTAAAATCGGTTGAAATTCCTCTGAGTTATTGCAAAGTTACACAAAACTAAGAAACTCAAAAAAGTCAAGCCATGTTGTAGAGGGGCAACGACTCCGTTTACTACCCCTGTTATATAACATATAAGTACATATACTTATGTAGACTTTGCCATCTATGACAAGCGCTATCAATCATATACAAATACGCATTCGCACTCTTATACACAATATACTCGTCTTATAGATGCATTCTTAGAAAGTGTGCATACTATTCGTACTAAAAAACTGCACACATTGTGAAATGTGTTAAAACATTAGACAATCAATAAGCTATTGAGTATGTGCAGCAGTGTGCATTCACGACGTCAAGTCTGACGTCTCACTTTTAAGTAGCTTTCTCGTACATACATACAAGTATATTTGTATCTGCGATAAGATTAAAGTACGCAAAACGCTTACACACAGATGCTTTGATAGTTTGAGATAATAAGCTAATAGATTAGTTAGAGCTGAAGTGAGCTATTGAGCTAATAGTATAATTAAACTGATTTTGAATTGGTTTAAGCAGGTTTGTTGCATTTTTTTTTTTGTTTTGCAGTTTTTTTGCAGTTTTTTTTTACAAGCAAACGTATTTTTCAACTGAGGTTTATGCGAAATCTGACACCTAAGTACTGTCCAGCTCTTACTGGATTACAACTACTTTAGACAGCCTAAAAGAAATGTAGCTATTACTATTACATACTATAAATCTATGTATCTATCAGATACTTTGTTGTTATAGCGACACAGTGCATCATACGCTGTGTTAAATTTATTTTTTCTACATATTTATTGTATCTACATATTCAAGGCAATATTTTAATAATAAGCGCAAATATGGAATTTGCTCTAGTAAATAGTAAATTGGATTTGTATCTCAAGCGGGACGTGATTGAATGCTAAGCGTGTTTGGGATATGCGCAACACGTTTCGATAATGTTAATAATAATAAAAGACAATACAATTTGTTTGTAGTAGTAGTGTGAATGCTGAAGAGTGCCAGAATGTTAGTACAAAAGAGTAGAATGCATAGTCAAAACAATATAAAAGTCATGACAACGTTTACAGAAAAAAAAAAAAACACCAACAACAGGATAGATAAACAAGAATCTATAGTAGAACATGACATAAAAATAGAGGGGCAAACAGCTGTCGAAGCACCCTTTAATAAATATGCATAGAGTTACACGCATGTTTCACAGAGCATTTTTCAAGCCTTTCCCTACTGACAACTGCTCTTACGTATATATGCGCGAGGGTGGATTGACTTTTAAACAGTCTTGAATATGGATTATCATGTACTGGTCTTGAGTCAGTTCAGCCTATCTGATTATAGCAGAAACACTGATTATAGAAATATTATTCACCATTAACTATTTACAAAGTTTTGCGACTCAGATTTCCTTAACTTAAAATTTTTAAATCAACACTTTTCGATTTATTGTGTGGAACAATTGTGCAGAAATTAACTAAACTGCAGACTGAGTAACTCATTCAATAACTGTGCAAAGTAACTGAGTGTGATTCTGAACAGAAGATTCTGATTCTGCATAGAAGAACTGATAAAAAAGGGCAAACAGCGATCTTCACGTGTAAAAGAGCCATCGGGATGGATTCTCACCATCAATGCCTCACCATCCACTGCCTATATACAGCCTTGGTTGTGCCAATCCAATTCTAAGGAGTGTGCCGGCACTACAATCACAGCCTTAAGGTTGAGGGAAACCTCATCTTGGCGCTGTGGTACACTCGAGTACTCCAAGATGCTCCAAACGCAAGAGGCCCTCCCTTCAAGTACGAATTACTGTATACCGATTACGACCTTCGATACAAAATTTTATGTCCTTATCACAACAAGGTCACAATGGGACACCCTACCAAATCATAAGGAGAGTGCCATCCATATCTTCACTGACTGCTCAAATCTCCATAGACGAGTAGGAGATGCTATCTCTTCTCGGACATGAGAACTATTAACTACTATCCGATCTTTGAAGCATTTACTAAACAGAAGTGTTAGCTATCCCTGAGGCTACGCACTTTCTCAAGAGCAGGTGTAGATTTTCTCGGATAGTCCAGCAGTTCTCAAAGCGCTTGCAGCTTGTCCACATCATATGGGTCCCTGGACACCGAAACTTAGAGGAAAATTGTGAATTAGATAAACTGGGTACCACTGCTGACATTCTTCCCGGGTAAACTATAGTAGGGATACCTATTAAGATCGAACCATATTGCAAACAACATATTAGGTAATATAAACATATGTAAAACGTCCCAACTCATCTAGCCGAACCACAAACTTAAAGTATCAATTTCTAGCAAAGGTCACACTTCTGGCTGGTAGAAGCCTTTACGTATCATGGTCTCATCGGCCAACTGCAAATTTTCGTTTTCAGCATCTAAACACAGCGATTCATATGATACCACTCATTGCGAGCCATTCTTTTGTTAAGAGTATAGAACTGTGTATTGAGTTTCACACAAATGATTTGAAAGTAAGAAACGAATATGAAACAAAACATTCGTGCTTCGACGCATTCAAAAATTACGCATAAGTCTTGAACGAATGATTTGTATTTGTGAAACGAATGCATTTGTGCAAGGCTCTACTGTGCATGAAATCGCTTAATTTTAAGTGTTTCAAGTTAAAAGAGTTTTTAATCGACGCTCGCACAGTGTGCTGTAAAATGAATTACATGGTCTAGATGTCTGTCGGTCTGTTTGTTCCCTTGTCGGCCTCTTTGTTCGTCTGTCTGTCTGTCTGTCTGTCCGTCTTTCTATCTGTCTGTTGCACGGCGCCGTCTATTGTCAGCTGGCGTGAAGTACTTTGGCCGCTCAATGCAGTTGAAACGCTTTGTGTGTAATAACGCGTGCGATGCGCCTGTCTGTCGCAAACGCTGCTGCAGGTCGCTACGCTGCTATCTTTTTGTTTTGTCATACGTATGTATCTACGCTTTCCTGCCCGCGCTCTAACACTCCATGGCGACTTCATTGCAACCTAGTTTTATGCAACAAACAAACAAATAGACAACTACACTTATACGTATATTTATTAACTTAAAATGCCGTATAAGTGCAGTGGAATAATTTTTTTTATCGACAACAACAACAACAACAACGCTGGCGTCTTTTGTACAATATTGTTGTTGTAGTTGTATATCTATAGCAATAATAACAACAACAACAACAACAACAATGATGATGATAATGCTTGTCATACAAACTTATAAGTCAAAGATATATAAACACATAAACACATACATATATAGTCATAGTTACAGTTAAAAAGGTACTTGTAGATACACAGATACATTGACAGTCAGTTACATATATATAAGCTACAAGAAGGTATTATGATAATTACAACAGCTTATTATTATTATTATTATGCGGCTCTAATAACAACAGAAAGACCTTCGGCATAGATATCTATTGTGACACCCCACTGCTGCCCTGCTGCTGCTGTTGCTCTTAAAGCATCTGCTGTTGCTGGTGCTGGTGCTGCTGCTGCGCACTTCCTTCTTCATCATTCACACATTTAGCCAAATCATGCTGATGCCACTTAACTTGGCCTGGCTTATGTGCCGCTTGTAGCTGTCGTGCACATACACATAGGTGCACTCTTTTTTATTTTTTTTGGATAGGATAGCTAGGAAACTTGTCTGACAAGCTTTTTGTATGCCGGCTTTATTGTCTGCTGTTGTATCTGCTGTAGCTACATATATGTATATAGACGAGTATCTTTTGTGCTTGCTTGGTATTGTTGCTTACTGTTGTTGTCGAATGTGGGTTAGAAATTCTTGGCTAAATTCCAATATTAAACTTGCCGCTTTTTCTTTGGCTTGTTTGCCATATTCCAGCAGATTAGCCTCGTTTTATTTTTTTCTCTCTCTCTCTCTCTCTTTTTCTTTGCTAATTTTTACTAAAAGCCTTAATTTGAAGATCAGCATCATTGCAAATTCAAATCAATTCAAACTCAAATACAAATACAAATTAGCAGTTTTGCCAGTTCACTGGTTTGCACATTTTTTAAGCTATTATTTATGTTGATTTTAGATACATCGCATGCGCTACATTGACGTCAGTTGAAATTTCTAGAGCCATGGCCTATGCCGCTGCATTATTATTATTATTATTATTATTATTATTATTATGTGTTGTAAATAGATTGTTTTCGTGTGATTCTTATATGCTTTATGTGCCAATTAAAGCACATTTGCTTTGATATCTTGTGATATATGTTAATAGGTTCAGTGTGAATTCTTTGAACCGTTCACCCGCGTCATTTGAACGGAGCGGCAGGACTGTGTTTCAGTAGTTCAACTTGTTTTTGCGAGGTAATACCCAAGCAACAGCTGAGCACAGCTTTTTTTATTGCTAATAAATTAAACCATAAAAAAGTAGCGAAAAAAAACCATGTTGCTATTTCAAAACAGCTGCGATTTAGCTCAACGATTCCTCTTTTTTTATGTAAATTATAGACATTTGCTTTTAATATATGAAATTATGTTAATTTTTTGTAAACTATTGGAAAATTTTCGCACAAATATGTTCAGTAATGAGGTACATTTTTGTATTGGTCTTAAAAACTTTAAAAAAAATTGAAAAACGATTAAACATACGAGATATTTTAAAATATTTTGTATAAGATTAACTGCGATAAAAATTGCGTAAAAAAATTCAATAATACATATCTCAGAATTGTATTCATATTTCCGATTTTCATGTGCAACAAAAGCCCGTTTAAACTAAATTTCGTTGGGATTCACTAATCATCATTTGCTTTCGGGAATTCTAACATTAGATATGTAATAAGCAACATCAAAACCACCAAAATACTAAATTGTGTTGCGACTGCAAAGCTTTAAAATAATAGCCACGCCAATTGGGATCTATTTTGTTTTCGTTAAATTTGATATAAGATTCGTAATCAGCGTTCTCAAAGCTCAGAGACCTTAATACTTAATTTCGTTGCGTTGGAATATCTTTGAAATAAATAAGTCCGCCATTTTGTTTTCGAAATTACTGTCATAAGATTCGAAATTAATAAACTCAATAACCTGTGACCTATTAATTATAATAAAAACAACTGCAGTTTTTATTTTTGGTCAGCTTTTGATTGAACTGATACCACTGTGCAACATTGTATTAAGGATCACTCTAACTACCAACAAGGTTTTTTACAACATATTGATTAGTTACTAGTTTTCCTTTTTAATTTGAAAAATTTACAACATAATATGAGAATTCACTGCTCTATATTTCGATCATTATAGGCATATATTTGTATGTAAAACAAATAATTATTCAAATTTGTTTTGTGGTTGGGAAACAATTAAAAATATGACCTTGTAATTTCCCCCATTTTGTTGGCACCACAAGAATAACCGCACTGAGCATATTGATAAATCTCCAAGGTCTTTATAGCTGGGGTTTTTCTATAAAATAATCATTTCAATCAGGCATTCACATTGAAAATGTTTTCACAGATTATAATCCAGCATTTTGATGAGCGGTTAATTAATGTAATAAAATTACAGAGTAATTCCCCCTCTGACACAATTTTTAATTTGACTTTGACTTTATAACAGTATATTCATCTATTTATCTACATATCTAACTCATGCCCATAAAAGTACTGTTATAATTAAAAAAAAAAAAAAGATGTGTACGCTTATCTTAATTATCATATAGTATTATGCATGCGCTCGCTATAACTCATTTTTCTATGTAGCTATGTCTCACTCACTCTAACTCTGCTACTATTTATATGTATCTCTAGCACTGACACGCTGCTCTCACTTGCTCTCACTTGCGCTCTCTTTCTCTCTCTCTATCTCGCGCACCTACACTCATTGTCACTTGCATTTTTTGCCGAAATTCGCCCTAAAAACAGAAGAAGAAGAAGAAGAAGTAGAAAAAAACGTCAAGTGCTGCCCCCACATTTACATAAACTGTTGTATCAAGCGTATGTAAGAGTGAACGAGTAGAAAAATGAGCACATACAGCATTACACAGTGTCGTCATTATTCGCCCTGCGCGCTCTCTCTCGCTCTCTGGCTATGCTTATGCATTTCCACACTCGTTTAATTCGCTCTCGCGCATATTTAGGCTTCTTGCGCATCATTCAAAACAACTCGAATCGTGCTATCTCTTTTTCTTTTTCGCCACTTTGAATTCGCTTAATCAATTCGCCGCACGCGCCTCCACTCAAACTCAGCAAACGCAGCAGCTTCAGCGCAGTTAACGCTGACGACAGCGACGCGCACTCGAGCGTTTAATCGCTGCTGCTTATTGTATTTGTTTTTTAGCCCCAACCGCTGGCATCCCCCGAAACAAGCATTCCCACTTTTTATTTTGCATTTTTTTTTTATTTTTATTGTCATAGTCTATCTCATTAAATCTGTCGCATTCTCACTCACACACATACACACACACACAGGCACGCAGTGACACTCACAGTAAATTTATGCATGCCCGAAAATGATTTTTTATAGTTTTTGTGTCAATAAGCAGCTAAAAAAAAAAGTATCTATAAATTAATGTGCATTAATGAAATAGCACACATATACAAATTAATACTGGGGTACACCCACCCACACACACACACACACACACACACACACATACACACACCGTTATAAAATTACAATCACAGATAGATAGCGAGGCACTCAAAGATACATTCTCAGTTGAGCGAATACTACTATTCTCTCTAGTAGCGTTCTACTATATATCTTAATTTGTGTCTGATTCATTATAGCTTCTATACATTTTGTGCGTAGGGTATTAGTTGCTATATAAGTAGCTTGTGACACTAAGAAGAAACTTTTGGACATATTTAAAGTGTAGACAAATAGTTAATATTCAGTTCTATAGCACTTGTATTCTACATAACCTATGGTTGGGAAGGAACATCTTTGTACAGAATTGTTTATTTTTACTATTAAAAACTATCTAAATTAATCACTTTAAATATTCGATATTGATTCAGCCTTACTAAGTGTACCGTAGCTGCACTTTTTGTGCGATTTTTTCTCAGGATCTTACATTCCTACATACATTAAGTAACAAAAAATGGGTAAAATTGTCCACAAACATCAAACAGACAAAAACATATAAATAAAAAGTACGAAATCATTTGACAACTCTGCAATTCTCGAAATTTTAAACTATTAAAATGGCTCTGTATAGATTGTAGATCTAATTGAGTAAAACATTTCTCCACACTTCAAATCATTGGAACTCCCGCAAAATTGCCTTTGACTTTACTTTATCCGAAAGATAACAAAAGATATATATTTGTCAATCATGTAACTTTTTCGTTTATACCTAATAAATTTGTCTTTTGCTTAAATTAGGTTTGAAAGATTCGCAAAGAATCATTTTACAGAATTCAGACCTATATAGTTCATTTGGTCTGCATCACCCGGATTTGACTCATCTTAGACCAAAATGGTCTGAAAAAAATTAGTCGAAAATTTATTTAGCTTTAATTCGAGCTAAAGTTATTCTTTCCGATTTATACTCAACTTAAAAACTACATGATTCACGAAATCTATAAATTTTTGAATTGGCTTTACTGCAAAAACCGTACCAGATAAAAAAGTCTGTCAAGTGTTTTGAATTCAGTGAACTCTCAGTTCACCGTATAAAGTAGGTTTTAGCCGAGCGCATTAAAATGAGCTAAATTTCGTTCCCTAGTGTTATCATCCAATAACTTAGTAAAGTTTCCATCGATTTTAGCCTTATCAAAATTAAACCCATTTCTTCATAGGCTTTAAAGATTGCAACAAACCACCTTTTTTTTTTAATCAGAGCTTGACTGGTTTTCCAAAAACTTTGTAGTCTAGTTTTAGTTTCGAGTTTAGGTAAAAATGAACTCTTACTCTAATTCTTTATAGCAACCAAACTCGCCTCTATGTATCTTTATTAATTCTTATTTTCTTATTAAAACCATTCGATCTTTAATTTTTTTATTATCTTTAAACACTAAAACAAACGCCTCTAAAGCTAGTCTTGGCGCTTGCTAAAACTAACACTCTTTGAGAATATTTTTGTAATTATTAATTGCAAAACATAATAAAAATATTTCGATTTGAGAGATGACTCTAAAACAGTGCTGCACAGACCATATGTTCTTCATGCTCTTTCCAACAATAGGTTGAGCATTGTTATACATACACGCAGCTCTTTGCATTAGTAGTGTCAATTACACAAATAATTTCATCGTTCTTTCTTAACTAAGTTTCAGTAAATAAGTGGAAAGCACATATAAGAAACTGTGAAACAATGCCTATGCTTAACACATACACACACACGCAGCTTATTGCATAAACCAGAAAAAATTATACAAACAATTTCCTTGTGCTTCGTTATTTTTCTAAAAGCAGTACTTCGTATTTGCTGTAAGCACTTCCATTTGATACTTTAGTGCACCTCTGTTCGAAAGTTAGGGTCGACACTTGTTAAAGTCAATAATCTAAAGCTTATAGTCATATTTCAATACATAAACAATAAAGAATTACACATTTCAACAGAGTACAATGCATATAAAGCGTATTATAGCTTCGTTAATACCTTTAATTAATGCCTGTTCTCTTGTTCTTCTGTGCTCATTTGCCGAATTCTTTGTTTCATTAATTAATCTAAATACTCTTACATACATAGAACTTTATCGCAGTCGTCGCTACTTGTTAAGTAACAACATCGTCGATCAATGCTCTATACTATATACTAGTACAATAATATATAGTATATTATACTATATAATCAATATACATATAGTACCATGTGTGTAGGTAGTACTTACTACGTACTTGTAATAATATAATTCATGGAGATTATTTTATGTTATCATCTGTTTTCCACTGTTCTTGCTCCGTGCTTGTTTTGTTTTCCTCAGAATTGTTATTTTGTTGTATTTCGATTACGATTTGTTTAGATTATAGATTGCGAATCTTGCATGCGACTCATGGAAAATTTTCCATCGTCAGCAAATCCAATTCAGAACAGTCTCTAAAAACAGAGCGACAGAGTGGGAGATAAACAGACAGAGAAAACTATATAGCTCCGGCGTCATGAGAGACAGATAATTATTGGTTAGATAGAACTCTGATCTCGTTGAAATCGCTCGGACGCACGACCGTTTGACAATATTATCAATAAAAAAAATAAAATAAAAATTGAGATTGAGATTGATGCTAATCGCTTTGTGCAAATTGTTGCTTTTAACTTGATTTATATGCGACAAATAGTATGATTGAAGTTTGTTTTCATGTTTAAATCACGTTTTTTAATGAGTTAAAAGGTTCTTATGTAAAATAATTGTCAGGGTAATGAGTAGTTAGATTTTTTTGTACTTGTTTTTAGGAAGTGTGACAATGGTATGGCTGGTAAGCGTTTAAGCTCTTTATAAATTATTTAGTTTTACAGAAGTTAACTATTTGGTAATTGTTGAACTTTATCATTTAAAACTTTATACACATTGAAATTAATTCATACATACCTTAAATAATGGCTAAGCGCTAAAGTTGCTACATGTGATCCGGCTCGACGGACATATAAGTTTGAATATATTGCAAAATTGGCACGATGCCTAAGTTTGTATGTATATCTAAATCAAATTGCTTTGTACATTTTTATTTAATTTTTATTCAAATCGATCGCTAAAGTAGCGTAGTTCGATATTTGAGCCGGCTCGACGGACTTGTTTTTCTTTTATTGCACAAATTTGCACGATGACTCAATTTGTTCATCTTTTTCAAGTTGCAACGTTCCTTCTGTATTTAATTATTACTTAAAGTGAACGTTAAAGTTGTGCATTACGATATTTAATCCGGCTCGAAGCACATACTCTTGCATTGTGCAATTTTCAGAATTTTTGAGTTTTTTCAATATAGCTGTGCCTTCTCCGATAAAAATATGTCTTTATATCTGGGCAATACAAAAGCGCAATATGTAGTAAGCAATAAACTTCAAAAATTGTCTATTTTAACTGATAGCAGAAGTAGTTAAAAAAAATTCCGATCAATTTATTTGAGTTATCATGCTATCGCATACGTAAATCACAGTCATATACACATTCAATAGAATTATATTACATGCCAAGTCAATAGGGCATTAAACCTCTTGACCTTGTTGATAAAGCGCAACAAAAAATACTTATCAAATTCGATTTTTTACCTGCCTTAGTAGGAAGTTTAATGACGCCACTGATAGTAATATTACAACAATATTATTATTATCATTATTATTATTATTATTATTATTATTATTGCAATCAATGGAAAATTTGCTAATTCGATTTTAAGTTAGAGATAAATCAGGTCTACGGAAAAATTTTCCCAGACATCAAATACGTAAAGAACTTTGAAATAAATCAAATTAATAGGCTTATGACTAATCAGGTTTTAGATAAGCAAATGTTTGCTAGAATGCAAGCACACGATTTCGTTTCCAGTGACGCATTTAACACTATTCAAGATGCATCTTCTTATGTCATCTTAGCAACAGTTCTCTGTTGATATTTTCGTAAACGATGATATTGGCTGTCTAGAGTTCGAATACTTTAAAGGAAATGGTCACTTAACTTGAAAATTTAAAGTCTACTTAGAAATCTTCCAATATAAAGAGTAGTTCCGTAAAGTCTGCTAAGAAATCTATCCATACAAAGAGTAAGTTCCATACAATCAAAGTTTGTAAAAACTTGTATATAATATAAAAAATGGGTTTCTAAATAGTTTTTCCACCATTGACGTCAAATTAAGTTTAAAATATAACACTTTTATACCATAAACAATTCAAAAGTTTCCGAAACACAACGAAACGAACAAATGCCAATCGAATCAAAAAAAAATACAACAAAGTATGCCAAATATACACATTACTGTAAGAACTTTGTACCCGATTAGTATCTATTATAGAGGGGCTTATAGAGGGGATTAGTATATACTATATAGAGGGGCAAATAAAAAATATATAAATTTATTTTCACTGCTGCCTATTTTCAAGTTATTAAATATTTTTATTGAATATTTGCCAGCGGTTGCTATTACTCGCATAATAATATTTTGTTTAAAGAATTTATTTTTTTTTTTTTTTTTTTGCTTTACTCAAACGTGAAATTGTGAAATGCGCACGTACATTTTTTACAGTGAGTAAGGTAAGTTCTGCGTCAGCGGAAATAGAAACCGCCGCCGTCACACCGTAAAAAAAATGAAAAAATCAAATTAAAAGTAAAAGTAAAAAACGTGAGAAGCTGAAATAGGGCGTTTGAAATAGCCGATTGCAAAATGCGCGAAATTTGTGGCAATTAAATTTAAATTAAGATGATTTTCTAGGCGTAGAACATTTGTTATTGGGTGTACTAGAAAGTTTTCATCATTTTTTACAAGTAGCTGCAACTTTATAAAGATGGTACTTGGCAAACAGCAGAATATGTATTTTAGTTATATATGGCAAGATGGTTTAATAAGCTAACAAACATGTATATAGGTGGCTTAATGACGGAAAAATTATCTGTGACATTTTTTTTTCTTACGCTGCTCTAGCTATATGTGAGCTAGAGCAGCGCTCCAAAGCAACGCCGAAGACGAACATCTATAAAAAAAATCAGCAAGGTGTAGTGTAGTATGTGCTTTTGAACAGTGCATTGTAGGAAAAACGGCCGGAGCATGAGAAAAATCATAGCGGATTACTAAAAGCGTACAGGAGACAATGGAAAAGCTTCGCTGGAGTGTGTTACTCTAGCACACTTATTCATCAGGCTATGTCTCAAACGACCTGTTTCGATCGTTGACTCATGAACTTCCACAGCATCACTGCTAATTCTACCAAGTTATCACAGATTAAATTACTAACTGCATAGATAGTAGAGTGCTGCATGAATTAATTCATTCAATCTGCTATATGAATATTCATTCATTCACATTCAACTCATGTATGCAATACCTTCGATAATGTCAACGTTCATTTCAGTCAATGTATTGTAGAAAATTTGACTTCACAAGTATACACTTTGAGTGTATGAATGAAAACTTAATTCATTTCACTATGCATGTAATTTAATGTTTCGAATGTTACGAAGTTTAAAATTAATTCAGTTGTGAGTGGCCTGCGATATTAAAACGAAGACTTTCTGCAGTCGAACTATTGTACGGACGCAAGCTAGCGACAGTAAGCCTAAGTGGGGAAGAGAAAGAAAGCTACGCAGATATAAAGTAAGACGTAGTTGCTAGTGGCTTATAAGCAAATGTGCTGATAATAAATACTTTTTGCTAATTACTTTAAAGTAATTAAAATACAAGTACTGATTACATTTTAAAAAGAAATTTGATATACGCTGCATAAAACTATTTCAATACACTTGCCTCTCTAGAAATTCCGCATGTACACTGCAAGACGCAAGAAAGTAGATACGAATGTATCACATTCATTCAATAAATCATTCATTCATGCCATGCAATTGAACATTCAATGACTTCCAATGAATTAGAATGAATATGAATTTCTCAAAATCATGCATTCCATTCACATTCATTAAACGAATGCGCACTTTCATGCACATACATTGTTAAATGTGAATGTTTCAGTTAGCGTTTTGAATGCATTCATGCAGAGCTCTAATAGCTAACGAGTATGCGATTTATTTTTTCAGCATGTCATTGCATTCAAACAAAAACATGCTAATACACCCAATTTTTTTTTTTACATTTCGGTGACTTTTTCGTAATTTATTTTGGTTTTTGACAGCTGTTTGTGAGTTTTCGTGCGGCATAATTACTTATTGTGCTAATTTCCATGCCTACGCGCAACAAAATCATGAGCAACACAAGGCATATGAGTGATTTCTCGACGACACATTTTTCATATCATCTTTAGTAATATTGTTTGTAAGCACACGCTTTGCGCCTTACAACGCCCCAAATGCTCCAAATGCAAATCAAGTGTTAATTATTATTTGATTATTTAAACATACGCAGACATTACGCTGTGTCTGTGACAATATTTATTTGACATAAACCCGCGCAACGCCTCCCACTGCCAGTGTCTTTGAAGTTCAACTTAATTTAGATTTTTTAAATATTTTTTTACGGAAATTTTATTTTGTAAATATTTGTTTACTTTTGTTTATCATAAATGGAAATTTTACAGCTCATTCAAACCGAACGATTGATTCCAAACGTGAATGTCAATAATAAAAATGGTTTCTTTGAGATTATTCCAGTTCGGTGAGATTTTTGAAGAATTTCTTACCATTTCATTTCGCACTTGTAATGATTTTGTTTGTTTATTTAAGCGCAACGTTCAGTTTTTTTCTACTTTTTTTCTTCTTCAATTGAAAATCGTATCTATAATTTCATTTTTAAATGTAAATAATTATAATTATTCTATATGAGCTCACTTATAAGCTTCCACATACATAGTACGTTTGCATTGCAACATTTTATGGTTTTTCCAAAGAAAAACATTAACGCAAATAAAAACAACAACAACAACAACAACAACAACTACAAAACTATAATAATATGGAAATACTTTGTAATTACAAATGGCGTTCATGGAAAATTTCCTGAGTTTTGCAATTTGTAGAAAGCAAAGTAAATATCTTAAATTAGTCAACCGACAAAAAAAGTGAATGGTATTTCTTAGTTAGCTTTTCTATTTTTTGCTAATGATGAAAATTTACGTTGTTGTAGTCGTCGTCGTCGTCGTCGTCGTCGTCGAAAATTATTAATTAATATAATTTATGGCCATATATAAGTATTTTTCCACAGTTTATTTTTGTGTTTACCACAGCACAAAACACCTCGAAACGCTTTGTTCTGATAGGAAATATGATAAAGTGATGAGTTGCTCAAATATTACAACACAAATAAATAAATACTTATCACTAAGATATTAAATTGTAAACATAGTTTCTCTAGAACTTGAACATTAGCTGATTTGTTGCCATACTCTGCGCATTTGTATGAGGTTTGTAATTTAAGTCATAATATATGAAAGAGCGACAGCTGAACACATGCTAGAGTCATTTGATTGTTTATAGTTATATTTTTATGGCATAGGTTTTTCAAATTTGTTTCGAAAATGAGTCTTGTCACAATTTCAATAGACTACATTTTCACTGTACTACAGTCTTGCTAATAATCCGACTTGTATACTTTTGACTTTTTACTCTTTTTGAGCATAAAAAATAAGCTTCTTGAGAAGTTCATATTAGAATACTTGAAGATATGCAAATGCCTGTAAGCGACTAACACTGCTAGAATGCGTGAAACAACCGTATCTGCGCTTTGTGGCTACCCTGACAATGTGTTAGTTGTAAAAACTGTTCGATTGAAACAACATTAAACGATTTAGTCACATAAGTAAATTAACATACTACCTATATACATACCCTCTGTTCAAAAAGTACTATACTAGGAATTTCTCAATCAAATAAAAACGGTTCAAATATTCTTTGATTTATCTTTTGCTTCCTTGCAAATAAATATATGCAATTAACATATTGAAAATCTTCTGCTTATCTTCAAAATACTTTTCATAAGCCGTTCTTTGAACTCCTTCTGCGTATTTTCTTGCACCGTTCCGAAGCAAACCCTAAGATCGTGGGTTAGCTGCGTGTTGTTCACACGACGACTTTTCAGCAAATTTTACTTCATTTTTTTTTTTTTTTTTAGTATTTACGTTAGTCGAAGAAGTCAATTGCTGCGCAGAATCATCACCAAAACATAAACCAAATTGCGGCTCGTTTTGAACTCTTTGTCCAACTATTTACATAGTCCAGACAAAGACTTTCAACACTTCAGCACATGGAATTTCATTAGAAACACAAAATTTTGAAAAAAAAAAAACAACTTTAAAAATAGCAAAACGCACCGAACACAGATTAGTTTACCAAGATACTTCGTAAAAACTGTCTAAAAAAATAATTGACAGTGGCGCAAACTTGAAGAAACAAATTATAGGGTGGAGTGGCTCACTGGGCTCTTTAGCCTTGCTCATAAAGTTAGATTAGACGAAGCTGACTTATTTTCTTCTTATTACGGCATCCGAGTTTTCAACAGCCATTAAATTTCTTTCACTCCTCAATAGGTCCCAGAAAAAAAAAATTAATTTTCAAAGCAATAAAGCGTGATAAAAACTATTTTTTAGCTTATTTAATTAACCTAACCTAATTGCAAAAGTAATTGGTTTCCATCTTACATATGTCAAGTTAACACAAGCAGCTTTGAATGATGTTAGTGGAGTGGTTAATTTTTTGTAGGGTGGAGTGGTTCACTCAATTGCCAACATATTTTCATATTTATTTGAATTTCGCAAGCAGATTATATATTTTCAATGTAACACAAAGCAGCTATGAATGACTCTAGTGGAGTGGTTAATTTTTTGTAGGGTGTAGTGGTTCACTCAATCGACAATATATTCTCATGTTGCTTTGAATTTCAAATGCATATTATGTTTTTTCAATGTAACACAAGCAGCTATGAATGACGTTAGTGGAGTGGTTCATTTTTTATAGGGTGTAGTGGTTCACTCAATTGACAACATCTTTTCATGTTGCTTTGAATTTCACATGCAGATTATGTATTTTTTCATTTACTTCTATAGTTTCAGTCATCAAAACGCCACTTCCGAGCCACAATTGACAATAAAATATTTTTTCTCTTTTTCGCTTTTATACATTATGGTTCTACACTTGCAAGCCTCGAACAAACGTTTAAATTAATTTGTTCTGATATTTATGCAATTTTTTTTTGTTTAATATTGCAGGTGAACCACTGCAACCAACGTTTTTTTTTTCAATAGCACAAATAATAATCACGCTTGAAAAAGGGCTACATTTTCTAACATTTTGAATATCTGTTGTAATAATATGTTAGAGTTTGACATTCAGTATGTGTCACGTTTAAAGCGAAACATAGTAACCCGAACCACTCCAACCCATAGCTTGGAATTAATTTTGTGTATGTAAATATTTGTCAATACCAGTTATTTCAATGTCTCTCAAGTTGCATATGTTCGTGCTTAAAGGTTTCTCTTATGTAGCTACTTTCAATACATGAATATTCTTCGGAAAAGCTTTTAGTTTCTCGTCTTCATGCTTGCCATCCATTCATGTCGAAAACATCATCTTTGAATCATTAAAATAATTTTTGTACAAGTTCTCCGAACTGCTGCTGCTAAGTTCAAGCTGCTTTTAATGGAAACTTCTTTGAACAAAAGCAAAATAATGAAACTGAGAAAAATAGCGAAAGTCATTGGATTTAATACCAATAACAAAGTAGTGCATTTTCCTGTTAATGTTTTTGAACTGAATTATATAGAAACTAACTGAAATTTATCTTCTGAAGAGCTTCTAACGTAAACTCTCATTTTTTTACTGACCTGAAATTTCTATGAAATGAAAAAATTTTCTTTCTCTGCAACGCCAAAAATTCCAACTAAATGGAATTACAAGTTTTTTTTTTTATAAACAAAAGTATTTGCCATAAAACTAGAAAAAAATTTAAGCTACTTTGAACTTTGCTGGCTGAACTTTTGTGTAGCGTCTGCCAAAAAAAAAATAAAAAATAAATCTCTGCTCTTTTTCTGACAAATTTAAAAAAAAAAAAACCAAAAAAGAAAAAGGAAACCTACGCAAAATATTTTATAAAAGCAAAGTATTTTCTTGGCACGCATTTTTCGTCTCCACTGTTGACACACATATGCAATTACGTATCTATAAAATGTAGACTGCATTAAAAGAGACAAAAAGATACAAGATACTTTTTTGCTAAATGCATTTCACTTGCAGCCATTCCAATAAATATTAATTTTAACGGCGTGGAATTTCTCTGCTGTCTGTGTATCACTTTGCTGTGTTATTTTTTGAGTTTTAAAAAGAATTTTCTATAAATGTTTAATTTTTTTTCTTTTTTTTTCTTTTTTGAAAAAAAATTCACTTTTTTTAATAAACGTGCTTTGCCTATTTGTCATATGATCACTTTCGCGCACACTTTTTTCGCATTCGTATTTTTTTGTATATAATTTTTTTTTTTTTTTTTTTGTATATTTTTTGCGGCACTGTCACTCATAGTATAATATTTTACTTATGAGTAATATTTTGTGCTGCTATCAGCGCGGCATACATTTCACTTTGTACAACAACAAGCAATTTTAGTAATAATAATAATAATAATAATAATAATTAAGAGCATGTTAAATTGTTGAAAACAACAAATTGAAATGCATACATACAAGTATATACAAATCTTTGAACTGTCAATTGCTGTTTGCTTTCATTTCTTGAAAAATAATTTTCATAAATGTAGTATTTGAAAATGTGTCATTGAATTTCAACTGCGACATTTTGTTCTATAGCCTTGCGTAAGGTTTATGCACTTTTTTTTTGTTGTTGCGTACTATAGCATGTATACATTGTGAAGGCTCAGTGATAAATAATAGATCTTCGTAGAAGCAGACAAATCGAAATAAATTCCTTTTCAACCACTGCCTTTTGGGATCGTCTTTGCTGTTGTTCTCATCTTCTGTCATTAGGTCTGCTACTTTTTGAACAGTTCTCGTTATTATGAGCATGCTGTTACTTTCGCGTCAGCACTATTGTATTTAGTAATGCTTGTACATGCTCGTAGAACTACAAAATTCTTCGTTTTCAATGTCTGTCAAATATAATATTTATCCGGCTCGAAGTACAAAAATGTAACTTCAGCAATTTATATCGAAGCTGCAGAATTGCCTTTGCATCGCATACACGTTTTTAATACCTTCAATAAAACTGCAAAAGTTTTTCTGGTAAAAATACATTTATTAGGCTCGAAGTACCAAAATTTTACTTCAGCGGTTTTTATGGAAGCTACAAAATTCTGTCTGCATTTCATAAACGTTTTTAATACTCTCATTAAAACTGCAAAAGGTTTTCTGGCAAAAATACATTTATCCGGCTCGAATAACCAAAATGTTACTTCAGCAGCGACGTCAATAAAGAAAATTTACTCATAAAATAGACAGAGAGCAAGTAGAGATAGAGTCGTTTCATTTCTCATCATTTAATTCTGATATCCACTACTTTATTGTTTATATTGAAGTTGCAGAGTTTCCATAAACTTTGTGCAGTTTTGTCCACATTTCATTTTTTCGATATACGTTCTTGATCATTTCATTAAAACTACAAAAGTTCTTCACTTTAAATATCGGGCGAGAACACATTTATCCGGCTCGAAGGAACAAATGGTAACTTCAGCGGCGAAATAACTAATTAAAATTCACATACAAAATAAATAAGATGGAAGGGGGCGATGGATATACTCGTATTCCTGTTGTCGTCATTTAATTTTGATATCCATTACTTTATTGTTTATATTGAAGAGTCGAAGGCAGAGTTTCCATAAACTTTGTGCGGTCTCTGTCTATTTTATTCATTTCATTAAAACTACAAAAGTTCTTCGCTTGAAATATCCGACTAAAATGCATTTATCCGGCTCGAGGAACCAAAATGTGTCTTCAGCGGTGACGCCATCAAGGAAAATTCACACACAAAATTTACAGTTAGCAGGGAGCGATGGCGTCGTTGCTGTCTCATTTCCAAATGGCTCATTAGTAATATAATCCTTTAAAAGAATATACTGCACTTCATTTGCTGGTTTGTGAAAGCTTTCATTGCCAAAGCTGATTACTTATCATGCCGCACACTGACGAGTAGTATATAATATCAGCACAATGCGCATTCGTACCGTAAGCTGATATTAACGCTTTTAATTGATTTTTCACGTACGAATGAATGATGTGCGCAATGCAGTTTTAATATATTTAATTATTGAAAATAATTAAAATGAAATATTCCATTTAAAAAAGTGAAAATCCAATTAAACACACATGGCCGCAAATAATCAAATATTTGCATTCAAGCGGAAATAATTCGCCATATTTTAATTTTGTAATCTAAGTTAAAAAAAAAACAGAATAAAAAAAAAGAAATGCATTGCAAGCAAAATCAAATTTAATGCATCATTTGCTGTGGCAAGCACGCCTTAAAAAAATACAATTAAAAATAAAAAGCCAAACCCAATAACTAAAATGAAGTCCACAGCTTTCGAAAATATATTTCTATCAGGGTATATTGGGTTTGTTGAACTGTCAGAATGTATGTAACATATGAAATAGATCCCATAAAGTATATATACTCGTGAACAGCGTGAAACTGGACTCACGGTAAAGGGTCTCCGTCTAGAGAAGACTTAGATAAACTAAACTCACGGTAAAAGGTTTCCGTCTAGAGAAGACTTCGACAAACTAAACTCACGATCAAGGGTCTCCGTCTAGAGAAGACTTAGACAAACTAAACTTACGGTATAGGGGTCCACCTAGAGAAGACTTAGACAAACTAAACTTACGGTATGGGGTCTCCGTCTAAAGAAGACTTAGACAAACTAAACTCACGGTAAAGGGTCTCCGTCTGAAGAAGACTTAGAGACTCTAAACTCATGGTAAAGGCTCTCTAGGGACCGCATTGCTATAAGCGTAACTTGAAATTTGATAACTTGCAACTATCTTACCGGTCGTATGACTCAAAAATGTATTCGCATATTTTGTAATATAGTTATGTAATATGACATGTACAGGGTATAATGCAGTCGCGCACCTCGACTCCAGCGCTTTCTTGTTCTTTTTCTAAGATGCATTTATATTTGACTTATAGCGAACAATTAATAAAAAAGTCAACTGCAGTTTTTCAACAGTTGTGTTTTTTTTTTTTTCTTGTACATATTACTACGTTCTGCTATATGTATTTATTGTTGTATTCTTCTGGTGTTCTCAATGAATGAATGAATGAATTTAGTACGAATTCTTATAAATTTTTTTATATTTTTAAATACTGAACGCTTTCGCTTTTTTGTCTTGAGTTTGCTGTTGCTGATGACGTTGATAGTAATGATAGTCACAGTAAAAGTTGACTCGCCAAACGTATTTCAGTGATTGTCTTTAGACTTTAGCTGGAAACGCGCGTTCGATTCGCTCGTCCAACGCTCACTCATGCATTTCAGGCAATTGCGCGCTTTGTTGTCTTCACTGTTGTGTTTGTTGTTGTTGTTGTTGTTGTTGTTGTTGTTGTTGTGAGTGTCGTCGTCAGCAAGAGCAACAGCAGTCCCAACGTAATTATTGTTGTTGGAGAATTACCCCGTTCTGATGACAGTCGCCTGACGCCGCCATTGACGCCGTCGTCGTTTTACGTTTGCAAATGCGTTCAAAACTTTTAGTTAAATAGTTCTTTGATACACTTCAGATGATGGTAAGCGTGGACAAAATTCAACAGAAGTTTGTCACACTCACAAGGAAAATCCAATTCGATGAGTAGTGTTTGGTAAATCTTTAAATTTATATATAGTTATACGTAATAGATTCGAGCTCTGAGTTAATGCGAGAGAGATTTTATCGAATTTTCTTCGTAGCCGCTTACGCATCATTCTGCAGTCCACAGATTTAATACAATTGCATTAAAAAATAACATAAAAGATCAACTCAATCCAAAAAAAAAAAGTGAACAGTTCATGATCAGACTAGCCGTAAAATGATCATGGAATTTGCCAATCACGTTATTGTGTAAATCACAACAGTTTTTTATGTAACTCTTAAATGCGCACGGTTCCCTGCCTAGTGGAGGCAAACCGATTGATTATATTAATGATCCCGAAACTCGAAAAGAACAAATTACAGGCGGCGCCATACAGTATTATAATTTTCAGTCACTTGTGAGCGCTTACTTGTAAAATCTCACTTCTTTATGCTCACTTGTGCAAAATCAGAATAACAGAACAACAAAATAAGTACTTTTTTCCAAGTTCATTGAATTTCTTAATACAATACACAAGCTTAATCAAATAAATCTAAAAATCACAGTTTGCCAATCACAGTTAAAAATCACAGTTAAGGGTATTACTGCTACTTAATATTATAGCCCGTTTACATACAGAGAACTAGAATGAAACCAGCAAAGAGGACAAGCAGTTCCTAAAAAGTGTTTACATTGAAGTCACAAGTAAGTCGCAAGCAAAACGGAACTACTGAAAAGCATATTTTTATTACCACCAACATTTTTTTCGTTGTACAAAGCTTTGAAATTATTGAAAACATGACCAAAAGCGAGGATAAACACGTACTGACTTTATCCCAGCATAAGATACGTGCTTTGATTTAATGGAACTACAGTTCTGCAAACTAGCTATTTTACAGATTTCGTAATGCAGTCATGTAAAAAATGTCACCAAAATAGTAGTTGCTGGCCTAGTGACGAATAATTCAAACTCAACTGACATATTTTTCTATGTACTGTAGCCAACTAGTTACCGACCATTACGACTTTTTGCTAGTTCCTTTCTAATTCTTTATAGGTATGTGAACGGGCTGTTACAGTATTCTGATTCTGAGAGTTTTCCAATTAAACAAATCAGTTATTTCAAGCGACAGTATTCTGTTAGAATTTTTGTTAAGATCCCTAATTGAATTCTGCACAGCCTAAGCAGTTTATTTGGTTTAACTTGTTGTTATTGTACAATATTCAATAATAGAGAAGTTCTATGGTTGCCAATGCAATATTACAGTTCTGGACACTCCAATTGAATTCCTTTGTTTCTATTAGTAAGCTTATTTGCCTATTCCTACCCAGTTATGTTAATGGATCTTATCCAGTGTTGTTATTCAGTCTTTTTATCTCTCATTCTCTCTCTTCCTATCTCATACACACGAACAAAGAAAGACTAGTTGGCAACTCTGGATTTGTCATTCACATCAGCTATAATATACTCTACAGTGCTCTGGACAACACCAAGCTGCCTTAATCATTTGTTTAGATTTAAAGGCATTCGATAAATCGATAAAGGTTTCGCACAGTAAATTTAAAGTATACAAACAAATCGGTTTAGCTGAAATTAACATTTTCATTTGTATAAATTGTATTTTTTAACATACACTTATACTTTCTGCAACAGTTTCAATAGTTCATTGACTGTTGATTTCGTGCTTGAACGAACAAATGGTAAAAAAAAAAAAACGGACAGACAGACGGACAGACAGTCAGATGTTTGACTAAATGAGCGCCTGAATGAAAGCTTTCAGTAGTTGGACATGCAGACAACTTTAATTGCAGCAATTCTTAGACGATTTTCATTTGTATATATTTAGTTAAATTGAATTATATTGTAATGGAGCACGTTTGCAAGCTGTAGAGAAGTGTTTCCAAGGACTTTCAGCTTTTAGCTTTAATACGAAGTTTATAGCATAACTTGAGGCGCATAGTTTTGCTGGAATTTATTTGTATTCAAAGCATATTTGTGTAGTTTGCTCGGGTATACAAATAAGTTTTCAGCGTTTTTTTTTTCTCTTGTAACTTTTATTCAAAATATTGTCCATCGATAGGTACGACTTTCCCTTACAGCATCTTAGGCAGTAAATATAGAATAGAACCAATTTTCCAAAAATAGAATAGAACCAATTTTTGATTTCTTTCAAAAGAAGTAAAGTGCTGCTTGGTTAAGCCATCAGCCCTCGACCGGAACAAGTGGTAGTCGGAAGAAGCAATGTCTGGTGAATACGGTGGGTGGAATAGAACATCGAATTGAAGCGACTCCGAAACATAGTTGACGACTTTTGCAAGAACGCTTTGTCATGTTTTTTTTTTTTTGCATATTGGGGCGTTGGAACTTTAATGCTCGGCTCAATTGCATCAATTGCTGTTTGTAACGTTCCCCAGTGATTGTTTCATTAGGCTGACGTAGCTGATAGTCCATCCAACCGTGCTGATACCAATAGATGCAAAGCATTAGCTTCTTTCTATGACTATGACGCTTTGGATTGTCATAGTGGATTCACTTTTCATCCCTCGTCACGATTCGATACAAAATAAGAAAAAAAAAACTTCCGATTTTGACTTTGGAGTAATTGTTCACACGTGAAAAAGCGGCATTCGACGTATCTTGGCTTGAGTTTACTCGGAACCCAATTTCCTTGTTTTTGCACCACACTCAAGGCTTTGAGACGGTTTGAAATCGCTTTTTAAGTCGCATCCAAGGTTTCAGCGAGCTTCTCTTGAGTTTTTCATGAATCTTTGTTCAATAACGCCCCCAACACAGCGTCTTCAAACTGTACTGGCCACTCTTCGTGTTCCTTGTGATTGTTGTCGAAATTTGTACTTTTAAAACGCTGGAACCAGTACTCAGTTGATTTTATTGTTGGAACATATTTCACACACCAATCGATGTCCATCAGCTGCACTTTTCTTCAAATTAATACAAAAAAGCAGTGCTTTCTCCAAACTGAGAAAGATTGACATAGTTAGAGCACAAAGAAAGTATGTATGTTGTTTAGACTTCAGGCAAAATAACACATACTAATTTTTAGAGGGAAATCATGCCGCTTTAACATTTATATAGTTACATGTTGGTCCGTTGCAATTTAATGCTAGTTACGTCGCATTACGCAAATCTCTCAGAACTTATTGCTACACCCCATATTATAGCCACAAAAATGTACATAGTAGAAAAATTTCGCTGGAAATGCAAGCGGTTCTCTTCAGCAGCATTTTTCCTGCTAACTAATTAACCAAAGCCTGTGTGCGTATTTGAGTAGCTGCCTCTAGTAACTCATGTATAACTTGTGCTGTGTATCCTTGACAGCACATTTACTGCACTCTTGACTTTCAAGTGTATTTCTCTTAGCAGCTTTTTTTGAAGTGCACCATAAGCCATTTTTAGTATTTAGCTGAAAAATTCCTTTAAATAATTAATACCAAGAATGCAGCAGGGCATGCAAAACCATGACAACAAGCTGTCTGTAGTGTAATATTATCGTTGCTTTTATTATAATAATAATAATAAAAAAATAAAAAAGAAACACACAGACACACGTTGTACACTTCTATGGTACATTAGATACGTGCTTGGTACATTCCACAGCTAAATTGCGTTTATATTTAGAAAATATATATTTGCTAGATACATTTAAATGAAAGTGCGTTGCTTTTAAAATAAGAAGAAGAACACGACGAAGAAGAAGACGAAGACGAAAACAACGCGCCATGACAATGACGTCAAACGCAGTTGCATTTTCCCCCTACAACTTTTTTATTTTTATTGTGCTACTAAAATTTTTTTTCGATTTTTATAAGCTGCTAATTTTAGCAGACACTGTCGTCGCCAATGGAGCCGCCCACACAGCAACTTACCTGCCAAATAATACAAAAATAGTTCATTCATTCATTCATTCATTCATTCATTCATTCACCCATTGAATGAACTACCCTTGTTGCACGTCTTCATGGAATTGTCTACAATATAAATTGCAATTATCTTTTGTTATTTCTATAAAGTTACTTTTGTTATTTTGGGTAACACTCCACACAAAAATAATTAATTGTTTCTATTTTTGTTTAAGTGCAATTAAGTATCTAACGCCTAAACTTCACGTTGCAAAAAACTGTTTGCACATCTAATGGACAGTCAAACAAACAAAACGTGTACTTCACAAACTGTTTCCTGACTGGCTGTCGGTCTTTGTGTCTAGATACGCATCTATCTCCACTATCTCTCCACTATACTCATATTTCTTAGCTTCAGAGTTGCTAACTCTTCTGTAAATTTTATTAAATTTTCATACTCTTGCTTTTGCATATTTCTGTGCTGACGACATTAATCACCGATTTTACGTCAATTTCGTTCTTTGATTTATTATTTGACGCCTTTTTTGCTTGAACATGGTCGACTGTTGCTTCAGTGGCTACTACGTTGTTGCACGTAGTTGAGTTTTCAAGAAAAATGCTTCTATTGTCACTGAATTTGATTAATGACTCGCAGAACACACAATGCGACAACATTAGACAGCAATATTTGTAGTATGTACTAGTTTTCAATTAAAAGAGTCAAAGAAAATAATTGAAAACAAAAAAAAAAAATAAATAAATAAATAAAATTTAGAGACTGTGAGATACTCTGTATTCAAGCTTTAGTTAGAGTCAGCTGTTACTTTAGAGTCGACTCTAAATTCATTTTGTACTAATAAATATTTTAGAGCTGCTACTAAGAAGATTGGAATATTTATGTAAACTTTGATGCCCTAGTCGAGTGTATCTCTGTGAATATACAAAAATGTATGTGAATACCAATTTATGTAAGGAATTGTTAAAAATCAAGAAGTAGAACTTAAAAAAATCAACAAAAACTTAATTTTTTTAAGATTTTTATGGTTTTTGTAAGTGCTTGTATCTCAACCATATGAAAATTTCGTATTGCTAGCTTAAAGCCCAGTACTGAGACCATTGAAAATTTTTGCTACCGAAATTGTAAATTATTACTGCTTTGTCAAACAAACAAAATATAGTGTTCCCAAATTAACAAGAAATACTAAAATCAGATATTTATTAGGTGAAAACTCCACACCTACTGAGTTTTCTTTGGTTTTTTCTGACGGAAATGCAAAAGGTCACACTCTTTGTCACCTGTTCTTTCAGTACATTAAGTATTTTCGGTAGAAAACATTATTGTTAACTGAGTACTCGATGAAAAACAGTTCATGGCGAAAATTTTTAATTGTTTTTTTGATAGCGTTTTCTTATGTGTTTTTTTGGCATCAAAAATTTTCATCGATCTCAGTATTTGAGCTTAAGTTACAGAAAAGTTTTTCACAAAAAAAAATTGGATAATTTGTGGCTCATTTATATGGCGTATACTGCGTACAGTAGGGCTAGCACATTAGTGTGAAGTACTGCTTTTTATTGTAGTTTAATAGAGTATCAAGTTTGACCTGCCACGTCCACTATTTGGGGTAGCTCCCATACAAACCTATGGTCCACTTTTTGACTTTTTGTAAGAAAAACTTTTTTATTAAAGTCAATATTAGATTGAAACGCGATATGGTGCCTTTTAAGAGACAGCCGCTAAACATACATAGACAATTGGGCGTGGCCCGCCCTATTTTTGAGGTAGCCCCCATACAAACCCACCGTGCAATTTTGTGTTTTATGTGAAAAAATCCTTCATTTAGATCAATATTAGCTTGAAATTTGATTTTGTGGATTTTAATGGATAACCGCTTTATATGCATATATAAAGGGGCGTGTCCCGCTCACTTTTTGAGGTAGTCCCATATAAACACACGTTCACTTTTATGCATTTGTATGGAAAACGTCAATATCAACTTGAAATTCGATATGGCGGCATCTTACACATCCACTACATCGCTTCATACACATATAGTACTAGGGAGCGTGTACCACGCCCTATTTAAACCGCCACTTTTATGTATTACAATACTATTTAAAGTTTCGTGTGAATGGTATTAGAGCTTCGCTTCAACCGAATTTAACGTTTTTTCTTGTATTTCTTTCGAATACATGACGTATAAGTTTTCTGCAAATTTGACCAGTTTAATGGACTGATATTCTGCAAGTTTTTGGCTTACTGCCACGCATGTGCAAAGTTGTTGTGTTAATAACGCCATCAAACAATTTTCTGGAAGTTCTGGATTTCCTTTTTTCAAGATGGCATAAATCAAGATGTTTTGTAACTCATAACTTTGCTGTCCGGTGTACTATATTAAAGTTGTAAGTGCTCAGTAGTTGTGTTTTAAAACAGTTCTTAGGGTAGGCTGTCAATTACTGCTGCTTTAGCTGGTTTGGTTTTGCTAAGTAATACCTTGACCTCTTCACATGTAATAAATTGGTCTAGCTCATCTATTTCCACCAATGGAAGCGTGTAATAAAAGTTAGCAACAAATTGTGATGGGTAATAATACTTTAGTGGTACTCTGATGCTTCCTTTAAGGCGTAGCAAACAAAATGACTTAATTATTATAGGATGCACACCATTTATGAAGCGTATAATAAAAATTTTAAAAGCCAGCTGCAATGGTTCTGTTCTGTTCGGTTCGGTTCGGTTCTTCTTTTTTTTTTTGTTCGATAAATGTTGGCGCAGGCGTCTAACCGACTTAATGTATTGTACTCGTACTACTCGCTTGTATCTTTAACGCAACGTAGTACTTCTCTTCTGCTTAATAATTTAGTAAATAAATAATAAATCTTATTATCACATGTTGCTCGTGTATTCAATTATCAACACAAACAGTGCGAATGAATGAAGCAAAAGATATGAGTACGATTGCTGCAAATTATAACCACAGTGAAAAATACTCGTATAATAAAGTACATAATAGTATAATTAAATAAATTTAACCAAAAAAAAAAAAAAAAAATATATAAAAATTTTATAAAATAATCAAATGTGCTGTTATCAATGAAATGAAATGAAATGTTTAACTTAAGATAGCTAAAGCCTTTATTTATTATTGTATTTGTATTATAGTTAGTTGCCATAGCGCCAATATTTTATGGTTTCAAAAAGTTATTTGAACAGAATATTCTGCACATGACTTTATTTTATGAAATGTTAGCTATATATTTGAAAGTATATTTGAACAGAGTTCTGGGGAACTTTTTTGCATTTTCAAATATATACTTTTTGTTTTTGTTTACATTAAGTCGAAAAAAAAAGTGTGAGCGCAGTCACCAGCTGATGATCACTTTTTCTCAATCACTGTTTAGTGTCAAATCAAATAAGTCAAATGATTAGTTAAATCATTTAGCTTATTTGATTTGACACTAAACAGTGATTGACAAAAAGTGATCATCAGCTGGTGACTGCGCTCACACTTTTTTTTTGAAGGCACCCTCAAATGTAGTATTGTTGATATAACGGCAAATATGCAATATCAATATTTTTATATTTAGAACGATTCCTGGAAGCCAAAAACCAACCTGAACCACAAGATTCCTCAACGCGCAAGAAAGTACTTGGAGTACATTCTGCAAGAGACTGGTATTAATAACTGAAGTCAATTGAAATTGTCGTGCAATTCACTGGCTTAAGAAACACCGTCTTGTACAATTATTGATGGAAAATTATTCCTAACACTGAAAATTTTATTTAGTTAACGAAGCATGATTAGTTTACTACATCTAAGTGTAGTAAGAATATTAAAAAAAAAAATTGTATGGTCTCACAAATTGCATCATTAAGAATTTTCAAGAGAATGCTTTGTTTGCTTTTACCGTCTGGCATCTAACAATCCTATTCTAAAATTTGAGTGCAGCTTTAAAGATATTATGCACTATTTGTTCCTAGTGCACCAAATATTACATTGGGTCATCCTTTTTTTCTGTGGAAATCTACAATTTCTCCATATATTTTGGCAGAGTTTTAGATTAATGAACAACTATTTCGCGAGTATCAAAAACAATGAATTTCCAGTAGAAATTACTGTTTTAATAATGTTGGAAAATGAAAGTACAAATTTCGATATATCAGACCATAAATATCCCTATTCGATATAATAGGTCCTGAAAATATCGTAGGCTCAGGCAGCAAAAGAACCTAGCAGCATGCACAAATAAAGCGCCGAAGAAGATCCTCGAAGAACATTGAAATATATTGGATAGTTTAAACAAAAAGCATTTGTTTCAAGCACCTTTGGATCTTGAGTCTGCCAAACAATAATAGTTATAACAAAAAGTTTGTCAAACACAACAACTAGCAAAGTGGTTAAATTATTTTACAAACAACTGCAAATTTTGTTAATTTGTTTGTCTGCTGATTGTTTGGTTCAAACAATTTTTGGAAAATCTATTATTTTCTACTACTACACAAACGGCCAGAATGTCATGGCTATATCTACTTAGCTTCCGCTGCTGTTAAAGAACTTAGATACAGAGTGAACCGAATGTACCAACTTCAGACCGCTGTAACTTGGGAACCGCACCTGACAGAAAGCTAAAATTTTGAATAATGAGAGTCAGTCTTAAGGCCTGTTGTCGCATATAACAGAAACTGAAACTGAATTCAGTACATTAGCAACTGAAACTGAAACTAAAACAGAATTTTATAATTCTGTCGTCGGCAGCAACAGAAACTGAATTCAGTACATCAGCAACTGAAACTGAAAGAAGTACTTTTGACTTCTTTCTGTTACTGAATGACAGAAAATCAGCTGTTTTGCCATTTACTATTTGCAGCACTCGCATTAGCAACACGAGTTTTTCGAGTTGTTGCTGGTTTTTGTTAGTTTCAGTTCAGTTTATGCGGCAACCCCCCCCCCCCACACTGTAATTGCAACTGAATAAATGTACAACAGAAACTGAAAATCAGTTTCAGTTTCGTTTCAGTTTAAGTTTCAGTTTCTGTTGTATGCGACAACAGGCCTTTATTACTTACTCAAAACTTTTGCCCATCAGGTGTTTGGCAATATGTTTATACATCATCATGTATTATTACAAAAGGTAAAAGTGTGATTGCGCTATATCTGAACGATATTGACAGCATTGTAAAACGCCATGGTGGTGCTCGACAATTCAATGCAGCATTCTCAATTCAAAATCCACTCAATCGGCAGCTGTTGGGTCGTAGGGTATTTGCATTTCCTATGAAAAATATTATTGCATGTGTCATTGTTGATATTTCGCTTGTTCGTCTTTTACTGTTTTCGTTTCTTTTATTATTTTTTTGTTTGTTATTTTTTCATTGTATAGGGTGTTTGTTGAGTGGTGTAGAGCTTTGATATAAATTAAAATACTGAGTTTGAATAATTTCAAAATGAAAATCGGTTTTATTAGAAAGAGAATTTTGTATGCCTTTCAGTGTTGAAATATTTTATGATTTGGAGTATGTGGGTCGAATGTGACGCTATCTGAAAGTTCAATATTCGAACACTTTTTATTTAGTTCTGTTGCGAAAACGTTCCATGGTTAATCGATCAGATGAACGATTATATTGACCTTAAAATGAAATGAACTGAAACACGGTTTTCGAAATCTAAATTTGCAGAATATGCAAGCGTTCTTCTGGCTTTAATCAATTCACCGAAAAAAGGGCATAAATGTCAATAGCGTTGCCAGAGTTGCCTGTCGAAAAATGGAACTTCTAAAAAAAAACACTCGTTAAAAAAAGTAGAGACGAACGCCATACTTTTTTTTGCCATTTTTTTTTTGTCGTTGCTCATCATGCTTATCATTTTATTGTATAAAAGAAATGAAGTGTGCTGCGCACTTGCACGAGCTAAAGAAAAAAAGAAATTGTTAAAAAAAGTACAAAAAAAAGCATTTTATAAAAAATAATAATAAAAAATTTCAAGCAACACGCGTCGTGTTGATTTTTGTGCTTGCCAAATTAATTTTTATTGCTGACATTCCATGCTGCTTCATTTTTTTGTTCATTTAAAGAGTTTTTCTTTTAATTTTATTATTATTATTATTATTATTATTATTATTATTGTTCAATAAGACAAAAACAAAACAAAATGAGAGACAATTACTTGCAATGAATTGCTATCGTTTCTGGTTTTTTATAAACTAAGCAAACACATTTATGGCAAATATTTATTGCAGTGATTTGAGAATTTGTTTTTATGGCGAAATAAAGTTGAGTGTTTCTGTTTAGTTCCCCTTTTTTCTTCCATTTTCGGTTTACTCTGCGTATGAGTAATATGTTGTATGTACAAAAAGCGTTAAAAAAGCGTTTAAAGTCTTGTAATAAAAAGCTGCATACAAATTTCAAGGAAGTAAATATTAATTGCTTTTTGTATTCAGTGAAATTTAAATTTAAGCAAATGTGCTTATGAAAAAAATTGTAGAAATAAATATACTTAAGTATTAAAACCTGTAGTAAATACATATCAAGTTGATCTTCCTCATTCTGGGTCTTAATTTTGGTCTTAACTCATTCTTGGAATTCGAATTCGAATTCGTACTGGATATTGGATGGTGTGTTGAAATTGAATCAGTTTCGAAAGTTTTCGAACTTATGCGAAACGTTATTCGAAACAGCTGTGTATCAGTTGTGCTGCTCAATTCTAAACAAAAATAAACCCAAATGATTGATTTTTGTTAAGCTTTTCCATTCATTGCATACCCAACTCTTACGAAGTATTTGGCTATTCACACCGAACGAATTACGTTTTTTTTTTGCGATGAAATAACTGGTATATTGTCGGTATCATGTCTTATTTAATATCACCACCAACAATATATAATATAATATATATTTAAATAAAGCGAACGTCATTTTGCCACTCACATGTTAACGACAAACAACAGTAGTAACGGGAATTGTTGAGAATATACGGCCTAATGGAAATGCTCTATTAGACTTCTTTATTTTGTACACTTTTAAATGTGACGTCTCCGGCTAAGTGTGCCCTATGTAATGAGGAGGGTACGGCCCACTGTGCGAACGACCCAAACAGCGACAATAGAAGTTACGGTCGAGCTACTGTTTTCATTAAGTCTAATATAAGTCACTTTCCTGTTTACTACATGAGATACTTTCATTGTTTTGAACTTAAAGTCTGGTTTTTAAACAGTTTACTATTCACCTAATATTGCTTGAAGCTCGATTGATTTTCAAGACAACATTGACGAGCTATTTTTCGGGAACAAAAGTTCCGATTGCTGCAGACTGGAATTCGAAGTATCGCCCTGCAGACTGGAATTCGAAGTATCGCCTTAAGGGTGCTAGTCGTACATGTCCGACACTATCTTCTGTCTAATGAACTTGCGGATTTCAGTGGTTTTCAGTGGAAAGTTCATCTACGCACTTTCCGTACAGCAACAGAAGTCTCCCGAAATGAGGAAAAAGCTGAGACTTTTACGGATGTGCTGGAATACCGACCTTTTGACTTGGCTTTACCTGCTGATTTTGAATACACATTGCAACGCTTACTTGCGCTGCAATAATTAATATCAGAGACGTCACTTTTCAAGAAGTAAAATAGCAAATCAAGTCACTAAAACTACGAAAAGCTACAATTTACGTTGGTATCGACGACCCCCTGTCAAGATACTTTCTATTCAAAGTGTCCAGTTTTTGGTGTTCTTATTTAATGCCATTCACAGTGAAAGCTCAAGTTTAGTAGTATTGACCAATAAGTCTACTGCTACAGAGTACTGTCTGTATTAAATTAACAAAATATCATGCCCGTTTAGCAGTTGGGTTTCAAACATCAACATAACACAGCAGTGCATTTACACAGATTCATATTATTGACGCTTTTGAAGAGAACAGCGACAGTTCTGCTGTTTTCTGGCATGTACAGCATGTATTTGATCACGAGTGGCTTGAGGGATTGATGCAGATAGATCGCACCTTCAAAAGGCGTACTTCAGATTGCAATAAAAGGTAAACTTCTGAAGATACGAACAGTATGTGCTAGAATATCCCAAATCAAATCAACACAATATCTCAAATATACATCAGATATGCCGAAACAAGCTGCAACAAGTAGTCAACTTTTAATCTATAAAAAGATTTTTGTGCGAAATTCAACTTTGGGGCCTTTGGGGCTTTACAAAACTGTAAGTCACTCTGTTCCATTTGCAATGCGCCGTGGTTTGTGTTTAACACGATTATTAGTCAAAACTTAATATTACGAACTATAACGATGATAAAGATATACTGCTCGCCTTCAGCTCTTGTTATCAACACAAGCCACCCAAATGCCCTAACAAGGCGGTAACGAATTCCATTTCTAATTTAATTTAATAAATTTTATTAAAATAATTGTAATACTACAAAGCTTATTTTACAGAACAACTTCAATGCATATAATAATTTATTTGAAACAATTTAATTCCGTTTTTTTTTTTTCAAGTACTTACAAACTTTGCAGCTACTTTTAAAAAACTTTTCAAGCACTTCTGTAATACAGAAGAAACGAAGACCTCAATTTACATTTGAAAACAAAAAAACAAACAGCAGCAAACCAAAACCATAAACCAAACTTGATATTTTGGCATTTAATTTATAAGCTACTTATCATGTTTCCAATTTAGCAAAGTAAACTCTGAGCGTACTACTCGTTAAACTTAAACAAATGATAATGAAAAACAAGACACTTATACACAAGAGCATACTGCTGGCTTCGTACGGCAGAAAGAACACTTGTAATTCAAGTGTATCTAACAAGAAGAACGTTGAAAAATTACAGTTTACAACTTTTGAAATACTGAAATTGTATACAAGTGCTTAACATAAATCTTACTCAGTTTTGTCAGCAGTTAGCTTAGTTTCCTTATTTCATATTATATGAGTTGGGAATAATGACACAGAATAATGAATTTAGTAGTAGTAAATTTATCAAAAAAAAAAAAAAGTTTTACTAACTAATACATACAGCTAAAATCTGAGCACTTGAAGCAGCACTAAATGAAATATTTATGCTAGACAAGCGCAATTTCTTGATGATCTATTTAAATTTAGTAGCAGTGTTTTAACTTCTGATCAGAAAATAGATGGAATTTAAACGAACCTCGCTTGAGATATTGTGGTTGGTACAACTGTCTTGCATAAATGTTGATACAACTGTCAGTTGTTCGTGCTAGGGTTGCCAAAATTTAAAAAAAAATATATATCAATATTGCTAATATTCCAGTATTGAAAATGGCAATATTGATATTCGATTTTGTGGATCGAAAAATATCGTCATTGGACTAAACAAAAAACATATTATTGTTCCGAACGTTTCTCAAAAAGTTTATCAAATGAGAATAGATTTATAATAATGGGTGTCTTTTCCACTAAAAGTAGATAGAATATGTACTTGAGGAACATCAGTCCATTGATATTAGTTGTCATAAAATGGTTTCTAATTTACTTTAAAAGTGTGCATAACATTCCAACTAGTAGAACTTGAACGAATCCTGGCTTCAGAAAGTCTCCCTACCCGGTTTTAGAAAGATTCGATGAAAACTGAACGACTCTTTCCCATCTTCACATACACGCATCCAAACAGATATACGGACAGGTCGAGATAGACTTGTTGAGCTGATCAAGAATATAAATATTGAGGCGTTGCAATTAATTTTAAAGGAATTTTTGAGGGTTTATTTAAAAAAGTGCTACAATGTATATTATTCGAAGTATTGTCCATTGTGAGCTACATTTCATCTTCTCATCTTTTTGGCAGCATATGGACCCATTCTTTGGTATCCTCGTAAGAAGAAAAGAGCTGCTCAGCCAGGGCGTGGGTCATCGATCTGAACAAGTGGTAGTCAGGAGGGACTATGTCTGGGCTATAAGGTAGCAAATCCCAATTCAACGCCTCCAACGATTCCTTGACGGATCTTGCAACATGTGGCCGAGCGTTGTCATGTTTGAAAAACCACCTTGTCGTGTCTTTTGGCATATTCCGGCCGTTTTTGCTTCAATGCTCGGCTCAATTGCATCAATTGTCGTTGGTAACGTTCATCAGTGATGGTTTGGTTAGATTGCAGCAGCTCATAGTACACAACAGCCTTCCGATCGCACCAAATACAGAGCATGAACTTGGCGCCATGAATATTCGGCTTGGCCGTCGATGTTGATGCATGGCCGGGTGGCCCCATGATGTTTTTCGCTTTGGGTTGTCGGAATGTATTCACTTTTCATCGCCAGTAACAATACGATGCAAAAAACTCTTCCGATTAAGGCGGTGAAGCAGCTGCACGCTAGTGAAAAATCTCCTTTCGACGTCTCTTGGCTTCAATTCGTACGGCACACAACTCCCTTGCTTTTGAAACATTCCCATAGCTTTGAGGCATTTGACAAGTCTTTGACTCACAATGATTCTGACAATTCTTGAAGGGTTTGACACGGATCTTCGTCGAGTAATGCTTCCAATTCTTCATCTTTAAACTTTTTTGGCTGGCCCGGACGTTCTTTGTCCTCCGTATCAAAATCACCACTTTTAAACCGACGAAACCAGTACTCACAAGTCGAAATCGATGGAGTATAGTCCCCATAAGCCTCACAAAGCGTACGAAGGGCTTCAGCTTCTTTTTTCTTCAAATGAAAGCACAAAAGCAAACCTTCCCGCGAATTGCGTTTTTTTGTAACAAAAGTCGACATGTTCACAGAGCAATTGACGTCCCTAGTTCGTGCGAAATAACTTGGTAAAGAAGTTAGTGTTGGCTGTGTTTTGCAAATTTTGAAGATTTTTTTTGCAAAGTTTGTCTAAAATTGTGTGTTGCCAGGAAAAGTTTGGGAATTACTAATAATAATGGGAAATATCAAAGAATAATTAAACTGTTTTCAGATTATTGACAATTTCCTGATACTTTTTGATCAGAAGATAACTTAAAACAATGAGTAATTTGGCGCTTAAGTTAAAAATAACTTCAAAGCGTAAGTTTTTTTTTTGGGTTTTTTTTTGGTTCTAAAGAAAATTTCTAAGCAGTTTAATTTCATTTTTCTAGTTGAGTGCAACAATGTTTGTTTCAACTTGTGTGTGTTGTTTGACATCTGTCCGTCTGTCCCTCTGTCTATCTGTGCTGTCTTATTTCGTATCTTTAGCCAACGCTGTCAAATATATCAATTACATGTCATTTGTCTATTTGTTTATGAAAAGGATATTCAGCTTCATAAAATACGTGCGCTGTTAGACAAATATTGCAACTAATTTAATAATAGTAAGCGAAAGATGCCTTCATTTTGTATACAAACGCCAAGATTTCTCATAAAGCGCCATAATATAATATACCCACCCATATGTATCAGTGGTGGTTGGTTGGTTGGCTTCCTTTCTAGTAAATATAATAGCTGCGCAATAGATTCTAGATTCTAAGTAAAGAAAGCTAAGAGCAATTTGAGGCAGTGAAGTGCAGTCGTATGTTTGTGTTATCATTATGACATGTTCAAAATTACCAATGACAAACGTGATTTGACTGCAAAGCACTCAACAAGCGAAATACTTATAGTGGCGGGCTTGAAATTGCTCGGTTTAGAAGGTCACATGCTGCTATTCCAGTTGCTGATTGCGCTGCGCAAAAGTGCTTGTTCTTTTTTCTTTTTTTTTCTTGGAAAAGGATATACTATAGGCTAAAGGATGTTGCTGCTATTTTATTGCAAAGGAAATTATGACGCAGCATTTGCTAAATGCCAAAAATACATGAGTTTGCTTGCTGCTGCGAGTTTGGGTATTTTGGTTTGTTTGCTTAAAACTTTGCTACTGATTTGTTTGTTTGTCTTGATTTTTTGTGTAGTTTATTACTTTTTTTGGATTTTTTTTTTTTTTTTATTATTTTTTTGTTGGAGCGTATTACAATGCAGACATTTAAGCTACTGCTTCAGTGCTTTTTATGTGAAAGATTGTAAGAAATGTGAGCTTTAAGTGTTTTATAAGCAAGCAACAAAAGTAATGAGTAATTGGCCTACTTACAATGTTTCAAAAAATGCCTCGAATTCATTATTATAGTTTAAAATATACAAAATAATCGATGCAAAAACTCGAAGCCAGCTCTTTTCAGATTCTAAGTTTCGAAAATGTTTTAATGAATCGTATTTGGATTCGGTTACAGATTGGTTTCGTAAATGTTTGATTCGACATTGATTGAACTACGGATCAGTACAAAACTTCTCGATTCAGCACAGAACCGACTTAAAATATTAAACGACTTCACCGTTTAAAGTATAGCTAGCAACTCTACATATACTTTTCATACTAAAGTCGAACATGGCCCTTCGAGCCGGATAGATAGAGAAAAGTATATAAATGTAGGCATTTAAAACTCAACTGCATGGCAATGTGGACTGCAATCATGACTTGGGAAATTTACTCTACATGCGAAATTTACTCTACAAATACTCATATGGAGACAGACACCTACTCTGCTGATTTTCAGCGGTTTTATAGCCAAAATTACATATAATCTACATAGCCAACCAAATTAAGAATATTGGAACTAGATAAAAAAAAAAGAAGAAAAGTAGTGCCCAAACTAGTTGGGGAACTCAACTATGTGCCAAAATTTTCAGTTCGAACTTAACAAAAAGCAAAAGCTGAAAACTGTATTAATATTGCACGTATTTTATGGGTTGCACGATTTCGAGCCCCACGTTGGGCGCCATTTTTAATTTTTATACATATAAAATAAGTTTTATACTTCTAGCATTCAACAAAGTAAAGCTCAAAACTTCCGTAGACATTATCAGTGCAGCAATTGGAAACGCACATGCTTAATGACGTAGCACGCAAATTATTCTAGTCGTTGACAATTGCGGTGGATGTTATGAACGTCATAGAATTGTAGTATTATCACTGACTTATCAATTATTTATCATAGCATGCGCTAAAGACAGACAGCAATTTTGCTGCGTTACATATAGACTTGCCAGTCAATGAAAACTTCACTGTCTGCACACTTCTTGCTGCTAAAAGTACTTGTATTTTATTAATGAAGCGCACACTCAACACTATCTTTTATCTTCTATATTCTATATTCTATATAGATTATATACTGCCACAAAGCACTTTATATACTTGTCTCCTAACATTTAAATATGCACATAGTTGACACCAATGTCCTTTCTATATATGTTGTTTGTCATTAGAAGTATATGCAAAAATGTAAAAAGCGAGAAGCAAAGTCAGTTAAAAGATAGTATTGTTCATAGTACCTATTTTTTGTTTTTTCTTTTTTCAACGCTGCTAGTTGCTGACCTTTTTTTCTTTTGTAGCTGTCGCCAATGCAAATAACCCAAAAATAAAATAAAAAAAATAAGAGTAGTAAGAAAAGTAACTCAAAGATAAGTTTAGTTGATAGAACGCGCGCGACAACACATTAGGCGACACACTAATGGAAAATGCGATTAGAAAGGCAACAAATATAAGATAGAGCAATCAACAAAAGGCAGTTAGATAGTACTTAGACAGACAGACAGACAGACGGACAGCCAAACGAACCGGCATTTTGTTTTATTTGTCTAACGTTTATTTACATGAAAATGGCGGCAGCAAGCGAGAAGCAAGAAAATGGCGTCTATTTTGCTTTGCAAATGTTACTCATACACCATTTTGGATCAATAACCTGTAAAAGATATAGTCGTTTAAGTGTTTGAAAATCGTACAACGTGTTGCAAACTTCTTGAGAGAAACTGTTGCTGCTTTAGTTTTACATAATAGAAAAAGCGTAAAATACTTATGGAAAAGTTTCTGCCAAGATAAAATGTCAGCCATTAAACTGAGCTGAAGCATGGCAGCCACAGCAAAGCCACAGCAACCGAGCAGAACACGCGCTAAGTGATTTTCAACAGTGCGCTGCCATATGCAAACGAGACATAAAGTGAAGCCAAGGCAACAGACAGTTTGGCAGATGCAAGGCTAGGGAATTGTGGTAGAAACATCATTTATATTTAAGCTAAGAAAAAAAAAGGAAATCTTTCCAGTGAAACTAAAAATATAAAGAACCGAGAATGATTTGAACTGTGTGTAGATTTTGTACACTTCTATCATTTTCAAATCGAATATGTTAACGGTTAAAAATGCTGCCATCAAATAAAGTCTCCCTAACTGAAACCCGATTCACATGCTGTCGGTAATGTGCTGTATCTGCAAAACCAATTAACATACAATCAAATCTCTCTAGTCCGTTATATTCCGTATACTTTGAAGTTTCCATCACCATTTTCACTCCACCGTAATTTTGTTTATGCATCACAGAATGAGCCAACTGAAGACTAGGAAAATTGTTTCCATGGTGCAGAAGTACAGCTTTGAAGCTTCTTAAAGAACTGTTGGTGAAAAGGTTTGACAGGTCTGATTCCTAAGTAGTAAAATTCTTTTCAGTTAATGAGGTGTGGTCAAACTCTCTGAATTTATCATAATTAACTGTCGTCTGTGTTGGCGTGAGTGAAGCTAGTAGAAGTTTGGATTTAGAAGTTTTCAAGTTTCGAATAAAGCGGAAAAATTGTAGATTTTTAAACTAATTTAATATTTCTGGAATGAGGTAAGGAAAAATTGTGTATGAGAAATCATAATTCCATCTTTACACTATTGTATTCTATTTTCTTTCAAACAGCCGAAAAATAGAAAATAAAAATATTTATTTTGCCTCTTTATTGCACTCACTTTGTAATGACATATACCTGCATAGTCATAAATATTTTCTTTTTCACTTCTGAACTTCACAACACAAAACAAACTGTGTAACAAATCTATGCAACCACTTTTCCGTCATTCGTTTAAAGGATATAAGAAACTATCGAGCGCTTAAACGAAAAAAAGGAAGGAAAACTTAAGCTTCCCACGCGATTCGCGCTGTTGGAAGCGCTGAGGTGGAAAAGTTTTTACGCTGCTGGCTTTTTACGCTGCTAGGGTTTCTTCTGCTGCTTGACACTAGCAGCTACTTAAATGTAGCTTTTCTTTTACACTTTTACACTATTTTCACCTGGTTTATTTTTGTTCGTGCCATTGTGGGACATTTGCTTACACATGAACTAAAAGAACATTTTTTTAAAAGTTTTTCTTCACGTGCTTCAAGCCGTCGTCTAACGCAAGTTGATGCATTCTAAAGTACAAGGTGTCTCAAAAGAAAGTTAGTTTATTGAAAAAATGTTTATTAAATATTAAAATACACACTTTGGGAATTTATTGCTTAAAAATGATATTGTCCAAATGTAAACCGTTGCGTTCACGGCATTCATTTAATCGAGCACTAAAATTTTCTATGAAGGCTCGGCAGGTATTCTCCGTGATGGCTGCCATTTCGTGACGGATATTTCCTTTTAATTGTGCCAGGGAAGTCGGTTTGTTGCCGTAAACTTTAGATTTGACGTAACTCCACAGGAAAAAGTCCATAGGGGTTAAATCGGGACTTCGTGGAGGTCAATTTATGTCACCTCTCCTGGTGATCAAATTGCCAGGAAAAGTTTCATGAACTCGTGGTAGAGATCTGTTGGACGTGGTGAAGTTGCGCTGTCCCGCTGGAACCATGTTCTTTGATTATAACCAGGAGAGTTTTGCAGTTCAGGCACGAAGAAATCATCTAACATCTCACCATAACACACTGAATTAACTGTAACTGTGCGTCCCCTTTCATCTTCAAAAAAGTAAGAGCCCATACGGTCACTTTAGGCGAATGTAGGGGTTTCTGATGTTTGTGTCTTGGATTGGTTGCACTCCAGTAGCGGCAATTTTGCTTGTATACATGTCCATTAAGATGGAAATAAGCTTCATCGGAAAACAAGATGTTGGTAAACATTTGAAAGCGCTCAATCATCTTGCACCAGCTGAATTTTGTAGGGGTGCAGCTTTAAATCTTTGTGTAAAATGCGGAACAATGCATTTAAAGCAACAGCACGCTTCCGTATCGAAGTCGGTCCGGGTTGTCACGAACAGACTGAGTAACACTGTCTACGTTTTCGAACGTTCTCGAAGACCTTGGACGCCCGGATTTTGATTTTTCCAGCGTTGAACCGGTCTCTTCAAACTTCTCGACCCATTTTCCAATGAGTCGAGGGCTTGGCGCATCATTTAAATGACGGAACATGTCGAATACTGCAGAATTTTTCTACGCGCTACAGTCGCTGAATTACCGTTTTTGTAAAACTCACGTACGCACAACGCACGGTCCGCTCCCGAGAAACGCTCCATAGCGACTAAATTCCCAAAAGCTAGGCTACCGATTAACATAACCCCCGGCGCCCCACGGAATAGTTGCGTTCACGCAATCAGCAAATCAAATGTGAACTTTCTTTTGAGACACCCAGTATTAAAAAAAATGTATCTCAAGGCAAGTCAACAGTTATTAATCTATGTAGTATAAGGATTAGCGTAAGTGCAACACATGTCAGCCTGTGTATGTGCAACAGTGCGTATGCTTGTTGTGGCTTTTTGTTGTTGTTGTTGTTGTTGTTGTTACTTAGAGCAAGAAATAACAGTCATACACCAGTTTAGCTATTTACATGAAAAATACTTTAATTTTAACACTGCATAAATTTGCATTTCGCTGTCTTTGCTCTCCAGCCACGCGTAAAACGTCAGCACTGAAGCGAAGTGTATAAAAAACGACAAAAATCACACAAAAGAAATAAAATCATAAAAAATATATGTATATCTCGTAGATGCTATTTACTTATATAAATTCTTATAAATTTACTCCATGGCAGCCAACGCACAGTGGTCTGTTTGATTGAGTTGGCTGAATAAAATTTTTTATAAAATATATTTTTTAATATTCATCGGAGAATGCAATTGGATATACTTTTTCCGACGAAATTTGTTTCGCCATGAAACGCATTTCTTGCTAAACAGAAACGAGAACATGCCAAATTTTCGCATTTGGGCTGATGAGCAAGCCGAAGAGTATCTTGAAATGCACTTAGATTCACAAAAATGCACTGAATCGTGAGGTTTTTAAGCTCAACAAGTACTTTTCGTTGTACGAAGCTTTAAGTTTTACCGTTGGAAATATATTAGCAACATGCGTATTGCTTAGCGACTCTGTTTTGTAAAGCCTGAACTGTTTTCTTTTTGTCTGCCAATGAGATCTATTTGTATTGGCGCGTGTTAGAGCTGTACTTTTCGTTGTACGCAGCTTTAGGTTTTACTCTTAATTTGTATTCTATTGTGTGGACCGGTGCTATTTCTAGTTATACAAAAATTATGTTCAAGTGTTTGATCAGTAAATAGTTATCGAACGCAACCAAAAAATGTTACCAAGTAATCTTGACGTATGCATCTTGTATCTACCATATTTTATATTATAGGTATGCATATCATTTTGCTACACCTACTTTTCTCCAGCCAAATCAAGTAAACAAACCACTGTGCACCTACGGCGTTGGCGTTCGCTGTTTCGCGTAGCGTATTTAATATAGCTCTGCGTATTGTGCTTTGGTGCGTAATTTCTTTTAGCGCGCATATGCGAATTATTATTGTGATATAAATTTATTTTTTAATAAAAATCAGTAGCTAAGCCAAAATACAGATGTACATACGAGTATGCATGAACAGACCAAGCGGCACACAAGTTGGCGGCGTGATATATGAGAAAGCTACAAAGAAATCTAACATATCAGTCGTAAAACATTAAATGTCGCTACTATACAAGTATACCATGCATACGTGTATGTATCTTACACTCGAAACTAAAAAGGAAATATGTTGCTGACGATTGCGACTTTTATCTACTATTTAATTTTTTCATATTTAGTTTCTTATTTTTTTTTTTTTTGTGATTTATGCGCGTCGCGGATTTTTTGCTTAAGCTTTCAACTCACCATTGTGTTGGGTCATTGTCAAGGTTGCCATACAAAATGTATCGCTCTGGGCAGTGTGAACAGGCGCATTCAAATGCAAAGTGTTCGCTGATAAGCTTAGATATTTGTTTATATACAATATTTGTTGGGCGCGCTTCATCTTTGTCCGTGTAGCGTTAAATTTTTAGATAAGCAGAATAAAAAAAAAATAGTCAAATATGTATCTGCTTTCATATTTAAATAGTTCTTTTTTCTTTTTTTTTTGTGTGTAGATACAATACATATTCAAATGCTACGATAAGCGTGCTAGATAGCATTCGAGTATGTATATAAATGATAACGAAAAGCTTTCAAATTATATGCGCTAGACTTGCTGGTGTCCGACTTGAACTAAAAAACTTCTCGTATACGTAATTTCCTGTACTCATTCTCATGCAATCAATGCACGTACATTCGATTTGAAAAGTATCTCAACACAGCAATACGCATCGATTGACGAGTATGATTCTAACACTTAATTTCAAAACTGAATTCTATTGTTAAGTTAGATATGCAACACTTCCGACAACCGGGGAACAGAAAAGCAAACGCTTCACTTTTAAAACGGAAATTAAAACATTTCCGGCGTGTTCTACTACCTTTTAGCCGGTCTGGCGTCCTGTGCTCGCAACATGATCTAACAATTCTAAAGTGTAAATGTTGCAACAACCGCAGCCATGATGCAATCATCTACTATCTCGAATGCCTACGCCTACTCTGTATGTAGCAATAGCATTGAATTACAGTCTATATATATATATATATATATATATATATATATATATATATATATATATATATATATATATATATATATATATATATATATATATATATATATATATATATATATATATATATAAATATATACATGTATATAGTTATGGATTGGGCATATACAGACAAAAGCTCGTTTTATGTTTGCTATACGAGGGCTTTACAATAAATTTTAGCATATATGTATTCAATTAAAAACGAGAAATTCAGCAATGTTTTTTAGCAAAATTTATTCGATAAATTGAACATAAATCGAGTTTCTTTAAAGTTGGGCTAAGCTTTTAGCTATGCAGTTAGTATTTTATTTTAGTTTATCTCGCGGAGAGATTATCTTACATAAGACGCCACGGTGTAGGTGGAAGTGTGCGAAACGTTTATCAGCCAACTTTAATAGCTTATAAAACATAGTAATAAAAGATCAGAACAGAGCAGATTGACGTAAAGTCAAGGATAACAAATAGTTATTATAGCTCATCTTTAAAGAGAATCATTGGCTATGTCAGACGTCACTGGGATCAAGCCGTTTCAGTTCTCTACGACAGGAAATCTTTGCAAAGGCCACAGCTAAGTGATTGACGTGGGCTGTAAGGTGCTCATTGGAGTCGCTGGTATAACGGTTGATTTTCTCCTTCCTAAGCGTACCACGGTGCAGTAGTAACACTGTGACCTAGTGTGGCAGTCCGCAAGCACTTGAAGTATTAACTATTCACCGCTAAACAGTCAACTTATTGCTCAAACTGAACATGCTTTACGGTCTCAGCAGCTACTTCACCTTTCGAAGTTTTGTTACACATTCAGCAGCTGTTTTGCGTGTGGTGCCGCTGATCCAGGTGCATACCCAGATAGCGAACACAGTTTCACTGACCTATCACCAAGTTGTTAAGCGTGACGTCAGGATAATTTCCCCTACGAAGCGAAAAAGTATAGTGCTGCAACTTGCTATATACTTGCCTGTATACATTGTGTACAGGATTAGGCAAAGATCAATTCCCTGAGGTATACCTGAAACTATAATCCGAAATAAATAAAATATAAAATAAATAATAAAAATACACGAACACATCTGATCGCAATCAGTTTGTGTACGTGTAGATCAAAGCTACAGCACACAGGTATCACCATTTTTCAGATCGACTCCATTCCTGTCAACATATCACTGTCCAAAAAAAGTTTGTGAGAGAGAAATGCCAATTGTTTTTCTTTTTCCTTCGCCGCACTCATGTTTGTTCGCCGAAGGCAAAATGAAAATAAACACTCACACGAAGATCATCCGTACATCAACATCAAAGGACAGCTGATTTTCAACGTTTGATCAGCAATCACAGAGAAATTCTTTCTGTGCGATGCATACATTCTCGCACAGTTATATTTGATCGTGATATAGATATATCGTGTACTTGATGCTGTTGAGCAATCCTTCATGCCAGCCGCAATCAAATGTTTGTTGAACGTCCAAAAATACAGCAGAGCTCTAATGCATATTTTCAAAGTCTTCAGGGCATACTGAACGAGTGGATGGAGTTATTCTGAAGTATCATGGTAATGACTGAAGGCGAATTGATGGTCAGAAATCGCACTCTGCTCCAGTTGGAACTGCTAACACTCTAACAAGGAAAATTCTTTCAAATATATTGGAGAATGTAGGTAGAAAAGTTATTGGTGTGTAAGACCCAATAGTTTAACAAGTTTCATGTAACATGCTTCTCCAGTTGACTAGGTTTCGCAACCATCACAAACACCGCGAATTTCCGTTGAGAGTCTAAGTGCTGAACTAGAGTCATAATATTAAAATGCACCACTAAAGGTATCACTACTACTTCCGGAAGAACCTTAGCAACTATACCCGTCCACCCTGTCGTTGTTAATATTTATATTTTGACTGCATATTCTTTGATATAGAAATATGCAAGAGTATAAGCAAATATGTATGCAACTATGACAAATCATGAAATTGTGGAATAAATTAGTTGGGCGTAAAATAGTCACTCACACAACGAAACAATGAGACATAGGTTTTACATGAAATACAAACGCACGCACACAAATATTAAACTATAGCATGCGAGCAGCCAGTTGCAAGTTGATAAGACAAGTGCGAAAGAGAGAGATAGAGAGAAGATTATACGTACATATTACACTTCTCGCTGCATACAGCATATTCTTAGCATATGCAGCAAATATACAAAGTGCTAATGTTTACAGTTTTGGTGCAAACGATTTTTAACAAATCAGCTTTAATTAAAAAATTAACAAAACATTGCATATTTTTCGCATATGCAGCGAATATGCATTTAAACAAATATGCAATTATGCAAAAAAATTAATGAAATGCATTATTTATGAAACAGCTTTGTGTGCAATCACATTTGTTCGAGACAGCAACAATTCTTTTGAAAATGTGCATTTGCATATATAATTTTCAATGTCTTCATTTTCAAACAGCTCTCGTTTATTGTGTTTGTCTGCAGTTTGTTATAAATATCAAATGTCAAATTATACAGACAATGCATTAAAGCGCATGTAACTTCACACAATTGACTGTCTGTACGTGTGTCTGTCTTGCTGTCTGCCAGTCTGCGTGCGATCAACTGTCGCTTTTCCGTCTGACTGTCTGTCTGTCTCTCTGTCTGTCTCTGTTTATTTGTCTGCTCATCATGCTGCGTGTGGTCGTATTTGCATTGTGTTTTAACGTATCGTATATAAAGTAGACATATGACTCTTTGACTGTCGATTCAACTCGATTTCATGCAACTCAACTGGATTGGACTCAGCATTTTGTATGTATTTTGTTTACAGACGACTTTTGTTTTATTTTGTTTGGTTGGTTTTATTGTTGTTGCCAGTGTTTATTTTATTTAACTGCCATTTCAACGCACAATACGTGCTTCATGCCATCTCACTCATGCTGCTGGTGCTGGTGCTGTTGCTGTTGATGTTACTGCTACTCCAGTCTATGGTTTTTTTTTTTAGCTATATATACTATAGTCGAAGCGTGGTTTGTTTCATAATGTGGCTAACTTCTATGTAACTCCGCTTCACTATATACATACATAGGGCTATACCTACTCCACTTGAGCGCATTTTATGCAGACTAAGCAATGTTTTTTAGGTTAATTGAATTGCCAGTGCGCTATCATTTTAATTAGACGTTCACATTTAGCAAAAAAAAAAAACAACGAAGATAAATAAATAACAGCAGTAGCAACAGCAGCAGCAGCAGAGACGAGTGCACTTGTATAAAGTGTAATGCAAACACTTGATGTCTACAATGACTTTTCGACACTAAATAAAATAAAAAATATATATGTACGTATTTACCTGGGTCAAGTGCTGCCATACTTGAGGTTGATTTTGTGTAAACAATTTTGTCAATTTTTCGTTACACGAACACACGAGGTCAACTTTTTCCGTATTTTGCATCGAATAAATTATAAATTTTGCATTGCCTGCTTTTAGGCTATGGATTTCGTTTTTGCAGAATAATACATTTTCAGCTTTTCTGCGAAATAATTTGCTTGCACACGTGTGGAAATCGTATTTGCCAACGTGTTTTAAATATTTTAAGCTCATGAATTCTACTGAATTTATAAATGACCACAGAATTTGTGATGATGCCATACAAACAGGCACAGCGCAGCTGACTGACAGCTGTCTAGTTTGTGTGAGTGTGTGTGTGTGTGTGTCAGTTTTTTTGCTTCCTAGAACTGCTGAAAATATAATTTATTATATAATTTTCAACGTGCATGCATTAAAATACAAACAAGTGCGCTGCGATCGCGTATGCGCGACTATGAGATACACTTTACGCTGTCTTAAGGTCTGGATTTTAGTCATAGATTTTTTTTTTGAAGTTTTCTCATCTATGCATGAAATATTTTTATCGAAGTATTGTAAAGTTCAACAACAACAAATTTTTGGTGTTTATCGGAAGTGAAATCTCTTTGAACTGAATTAAAACAGATTTTCAATTCTTCGGTTCCGCAGAAATCTGTTTCGGTTGGTCTAGTTTTTTTTCAAGAGATTTGTCTAAATACAACTCTAAAGAAATGGTTTTAATTTAAAATTGGAAACAATGCATATTTTCTGAGTGATCTTTAGCATTTTTATAGCAAGCTGTTTATATATTTTATACATTTTGCATTTTACAAAATCTCTAGTAAAATAATGCAGCGTAGCCAAAAAAAAAAAAAAAAAATCGAACAATGGAGCTGCAAACTTGCTTTAAATTGAGTTCGAAGTTATTCGGAACTTTCGTTTTATTGAAAAGTGCATTACTTTCAACAACGCAGTCACACTTTTAATTTCTTTTAATTAAGTTTTAATTGTGCAAATACCATAAGTCCGAAACATAAACCTGAGTACAACCAGTTGGCAATGCGGCTTTTGCAATTTGTGATTAGCTAATTGAACAAGAAGAATGGATTTGTTTTCACAAATTCAGTACTCGAATTTGGTCTAACGAACATGACGAATGCACAGATTTACGCTTTCGTTGTATTTTTCCTCCTCCAATTGATTTTTGCGAATTCAATCAATGTCAAATAAGCATACAATTGGCATTTTTATGTATTTTGGTTACGTTTTTGTACAATTTATAAACAAACAGCCGAAATATGCCAGTTACAGGCAATCCTAAAACAGCTGCGCACAACGGAGTTGTCATGCTAATTGATAAATTTGGCGGACACAAAATATAAAATTTGTTTCATTTATAGCATAAAAAGTAAAAAGCTAGAGTTTTAAGTAGAAATATATATTTTAGAATAGAATAATAAATAGGTGAAATTATAACCATTTCCTTTTTTCATTCATTTTTGAATAGCTTCTAGTTTTTTTTTTTTTTTTTTTTTGTACAAATTGATACTTTAATTTTCGTAAAAGAATGATTTTTCAACACAAAGCTTAAAAATATGCGAAAAAATCTATTGAAATCAAATGAAATTTAAGGAACTTTAAAAAAGACCGAACAAAACATTTTGAATTTTGATCGGTTGTAATTCCATCAAAACTTTACACATCTGCATAAACGATGGAGAAAGCAATAGCACCTATCGAACGATATAGAATTTCTAAATATCGGTTAAAAATTGATTGGGCTATGAGGGAAATTCATAGAGAAAGAATATGTGAAACCGTCTTCTTTTTGTGTAAATTAGTTTTATTTTTTTACTTCCAATTTAATATCGTTTATATATTTTTTTTAATTTGTTCATCAAAAATAAAAATGGAGAATAAGAATGGAAAATAAATAATTTACAAAATACATTATTTTTGAGTGCTGACAACCCTTTGGAGGCAGTCATACTGCTTGAGTCTGCCATCAGTTCGGGCGGTTGTCAGTTCGTGGGTGATTCAGAAATAGAATTGCGAAAAATGAAATCTCTGGAATTTCTCTGGCACCGAAGCCGAAATCTTAAGAGTTTTCCGTGCATAGCTTAGTTTTAAAAAAAAAAACTCAAATGTTTATACAAAACTTCCAAAATAAGTGTTACATTTGTATATTTGTTTGTATTTGACGTCGATCTTTTAAAAAAACGTTTTTATACAAATAGAAACTTAAGCCAAATTCATACTCAGATTATATCTGTTATACTAAATTTAGCTATAAATATTATGCTAATATCGATTATCGCTACCGAAAGCACCGCGTTTATACGAACAGACAGACATGATTTATGCTGTTCGACTTATGCTGCTGATCTGCCACACTGACTATTGGCAGCTGCATACTTTTGTACAAACTTAATAAACCATTTTAGCCTATAAATGCAGGGTACAAATAAAAAGCATGTTAGGGAAAAACGTAAAGGACTCTCATGTGCTTAACACCATGCAGCCATGCAGGAAGTGCCAAATGTGTTTCCTGTGTAAATATGCATATTTACTACGGTTGCCTGTAGAGCCACATAGCGCAACAGGAAACGCGTATAAAATATGAACACATGTTAATCAAATATATCATATTTAAAGCTAAAAATAAATAAAAAAAACATAAAATCGTAGCAAAAAGCAGAGTTTTTCTGCGAAAATCTGCACACACAAATGCAGCACGTATTTTGAAATATAAATAACAACTATACCAAACAAAAAAAATGTGACAAAATATGTTTAATAAATATTTCTATCAACATATCGAACCATAACCGCCAAAAAGGTGTAAGCGACAAAATTTGAAAATTTCCATTTTTAATAGAAATTGATAATAGAGTTGAAGAGATAAACAAAAACAAAGCTTTTTCTATAAAATTGACTTATTGTCGCTTACATCTTTTTGGCAGTTATGGCTGGATATGCTAGAATTTCATAGAATAAACATGTATATTTACAATTGCAGTGCATAAAAAAAAAAAACAAATAACAAATAACAAAAATATTATGTAGCCAAAAATATTTTGCAGAGTGAATATTAAACTTTAAAATAATAATAAACTTTATATGCAGCTCAAAATGTTTGCGTTCGAATTAAACTAAAAACAAATTTAAAAATTTCAACTAAAACTCGTGGAAATTCTTACAAAAAAAATATATATACTTACAATTATATATACATAAAATTTTGTTATTATGAAAGTGCATAACTCGAGAACTTTAAAAGCAACAAAATTGCAGTTTATAATACTGAAAACAAAAACACTGGAAAGCAATTATACATTAGCAGCATCTGCAGTCAAATATTTGCCAAAATTGCGGAATTTAAATCAAATACAGCAGCCACAACAACAAAAACAACAACAAAAACAACAACAACAACAACAGCAAATACAACGCAAAGTTTCTCATTGTGTGCAAATTTATCGAAAATCAACAAAATTAAATTCATTAAAACGGAGGGTTTAACATTTGCATTACTGGCGGGCCCCATGGGCCAAGCTGCTAGTATGTGTCGATTTCGTGGTTGTCGTTACAAAAAAAGTAAATCAAGTAAACAACAACAACAACAACAACAACAACAACAAATGGTAACAACACCAACAACACCGTTGACGCCATCTGTAACGCCTCCTTCTTCTATTCATCCTGCACAAATATTTCCGGAAACTTGTATTAATGCAATGACACCAAATACAACAACAACAACAACAACAATAATACCAATACAACAACAACAACAACAACAACAATGTCCCGATGAAATGGTGACAGGTGAGCGTTTGAATACAAAAAAAAAAAAAAAAAAAATATGATGAGGGTTAATGGTTGTACGTACAGCTGGCAAAAGTTTCAGGCAGTTTAAAAGTTTCTATAAAGTAATTAAAGTGAGGAACATTGAACGTTTTAGAGCTATGTATATGTTATCTAAACCAAACTAGCATAACACATAAATAAACCAGGGTTGCAAAAACAGTTTTTAGTTGGAAACCGATTTGCATCTTTGGTATTTAGTCTTTAGTTAAACAATTTTCATAGTTTTTTATGAAATTTTTTTTTTTTAATTATTCAGTAGACTTCGGGTCCACGAAAATATGAAAAGACAGTAGGTTGCATAGACGTATATTTTATGCCTCAAAACTTTCAAATTTCATTCGTAAAACTAGATTTTATAAATGAAATTTGAAGATTTTGAGTAGAAAGCGTTATCTGTAACACCTCTGAAAATGTCTGTCTATATGAACCACTGTCACAGTACCCACGATTGACTCGGCTATTGATGCCGTTCAAATATATATAACTAGTTTCGTCTTTTGGCGAAATTCGATGCATTAGATCATGCCATGCATGGAATGAAATGCGCGCCAAATATCTCTCTCTTTCTCTCTCTCTCTCTCTCTTCTGTATACTCTCTCTTAGACTCGCATTTAGTAGCTTAAGAGCTTGTTTTTCTATTCTTCCCTGTGTCTTTATTTTATATTTAAATCGGAAATCTGTAAATCTGAGTAAATCGGAATTCTATTTTTTGTTAAAGGGCTCTTGACTTGGGCGCCAATTTTAACAATTCATACCGAAACTGATATTAATAACCACATAGTTTTGTAGGAACTACCGCTTAAACTACGTATTCAGCTCAATACAGATTAGAGCTATGCCAGATAGCCGCACTTCTGGAACTTAGCATCTAGATTTGCATATATTGTTTAAATTTTGTAAACTTCTTGATACTATTGTATGAATAACTTTATGTAAACAGTAACTTACCTGATACGAACGAATATATAATAATCAGAACATAATTTACTTCGAGAGTTTTTTATTAATATGAAATATTATGAAGTAAAAGCATTCTCGAGGTTTATTACACAACTTCAATCGGTTAATTTTACGTATTCAACTATTACACCAGATACAATATTTCTTTAATAATTCACAGATGTTCTTTGATATATGGATGACTTGCAAATGTATCTATCAGATCTATACTCCCTATAATCAATAATTTACGCCTCATTTGTTTTTCTAAACTTTATTTCCCCCGCATAAGTATAAATTTACATACAAACAAAAAAAAAAATGAGAATAGCGCCTTAAAATATGCAAAGCATAGCTTCCAAGTATGAAACGAATGCTGCTCTGTAAAAACTCTTATTGCGCGAGATGCTTATTGTAACATTTTTGACATTTTCTTGGCATATTAAATATGCAAAAACCGAGAAGCGATACAGAGGTAAAGAGATATATACCATAGATGAAAACATCGTTTGCACATTTGCCAGAATGCAAAAATATTCGTTTGCAATGCTGCAAGAAAACAGCACGCAACAATGAACATTTTGTATCTGTTTTTTTTTTCTTTGTTGAAATATACCAGTGGGTAGTGTGTATGTATGTAAATATGGGTGAATTGAATGCCCTGTGGTGTCTTATGCCACTGCAGGCGCAAAAACTGACGCACAACACAAAAACTGTAGTGCTAAAAAGCATGCCGCATGAATAGACAGATACTCGTAGTAACATATACACGCTCCATGGAGTCATGCGCTGCGTCAAGCTGTCTTCTGGACGTCGACTCGACTGTCAAAATTGAAAACATCATTGGTGACTGCGCTGCAGGGCATCAAGCAGTAGCAGCAGCGGCATTGCAAGATGATATTGCAAGCAGCAGTATATGACAGCTTAAAAGATTATGCATGTATTCTGGCTTGCAAATTAGATCCCAAATGGTTAATGTACAAGTAAGATGTATAAAAACGGGTTTTTCAATAAGAACAGAACAGTTTTGTATTTAAATAAAATACGGCATAAGTGAGATATTGGGCTGAAATTTATTTCAGATGCAGTAGACATGTTAGATTAAGGTATGTAATTCGATCTCGTTCATATGACCACCGTTCCCAGCCATTGATTCTTTGGAGCGAATTTTTCTCCACTCTTCCACACATAACAGTTGGAACGTTTGCAATTTTGCGTTCGATATTATTGCTGAGCTGCTATAATCCTGTTGACTTAATGTAACCTCATTAAAATTAAATCTAAAAGCGTTAAATCGCATAAGCGAGGTGGCCATTGAACCGGATCATTTCTCGAGATTATACGTTTATCGAACTTCTACTTCAATAGTTCAATTTTGTGAGCAGCTATGTGCCATGTGACACAATTTTATTAAAACCAAATATCACTGATGTCAAATCCATCCAATTCATACTTCCAAAAGTTGCTCGTTTGTGCACTTAACCATGATAAAAATAAAAATAAACTGAAATTTTGATGTTGACAAATTCTGATAAAGAATCAAGACTATTAAATACACAACATTTTTTTTTTTTTTTTTTGTGTATCTATTGTAAAACCCTGTATTCTGTTGAAATTGAATCATAGCAAAACTGCTACTGCTGCAACTGCTGCTACTGATGATGATGACGCTGGAGTTTCTTGCACAAAAGCAACTGAGTCATTTATGAGTCTTGGACTTACTTTAGAAAGTTGCACAGCAAGAAATAAACAGAAGCAGAATATTTATAAATTTAACATGTAAACTTGTTCACCATTTTTTGCACTTGTATGCATATGAAGCAACACAAACTCGCTTTTCAATATTGTTACTTTTCAATCAATAACTTACGGAAATTACCAATATATTGGTTTAATGTGCTCACTCAGTCTCAGTTATTCTGAAGCGTTTGACTTGCGACATAAGTGCTTTAATCCTGCAACACAGCGAGTATGCTTTGGTAATACTTTATCTGTCTCTGGGTTATTTATTGCATACACACAGGCGCGCACACACACACACACACCCAGGCACATGCAAGAATTCAATTTGCTGTTTTAATATTTTGTAAAAGCTAAACTCATTGAAGCGTGCAAATGTATACGAAGACGGCAGACTTTTAAACTGATACTCTCTATTAAATAAACTATGTATTGGAATTCGGAGTTAAAATTCGGAGTATTATTGAAAATTTAGTAAATTTTAAAATGAACAATCTTCTAATTAAGCAAAATATTTTTACTTAGTAGAGTTCGAATTTTATGCTTGAAAAACTTGATTTTCACATTTCACCGTATTTTTACCCGAATACTCCAGACGGATTCATCAGATTCTGTCTGAAAAGTGCTAAATATGCAAAATTATGTTGAAATTTGTCGAAAAATGCCAAATCATATCAAACATGCAAAAATATGCAGTAGGTTTTTTGTTTGATGACGATTTTATATTGAGACTGATGAGAACTTGTAGTTGAGCTCGAAACATTAATTCGTAAATATAACGAATTGTAGCTTTCAAGAAGATCTAAATACTTTCAACTCCATTAACAGATGACACATTCAGTGCAAAAATTATACAACTGATTGGCTTTTCAGTATTGTTTGTTTCATTTAGCGCTCATCGGTTTACTTTGCTAATAATTCTATGTTATTGCTTCAAATAGGCCAGTTAAATCTTCAGAAGATTACATTTTCATTAGGATAAAAAATGTTCTTTCAACGTCAAACGACGTACACTCATATGGAGCTTATTAAAACTTAAAAATATGCTCCGATTTACCACTGTAAACTAATAAAAAATTCGCTGATTTAAACTATTTCATTCATTTATATAAAATCTTGTCCATTCTTACACATAGTTCTTAACCATAAGACCATTCTTCAATATGTTAAAGTATCCAATTATGCAAATATGTACCTAATAATTTGCAAATATGCTGAAATATGCAAAGTAATGTGAACCATTGGTTTTTTTTTTTTTATTAAACATATTTGTGTAGAATTATAAATCACTTTGGTTCCTCAGTCTGGAGTTTACTTATAATGGTTCAAAATTGGACTTGAATTCATTTTTATACTCTACCCTGCAGGGCCAAGGCTCAAAAGTCAGCATCAAAAGTAGTGTCGATATTGCACTGTCCGTCTGTCCACCCTGCGAAATTCTAATCTCAGAGACTATAAAATAAACAGCCACAAAGCGAAAGCGAATTTTTGGATTCACCTGATACATGCATATAACATTTTGATTGCCACGCCCACAATACGACTATGTCTACGCTATATACATACTTTGGCAATAGATGCCGCTGCCTAGTGGCATTAGCTAGCGCCATCTACGAGCGCCATCTATTAGAGAAAAAACACCATCTAGCGCCATCTATATATATATTTTTTTTTTTATAATTGTTTTATTATTGTAAGGACTGTATTAGCCCACATAAGCAAGAGATTAGGTACTTACTTACATAGCTTCGCATATATAGACAGGGTTTTTGGACACACATACTTGTATTTGCTTTGACAAATTCTTGACTATTACAATATCCCTTTATTCAATACATTGTGTAGGGTATGAAAAAGTGTAAAAAGTAATGTTCAAACTTTAAGCACAAAGTGCTTTCTTAATTGTCACACTCGGCAACGATTTATGTGACACTTGACAGCAATTGCAAGCATTGTGGCTGTGTGCTGTGTTTAGCTTTAAAAAAAATGTGTTTTTACTCCAGAAATTTATGAGCTGTAGAGCGTAAGTATATTTTATACTAAATGGTGTAAGAATTTATGCGTTGCGAATATTTTATTTGCTTCCTGTTTTATTTTTATTTATTTTCCTTGTTTTTTTTTTTTTTTTTGTTTGGTTTTGTTTACAATGCTGCAACTTATCATTACTTCATTAAATTCGTCAATATTTGAATTGTAACAACACGAAGCTCCAGATATATGCTACACTCGAAATATATAGAAAATGTCTTACATCATTTACTATAATAAAATTTTTGCGTATGTTACTGACAAGACGTCGTCTACTATGTATATAGCCTGTATATATCCTTGCGCGTGTGCGTGGCTGACGTTTAAACATTGATGGCAGCCACTTTTCATTTGCATTTTAAATTGCAAACGTTTGAGCCAGCGAGACAAGCCAAAGCTGATTGCTTCTTGTTGTTTTATTTTGCTTATCAATTGGAAATTGCAAATTGCTCTATGTTGTCCTAGTGCATAGTATATATTACATAGTATAAGTATTTAAATACGTTTTGATTTGTTATTCAAATTTAGGTTGCTATTTTTGTTTCATTTCCTTTACTCACTTCCATTTCCGGTTTGTTTATTCATTTCTTTGCAGGTTTGCATTTGCGCAGCATTGAGGAGCCCATTGCAACGTTGCCATTGGTCTCAACTAGAATGCATGCGGAGCAGGGGGGCACAGGATGCTGTGCAACCGAGTCAAATAGTCTATTACTCGGTACACGTGGCATCGGTGTCCCCCTGCCTTTGTCGCAACAGAACGCTATACACCCGCTTAGTACAGCAACAACTACAACCGTAACAACAGCAGCACATCATCATCATCAGCAACATCATCATCATCATCATACTCATCAGTATCAATATCAACAACATTATCAGCCTCATCAGAATCTGCAACAGCAACAGCAACAACAATTGCATCACCTACAGCAACAATTTGCCAGCTATCGAGCCTACGATGCAGAGCATGCACGCATGGAATCATGGCTGGATGAGAATCAAGAATTCGTACAGGACTATTTTATAAGGTTAGTACTAATGATGTTGCGCATATGAATTGAGTGCGAAATGTATATATAATATACTTCAAGCAAAATTATTCCTTAATACAAATTGTACTGCGTCATACAATGCTGAGTTTATACGAGTGCGACAATTTCGATTTTTAAGTCAAGTTGAGAAAAATTTGTTTTGGTACAATATCAAACTCAATTTTAAATGAGTCTCTTAAATGCCTAAATCACTGTAAAAGCAATTTTTTTTTTTTTTCAATTTTTGAGTTAAAATCACAATATTCTCTCTCGCATAAACTCAGTAACAGCTATTTTAGTTATTATTTAAACAGATCATTTAAATGCATTTAAAGCAATTTTAAAGCTCTCTTCTAACGCTTCGAATATGCAATCTAATAAGCTAAGCCAGGAGCTCTCGCGTGATGATATTAAAATCTCGATATTATACAGGGTGTCTGAAAAGAAAGTTCACATTTAAGAAAGTTCACATTTCGTGACGGATATTTCCTTTTAATTGTGCCAGGGAAGTCGGTTTGATGCCGTAAACTTTAGATTTGACGTAACTCCACAGGAAAAAGTCCACAGGGGTTAAATCGGCACTTCGTGGAGGTCAATTTATGTCATTTCTCCTGGTGATCAATTTGCCAGGAAAAATTTCATGAACTCGTGGTAGAGACCTGTTTTTCGTGTGTGTAGTTGCTAAAAATGCGGAACAATGATGATCTATGCACATTTAAAGCAACAGCACGGTTCCGAATCGAAGTCGGTCCGGGTTGTCACGAACAGACTGAGTAACACTGTCTACGTTTTCAAACGTTCTCGAAAATCTTGGACGCCCGGATTTCGATTTTTCCGGTCTCTTCAAACTTCTCGGCCCATTTGCCAATGAGTCGAGGGCTTGGCGCATCATTTAAATGACGAACATGTTGAATACTGCAGAATTTTCTACGCGCTACAGTCGCTGAATTACCGTTTTTGTAAGAGTCACGTAAGCACAACGCATTGTCCGATCCCGAGAAACGCTCCATAGCGACTAAATTCCCAAAAGCTAGGCTACCGATTGATATACCCCCCGCGCCCCTCGGAATAGTTGCGTTCACGCAATCAGCAAATCAAATGTGAACTTTCTTTTAAGACATCCTGTACACATACCGAATTTGTATAACCTTAATTGTCTCTTTAAAGTATTACAAAAAGTTAAATATATTGGTGAAACCATGGTACAATAATAAGGTAGTGTACTGAGCACTGACTCAGGCCAACCCCTAGGAACGCGTTAGGTAGAAAGAGAAGAACGAAGCAAATGCGCACAAGAAGAACAATACAAAGAAGGAAAATACAATGGCATACAGCACAACCATTCAAAGCGTACTAATGTTTGGCCTGTGAAATAAGAGTGTGCTCGCTCTCAATACGCAACCTTATTATTGTAAAATGGCTGAAACTAAGAGAAACTCATCTCTATATAATTTCACTCTCTTTTGAGGAATTTTAGAATTATTTCAGTTCAACTTGAAAGCCACACTACTGTGCTCAACCATGAAAGCCCAAATTTAAGTTTGAGATTGAGATTATGAAAAAAATAAATTTAAAACAAAAAAAAAATGTTTTTTTTTTTATTTGTTTCGTTCGTATTCTTGAAAATAATACAAATATGCTTGTTTTGCATGAACAGATTAACTGTTTTAGAATCTGTTGTGGTACATAAGATTCAATAATCTCTAATCGCCTAAAGAGCTATTTGGAGTAGTACGATATTTGAAATGCTTTAAACTGAAAAAGCTTCAAAAACACGAAGAATGCTTAAAAGGTCAGCTACAATAAGTACAGAACAATTGCTTTCTGTAAAATATCAAACTATTCTCCTACTAACTTCTAAACTATCACCAAACTTTCTTGCTCGCGGTAGTGATAAGCATATTGCTTTTCTATACCATTCTTATATAGGCACAAGTTGCCCAGAAAGCAAGTTTGAATAAGTAAGCAGGTTCTTGTTGAATAAATGCTATCCCCAATATCTGGATTGGAAGTTCAAACTGCGATCTCAGTACATATTGTTTTTGTCTATCGCCCAACTATCTTCCTACCATCTGCTTAACTGCGATAGAGATAAGGAAGACTTCAAAATGCTTGCAGGGCAGCGAAAGCTAATTGTTCGAAATTACTTGCATCTCATTTGAACAAAACTTTAATGGATTGTTTTTAGAATGCTTGGACTTAATATAGAAGTTTATTTTCATTTTGCTAAGTTAATAAATTTCCAAATTTTTGAATTTAGTTCATAGCATATCAAAATAATAATACTACCCTTAAAAATAGAAACGTTTTTAATGCTTTTCCAACTAAAATTTAATGTACACTTTAAATAAAGCTGAATGATTGTCATAAATTCAGAGATTACGGCTACAAAAATAATATGCGACCATTTCGTAATTTGAATTTTACACAAAATGAAATATATACGAGTTCAACTTATAACATATTCAAATTTATTAAACACAATAGATAAAAGCCAAACGTTCGAAAAAGTTTAAATTGAAAATTATATACACACACACACAGACACGCACACATACTACATAGACACATCCTTTTACGCTGACATTATTAAAATTTCAATAAACATTTGCAGTAAAAGCGAACACAAAATCCTTGCATAAACATACAGAATGACACAAAGCGCTGAGTCACACATTGGACACACACTGAGTCTGTTAGTAGTCGCCATTTTTATTTACTGCACACGCAGACACACACACACACACATTTTCGTTTAAAGCCGGAATTTGTGTTGCATACAAAGCTTTAATTGAAATGGCCGCATGGACTGTGATTCTCCGACTTGGCTGTGGACATTACGCGACACATAATAAAAATCACTAACAACTAAAAACATAAATTGGGCTTTGTCGAACAAGCCAAGCATGAAATAAGCAGCAAAGGATTTGTGTGGAAGCTGTGCCAGAGTTAAGCTTAAATCTGTCGCAATAAAGTCGCTGAAAGGATGCGTATTGATGTTGCTAGTAGTTTGCATAGCAGGATATAACATATCGTACTATACTATAGAGCGTCTTGCGCTGGACACTGCCGATTTTTTACTTTTTTTTTTTTCATTTATCTTAGCTAAGCTAAATAGGGAAAAATCAAGTAAAACGAGCATTAAATGTATTCGATGTGCGTTTGTATGTGATTTGAGTTTGAATTTTAATGCGCAGCGCGTGTACCCCAAGGATATGCCGCTTTGTCTGACTGAGTGGATGCTCTGTCCATGCGTTCATTGAATATTTATGAGCTGACATTTTATTAGATTATTTTATGTTTAATACAAAATGGCATGCATCCACATACAATACAAGCTATGATTGCGCAATGGCGTTTAAATGACGCGCCTGCGAACAGCTGTTCGTAGAGCATTTCACGATTAAAACTTTAAAGCTTTAATAAAATAATTTTTTTTATATTCTTTCATTCTTTCATTCTTTTTTTTTGTTTTGTTTGTTTGTTTCTTTTTTTACAGAAAAGCGACACGCCAAACCGTCGATGCGTGGCTCGTCTCACATGCCACATCGGCGGGCAATGATCTGTGCAGTAATTCACCCACACATCCGAATGGACCAAATGCGTGCTCATCACGCGGTGGCTCGGGCGCCACAACGCCGGTCAGGTAAGCTGGTTGGTAGGCAGTAAAGCAATTAAAAACTTGTGCTGTCTCTAATTAAAATCATGTTGTAGAGTGACGTTTGCATACAGTGTATTGAAAAATTAGGAGTCCACTGCAGAAAATTTATTTTCAGTTGTAATGTTTGGCATTTTCTTTCAAATTTTCAAATTTGAGCCTGAAATAGTCGTCGTCTTCAAGAAACAGTATGCTCATCTTTTCAGCAGAAAAATACTATTAGATACAATGCAGCGCCATGACACTGCATCGTAAAACAGTGGCCATGCGAAAACAGGTTTAAAAGGCCTAATGAGCTCAATGAAGATGTGTCGAATATTGGAGCGCTTAGCGGAACGCACACTGTGACCAAAAGTACATATTTTCTGGCATTGCCCAGTGAGTTAGCTTAAGTGGAACAAAATATTGCAAACTTCTTAGTGAAAATAGGCATATTTTTCTCCGCAGCGTTTCTGACAATATCAATTACATGTCATGAAGTTTACCAATTACCAATTAACTGTCCGATAATATAATAATGATAGCCATCTTAGAACGCTTGTCCAATAGATATCGAGTGCATACTTCAGTGGCATATTTCATAAATAAAAAAAAGTTGTCGGAGTTTTAGGCGTTGGCATAGATGCTTGATTGATAAACTGTTTTTGTTCATTTTTATTCGTTGACACATTTAACAAGAGAAAATGTTAATATGCCTTCATTTTTTAAGTTAACTATATGAAGCTTCATAACTATATGAAGCTTCCGTCCATTTCGTACAATATCCGAAAAGTGAGAAGTGGATTTTATGGAGCTACACATATAATTAGGTGTGATATGATAGTTGTGATAAATGTTCAGCCTAGAAACGTTTTCTATACATATTGGTGACAGACAGACAAACATGGATAGTTCGATGCGTCGCGTCGAGCTGATCAGAATATATAGATTTACTTTATGCAGTCTCCGATGCTTCATTTAATGCGTTACTCACTCCAAGACAAACTTATAATACTATTCACACAGCTAAAAATCATATCTAAGTTCTAGAATAGAAATAATTAACAGAAGTAAATTTTTTTAAGAATTTTTCTTCAGTGCCAACGTAATTTTGTCAATCACTGTTTAGACGCTTGTCCATGTTTAAATTTCTTCCTTTTTCAACAACTTTTCTTCTTTTTGTTTTTTTTTTTTTTGTACAGAAAAATCTCCGCACATGAATTTGAACGCGGTGGACTACTCAAACCCATTGTCAATACCATCGATGGTACACCAACATTTTTGAGCATTTGTCCACAAATGGAGTTAATATCGAGTACAAGTGGTGGCGCTAACATGGGCCATAATAACAACAATCAACATTATTGTGGCAACAGTCAAAATGCCGGCCTCGGCAGTCATCAGTATCAGTATCATCATAATCATCCAGCAGCGAATGGAAGCAATATTCCAAGCGGTCATATGCAATATCATCATCCAAACTATCATCGACCGCAGCGTTTGTCACGCAACGAGCTCAAACAATTGGACGAGAAAGAACTCATATTCGAATTGGTAAGTAAGTGCATGAGTCATATTGTGTATTTCTTCTAATTAGCAAATTTGTTTAACTATTTGCGTAGTTTGCAATAGTTTTAGACGTCATACAGACAGTACAGTACATAAGTATTATGCATAGCACGAGTATCTAATCTTTATGAGCTCGCACTTAACTGGCAGCGTTTTTTAGCAAATGTGTTGACGGCATTAAACTAAATTAATCATGACTACATTTATGATAGTTAAACAACACAACTCAACAACTTTCATTAGAATCAATTGAAGAACTTTATTGTTTAGTCATTTAGTAGAGTGTAGTACCTAGGTACAATAGAAAAAGAATTTAGTCGGAGTATATTTTTAAATATTACAACATTTGTATAGGGTGTTCTTTTTTCTTCCAGGTTCCATTTTCCGATGGGCATTAAACTGTCTTAAATTGAACAGATCTGACAACGCGATTATCATTAAACGCTATTACCGTTTAACGCCAGAACAACGCTTGCTTTCCAAAATCGTGGTTCAGTAAGGAAATGTTACTGTGCGCTATTTACGTTTTAGGGTCGAATTAATACTCGATCCGAGCGTTTAGTTTCATTAAACATGAATTGTTTTCGCACCACGTATAATCTAAATAAAAAATGGTTGAAAATAGGACATTCAAAATGCGACACATCCGAGCCACATGTCTGTGAAATCATATTTAAACACTTTTTTCAGTTGAAATTCTGTACTCAATCTTAGTATTTTAATTCAATTCAAAGTTCTAGCTCTCCAAAAAAAAAAGAAAAAAAAAACACCCTATATTTTAGTGTACTAAAAGCAAAACTTATATTTCCTGCGCACGTCAGAAACGTCAGCAATATGAGCTTAAATTTTATTTTAATTATAAAACTGTCCGCGCTTAATAAAGTTGTAATTTCTTTACTCAAGTTTATCTTTTCTCTCTTTCTTTTCTTGTTTTTATAAAACTATTTTCGTGCTGGACTCCAACTACAACAACTATGACTAAAAACTACTATTATGTGACATTATTCCGCTGCTACTCCTGTTGCTCCTTCGTGCTACTCAAACATGTCTTTGTGCTAATGATGTGCACACGGCTGCTGCTTGTGCTGTTTCCTGTGCTGCCTCGCTGGCTGCCTGGATACGGGTATAAATTTTTCTATGTGCACCGTATGTTGTGTGTTCTGTCTCCTCAATTAGGTAAAGGACATATGCAACGAATTGGAAGTGCGCACATTGTGTCACAAAATTTTGCAAAATGTTTCGATACTATTGAATGCGGATCGTGGCTCGTTATTTTTGGTGCAAGGACGCTGCAATGGCGCTGATGGTCTCAAAAAGTAAGTATTCCATACAGCGAATTCATAACTTTAATTGAATTTAAATTATGAAATATTTAAGTTTTTTTTTGGATTGCACAAAACAATTTTTGCTTTAGAAATTTTAAAAGACTTGTAGCGAGGGTATTTCGATTATTAAAAGAATTCATTAATTAAAAGCGACAACTAACTTAATTGAATATATATTAATAGAACCTTAACGAATCAATTTAACAAATCAATCTGAAAAAAATGATCTACCATTTTAGTTTTCTCACACGCCATGTTAGATATAAGGCCATCAAATGTGTGAGTTTCAAAAAGAAAGTGTGGCAACACTGCAACAAGGTCAGCTACAAATATGAAAATCAAACTGTAGTTGATAAGCTGTTCGGCTTTCGTGCTCGTTTTTTTTTTATCTAAAGTATTAAAAGCTATCTGCAGATACACACTTCAACCATCGAAACGTAGCTTCAGAAGAAAAGAGTCGAAGGGCGTTAAATCTACACATGATGTGAGACACGTTGCGACTTGTTGGAACCACATGTCCATGCCATCAAAAAATCAGTTATTATGGCACGAAACTATTCACCATTGACAGTCACCGTATGGCCATTCTCATTTTAGAATGACCAAAATCACCAGTAAGTTTCTCCGGATGCAATGGAGACTCTTGATGCTTTTGTAGATTACTGTCTGCACAAATGCAACAACTTTGCTTGTTCACGAAGCCATTCAACCAAAAATGTGCTTCATCACTGAGGATGTTTTTTTCGCCAAAATCGAATTCTATTTTCCACACTTCCAGAGCCCAATCCCCGAACGTAAATGTAAAAATGATAAAATGGTACGTATAACAGAAGACAAACAGCAACGAATGACAGCGTTGCCACCTGAAACGATAAAACAATAAGCTAGCAAACTAGCAAAAAAAGAAAAATTAGCTCAATTAGATATGTTGAAGTGGATCAAAATTGATTAACAAAATTTTAACATAATTAATGCTTATATGATTATAAATTAAAGCTATTAAAAGAGTAAAAGAGCATGAATTGGAACACACGATCGATCAACCCTATTTGTACAAGTATTAAAATTAATTTAACGTGAACTGAAATACCATGAAGTAAATATGATAAACGCCTATATTACAACTATTTAAATAAATTTCGTTAACCATTCTCAATTCAGCACTATCAAAGGTCATAGTGCACACTTCTACACTAAGCCATTCAATCATTCATGCTATAAGTTATTGCCTACAGCAATCGTGGCCAATTGCTGATTAATGATCTTTTAAACGTTTTCCAATTTATTTTATTGCTGAATCATGCAAATTCAATTTCATTTCGAAGAACATAAAATAAATTCCCATTATACAAATGAAATTGTGTGCAAACACGCAAAAATTTGCAATCAATAGTCAACTACAAATTTAATAAATTACCACAATATAACGAAAGAATGCAGGCAAGCGATAATAAAATATTGTTTCCAATTTGGAAAAACTTTATAAAGACAAAAATAACAAGTAAAAACGTTTACTTCGGTGGAAACAAAGCTTTAATACGCTGCACCTTTCTTCAATTGCTGTGCTGTTCTTAAATTGTTAAAGAGATGCTTCGACTTAAAACTTTTTAAATATGTAAAAACTATTTGTGAATTGTGAAAGAAGTCTCCATACCAACTTTCAAGCGAATATTTCAAAGATTCACAGAAAAGGCGCTCACAAACGCACAAACAGACAAACGGACATGGCTGTATCAACTCGTCTTGTCGTACTTATCACAAATATATATATATATATATATATATTATGAATTCTGCAATGCTTCCTTTAAGGCGTTGCAAACATTGTGTCAAAATTAGAATACTATACACATTCTCTGTGTAGAGTATAAAAATGAAAATTTGGTCACTTTATGAAGAGCTGCATTGGGTGTGATTCAGCTCGAGTAGTTTCAACATTTTGCCAATGAACGAAGAACTAATTTTAGCTATTTACAACAACAGAACAAAATGGAAGAAAAAAATCTGCCAGCAGATGACTTCATCTTCATCTAGAACTTTTTTTCTTGTTGTTGTCTGCTGTAATAACTTGAGCTGCAAAATTTTGTTCATTTTATGGCAATTTATTTTTGGCATTTTATGATTACACACAGAGAATGAAATGCAGTCGAGAGGACTTCCGTTGCATTTTCAACATGGTTGACTGACGCCATTTTGTATTATGACTGCAAGGCATGCAAATTCAAATTGCAGCCAGAAATTTAACTTTGTAGCTACAGAACTTCAATTATATTGTAGTTAGTTTATTTTTGTAGTTATATTTCTGTTAATAATTGCACAAGACCAAGTGGTAATTGAGTGCAGTACATCTAGACAGACACTCCTGACAAAAAGATACTCCAAAGCTTATAAATGTAGTGCAATCAGTACTAGTTTAAGCAGCATGCTGCAGTGAAGTATTGTTAGTCGTAACCTTTTAACATTTTAATCAATTTTTATTTTTCTTCTTTAAAAACAAAAAAAAAAACAAAAAACAGATGCCTCGTTTCGAAGCTGTTCGATGTCTGCCCACGCAGCACTGTCGAAGAAATGGAACAACAGGAAGAGGTACGCGTTGCATGGGGCACTGGCATTGCCGGACATGTTGCCGAAAGTGGTGAACCGGTGAATATTCCGGATGCATACCAGGTGAGTGCAAGTGCGCTGATAAACAATTTATACAGCAGGGTAACTCTGGCAGCTTAAGTCTGATGCCGACTACGTGTGAAAGCATAAATCAGTGCGAAGTAGTTTATCTCGTTCGTATATGAAATTGAGTGTAATTCTTTTTCAGCTTGACAAGTTATGTGTTTCCGTGAAAAATAGCATTTGAAAGGAAAACTTGCGAAACTTCCTTTAGTATATTACGAATACGCTACTTCCGTTCCGTGGGTTTTCATTTTGTTCAATACTTCTTTTTGTTTTTTATTTTATTTTTGTATGCTTACGCTTGATTGCACATTCCAAGATTTATGACATTTCATTAAAGAACTACATACTACACAATTTTTTTTCTTTTTTTACAATATTTTTTTGATAAATTTTTATTTTGTTTTATTTTTTGTCATAGACAAAGGAGCGTTTAGTCCAACAGCGGAAACGGATGTAGTAGACATATTGCTTTTTAAGTTTTCATTATGTTCTGCACAAGACTTAATAGCTTTTTCTACACAGTTAGTCAAAGCGTTCATGTCCTTGGGCTTGGGAAAGTTTTTCCTGTTTCATGGTTTTATGGTAGTTTAATATTGCTTTTCTTTGCTATACGAATTGCTAGGCAATTAATCTTGTGTAGGGACACATACATAACTAGTCAATAGAAACAATATTTTTGTATATCCATCGCATATAGTATGTAATGGGTGCATTCAAAAGTTTGTTAGAAGTCGATAACTTAGCTACTTAAAGTAGCTATTTACTTGCTCTAGTCATAATTAGTTATATAAAAATATGTAAACATAGTTTGTTTTTAAAGTAATACTATCAGTGATTATATTGTGAAATGACAAGAAGTAGCAGCGTACTCGATTGAGTTGTAATCGGTGGAGGAGTACGTTTGCTTATGAAAGCGCTAATGCTCCGTCATGGCCTGTAATCGGGAGTTTAAGGACAGGAATTTCCGTGAAACTCGTTTTCAGCACAAATTTTTTGTTGTAGCAAAGTCTCTTCAAAAATGACGAGGTTATTAGGGATAATCAAGAAATTGCCATGATCAAGCATTAATTTTATTGAATTGGAATTTATTTGAAATTTAATAAAATTAGAGACTCTACATTGGCATTGATGATGTCTCTTATACTTCACGGTTTAGCAGCAAATTCTTGTGCAGGATGTGCAAAGGAATCAACTTTAGTTTTATATCCACATAGTGTTGGATTACAAGTCCATACAGTTGTTGTTGTTGTAGCAGCTCCTTCTTCTTGTGAGCTGATACAGCCACTTGGGTTGAGTTGGACAACCTTTGACTGCACAAAACTTCTTGTGCAGATCGGTCCGGGGCGTAAACCCAGTCGTCCTTGGGAACGAGTCCATACAGTAGTGGAGATTAGCTCAAGCAGAAGCTTAGAAAGTTTCAATCTGCCCTCGCCTCCTCTGCTTATACCGAAAAGATATTTATTTTTGGTATGCAATGCATTCTGTCTAATAAATTATTCTTCGCAAATATATTGCACGCCTGAAAATTTGAGTTGATTTGTGCTATGAAATATGACTTGAAGTACTGAGATTCTCTCGATGTGCTGCTGTATACGATTTACTAAAGGACTTCGAGTAAATATGACATCAAATGGTTGCTCTCGATCTCTCTATTCGTACTGTGCATCAAATTCTGCATGATTATCTTCATTTCCATACTTATGGAGTGTAGTTCAATGACTGTTTTTAACAGAATGCCTCATGTATCATTAATTCTCAAGTTGTACGACATATCGAGTCTAAAACCTAAGAGCTTTGAATGACGCATTCATTCTGCAAAGCGTAATGCGTATTATCTTGTTAAAAACCTCGTCAAATTTTATTCTTATGTTTGAAAGCAGACTTCAAAGTCTGTCTAAAAAGTTGAGGTATCACGAGACACCCGGAAATAGTGTAGCTATTCACATAATTTATACTTTTTCAATTGAACGTTTTCAATTTTACATGACCTGTTTGCAAAATGTACCAAATCCACCATTAAGAACGTCCGAGCTTTAAAAATATCTACATTCTGACTTTGTTTCAATAAAGCAACACAACGCGATTGATGTGCATACATACATAATACGAACTATTCCCACTACTCAAGCAGTAATGTATCCCGCGGTCATCTCATTCCCTTTCTCTCCTCACCATCGATTATGCCATGTACTTATGTAACAACAATAGCTACTGCTCCCTGCGAGCCGTCTCTTCCATTAAATGCAGCCAACTGAATCCGCATATGCAATGGAAGTTAAAAGACAGTTGGTATGCTCTCTCTTTTCCTTTCTCTTCTCATCATCGTTCTTACAAGCTTTTATTAGTTTTGCATCGTATATTTAATTTTTTCAAAAGGTTAGGGTACGCCGGCTGACCCTTTGATAGAAGTCACACATAGACCAATATGATGAGGTCATTCAGGAGCTTATAAAACCCTGTAGTATTTTTTGCTTGTTTGGCGAACGCCCGTAGTCTGTTAAGAGTCCTTCTGGCCGCATCTTCCAATAACGCCAGCCCGATGGTGTCAAGGTATTTGAATCTGCCTTTTGCTGTAGCTGGACAGCTGCAGATGATGTCCTCCAGAGTATCCATCCCTTTCAATTCCATATGCCTAGCTGTTAGACAAAACTTTTGAATTATAAACTTTCACTTAAAACTTAATAGCACTTATAATTATCAAATAGTTTTTAGATATTCGTATACTAATTTATTCTCGTTTGATAAAGATTTTCTATGTTTACTGCTAAAGGCTTACATAAATAGCTACGCTGTAATAAAATTTTATGTTTATTGAGCGCAGTACTTCAAATATAATGTGGTCAGGCGATATAGGAGTATATAAAAATATTCGTCTGTCTATAAATTCTCTTACATACACAATAGTTAGTTAGTTCCTTAGTTTTTGAAGAAATCGATTTAAAATCGTTCCAGTACCAGCAAAAAGTCAAAATTCTTAGCTTCTTTCAAACCGTTCAACATTATTCCAAATCGATTCACTCTGTCTAGTATGGAGACTGACACGAATTGATACCATTTTCTATTAATTTTTTTTCTTCCACATCCTATGTTCATTTTCAGTGACGCATATCAAACGCATGCCTTCAATTATTACCACAAGTAAAAATCTGTTAGTCAAATATATTAATTTGCGTGATTGGCAAAATATTCTTTACCACAAAAGTACTTTTTTTTTCAAAAAAAAAAAAAAAAAAAGAAAAGAATTCGTTTAACTCGTCAAGCAAACATTGATAAATTGTTTAGCACAATTAGCCGCAACAATAGAAAAATCAAAGAATATAAAAGAAAATGTGACTTAGAGCTCAAATAACTAGTAGCAGTAGAGCAGCAGCAGACAACAATAGAATATGGCTCAAGTAGACTTTGGATTGGATTAGCCAAAGTACTCGAGTGCCAATTACAGAGCACAACATGGACTTTGAACTTTTAAGCTGAAAAGGAATTAAATTTCTTTTTTCTCTGGCTTCTAATGCGCTTCTACGAGTATAGCATTGTTCAAAGTACAAATGAATGCATACGGTATTCCATTCAATTGCATTGAATCCAGTAGATATGTGTACTAACTTTTTCTATTTCGATTCGTTTACAGGATGAACGCTTTAATTGTGAAATCGATACGTTGACCGGTTATCGAACGAAGGCTTTACTCTGCATGCCAATTAAGGACTCGTCGGGTGATGTCATCGGCGTTGCGCAAGTCATCAATAAGCTAAATGGTGAATGCTTCTCGGAAATCGATGAGAAGGTAAGTTAAGTGTAGTAAGATTGTGTAGTAAGTTTTATTCGTAGAAATTGCTACGAAAATGAAGTGTTACGCAAGAAATTTTAAATTAAATTTCAAAGAAATTTCGTATAGAATTATATTTTGTGTCAACTGCAGCTAAATCGCTGAAGGGAGTTCTTGATGTTCTTCTTGATGTTAACAGTTAAATTTCAATGTTCGTGCTGTGACGCCTGCAGCTATGCAATGCTTTTGTGTCACTCTCTGATGAAAGCGTAAAATACATAAAAAAACGTAAAGGAAAAGAATTAACGTTGAACTTTATAAATGTAAAAGAAGGATACGCGTTAACTGCGGTGCAGCCGAAGCTCTAATACGCTTTACGAGTTTTATTGAAACTTTTTATATATAAAGCGAAAAAAAAACCAAAAAAAAATTTTTAAATTAGGCATGGAATTTAGTTTGGGAGAACAGTTTATTTTAGCTTGTGATCTTCGTAATCAAAAATACCCGCATGGCCACGTAACCAGTATGGAGTAAGCTTGTTTAGTCTTCCTATTTTCAAGGAAGTCTGAGATTAACTTAAAATTCATCACATTTGAATTTAACGATTTGATAGCCGTCTGACTATCAGAGAATATCTCACAGTTTTCGTTCCTGCACTCTCTAGTTAGGTTTGAATTGGGCACATCTTTCAATTGTATAGATATCTACTTCAAAGATATACGTTAACTGCGGTGCAGTCCGGCGACTCCAGCACTAAAAATTAGCCATAATATTCTATCAGCGTAGTAGCCACTCGGATTGGTTGGAGTGATTTTATCTTGATTTTATTGGCATACCAAGTCTGAAATTTGTATCCTCGATAAAATACTTCTAACTAAAGTTTAAATTTTATGCATTCATATAGATGCTATGCTCTATAGGATATATGCTTAAATATATATACCAAATTTTTTATACTCTCCCTGCTTGCAAATAAAAATAAGTCTCCATACCGAGTTAGATCTCGAAATCTATAAATCTGCGCATATAAAACGCAAAGCAACACTTAGACAGACAAACAGACAGACGGACATAACTAGATAAACTCTTCTCTTCGAGCTTATCAAGAGATATATATATATATATATATATATATATATATATATATATATATATATATATATATATATATATATATATATATATATATATATATATATATATATATATATATATATATATATATATATATATATATATATATATATATATACTCTACTACTCATACTATATATATATATATATATATATATATATATATATATATATATATATATATATATATATATATATATATATATATATATATATATATAGAGAGAGAGAGAGAGAGAGAGAGAGAGAGAGAGAGAGAGAGAGAGAGAGAGAGAGAGAGAGAGAGAGAGAGAGAGAGAGAGAGAGAGAGAGAGAGAGAGAGAGAGAGAGAGAGAGAGAGAGAGAGAGAGAGAGAGAGAGAGAGAGAGAGAGAGAGAGAGAGAGAGAGAGAGAGATATATATATATATATATATATATATATATATATATATATATATATATATATATATATATATATATATATATATATATATATATATATATATATATATATATATATATATATATATATATATATATATATATATATATATATATATATATATATATATATATATATATATATATATATATATATATATATATATATATAGAGAGAGAGAGAGAGAGAGAGAGAGAGAGAGAGAGAGAGAGAGAGAGAGAGAGAGAGAGAGAGAGAGAGAGAGAGAGAGAGAGAGAGAGAGAGAGAAGAGAGAGAGAGAGAGAGAGAGAGAGAGAGAGAGAGAGAGAGAGAGAGAGAGAGAGAGAGAGAGAGAGAGAGAGAGAGAGAGAGAGAGAGAGAGAGAGAGAGAGAGAGAGAGAGAGAGAGAGAGAGAGAGAGAGAGAGAGAGAGAGAGAGAGAGAGAGAGAGAGAGAGAGAGAGAGAGAGAGAGAGAGAGAGAGAGAGAGAGAGAGAGAGAGAGAGAGAGAGAGAGAGAGAGAGAGAGAGAGAGAGAGAGAGAGAGAGATATATATATATATATATATATATATATATATATATATATATATATATATATATATATATTCTTGATAAGCTCGAAGAGAAGAGTTTATCTAGTTATGTCCGTCTGTCTGTTTGTCTGTCTAAGTGTTGCTTTGCGTTTTATATGCGCAGATTTATAGATTTCGAGATCTAACTCGGTATGGAGACTTTGTTCTTATTTGCAAGCAGGGAGAGTATAAAAAATTTGGTATATATATTTAAGCATATATCCTATAGAGCATAGCATCTATATGAATGCATAAAATTTAAACTTTAGTTAGAAGTATTTTATCGAGGATACAAATTTCAGACTTGGTATGCCAATAAAATCAAGATAAAATCACTCCAACCAATCCGAGTGGCTACTACGCTGATAGAATATTATGGCTAATTTTTAGTGCTGGAGTCGCCGGACTGCACCGCAGTTAACGTATATCTTTGAAGTAGATATCTATACAATTGAAAGATGTGCCCAATTCAAACCTAACTAGAGAGTGCAGGAACGAAAACTGTGAGATATTCTCTGATAGTCAGACGGCTATCAAATCGTTAAATTCAAATGTGATGAATTTTAAGTTAATCTCAGACTTCCTTGAAAATAGGAAGACTAAACAAGCTTACTCCATACTGGTTACGTGGCCATGCGGGTATTTTTGATTACGAAGATCACAAGCTAAAATAAACTGTTCTCCCAAACTAAATTCCATGCCTAATTTAAAAATTTTTTTTTGGTTTTTTTTTCGCTTTATATATAAAAAGTTTCAATAAAACTCGTAAAGCGTATTAGAGCTTCGGCTGCACCGCAGTTAACGCGTATCCTTCTTTTACATTTATAAAGTTCAACGTTAATTCTTTTCCTTTACGTTTTTTTTATGTATTTTACGCTTTCATCAGAGAGTGACACAAAAGCATTGCATAGCTGCAGGCGTCACAGCACGAACATTGAAATTTAACTGTTAACATCAAGAAGAACATCAAGAACTCCCTTCAGCGATTTAGCTGCAGTTGACACAAAATATAATTCTATACGAAATTTCTTTGAAATTTAATTTAAAATTTCTTGCGTAACACTTCATTTTCGTAGCAATTTCTACGAATAAAACTTACTACACAATCTTACTACACTTAACTTACCTTCTCATCGATTTCCGAGAAGCATTCACCATTTAGCTTATTGATGACTTGCGCAACGCCGATGACATCACCCGACGAGTCCTTAATTGGCATGCAGAGTAAAGCCTTCGTTCGATAACCGGTCAACGTATCGATTTCACAATTAAAGCGTTCATCCTGTAAACGAATTGAAATAGAAAAAGTTAGTACACATATCTACTGGATTCAATGCAATTGAATGGAATACCGTATGCATTCATTTGTATTTTGAACAATGCTATACTCGTAGAAGCGCATTAGAAGCCAGAGAAAAAAGAAATTTAATTCCTTTTCAGCTTAAAAGTTCAAAGTCCATGTTGTGCTCTGTAATTGGCACTCGAGTACTTTGGCTAATCCAATCCAAAGTCTACTTGAGCCATATTCTATTGTTGTCTGCTGCTGCTCTACTGCTACTAGTTATTTGAGCTCTAAGTCACATTTTCTTTTATATTCTTTGATTTTTCTATTGTTGCGGCTAATTGTGCTAAACAATTTATCAATGTTTGCTTGACGAGTTAAACGAATTCTTTTCTTTTTTTTTTTTTTTTTTTTGAAAAAAAAAGTACTTTTGTGGTAAAGAATATTTTGCCAATCACGCAAATTAATATATTTGACTAACAGATTTTTACTTGTGGTAATAATTGAAGGCATGCGTTTGATATGCGTCACTGAAAATGAACATAGGATGTGGAAGAAAAAAAATTAATAGAAAATGGTATCAATTCGTGTCAGTCTCCATACTAGACAGAGTGAATCGATTTGGAATAATGTTGAACGGTTTGAAAGAAGCTAAGAATTTTGACTTTTTGCTGGTACTGGAACGATTTTAAATCGATTTCTTCAAAAACTAAGGAACTAACTAACTATTGTGTATGTAAGAGAATTTATAGACAGACGAATATTTTTATATACTCCTATATCGCCTGACCACATTATATTTGAAGTACTGCGCTCAATAAACATAAAATTTTATTACAGCGTAGCTATTTATGTAAGCCTTTAGCAGTAAACATAGAAAATCTTTATCAAACGAGAATAAATTAGTATACGAATATCTAAAAACTATTTGATAATTATAAGTGCTATTAAGTTTTAAGTGAAAGTTTATAATTCAAAAGTTTTGTCTAACAGCTAGGCATATGGAATTGAAAGGGATGGATACTCTGGAGGACATCATCTGCAGCTGTCCAGCTACAGCAAAAGGCAGATTCAAATACCTTGACACCATCGGGCTGGCGTTATTGGAAGATGCGGCCAGAAGGACTCTTAACAGACTACGGGCGTTCGCCAAACAAGCAAAAAATACTACAGGGTTTTATAAGCTCCTGAATGACCTCATCATATTGGTCTATGTGTGACTTCTATCAAAGGGTCAGCCGGCGTACCCTAACCTTTTGAAAAAATTAAATATACGATGCAAAACTAATAAAAGCTTGTAAGAACGATGATGAGAAGAGAAAGGAAAAGAGAGAGCATACCAACTGTCTTTTAACTTCCATTGCATATGCGGATTCAGTTGGCTGCATTTAATGGAAGAGACGGCTCGCAGGGAGCAGTAGCTATTGTTGTTACATAAGTACATGGCATAATCGATGGTGAGGAGAGAAAGGGAATGAGATGACCGCGGGATACATTACTGCTTGAGTAGTGGGATTAGTTCGTATTATGTATGTATGCACATCAATCGCGTTGTGTTGCTTTATTGAAACAAAGTCAGAATGTAGATATTTTTAAAGCTCGGACGTTCTTAATGGTGGATTTGGTACATTTTGCAAACAGGTCATGTAAAATTGAAAACGTTCAATTGAAAAAGTATAAATTATGTGAATAGCTACACTATTTCCGGGTGTCTCGTGATACCTCAACTTTTTAGACAGACTTTGAAGTCTGCTTTCAAACATAAGAATAAAATTTGAAGAGGTTTTTAACAAGATAATACGCATTACGCTTTGCAGAATGAATGCGTCATTCAAAGCTCTTAGGTTTTAGACTCGATATGTCGTACAACTTGAGAATTAATGATACATGAGGCATTCTGTTAAAAACAGTCATTGAACTACACTCCATAAGTATGGAAATGAAGATAATCATGCAGAATTTGATGCACAGTACGAATAGAGAGCAACCATTTGATGTCATATTTACTCGAAGCCCTTTAGTAAATCGTATACAGCAGCACATCGAGAGAATCTCAGTACTTCAAGTCATATTTCATAGCACAACTCAACTCAAATTTTCAGGCGTGCAATATATTTGCGAAGAATAATTTATTAGACAGAATGCATTGCATACCAAAAATAAATATAAATAACAAACTATGTTTACATATTTTTATATAACTAATTATGACTAGAGCAAGTAAATAGCTACTTTAAGTAGCTAAGTTATCGACTTCTAACAAACTTTTGAATGCACCCATTACATACTATATGCGATGGATATACAAAAATATTGTTTCTATTGACTAGTTATGTATGTGTCCCTACACAAGATTAATTGCCTAGCAATTCGTATAGCAAAGAAAAGCAATATTAAACTACCATAAAACCATGAAACAGGAAAAACTTTCCCAAGCCCAAGGACATGAACGCTTTGACTAACTGTGTAGAAAAAGCTATTAAGTCTTGTGCAGAACATAATGAAAACTTAAAAAGCAATATGTCTACTACATCCGTTTCCGCTGTTGGACTAAACGCTCCTTTGTCTATGACAAAAAATAAAACAAAATAAAAATTTATCAAAAAAATATTGTAAAAAAAGAAAAAAAATTGTGTAGTATGTAGTTCTTTAATGAAATGTCATAAATCTTGGAATGTGCAATCAAGCGTAAGCATACAAAAATAAAATAAAAAACAAAAAGAAGTATTGAACAAAATGAAAACCCACGGAACGGAAGTAGCGTATTCGTAATATACTAAAGGAAGTTTCGCAAGTTTTCCTTTCAAATGCTATTTTTCACGGAAACACATAACTTGTCAAGCTGAAAAAGAATTACACTCAATTTCATATACGAACGAGATAAACTACTTCGCACTGATTTATGCTTTCACACGTAGTCGGCATCAGACTTAAGCTGCCAGAGTTACCCTGCTGTATAAATTGTTTATCAGCGCACTTGCACTCACCTGGTATGCATCCGGAATATTCACCGGTTCACCACTTTCGGCAACATGTCCGGCAATGCCAGTGCCCCATGCAACGCGTACCTCTTCCTGTTGTTCCATTTCTTCGACAGTGCTGCGTGGGCAGACATCGAACAGCTTCGAAACGAGGCATCTGTTTTTTGTTTTTTTTTTTTTTTTTTTGTTTTTAAAGAAGAAAAATAAAAATTGAATAAAATGTTAAAAGGTTACGACTAACAATACTTCACTGCAGCATGGTGCTTAAACTAGTACTGATTGCACTACATTTATAAGCTTTGGAGTATCTTTTTGTCAGGAGTGTCTGTCTAGATGTACTGCACTCAATTACCACTTGGTCTTGTGCAATTATTAACAGAAATATAACTACAAAAATAAACTAACTACAATATAATTGAAGTTCTGTAGCTACAAAGTTAAATTTCTGGCTGCAATTTGAATTTGCATGCCTTGCAGTCATAATACAAAATGGCGTCAGTCAACCATGTTGAAAATGCAACGGAAGTCCTCTCGACTGCATTTCATTCTCTGTGTGTAATCATAAAATGCCAAAAATAAATTGCCATAAAATGAACAAAATTTTGCAGCTCAAGTTATTACAGCAGACAACAACAAGAAAAAAAGTTCTAGATGAAGATGAAGTCATCTGCTGGCAGATTTTTTTCTTCCATTTTGTTCTGTTGTTGTAAATAGCTAAAATTAGTTCTTCGTTCATTGGCAAAATGTTGAAACTACTCGAGCTGAATCACACCCAAAGCAATAC